>CADEBF010000008.1:2400000-3000000 GCA_902825475.1 Hypomontagnella monticulosa
CTAGTAGTATTGCCTCTTATGGCGGGTGTAAGCGTGAGACGTAGCTTGGGGGGAGATATGCGCGTCTTCTTATAAAGGAGGGTCAGAATATACTCGGTACTGCGGTTGACGGACGCGCGTGACAAAAGGCGCCGGTAACGAATTAAGGTACAGACGAAGGCAAGGCATTAAAGTTGAAGAAGAATATACACGGTATACTTGGTATACTTGGAGGAGTCATAGGAGAAACGTTATATAGGAGGGTAGTCCTCAGGCCGGCCTGACCAGCAGCTACGAAATGGACCCCATAAAGCCAAGTTGTTCTCCATGTGCTTTCAACACGGCGTTGCCCTGCTCTCGAAATCGCAGGTCGGATGATTGAACAGTGCTGATTTTCTCAGTCAAGGCGGATCTATAGGGTTGGCAGAAAACAGGTCACATCGTACCGAAAGAAATGGGGAAGAAGGGTGTGTAACGAAGTTGTAGGAAGCAAGGAGATGCGGCATCACGAGGCCCCTGTACTTGTCAGCTGCTGTTTTGGAGACCTCAACCTTGAGCCTCAGCGATATTCGGTTTAGTCATACTCTAATTATTCCCCACCCAGGGGCCACCCTCTCCCCTGACATCCATGTACTATGAGAGCTAAAACGACGAAATCATATGCAGTAAGACGGACGGGTGGACCGCAGAAGCCAAGAAACCAGGGTCGTGATCTAGCAGTCTGGGGGCTAAAGCCGGGCGCGTTCAGGCGTCATAATTCGGTACTTCCTTATTTGTCAGACGGATGGATTTAGAGTAATGCGTACCTGCACATTGGCGAATGATAAGTACCTTACCGATGCGGCGAGGAAGTTGACGTCAACTAAGTCGTGTTTACGGTTGCCGAGTCTACAAGGAACCGAGACAATTCGTTGGCCGTATTGTTGATTGGAGGGATGAGTCGCCTTCATCACAGTCATATTCATTGAACGCGCAATTCGCTAATGTAGGTACGTGCACGATATCGACCAGCCATTCTTCGTCTACAGGGCTGGTAGGGCTAACTGCATGTTGGAAATCAACACGATAGGGATACAGATGTCCCGCAGGGACGGTACCAAACTAAAAGCTTAACTCTATTATCCGCACTAAACTTAGTGATGCGACGAGCGAAGCACTTGAGGTACTGAAGGATTATGGATCCAATCCTTACATGTAATGTACCTACATCAATGATATGTAGGTGGCATGAAGTTGACTTAAGGCAGTAGGTACAGCAGACCAAACCCGGTCTATTTGTAGTACATGTGCTAGCCACTATCCATGGATATCCTTGACGCAGAGTCCCTCTAATTTCAGCGTCAGCTAATTATTCTAGAACCTTATATCAACTTTGTTCAGCTAACCCATCTACCTCTACATCGACAATATCAACAGCGATATTCTCGTATTTACTTCTAAATATTGTACTATTCTCTCCGTACCTAGGTTTTCTTGGTAGAATTGGTCTCGGAGCTGGATTCTTGAGATCATGACTCGTCATGTACCCCGCAGGCAGCTCCGATCCCACCTGCACTGCCTTCTCCCTAGGCTGCGACATAGCATATTTTCGTACTCCAGGTGCCGAGGGTGTGAAGTACAGAGAGTTGTATGGCGGATTTTAAAGGGTGGGTAGCACTCGACGTAGAATCAAGAAGATAAGTATCGCATCGCGATCACAGTCACAAAGACAACCAAATATTGGTAGCACGTATGAATGAGAAGTTTCCAGAACTGTAAATTTCACATGCTTCAGTATGCCACACTGCCAGTGGATATAACTCGGGGTTACATTATCTAAAGGTCCTAAATCAGGTCCTAAATCTGATCAACACTCGGAATCTTCTCCGCCCAGTGTTCCTTACTTAACGTACCACAGGAGTCTCGATACGGAACGCTTAGTTAGGTGTGTGTAACATTAAATGTTCCCAGTTGCTCGTATGCAACGAAAATTCTCGTCGGCGTT
This sequence comes from Hypomontagnella monticulosa, assembly GCA_902825475.1. Lineage (NCBI taxonomy): Eukaryota > Fungi > Ascomycota > Sordariomycetes > Xylariales > Hypoxylaceae > Hypomontagnella > Hypomontagnella monticulosa. The sequence goes on from CADEBF010000008.1 coordinate 2,401,964, forward strand.
CATGTAAGGGAGGCTAGAGAATCTATGTTGTATATGCGGCGGTTAGAGAAGAACCAATCACTCTTCGCAAGCTTCATCGGCTCGTCACAGTCCCATATACCAGGCACACCGCGCTCCGCCCGCCGGGGACACAAGCCGATTATTCGGCATCACATACGCGAGTTAATGGTTCCTGCGTTCCGAGACATGATACCATACATAGTAAAAGTGAGGTATCACTATGAAATGTCACTTGTCCTTGTAGAATAGTATTCCAAAATCATCACCCGCATGATGAATCAGACTCGTGATTGTCGAGAAAAATTTTCAAGTTCAAGAACCAACTCGTAAACCCGGGGCTAGCAAGTGATAAGTTTGGTCCGCTTCATTAAGGGAGAAGTTGGGTGTGAACCATCGACAAGTACTGCCTCATTGACTCATACCGATGATAGCCTTCCAGTCTGTTCCAAATCTTCTCCGGATGCGAGGTGATTCGGATGAAGACGGCAGAGGACACTTCGGCCGGTTTGTCGAAGGCGGAGGGCAAGGTCAACGCAACTAGCTGAGAGCCTTGGAATTGATTCATTGCCTGCTTTCTAGATGAGTCCTTCTATCAAGGTTCACTAACCGTCCGCGCCATCAACCGCCCGAAGATCGGACGTGCACATCTGTTGCACAGTATAATGGACGCCAGTAACACACACCGAATTGGTACGATTGGCATGTGAGGCTATGCTCTCGACGGTTTACTCCTTGGGGGCGAGCATTAACACATATTCCCGTGTGCTCTGACCGAACTGGATCATGTCCTTCTCTCTCAGCTCCAAATATCTGCTGTCCGGCACCCTTTTCCCGTTGAGCATAGTTCCATTGGCACTTTCTAGGTCAATTAAGTATGGCTTCACTTTTCCGATCTTGTCCCCGTACTCGTTGCGCTTCTCAATGTGCCGGAATTGTATGACGGCGTGTTGTTTGCTGATGCTCGGGTGCTCAGCAGGCAGATCGACCACAGCCAGCTCTCTTCCCACTAGCCAGCAGCTACGGTTACTAAGGGGTATAGTGTCAACGATATCATCGCCCTTAAAGACGAAGAGTTTCCATTGGTCCTTTGGCGATGCTTTGCGGGCTTCGGGCGGTTCGTGGTATTTGAGGACTATCCTGGAGCCGTCTGATTGAACGACTGAGTTCGAAGCAGCGGCCAATGCGCCCGAGTTTCCGTAATTGGGCTTCTCCTTCGGCTTTGGCGGCTCTTCGCCTTGCGTAATGGCAAAGGAATCAGCCTGAGAGGGCAGCGGTCCACTTCGCTTCACTATCTGTTTGCCACCTCCAGCTCTATCCCGGCCGTCGTGGTCGGGGTCCCGCGCCCGGTGGCGGTGTGAGCCCCTCTCGCCATGTTTGTCGTAGTCGCGTGACCGCCTCCGCCTTTGTTCGCTCCCTCGTCCGCTATCGTAATCCCGAGAAGTTGACCTACGTCGGCGCGCATCATCGGGGGAACCTGATCGTCGGGGGCGTCTTCTATCTCTTGATCTATTGCGGGATCTCTCTCTTCTTCGGGCACGTCCGTAGGAATCATCATCTCGGCGACTAGTTCGGCTTCGCCCGTCGCGCTCGTAAGCATCTTCGCTATCACTCCGTGAGGCTCTTCGTTTGTCTGGCGGGGAGTCGTCACGACCCATATTGGTATAGGGGGTATAGTAGACTAAGGGTTGCAGATTCGATATGAGCTGAAAACAAAATGAGGCGAAAGAGCACGAATTAAAGTTAGGATTCGGTCATGAATTTGGATAGGCGGATGAGGCTTGGAGGTCGCGCTGTATTGAGCTTGCAGGGGAGTTAGAAGCTACAAATCACCAGCTGAACATCGAAATCTTCAATCGATAAGAAATCGGGCACAGTTCAAGGTTAGCGTATGTGGGCACCTAGATTACTGTGCCACAGGGGACTTTATCGCCGCAACTTTAAAGTGCACCAATCAATTGGAGGTGCCTGGCTTGTATTACCAGCTGGAATTTTACCTGGTCAGCACCACTACAACTTCAGCCAAGGTCAACAGCCAGCGCTCGAGTCCCTCTAGTAAACTTCCCTTGATATCTTCATTTGAGCCTCTATGATCTTCTTTGCCCTTAGGCCTTGACAAGTGCAATTGCATCTGTCCTTTGCAGTCTACTCTACAATAGACTCGTATAATGACTTAATCCTTCATGTTCTTACTTTTCCTTCACCGAAATAGTGTATAATCCTCTAATTCTGTTTTAATATTATGTATCCATCCAGCCAGCCAGCCAGCCAGGTCATTCTAGGAATACAAGGCTTGGCCTCTGACTCCCAGACTTGCGTGTCCTCCTCCAATGCCTATTAATCACTCGCCCATAGACGCACTGACGCCAAATCAGAGTCCAAACTTGTCGTCGGTGAAGGACTCAGAGCCTCAACCAGGCAGCCACTTTGGGATTGACTCGTCCGGCATCGCGACAAGGCCTCCTAAACTTCCTAGGCATATTTCGTAATTAAACTTGTAAATAGCGAGTAGGTATTCAATAACGCCATCCACGTCAGCACAACTACTATACAGCGACTTAAAACATCTAAGTTCAAGCTAGAGTGAACATCTTCAGCAGCATGATCCGGAAAGCATTGTCACATGTGGCGAAAAGGTAAATTAGGCGTCTTCCTCATGGCGATGCACTCAGCACCGGTCACAACGAAAACAAAAGTTAGGAGAGCAAAAATTGCGGAAACTACGATCCACGAAGGATAATAGAAGAGGGTCGACACCGCGCTGTGCAATGCAGGTCTCCCCCCTTAAGAGCCCTCATTCTTGAGCGAGGGATCTTCTTCCAAGGTAAGTATGAAGAAGAGAAGAAGAGAAATTGAAAAGCAGAGGAGCAACGCCCAATATTTATTTACCCTCCAAGGCGGTGGGCATAGTCGCAAAATCAGCTAGGACGGCAAAATTCTGCAGACAGCCAATCATATGCAGTCAAACTTCAAAGTGGGGTTAGCCTTCGCTACTACAGCTAATCACTCATACGTGTAGATAATTTCAACCAGATTGAATTTACACGCGTAGAAATATTCAACTGATTTTCGTATTTGACACATTAAGACACCTTCCACTATCGCCAACTACTACCTACGGCCGTACTAGGTACCTAGTAGCATCCTGTGACGAAGGATTTAGGGATCTAGGCACATAAGATGATACAGAACAGCACCCCTAATACCAGCCCCAAACGCGGTAACAGGTAACACCTAGCTTTTCCATAGATCCGAATATTTAGGCCCAGATATGATCAATATATGGGTAGTCGAGATATTAATATGGTACGTGCTCAGCGAATCGAAACGTGAGTCTAGAAGCAAATGAAAATTGTTGTAACTGAACCCCGAGGGCCGAGGGACCCCAAAACTCGATCCGGATTGGCTAGAGTGGGATTCGACAGCATCGCTGACATAGTTGGGGGCCTATGAGATCCATGGCAAACCATGCGTAATGCATGGTCTGTGATGTGCATATATCATCCTGAGTAGAGCCTGACACACGTCATGTGATCTTGCAACGACTTAGAGCCTCGTGTAGTAGTTATTCTTCACTGAATCATCATAACGGACCTAGAAGACCTGTTCGTGAGGTACGATAACTACGGCCAGCAGCCTCGGTAAAAACTACCTAAGTATGTGGCCTTCATTGAGCCTCCTACATCATCAATTATCCGAGATAAGCGAATAAATAGCACAGTCATTACCCACCAACTTCGAAATCGTCCGTATTCTTCCCTCTCAAACGACGCGACCGTCTAACATTGACTAGTATCTCCGTTGAACATGTTAAACGGGTACTTCATGGGAGCTTTATACAATTTTCACTGACGATTGCTCATCTCATATGCTGGTTCACGGCGTAGGGTGTAAATCGAACTTCGCCAGACTTCACCGGGCTCGCATGATCTTCTATTATACCTACTGAACATAATTTCCGCGAGGGCAAGGTATGAGGCGTAACGATCAATATTGTTATCATCCGGACATGAATAGCTAATCTGCGTATTTAGATGCTCGCTGACTTCATGAATTGATCATCAACATTCCATCTGGCTGGGCCGGCGCCTACGAACACAGGCCGGTAGCCTTTATATGAAGTCAAAAAGCCAACGTTAATCATATTTTATTTTCATCATACTCATTATATGGCCATCCAAAAGTGTCGCTATTCCCCGAGTCGTTGTTTTATGCCGTATCGCACTAATCGACCTAGCGCCTGCGTCAAGTCGTCCCACTTCATTAGCCCCCGGTCCCTAGCGCGTCCCGCCGCTAAGTCGGGGATGGCATGGACCTGAGCATACGCGCTATGCCCAAGCGCCACCAGGAGCTGCCGAATGAATGAATGGATGGATGGACGGCGATATTGTGATCCAACGACGACATTATAATATTGCCCTGACCACCCAATTGCCCAAGTCAGCGACGAATGGAGGAGTGATAATGAGGGGATATAACCTACATGGCTAACGGACCTTTCTGCGCTTCTTAGGCTCCGATTTGCGTGGCTTATATCTTGACATTTCCTTCGGAGTGAGATCCTTGCGATCCGCGGTGAATTGACGCAGATCAGACTCCATGATAGCTTGAGGGGATTTAGTCCCCCGCGAGTTACACAGTACGGATAAAGGGCGGCTCACCTTGAACCGTGTCGGTTGCCGGCAATGTTAAAGTTCTATGCGGTGGCACGGAGACACTTGAGGAGCTCATTGCGATGGTCTATCTCAGGGGGGTAATCGGGATACAGTATGATATTGAAGGTTTGGGTTGTCGGATGGGCGACTCGACATCAAATTTGTACTAACCGGTAATACTGCCATTTTCCAGGGGTACACTACTACTGGCCACTACGGGGCGACAATTGTGGAATGGGACTGGTATTCGCCACAAACATCAATTGATGGGACTGATGTGGATCGGGTCCACGGGTAGGCACATGTGTGCTGAGCTTAAAAACTATAGGCTCTGTGCTAAGAAACTTCCCTGTTGTGGCCTAGCGCCGACTCCAATTAGTGGTGCCATTTGACAAAACACCGTTGGTGATGTGTTCCCGTCTTGTAATACCAGTAATTGCGAGGTACAATTGGCTGAAATAGGGTGGAATTCCATCCCGGTACAACTAAATGAAACAATTGAGCCCGAAATCGAAATATATCGGGAAAGTAAATAGGATTGCACATGTGTATACCTAAGTACATATCACAATAAATGATAACCTTCAACTTAGACGCACGCATGCGTGTACATCGCATTACATCGATAAGGGGACCGAAAGAATAGAATCTACATAATGCTTGTCACTTTCTTTCTTTCTTACAGTACTTCGCCTCCCGAGGTCGGGACATGTTGTCTAAAAATAGTTCAACGAGAAGTGGCGAATATATTTACAGAATATCCACATGACGCGTATAATTCAACGAGCGTAAACTGTCAGATGGTGGTCGGCGCATAAGAAGTCGTCTCTGCTACCTGTATAGGAAGGCTCTTGCCCTTAGATAGAGGTATATAGGCCCGTGGTACTAGCTAGATAGGGGTTGAGGATCCTCCCGTAACAACATAAGTTGTTTCCCAGTAAACCAAGATATTTCCTCTGATTCTTATTATCTTCGTCATACATATAAGTTACGAGAAGACTCTACGTAAGAGCAGTCCTGTAAATACAGACAAGGGATTAATCAAGCATGCTGTAGGTATGTGAGGAATGGGACTTTGCATCAGGAATAGTAATATTATTTAAAGGTACTTCTTAAACGGATTAGATCCACGGATAGGATATAATCAGTGGTGTACAAGGCGTCATTCATTCATTGCTATACTTCTATCCAAACTAGCTTAATATATCAACTACCGGTAAACCGTCGAGTCGTGAACGTCTATTTGAAACACAACTAATTGAAACCTATCTCCTTTTGATCCCTTAGAAAGAAAGATTCATCTCCCCCTAGTTCTCCGTGGAATTTTTTTAATATTATTTTGGTCTAGCTTTGCGTCATGCCCACTAGGCTGTCGTATCTTACTAGGAACCCATATGAGCCGAAGGAAACCCACAAGACAAATTAGGCCAATGGACCATAAAACGGTTGAATCGTCGTAAATATGTCATATGCTATTAGCAGCACTAAGGAATACAACAAGAACGGCCGCAAACCTGTGTTCGGTAAGTCAATGCTGATTCAGATTGTAATGATAAACGTACGCTGCAGTCGCGGCAAAAATCTCAGAAAGGGTAGCCATCGTAAATATATTCATCGAGATGGAGAACACGCCGGTGAAGCATGCAATAAGTCCCAGCCTCTTAGTCATATCTTGAATACAGTACAAAAGCATTATAGCCCCGATGGGCAACATGCAAGCTAGCAGAACAGTAATGGTCCGAGTGAACCTGGCGATGGCTTGGTGGGAGTATGTTACCGTATGACGATGATCCGAATAAGTAAGAGGGAGAATAGGATCATCACCTTTTGATCTTTTTCGCTAGTGTAAGGTTAGCCATGTCTGTTTGGAATGGAGACGGCGTGGTCACATCAACCAGGAGTATCCTTACATGAATGTATCTTCCCAATAATTTATGATACACATCTACCAATGTGTATGTTATCAAGGAAGTGAATTCGTCCATGGTTGAATTCTCAAACGTAAGAAGGTCGTCTTCCATCTCATTATCTGGCTCCCACGTCCGCCAGTCAGAACTGCATATTGCAATCCTCCCTAGGTCAGGCCGTCGCATCCATCCTCGCAAGTCTTCGAGTAGCTTGCGATGAGGTCTTCGTAGAGATAGGGTCTGCTTGTGATAATACAACGCCTTCTCTGTATCGCAAATGATCATTTATGATCTAGTCAGAACTGCTCATTAATCGTGGAAGAATAAGCGTACGATATTGGTTCATGAGATCCCTAAGGCTCATGATGAGATCATATTGTTCTCTGTCAGTGCTGGTTGGGTCATCCGATTCCGCCGAATCTGATAATTCAACCCATGCCCGACCGTATCGCTTGCGATCCTTGTTATCCGATCTCCTGTCTTCTGCCTGGACTATCCTCAAGCGTACTTCAAGTCTGGCTATCTCAGCCTGGTAATACAACAGGTTCTCGTGGCCTAAAGCCCCGAAGCGTCTGAAAATACCCAGCTCGGGGTGCCGACTCATATATCCCGCCAACCTTTCATAGCCTCCAGGTTCAGGAAGCTTAATTTCGGTCTCTTTTGGTTCATCTTCAGGCATCTTGCTGGGGTACAGCGAGTCTGATGGTTACAGGAGAGCAAGCTCCATGGCTCGGGATCAATCGCAAACCCAGAAGAAAGTGAGATATTAACGCGCTTTCTCACCACCTAGAAAATGTGCATATTTCCCTCCTCTGACCGGGCGATATTACCATATCCATATGCGGTAGCGGTGTGGTTGCATGTCGTAACAATAGGCCAGCAGACGGAGCGTCCTGCGCACAGCCTGCTGAAGAGGCATTCTGACCTCACTTCCCTCAGATACCTGCCAGAGCCCTGGAGGAATTAGTATTCGAAATCATCCTCTAACCTACCCAAAGAGAACAATTGAGGCTTCAGTGGTTGGAAATATAACACTACAGAGCGACGACTTGGACTACGGCGAAGCTAGCGGTTCCCAGTGAATAGAATGATAGCTTCAGTCTTTCAGACCATACGGATGAACTGCACATTCGTATATATCAATGTAAGATGCATGCTACGTGGATGCCTGTCACCTGTACAGCACTTGACCCCAAGCGAACGACTGTGAACGAATGTCATTATTGGGCAAACCCAGGCCTCAATACTACCCAGCTGATAAAACGATTCATTATATGTAGTTCGGTTAGGCCGTATTCATGTACAGTGAAAATTTGCGTTGTAAGGCTGTAGGGGAAGCATTATAAGGGAAAAAGGAACGTAAGCCGTAAGCCACAAATGTAACCATATCAGCCGTCAGAATTCTGATAGATCATTTCGATCAAATGTTTCACCCTGGAGGAGGTTCTCGAAGTCAATGTATTCGCTGAGGATATCTTCGTCCAAATCTTGTTGTGAGAGTGTGCGAGCCCCTGAATCTGGATCTAACCCCAGCTGTTGTCCGTCATATTCGTAGTCTGGGGTTGATGGTGTTAAGCCCGCGGATCCTCCATCGCCGATGTTTCCTGCAGTTATAGTACGACCCGAAGACGATGGCAGTGCGAAATCTCCTGCAGGTGTAGGATCATTTTCGGATATACTAAGCTGGTGTGGGTGAAATATGGACGAAGCCTCGTCCTGGATTTGCTGCAACAATCGGTCGGCAAAGGAATCCCCGAGCCTGCAGACATATTGTTCCGGAAATCCCTCGCTGACAAGCAGGTCACGGACGGCCTGCGACCCACGATTCCGACAGAGGAGCCTCATGGACATCATGCCCTCTACGAAGACGTGTTGAATGAAAGGCGATATTTGCGATTTTTGTATTTCTGCCGTAGGAAATAATATTTCCCAGATCTTCCACCATTTGCTTTCTTCGGGTATATTGCGGGCTGTTGTACTGGTGATGTTTTCTTTTTGTGTGGGACTCATTCCCTCTAGTAATAATTGGTTGTGATTCTCAGAACAAGAGGTTGAGCTATGACCATCAGGTGGAATAATTTGACTACACGAAGGGCAAGACTGTTGTGTACCATCATGGTGCCGGTACAAATGTTGTTTGAGATAACTGATCTTCGTTATCTTCAGTTGGAGGCATGAGGCATATCTCCATGGATCCTTCCTGAAATATGGACATGCCCACAAGTCCTGTTCGTCAACCTTTCTTCTCTTTCGTGATTGTCCTGGATACGGCTCGGGAGTATTGTCTTCGCTATTCTCATGCTTTATATTCACACTTTGCTGAGCAGTCTGAACTTTCTTTTTCTTATCTTTGGGGGCAACGTTGACGGTAGATCTAGGCTGCCTTGTTGCTTGAGTGGCGCGATCGTGTTTGCCTCCATGATTCCAGACAGTGAGATAGAGGTAGATTGACGAGAACTTTGCCTTTAACATGTTTACCACAATCAACTGGGAAGGCTGCTTGGCCTCTATATAACTGGCTATCCGCATTAATTGCGGTGAGGGCTTGAGAGCCCTACGGCATAAGGTGGAATCGCATACGAGACTTCGGTCTTTTTCGGGTAACTGATGGCAACTGAAGGGAATTGCCTCTGTATGGGGCTGCCTCCGTTGGACGTAGTTATTACCTCGTGATATCCTGGTTGGTTTATGGGCCGTGCTGGTTGTGAAAACCTGCTGTCCCTTGGATCTCCTAATAACTTCATCATCGGCCTCTGTTCTTAGATATGTGAGGCCCTGCTCGGATTCACTTTTGTAAGCAGAATCGCAGTTGAATTGGCGCTTAGAATTAACCGATAGTGCAAGAGCTGCCTCATTTTGCCCCCCGTAATGCTCTGTTCGATTACAATAGTCATTAAAATGTTGACGGTCACAGTGCATGTAACTCTCCGGCGTTAGCCCAGCTATCTCTGACGAGAACTTGCCATAGAGAGGCCAATATTCGTCTGGCAACTTGAGTCGTGGGTCATCATCTAGAAGGAAAAGGTTGTGTTGAGGTTTAAGCTGTCCAGTGCAAGGGTGGCTGTTTCGTAACGGGCTAGCGTGGGCTTGACGGATGTTGCACTGCAGGGTATTGATTGGGAAGCTCATCGGCCCCACGAAATCATGTCTCATTGTTGCTGACCATGGACGAAAATCTAATCGTTGGCGATAGAGGTAAAACAGCGTCCTTTGGCATGAAAATTAATAAGGTGAAAATGGGAAGTATGGTCACATTTGGGCCGTTCTATTAATCCGGACTTCGTAGTGTCAGCGGGATTGTGATGTCCGATTGGTCCTGATATGAAAAGCCCGCGTTGCCTGCCTACAAGGTAGGATACCTTTTCAGCCGTGCATGTTGCATAACATGCACATACCTATTACCTACTTAAGCGGTAATGGCTACTACGTTGGGAAGTGGGTTGGTACTTACGACCAATTAGGGCAACGTTAAAGGAACGTACTAGGTATCCTAATAGCACAGCTGTGATGATGCCTTTTATTTTTAACAAGTATACACACCATAGCTGTTAATCATGTTATTTTAGTTTTAGTTTCAACTTACAAAGTAGTTACGGTGACAGTCTGTTTCTAGTATTGGCTCTTCTAGTACTCTATCTCAACTTGAGCTTAGTTATTAATATCTCTATCCACTATTCTTCGGCATTCTATTTCTCATGGCCGGTGACGGAATACAACACTCTTCACAATCTAGCAATGTATGTGTCCATTATTTATTTACTGGATATGGGAATGGTTGGTATCTACTACAAGAACACCGACAAGTAGTGGCGCTCTTGTCGCACTTTTAATAGCGCCGGTTGACTAGGTGATTGTTAAGGCAATATCCATATGGATGGTCTGCTCGAATTAGATTCTGGATTATAGGTGCAATAAGACTGAACACTACTAATCCAAACACAATTATCTTAGGATAGGAATGGCAAAGAAAGACGCACCCGTAGCTCAACGGTAACTAGAGCAAAGAAAAAACGGCGACAAACCTCTTCAAACGGAGATGATGGTAGCGATCACGATAGTGAGCAACCCTCGGGGAAAAGCTACGACATCACCCCACCAAATGTTCGGACACTTGCATGTCCATTTTATAAGTTAACGCCGAGAGAAAACCAGCGCTGTGCTCGGTTGGTTCTTTCTAAGATCAGCTATGTGAAGCAGCATCTGATCCGACAACACTCCGCCGGTATTTATTGCGCACGGTGCTATGAGACATTCCCGAAAATCGAAGATCTAGAAGCTCACCAACGACTACCCAAGCCCTGCAAGATTACTCCCCAAAAAGAGATTTCCGGTATTACAGGGCCCCAGAAGGAGTGGTTAAGTCGGAGATCAGACCAATCTTTAACGGAGGAAGGAAAGTGGTTCGCGATCTGGGATTTCCTCTTTCCGAATCACACAAGGCCCGTGTCCGCATACGTTGACCTGGACCTTCCAGAGGAGGTAAACTGGCTTAGGGACTACGTCGTGTCCAAGGCACCTGACAGATTGGGAAAATATATCCTAAGTAATGACCATGAGGCTGTTGCTGAGTTGCTTGGCGGTATTGTGGAGGAATGGAAAATTGGCTGGCGTGAAGGAAATGTGCCCGAAGCCGGGGAATATTCGGCTGCGTCGTTAGTTACTCCAGAAGGCTAGCATAAGCCCTACTATGAGCCTATCGGGAGGTATGGACCTCGTATTACCATCATTTAAGCACCAATTTCCTCTTCTTCTCGGCTTTGTTAGTCTCTGGGGGATGTATCATGGAATGATGATAACACTTATCTATAACAAGCTTCTGGATGGATGGAGGAGGTGTTATTGTAGGGGAATTGCTTTTGTTCGAGTTCAATGATTCGACCTGCCTTTCAGTTCCTTTACATAATAGTGGTAATGCTAGGCAGCAATATGTGAAGTATCTGATGTAACCCATTAACCACAATAAATAAAACTTTCCAACGCTGAGCACGACAAGCTAAGTATAATAAAGATATCTGCGGAGTATATTACATCCAATGGTCGACTCTGTTTGGCCTAGAATTTGCAACGCCATCGGACATGTTTTCAACTATTTTGATAACTTCCGTCGTACGAACGATCCCGCGTGAGTGGTCGACCTGCCATCTGGGTTCCAGATTTCCTGCATAACCACCACTAGCGAACGGCAAACATTTATTGTTGATTTCTTGATAGCCTAAATACCCGTCCGGTGTTCTATAAACGGAGGGCCACGAATGACTTGATCGATGAACCGGAAGTTTGAGCTGCTTCGGACTCGCCGTGCGCCATGTGACGAATTCGCGCCATGCTCGGGGAGTAGATGGGACGCAGAAAACCAGAAGCGAACAGGTTGTCTCAATTACGGTCCACATCATCAAATCAGATGAGACATATGTTAAATCTAAAGTTCGGTACTGGGTGACACTCGCAACACGGAAACATGATGCTATAATGGTCCTGTTGTAAGAGTTTAGCATGTTGTCAGATGTATGGAAAGAATGGATCAACTTACAAAATGCCGATAGCAAAAACTATGGATACGCCTATTTTCTTTGCCCTTGGCATTTGCAATCTCCAGATAACGGGTTGTGGAAGGATCAGAATGAGAACATCGCTAAATAGATTAAGATAAGTCGAGACGGAATCAAGAACAATGTCGTTGATAATACAAGTCCCATCAATGGTTTTGTTCCAGATATACTCAAAAGGGAAGCATGTCAGGTTGGATAGGATGATTGCTAAGCCATAGAACAAGACGTTCATCCAGAGTAAACAGTGACTGGTCCAGTAGAAAGGATTTCGGGCACCGTTTGGGACAAATAAATGGATCCATTCCAAAAGGATAGCAGATCTAGTGAGAATTAAATAAACGGAATAGAGATTGACGCAAAGATGTGAAACCTTGTTTAGATTAGTACCTCGATTTCTACGGAGAGTGGCTGCTAACTGACGTAGTAATACTCCGACATAAGTTTTGCACGGATATCCCACTGGTGAACGTGAAAGCCAATACTGGAAACATATCGGTAGATGCAGTAAAGCAGGCCTACGAGAATCCCCTTGGAGTATGCTATGTTTAGTTTGATGCCGAGACAACTTAAACAATAATGACTAACGTACGTATCCAGCTATAATGAGATCTGGGCCAAGTTAGTGGAGATTAAGAAAGGTGATAATACGAGGGCCTACAATCTTCAATTCTTACTCGTCTGATGAGGAACACGGTCGTATATAGACGGATAAGGACAAAAATTGTGGAAATAAACAAGCATAGGGATGTTACTGCGTAACAAACCGCATTCTGATTCGGCGGGTTGCTAAAATTAGACTGAAAACCATCTGGAGGTGAGAGAGCAGGTCCATTTAAGATTGCGTCCTGCTCAGCAGGAGTTAAGGAAGAAAACGACATCACTATGGGCTAGCGTGCTATGTGAAACCTGAGTCGAGGTAGCTCGAGCTCTGCTGAATGTGAATTAAGGGGAGAGTGTTGGGATTTTGAGACTTGGAAGATGGTTATCTTATTATTGATTTAGAGAGCACTAAGCAGCAGTGAAGGATTCAATACCTACATGTAAATAGGTATAATATTCGTGGTGGAACATAGTCCTAGTATGTAAGTGGTTTGTATTACCCTCGCTTGTATTACTGTACGAGGCACTCTCGGAGGTCCGGGGTTTCCGTACACATGTATATCCCTGGTTATCGTTTAACATAGTCCAGATTGTGAATCCATTTATATGATACCCTGAAGCTTGCTGCTTTCTTGTTGAAGCACTGTGCGAGCCTTCTAGATCCTGGCCATATGCGTGTTTGAAAAACATGTGTAACTGGATAGTGCTCTATGGTGACAGCCGCGGTTCTTAAGACTATATGCACTACTTGAAAATCAGTAACTATACCGGCTGGCTTTTTCATGCCCGCCGATCGATGCTGCTAAGTGGCTTCTAATTCGGGTTACGTACCCATAAATGGTTTGATGATGGTAGGGGGCGTTTGTGGCAACCTTGCGCGTTTCATCGGATTTTGTTAGCTTATAGGGGCCTATTTCTATAGTAAATAATTTTCTTATTCAGTGCCGATGGGTTCTCTTAGAGTTTGTTGGGGTATAGGTACGTGTGGTGATGGCCAGTGCCACGACCGCAACACCAAGAACCACCGCGATCGCGTCTTTTGCTTTTGCTGTACAGCGTCACCTCCATTCTATCGGATAGATCTTGCCTGCCAACACATATGGTGCGAACTACGATAAATGTTCGGGCGTAACGGAGTAACTCGCGAACGACTCTGGGGAGTCTCTGTGGAGCTTTGCTACGAGTATCATCGAAAGGATGACATTCCCTATGGTAAGTATCAGCATTGTATTTATGAATGCTTATGTTGAAGTATATTGGGCTATGAAAACTCATTTGGCTTACTTAAGTTCTAGCTCCCAATCAATTCTCAGCTGGAAATGCGTCTATCCGAGGCGTGTCTTGGTTGTAGTAACTCCGAAATGTTCTAGCGTTGCACAAAAAAGCCACATGTAAGCGCCATATGCGGGAGGACCCTCCGCCCGTGGTTCTAGTTCGCTGGCGAGTGGTGTTACTGCGCTGGTACCCTTCGGCTAGATGAACAAGATGATGGAAATGGAATTCCGATAGTACGGAGTTAATGTCAGAGTTGTTTTGAGTAAGGGTGTTCGTCCATAGTGATTCATGACTACTGCAATGGGTATTCTGCATTATCAAGGTCTGCGAATGCTTGGAACTTGGTCTTCACTGCCCATAATGAGACACTATGCTGTACCCCCTAAATCAGCATACATCGAGATATCTATTTATAGATGTTTTGGGGGTCATATTTTGGAAAAAGCATATCTACAAAATGCACTGCAGCTTCTTCTCTATCTATGACCCGTCTATTGCTTCTAGCTCTAACTTCAAGGGCTAGGTACCAAGTGCTCCGGATCCATTAACTAGGGCTGGCTCCCATACGAATAACGATACGCGGTAATAGGCCTTATCAAGACTGGGTAGACTGGGTATCATGTCGTCTACTATTTTACTTGGAGAGCCTCCTGGTGTCAGTCATATGGCGCTGATGGTAAGACAGCTATTTTTCCGTTCTCAAGTTTAAAAGTACTAATGATCACTCAAAAGAGTATCCAATGGTCAGGCACAGGATTTTGCTTGGTGATTGTAGCTGCGAGGCTAGCCATCCGATGGAAGATCTTCTCCCGATTGAAGATAGACGATTATTTTGTCGTCGTAGCTGTCCTTCTCAGTCTCTCCAGTTCGATACTATGGACCGTCATTGGAGGTAGCCTTTATACCTTACCGGATAAGCTGGATGAATCTCTGGATCCTCAGGAGGTTCTAGAGGAGACTGGATCTATCCTCCGAGGACGCCTGGTTGGTGTTGCTTTGATGTGGTCATGTCTGTGGTCCATTAAACTCTCCTTCATGGCATTCTTTCACGGACTCGGGAGTCGAATTAAGTCCCAAAGAATTCTGTGGTGGAGCATATTGATATTTGTCGTGATAAGCTATGCGATTTGCATAGCCGTTCTCGACTACCAGTGTACAGCAAGCAAAGACTCCGAAATCTCTAGTATGTAACCTACTTCATCCTCAATTTCGTATGGCCCACGCTAACGTAGGTACGAGAAAATTGTCCCTCAAGTCACGTCACAGATCGGGAATATGCAGGTACACGGGTAACCACATCCTTAGATATTACCACAGACGTGTCTAGTAAGCTCCTATAAGAAATTGGACATACTGAGATACTAACATGACCGATAGTTATGATAGTATCGGGGAATATTGTATGGCGGGCTCACATAGCCTTGAGAAAGAAGCTAGCCTTGGCTTTCATCTGCTCTTTAACCTTTGTTATGATAGTCATATCAATCATAAGAGTGGCAGGAACTTTTGATATTAGTTGGCTAATTGTGTGGAACTCGGTTGAAATGACTGTTGGTAAGTTTCCTCCAATTCTTGTGTACTCGCTTACCACCTGGCCAACGTAAGCTAACTAGAGTATTCGTAACACTAGCAATATTTGTTGCGTGCATCGCTTCTTTTCGCAGCCTATATGGTCATACCAAGAATTTTCGACAAGATAGAGGCGTGATAACCTTGAATCGTTGGCCAGAGGGTAGTGCTCAGCCTGCCTTCGATGCTAATGTGGTCAGCGACGATCGCTGGTTGTGGGCTTGTCAGCAGTCGCACGAAAGTCAGGATATACTGTGGGCAGATCAAAAAGTCTCAAGTACGAAGATTGTTATACCAGCACAGGTGTATGAAGGAGTTTAGAATAGGGGGGGGGGGGGGGGTATATGCATTAAGGGGGGTATTCACTTAGTCGGGGTGCGCGGCACCGTCTTAAGAAAAAGGTCTAATACGACGGTCCATAGGTATCAATTAAAAGTGTCCATGGCTGTGTAAAATTTGAAGTCTAGAAGTGAGATCCTACGTTCTGGATACAAGGAAGTACTGGGAGAAGATTTGAAATACCTGTTTACAGCGTCTTGCACTTCTTTTTTTCGTACCTGGAATCTTACTACGGGTACTTGTGGATGGCAGATTGCAGACCTGACCCGATCCCCAACTTTTACATTAATACCTTCAATAGTCGGTTCTCACGCGCGGGGTTATACGATTACCCGTAATATAATAGTACTAGATGCGAGAAGCAGGCTACGCTTATCTCCCGAGGTCAGTGGACTCAGACCACATGTGGGGCTTGTACCTTTTCGCTGCGCTAGGGATTAGCCAATCAGAATTGAATATGACACCGGAAAAAAGAACCCTTGCTGCTGGACCCACTTATACATAGATACATCCATCCGCCCCACCCAACACCCCAATTGATTGGTTCAAAAAAATTAGGTCTGAGTCCACTAAGATAAGGCTACGCATGGAAATGTGCATATTTGACGTGGCATGCCGTGCAACGTCGCGGTAGGCTGCGGTAGGCTGTGGTAGATTGTCCCAACACCTGTCTACCCAACGACCGCTAGGACACATGCAATGATGAAAGAAATAAAATTAGCCTGGGAAAAACTAAAAGATTCGATCAGTGAAATCTCTCAATATATTTGCTCAGACATATCTTCTCATTCATACTTTCCGGCCAATATTGAGAACCAGATCAACAACCGTATTACTCTTCCATACTTTCATACTCCATCTCATCCAATAGTCGAATATGGCAGACCAGGCAACAGCCGTGCCGCTGCAATCTAAGGACCACAAGACATTGATGGACATTATTGACAAGTTGCGGTCCAAGGGAATCAATCGATATGTCAATCTTCCTCAGATTGTAGTCTGCGGCGACCAGTCGTCAGGCAAGAGTTCCGTTTTGCAAGCCATTTCGGGCATGTCCTTTCCAACCAAGGACAGCTTATGTACAAGATTTGCTACTGAGCTGATCCTACGCCACACTGACGAGCACGCCGAGGAGAAATGTCATGTATCAATCTCCCCTGGGGAGGACCGTTCAGCACAGGAGAGAGCACAGCTCGAACAATTCCAGTATTCTGAGATACCCGACAATGATAACATTGGTGTCCTCGTAGACAAGGCCAAGGAAGCTATGGGAGTGGGAATCGACCAAGGCAGAACGTTCTGCCAAGACATCCTTCGCATCGAACTATCCGGCCCAACACAGCCGCACTTGACTATAGTCGACCTTCCAGGGCTATTTCGTGCCGGTAACAAGGAGCAATCAGCTGAAGACGCTGCGATCGTACAGTCGTTAGTTCTATCATACGGTATGTATCAGATTACGCCATACAATAATAAGTCTTGCCCCTTGCTCCAGCGGTGCTAACATCCTATCATTCTTATAGTATGTGAACTGGTCCCATTTACTCCCTATTTGACTAAGCTTCGGCGAAAGCTTTTGCGAATTCTCTAGCATATGAGGCATGGAGATACTTACTGACATGTTTTAATACTGGTTAGATGAAAAACCCCCGATCTATAATCTTAGCTGTCGTTTCGGCCCAGAGCAACTTTGCTCTACAAGAGGTTACCCAACTTGCGCGAGAAATTGACGTCAGTGGCGTCAGGACTCTGGGTCTTGTCACAAAACCAGACACTCTTGACGTTGGCTCTACGAGCGAGCGCGACTACTTCGAATTAGTACAGAACAAGGACGTCAAATTCCGGCTGGGATGGCATGTCATGCGGAACCGCGACTTTAAGACTAGGGACGTGACAAATGACGAGCGGGACCGCGCCGAGGCAGAGTTCTTCGCCCAAGGCGTCTGGGCCGGGCTACCCCGGTTGCAGAAGGGCGCCCCAAGCCTGCGCACTCGGCTTAGCGAGGTACTGAGGGATCAAATACTTGATCAGCTACCGGATGTCCTCGAGGAGATCCGGAGGGGGCTGGATAGTTGCTCGGATCGACTCGAAAAGCTCGGTGCAGCCCGCGGCACACTTGTAGAGCAACGCAAGTATCTTCTTAGTGCCAGTCACCAGTTCTCAAACCTTATAACCGAAGCTAAGGATGGTTTCTACCAAGACAAATTCTTCGGAAATGCTAGGGAAGAGAATGGATATCGCAAGAGACTCCGGGCCGTGGTTCAGAACACTTTGACGGAATTCTCTCACGAAATGCGCGTCAATGGACAAGCAAGGATAATCGTCGACCGAGCCCCGAAGGGTAGCTCTACGCAGGTCTCACGAGCAGACTACCTATTAGAGGTGAAAAGTCTGATGCGAAGAACCCGGGGCTGCGAGCTTCCAGGCACATACAATCCTCTCATCATCGGAGAATTATTCCACGAGCAATGCACGCCTTGGAGGGGACAGTTAGAAGGCTTTTCTAGCCGGATATTTGAGGCCGTAGACTTCGCCGTCGATGCGGCGTTAACCCATATTGTCGATGAGGACACCAAGTCAAGACTCTGGAGCGAGCTGATCAGCGATGCCTTAGACCAACTGAACGGCCAACTACGGATTAAAGTGGAAGAAATTTTGCGACCTCACGAAGACGGCCATCCAATTACATATAACCACTACCTAACGGAGAATGTCCAAAAGATTCGTATCAGCCGCATTCGCGAGAAGATAAAAGAAGGCCTAGAAGCGACAGAACATCCAATTCTAGAAACGCCCCTCAATCGTCGCCTAGAAGCAATCGTGAAGAACATGGAGGCTGATATGGAAATTGTGGCGAGCTCGGACGCGGTGGACTGGATGGAAGCATACTATAAGGTCAGTACATTGCTGTTTATAATATAGAGAGCCCGAACTCACGGTAGAGCAGGTCGCATTGAAGCAGGTTGTTGATGACTTCAGCAAACTAGCCATTGAGGCCTGTCTTATCTCGGAACTGCCCAAGCTCTTTACGCCGGAGATTGTATTCGAACTCGATGACGATGTAGTGAGTCGGATCGCTGGAGAGAGTTGGGAGATAGCAGATGAGCGGAAATTCCTCACGGAAAAAATGGAGATCTTAAGTGGTGGTATGACGGAACTACAACGTCTCGGTAAACATCACCACCGCATAACCGGTAAGTAAGCCACAGAAGGAAATTTCTTAACTCCCCTTACCTCTAGTAGCCCGAAACTAAGCATTTGAAGACGCACGAGGCAAGAGAGATGACACGCACGAGGCCCCGCCCCCGCCCCCGCTCTCGGATTCTAACCCAGCATCGAGTCGAAGCGAGTTAGAAGTAGAGGAGAACGGGGTCTTCGGGGCGGACGAGAAGGAATCCACATATTCATTTGAATAATAGTGCTATGCGCTGCGGTGGATCCGTGGGTTTTCTTGATGAGTTTGCTTGATCGTGTTGGTGGCCTGGTTAATCTCATGCCTCCGAATCTAACCTACGCTTAAGTATAAGCGTCTAGGAAGTAGGTATTGGGGACGACCTGAAAGGAGATATAAGTGGATTAGTCCCTTAGCCTTACATCACGATTTAAGATTAGCTTGCTAAGATCTTGAAAAATGTGCTTTACCGATAGCGTCATGAGGGGGTCGACAAAAAACCCCACCGTCTCTCTGTGGGGCCAAGAGGCTACTCTCATGGATGTAGGTTCCCGTGGCGAACAACACGCACCGCATCAGACGCCCGAAAACGCTAGAACTGTGTCTATGTAAAGAAGCCATCAAGAGATTACCTTGGTTGTTGAAAGTGTGAAGTGATATGTCACAATACAAGTCCTAGGCAGTTGTTCGGAGTCATACCGTACCATGATGAAGTGGGGTTAAGGCACCTTAAGTGCCGCTTTTAGAATTCTCCACTAAAGACGGGACGGGCCGCTGTAACACTAGAGACTATTCAGGCAAGCTACAGGCATAGGCGGGATATCGCTTACCTTAATCTTAGAGCGCCAGCACGCCCGGGCGGCTCAACTTTAGAACTATTACTTATTATCGACGTAACCTCAGAATCCTTCCATTAGTAGGTACTCCAAGGTTGACTTCAATTGATAGGCTTTTGCTGTCTATAGATTACTAGGACGGTAAAGATTAGGATCCCGAGGTCTTCATTATACCTGCTCAAGCGGATTGTTACTAGTTATGAATTAAACCGTACGAATCCATATGTTTTGATGCGTTTCATCCTTAAGTGAATAGGTATCTTTAAATTCTTAATCATTCATATCTAGGTAAATATTCAAATTTGTCTCTAAAACGGGTTCTGATGGAGACCTCAACCTCCAGATGTGTCCGTAGATCCTCAATAAATGGGAAATCATGCAAGGAAGAAAGACGAAACCGCATCACGCGATCCTTAGGTACCTAGTACTAAGTGCTGACGATAGCATATTGCTCCGTTCTTCAGTTCCTTTGGTACGAAATCTGCGGATGCTACGAGAGAATCCTACAACGGCTTCGGAGAACAATTGCGCGGCAAAATAAACTAGTTATTCTCCGTAATCGGTCATGCTCTATGGGAATGCTACATGTTGGAAAGTCCTACGTCGATCAATTGACGACGATGAGGGCCTACATATTTCTGGTTCCCGAGTGCCATAGCCTACCTACGTAAACTTCTAAGGTTACTCTTTAGAGAGGGTCAACTACTACGTAAAACGGATGGCAGTCAACAATCGTCATGACTATCTTGTTACAGCCTTGCGTGGGAATTGTTGGAGAATCAGGATCGGCTTCCGACTGGTTACATCTATTGAACGTGTGCATGAAGAGTCACGTTATTGCACTTCTAGATATATCATGAAACTTGACCGGCTGCAGGTCGCATAACGAAACAGGTTGGCGAACCCTGCAAGGTATCAATGAGTGCTTGGAGATTGCCTCGATTAGGTTGTAGGATACTAGTAGCACCCCGACGCGGAGCCGCACACCTAGGTAGTAGTCAAGACCATTCGCCGCGAATATCATACTCCTTACTAATTTATATAATGTAGACCTTGAAACGGTCCGAGTCTGTGCCCACTTGGTTAGCCGTCTTCTATAAGGTGTCTAGCCATGGATTCCAAGGTACTAGACCACGGTCCCAACATCATTGCGGCGCTATGGACATGCATTCCTTTGGCAACCCTATTTCTATCCCTTCGTTTGTTTTGTAAGTTCTACAAACGTACGTTGCCATGGTGGGATGACTACTTTCTAATTGCATCTTGGGTAAGCCATACACACTATACACTCCTTACTCCAAAATTGACCCTCTAAATAGTGCATTCTGCTATCCACTAGTGTGCTAGTCACTCTCGACGTGAGGGATGGTTTTGGGAAGCCAACAGTTTATGTGATAGCCGAGAGTGGAATTGCGGGTGTATCCCGGATCAGTCTGAGAGACCATATTGTCGGGTTTCTCACTCCCTTTGCCATTGCCTGGAGCAAAACATCGTTCGGCGTAACATTATTACATATAATCAAGGGGAAGCTAAAGATCGTCGTTTGGGCTATTATCATTTCGACGAATCTGTTGCTCACAATAGCCGCATTCACCTTCTTATTCCAATGCAAACCCGTCGAGAAGTTATGGAATCCCATGGTTCCAGGCACGTGTTGGCCTAATGTGAACAGTGTCCTTGGACTGCTGGCCTCCGCCTATTCGGGATTCATGGATTTCATGCTAGCCTTGCTTCCCGTAAGCAAATTTATTATTCTCTCTCTTTTGAATTTCCTATCATCTCTACCGTCCGTTGAGGCCTGGGGTTTTCTTCCTGATCCTCGCCCTTCTATGTTAGCTTCAATACTACCACATAGTCGTATCATCTAACCAAACATCTATAAAGTGGAGTTTCATTTGGAAGCTCAATCTTAGACGTAAGGAGAAGGTTGGAGTAGCAGTTGCTATGAGTATGGGTATCTTGTAAGTTTAGTCATAGACATTCCTTAGTATCTCTAGGAACTAATTTGGTATTAAAGTGCCGGTACTACAGCCATCGTCAAGTGCTACTACCTACGCAATCTTTATAGTGTAGACTTCTTTTGTAAGCCCCCGCCCCCTCTGACACAATTGTTCCATCCGAACGCTAACTTATATAGATGCGGGGGGCAACTTAGCTATCTGGGGAGCTGCGGAAGTCTCAACTACCATTATGGCTTCATCCATCCCCGTACTAAGAGTCCTTATACGGGATGTCACAGCCGTGGTTGCCGCTTCGCGAAGTGCCCAGTCGCCCCCTGATACTCGCGGATCCCACAAGTCGTCAGGAAGCAAATCGACAATATGGAGGCCGAGCACAAGTGCTAATGCTAACTACACGCCCCTTCCGTCTCCCACTTTTATGGGAGATAGCACGATTACTAATGTCAGCCACGCGCTACTTCCGCCTCTCAACTTTAACAGAGACAGTATGATTCGGTTTTCCGGGATAGGAAAATATGATTTACGAGACGTATAAGCTCCAGTCTGACTGCCACCTTTGCCATTCGTTAATATCTATATCAATATATTCTATTTTACATATACCCTATAGGTGGGCAGTCATCAGTGTATGGAGAAGGGAAGCCATTACGGGGAGTCGCTCTGATAATGGTTCTCTGGAAGGAGGCTAATATTGAAAGTCTAAGGAAACATCAAGGGCCATGACCAGTCGCTACCACTGATTGTATGGTCTAGTGTTGCTATAATGTGGTTTATGATGCATGCTTGAATGGAAAGACGCATATTCGGTATTATTAAGTTGATCTAGCACGCTCTTTTATGATGATTACATTCATGGTGGACGATGTAATGGGACCTAAGATAATATGATGCTCATCATCCGAATATCCAAACCATATCTATGCGATAAATACAATAATTTTACTGAAAGGCTTAGCCCACTAGCCCTTACGGCCTTTTATTTGGTAGGCTCTTGTAGAGACTGGTGTGGAATATTACGGGCAGCTGCCCGGGTTGGGATCGGACCTAAAACACCAAGTCAGCCAAGAATCGAATGAAAGTATCGAGAAACACTGGAACATATAGCAACTTACTTGTACTTCCAGTTGGTGTATTCGCTCACGCCACCATAATCACAGCCATTGATCTCCTTCCTGAGACCGTCTAGACACTCCGTGCCGGTGATCTCACGATCGCCATCGCTGATATGCCAGATCTCGAATACGTAGTGCTGTCTTCTGTCTCCGTAATTGGGCGGAGGAGGATGAGCGGGGACACAGATTTTTCGGTGGCCCGCTTCTGTGTCCTTTGGTCCGAAGGTGCCCTTGAACACCCCGTTGCACGCGTCCACCGCTCGGGCTCGTGCGTCGGGTTTCGACCAGTATGCTTCGTCTTCGCCTTTCTCCGAGTAGCATCCCGCGTATGCGGTAGTGAATAGAGCGACGAGGGGAAGAATGTTAGAGAGTTGCATAGTGAGGGTATTGATAAGCTATTGATAGATCAAACTGAGTGTTAAGATAAATGGGATGAGTCGACGGTTCATATACTAAACCATCTGGCAAACAGATCTTAGAGACGGCTACTACCTACAGCCTATACATTTATATAGTTATTTTCATCCAAGCCAACGTAATGATCCAATCTCAATACCCATACTGTCCCCTCAGGGAAACAGGATTTCACTGGAGTCGTAGTGGTCGAGGATAGGGGAGAAGCCTGCGATATTTTAAGGAATGATTTAAAGCATTATTTTATTCCTTAAGCTAAATCCATCCACGGATCCTTTCTATTCAACAATTTCTGATTCATACCATCATCAGGAATATGGGACCATAAGGATGCGTGCAGGTCGGAATGTGTAAGTGGATTGAAAAAAAGGGGCTGATGATGTAATCGGGAACTTTTGCTTGCCAACTCCCATCACTAGCGCGCCAGGGGGGCACTGGGGTTTTAAAGGTCATGTATTTGTTAGTCATCTTCATATCCCAAAAATCATTTTAATAATGATCTTTTTCAAAAGAGAAATACTAGTTATATAGTACCATTAATGCTATTTGTATAGTAGTTAACTAGCATTACTGATACCTACGGAGGATGCCTCTAAAAACTTTTTCTAATAGAAAAAACCCTTTACAGATCCATCTAACAGCTGTCTCACATCTGCCAGCCGCTATGCCAGCTGTAGGACTCATTGCGATATTACCTACTGCTTAGCTAACCCCTGTTTTAATTAAAGTGGCATTGAAAAGCATCAGGTCTTACAGTTGGTAAAGCCTAGCAACAAGAACTTGCCATGGAAAAATCTTTTAAAGGCGTCCTCCATAATCGCATTGCTAATTTGTATAGCTGGATAAGTGCATGTGTTTCTCATGCTTCTATCAATCCCGTCAACCTACTTCTAAGCCACTTACGCAATTTTAATTCCGAGAATATAGCAGCGTTCGACTCAGCAATTCTGGTAATACTCTGGTGATGTCTCGAGGGGGATAGTGCTAGCATCCTGGCGAACGTTCGGAACGGCTGCACCAGCTTGATTGAGCACACTTACGACGTCCCTACATGGCACAAATGCCTTGGAGCTTAGGCTCGACGACCTAGACAACCTAAACAACTCTGAGATCGTTAAATAATAGTTATATCACAAGGTTTACTTCTTATTAAGCGGGATACCTGGACCTAGTATCTAGACTAGGACACAGCTACGACGGCTGCCTGTTTATAAAGAACACGACTGACTGTATTTCTCTGCACATCATTACTGGAAGAGCGCATTGTTTGCATTTCAGTGACCACATCGCCAAACTTTCGCCTGAGTTCGACAGAGTCCTTCTTCTTTCGCCAGAACCAGTCAGTCGTAGCTTTAATTGTTTTTAATTGGATGCTTTCTGCCACATTGAGAAAGACTTGTTCGACAATCTCCACTTTCTTTTTGAATTTATCGTATTTAGACCCGAGTGTCAGAAGGCCATCCTAGTGGCCTGTGCGTAGGGAATTTTTAACCCGGGTAGGGGCTTACTAGAGACAAAGAGCCGCTTGGATATATAAACCTATAGTTCTGGCTAAATAGGGGTTGAGGCTCCTTGCGCAACAACAAAGTTGTTTCTTAAGCTTCTTGCTCCGCCTCATAACATGGTTCCAGGGCAACGAGAAATGGTTCCAACGGTGTTACGGCACCAGGAATCCCAGAATCATGTCAATAGTGTTAATTTGTACAGTATATTAATATCCTTGAATCGCACGAACCATCCTTCGGTTTGTATTGCTCACCTTATAACTTATAAGAGAGATTTAAGGTAGGAATCATACATAGAGCTTTGTGCGAGCCCGAATACAGCGATATCCCGACTATACAAGTGAGTCCGTCATAGAAAGATACACTAATGAATTATTCTATTCTAACGAAAAGACTTGCAACTAACAAGGCTTCCCCCTTATTTCCCCCCTTTTCTACCTAGGTATTCACAGCAACCACATAAAGGAATGTTGCAACTTAGATTATCATAATTATTCGACTGAAATTTTGCGGCTGAAAGAACAACGTGTGAAGATATTTGTTGTCGGCCTCGAGATTGATATGCCCTGCTTTAAATACCTGGATCTGAATACCAAAAGAATGACTTATATAAGTGCTCTATCTATTTTCTAAAAGTTGAAACCCCGAGATATGCCCTGACGGAGAACCCACCATCTTAATCGCTTCGAGTATTCATCACCCATCTAACATCCCGTGACGCGATCAACTTTAATCATGCACCCATCGGAGTCCCGCTTGTATCGGCCGCAATGACTGCAGTGCCCTTCTTCACGGATGGCGTTGTAAGCATCAATGAGCTCTTGGCCCGTCCCCTGGCAATGGTCACCAGAAAAGAAAAGACCACAAGTCCCGGAGCAAGTACCGCTATTCTGGGACCCGGTTTTTGTTTAATAGAAGTCAGTTTCAGCCTCGAACACACTCACTCGTAGTTCAGTAAGGACTGAGGGAGAATGGCGGATTTGTGGCAACATACCCCTGATAGGTGCTGTACTTGTTTGCAGCGATAACCTTCCTTAGAGCATCATCACACTAATCACAGGAGTCGCTAAGACGCTCACAGAAGGCAGAGTCTTTGCAGTCGATGCTAGATTGACGGGCCGTCAGAGTGCTGTGCGGGACTGCGGAACGTCTGTTAGGGTCTGAAATGGTAGCATCGACAGACTGTTCGCCGTTATCTGGTCGGATACTACGAGCCCCAAGCCGGTCGTTGGTTGGGGAAGCCGCGACGGAGGCTGCTAGGAAAATGCCGACAGTTACAGCTTTCGTGTTTGTGAAGATCATGATGAATGTAGAAAGGGTTTGGCTAAAGAGCTGAGTTATAGCAGTTGGCTAATATCTAAGAAACGAGGGTGGAATCAGCGTAATGCTTATGTTGTGAGAATATCTCGTGAGAATATAGGGTGGGTCCTCTTCAGATAGAGCGGTATTTAAAAGCCTTTCATCAAGCCCTCCAGAACGAAGGCAGAAGTCCTAGAGGGTTTCGCCCCTGGGTTACACAATACTCCCCGCCATGATCATTGCCCCTATTAATAGAAAGGGGAGCGGGCCCAAAGTGTAGAAACATAATTATTAGTGAGAAAATACATAAAAGTAAATAGAAAATTGCATTTCCTAGGCCCTCATAGGGGCATACTTAACGCCATATATTCCCTCTTACATCAATCAGGCTGAACGTGTTACACGCTGACCCAAATATGTCATCAACCACAATGAAGCTGACCTCTTGCGTCCGGAATCGGCCCCATCATTACGCCCCTTACTAAGATTTTGGAAAATTCAGACAGAAGAATGACATACGACTGGAAGTCAGTTACTACACTGGTTTGATCTCATGATTTGGGTTGATCTTTAAATGGACGTAAATGGCGAGTGGCATGCATCCCTCAGTCGAATCATTCTCGGGACTGAATATGACGATGTAGCCTCGACTATGACAGGATACACACCTAGGGATAATTAGGCTATTAGCACGGGAATATCAAAATGGAATATAAGTATAGACGTTGGCGTAGTAGCTTGAGAACGTTCTTCTTCATGATCATCTGCTTCAACACAATTATTAGTTCAACATTCGACTTGAATTGGTTCATTTATTAGCATAAAGTTATCTTCAACATGAAAGGTTTCAAGAATCTTCTTACTGTGGGCTTGGGATTCCTCGCCGTATGGGGTTCCCCGATAACGCCCGTCCATGACGACAACAGGACAGTGGGCGACCGGTTGGCCACGGTTCTGGACTCGCGTGTCGTCCCCTCCGAAGTAAAAGTGGCACCATGGGCGGGCCTCGGCGAGGGAACCACTACGGAGCCAACATTCATTGCCGAGTTGAGCACCGTTTTTGCCGGAGCACCAAGCAATGCAGACGTGGCTGAATACGCGAGAAAGGGGTATGAAAACATGATGAAGCAGAAGGTCCAGGATAAGGATACCCACCTCATGGCAGCTCTCTACATCCCGAATAAAAAAAGCATATACCTAAGCTCGGTCCCGGCCAAGCCCGCTGCCAAGCTTATTAAGGATATGGGAGCTACACAAGCGCCAGCGTGGTGGTCGCAGGTCCACAACCGGCAGCCTGCCCTCTACCTCCATGCTGAAGATGGCGCGGCATATCTCTATGAGGCATCGCTTTCCAAGAAACTCGCAGCCGGCGACAAATATCCTGCAGGATCATTTATTGCCGTTTATGGCGTTGTGAATAAAAAGGCTAAAGGCCCAGTTGGCCTTTGCGCCGGTGGTGGCGATCAACCGTTGGACCCATCTTGCAGCACGGTATTTACTAACCTAGGTGTCGCTTTCTAAGGATACGGCCAAATGGCTGTGGCTTTGACGAGGGGTTTGGGTTCCCGTCTTACAATTATTTTCTGCTTCTAGAGTTATAATCTGGCGAAACTTGGAGTGTTTTCTTGCGCATTCAACTGCGGACGTTTGATGTTGGATACAATGAGCATGTTTCTTTCCTCCCCCTTTTCCTTCTGTGGTCTTCACTATAGATATCAAGCTTGTACGTTCGTTTCAATCAAAGTTTTGTTGTTATTTCGTTGCACTTTTCATAGAGATACTGGCATAGCCATTGAAAAAAGAAAGAAACAGACTGTACCTAGGTAGCATAAAATATAAGATATGGAGAAATAGTCCCGCGCCTATTCTATAAATGCAATTACAATACCCGTAACGAGTCCGACCTATCTAAATTCTTGGCTACCTCCTAGGTATTGCGTGTAATGGGGCCCCAAAGAAGTTTTCGTCGTTACGCTAAGGGAGGAGGCTGATTTCAGTAGCTCATGGACCAAATCGACGGTGTGGAATAAAAACTGAATAGTGATACATGAATCATACATAGGTATACGGAGGGGGAGCGGGCGGGCCGTAAGCATCATCACCATACGGTCTCGGCCAAACCCGGCGACCGTCTGCTGCGAAGACAGGACCTTCTCTACTCATGCCGTTATACCATAACTTAGGAAGGCGTGCCCATTTTCCTTTAGTCATGGAGTCGTAATTGGGGCCAAGTACTTCCTTTTCCAGCTCAGAAGAATACCGGGCCGTGGTGCTGGTTGTGGTATAATTCGGCCACTGTATATATATGAAAAGATCTTGGAGATGACGTACCTCCCCGAGACATCTTATCAGGTCTTGGTATGACGACCGGAATGCAACTTCAGATTCTGGGCCTCGATCCATTTCGTACTTATGACCTAAAAACAAGGACAGGGTGAGTTTTCCAGTATCGCAGACGGTTAGAAGAAGTCTGATGATATTCCGCCATTCCGTCAGTAGCTGAGAGTATGCTGGTGCGGACTCTGGAAGGCAGACAACAAGACATATCGAGCGGAGGAGTTGTGTAGTATTCCGTGGCAGTTTTCGGAATAATGTCGTGAGCCCAGGGAAGGGTCGTTGGCAAGACCCTAGATCATCCAAACGACCACCTTTTGGGAGAATGACAAACCGGTTGCGTTGGTAGAATATTTCTTTGGCAATGCCGTGCACTTGGCGACTGACAAGAAAGATGGATAGCGGCAACCTCCAGCACGTACAGCTTCGAGAATAAGCGCCGTGGTAAAACGAGCATGTGCAGTGGTCCAGTGTTGCTGTACATTTTTTACAGCAGTCAAATGGCACCAGCCCACGGCCAGGACTCCACTCCAAGTCGAATGGCGCGACGAGTTCCGAATACTGAAGGATGTGTGCGAGTATTTCATGAGGAAGACGGTATGTCCTCAACTTAATATCTTCCGCTTGGTCCGGTGGGCAGTCCACCAGCTGACGGGTTGTTTGCTTTGCGAGGGCAGAATGCTGCCAGCTCGGCTTCTGGCTTAGACGGATGGAGCAATCTCCGAGTTTCTGGATAAGCAAAAGTCGGCGGACGACCTCATGTGCCGTCTCCAAATCTTCAGTATCGCAAACCACGTCGAGTCGTAAGGATTTCAGCTGGCAATGAGCAGCTAGCCTAGCAATTATATTATCAAATTCTAGTAAAGTGGCCGCGTCCTGCCTCGCTTGGTGTCGAAGAGGCTTGTTATGAAAACCGTAGCGCCGACACGCGGGATGACATAAGAATAGGCCCTGGACCTCTGGGCCTTGGACAGTTCTTAATGATTGGAAAGCTCCGTTATACCGACATTCACAGTCGTTTAGACAAATGTTCAAGACGCGAAGACATGATAGCGCATATGGATTAAGGTTACGCAAGGGCTTCAGACCCCATGGGTTGCTCCTGCTGATGGTAAACGAGTTTTTCGAGTAGAGGATGCAGGAGACTTCCTTGGATATGGTACGAGAAATGCACAAGAGGGAGAAGGGCAAAGGCGGGCAGCGACAGGCTGGTCTGCAGTCAAGTTCATAAAGGTGGCCCATGAACTTTCTCGATTTGAAGAAGCAGGCGTAGTCAGAAGATTGATTTTCTTCGCTGAGGTAGTATCGAGCCCGAGGCCCTTCCTGGTTGAAGTCAATGGGGCAAAAGCGGACGAGGCCGGCGAGAAAGTAGATGCGGCATCGAATCTGGTAAGGGAGATCTAGAAAGGATAAAGTGCATGATGGCGGCAATGATGGCGAACCCGACTGGGTCGAACTTTGTAAATAGTAATCAAGTTTACGCTGGACCATGATGTCCGACAAGTTTATATGAGAAAACGTGGTGTGAAATTTATCGTCGGAATGTTAAATAATATGTTTAAAAATACAAATCGAGTAGTTTTATTATTCGCATTTTTAAAAGAGCAACACTATCCGTGCAGTATGACTCTCCTAGCGGTGCAGTTATTTCCTAAATAGGTAGGCGGTGGGCGGAGATCCGGCGCTAATACCTTACCAAATGGCTAAACCAGTTAAATTCCATTTTAACTCGAATAGCTCTCGATTCTTGGATTACGTCATATAATGATTTATATAAATAGAATCATCGAATTGAGACGATTCTAATGATTCAGGTTTCGAAGCATGCATCCTAGAATCAGGGTGGCTATACTACATGGTATGCGATTCTATTGATTTTTGAAAACGACCAAGTCCCCCATATGGTCGGCGAGCCTCAGCTATCGATAGCCAGCGCCAGCCAGCGAGGACTTCAACCAGGGCTACCCATATCAAAATGGCGATGCATCATCCGAAACATATATTACTAGAGCCCTGAGATCAAGCGCTTTCAAATGATGTAAATTATTATTTGAGATGACTTCTAAAACCGAAGTTATTCGAGTTGAAGCTAAAATGCAGCCATTTAGTGGTTTGGTGAGGTAGGAGCCCGGCAAAACCGTTGACCGCCTACCCTTTCGGGAAACTACTGCCCGGCTAGCAGAGGGGCAGATGGCCCCACATCGACTAAATTCCAAGATTCTGTCATTCTGATATGGAGTGAAAAAGAACTGGTATTGGTTCTATGTCCTGATAGAGCTAGCTATAATTGTTATCTAACCAAGCTCCCCTTTTACTGCAGCAAGAAAAGTAAATCAATTTAATTATCGAGGTGTTGAGGTGTCGAAATAGATGGTAAATATTGTGACTCCACTGTGGGCATTAAGTTTAAGGCTACGTTACGTCGACACACCGTTTGTTAGTTCTGACATAGCCTGCTTTATTATTTATAGTAAATACATCCATACCTTATCATATATATTTAAATCAATTGATGCCTGGAGTGCCAACTGGTCTAGTCACAGCCAGTCAACCCAGCCACAGTACCGCGGCTAGTGTTGTGACGAGTAAACTACGGGTTCAAGTGCCATTGTGCCAGCCCGCCGGGGGTGCCTCTTGTATAACCTTTTATAAACTCCGGGCAATCACGATTGGTGTCAAGCTTTCTTCATCTTCGAAGCCTTCGCCATCTCGCCCTGAATAGGGACAACACTCTCCACTATCATATCCTATAATCCTAGTTAGATACCCATGCCAAAATCAGGGTGATGTAATACTCACAAAAACCCACTGTGGCGAAAACCGCCATAGGAACTGAAGCAAAGGAGCACTCGTGCCCACCCAGACCTGTCCAACGGCCCCTCTCTCAATCTCTCGGACCACCTTGGTGGCGTATTGCCTCGGGCTAATAGCGCCGTCTTGAAGCCTACCGTCGTTGATGCTGTTGAAGAAGTCTCGGATGTCGGAGTAATACGACGATTCGGGTAGCTTGGGCTGCTCGTGTCTATGGAAGGAGCCAGTTTTGACGGCGCAGGTAATGAGCGTGATGGTTCGGACGCCGAGCGGCTTGAGCTCGTGCCGCCATGTCTCGCTGGCGACGGCGAGTGCTGCTTTCGAGCCGTTATAGGCACCTACTCTTTTAGTAAGCGAGTGTTAGATGCATTGGCTTTCTAACTTACTCCCGAATGCTAGAGGGGATACTGCGCTGGCGGATGAATTATTCACCAAGCAGCCCTTCGCCGCGATTAGGAGAGGAACGAAAGCCTGTAACATGGCAAACGGCGCCCAGAAGTTGATATCGAATATCTTCTTGCCTTCCTCAATTGGCTGGTCTAAAGCCGGTAGCATTTTCGACTCTCCGCTATTGTTGATGAGTACATCGAGTGTACCGCCGGTTTCCTTTGTAACGCTCTCCACGGCAGCGGCGATTGACTCCGAGGATAACACATCGAGTTTTAGAACCGTGACATTTGTCGCGCTGGAGAGGGTCTGTGGGATCTTGGATGGGTTTCGGACGGTTGCGAATACGCGATATCCCTTCTCGCGGAACACCTCAGCCAAGGCTGCGCCGATCCCGCCGGCAGAGCAGCCGGTGATTAAGACAGACTTCCGTAAAGAAGCCATTGGAAGAGTGATCGCGTGGGTTAGTGAGTTGGAGTACGAGGAATACAGCTGCCATCATTAAGACTGTGTTACTAGTATTTATAGAGCAATTTGAAAGGACTTCCACGAGACGGCAGCTTCAAAGTTGTAGAGTCCGTTGAAGCTCTCTGTGCCGCGGATCTGACATCCCTTGCCGGCTCCAAGCCGCTATACCTAAAATGGCAAACAAGATTGGTCTTGGCATTCCGGCGTAGTGGGGTCCGGGTGAATCACGTAAGCAGAACGCTCGGAGATAACGGGTCCCATCTCCCCTATTTTTCGAACCACCTGACATTAATCACGGCCTTGCCTTGTCAGGTAAACAACAAAAGTGCCAAGACTGGAAAGATGGCGATGCTAGATGAATCTAGAAGTTCTTCCGCTTCGTCAGCCAAAATGTTATTCATCGTATCGTCTAATGTTTCTAAGGCCGATCCCGCCACTAGGAAGCTCATCCGGAGTCATGCGAGGCGGGGGAAGACAAAGAAAAAGATCCGGCCTCCCGAAGGCCAACGGGAGACGAACGATGGGACGGTCGCTAGACGCGCTCATATGACGCGTGTGAAGTTGGAGGAATTCATCGAATCCTATATCCCACTGATGCCCGGTCGCATCGGATCTAATATTTACTTCGTTGAATTCGCCGACGGAATAGGGCCGTCAACGCTTGTGACTATGGCACATAGTTCGTAACCCACATAATTAATTAGCAATAACTGACTCGATGCGAGAATATAGTTACGACAGTCATAAGCGGGATTGTCTTCCCTTTAAGAGCAGCAATCGGGTTTCAATCGGACAGTCGGGGATGGGATACGCCGTTTGGGCGAGATGCGGCTAGCCTTCATATAACGACGTTTGCGGCCCAGGGATTCGTTGACAGAGTCCTGAACCGCCAGGAGAGCATCACCAATCCAGAAGCAATCCTCCATTTTCATAAAGGGCTGAAGCTTCTCCGTGAGAGACTCCTAGGGGATGACGACGAATTAAAAATCTCAGATTCAACGATGAGCATCGTCCTAAAACTAGCCAGCATCGCGCATTTCGATGGGAATTATGAGATCGCGAAGCAGCATATGGAGGGCCTTCGTAAAATGGTAGACTTAAGAGGGGGTCTAGATGTCTTCAGAGGTACGTCGTTATTGGTGGAAATGTTGAGGTGAGTGGAGGTGGAGGTGAAAATAAATCGCAAGAGACGTTGACACCGCACAGATACGACTTAGGGATCGCGCTTTTGAACGGATCGGACCCTCTCTTTTTCAAGCAGCCATCGGAACTAGTATTCAGCTATCCGGAGCAGCTTCTGCCGACTTCCGAAGACAATACGAACCTCCAAGACAACGTACAAGGGCTTCAAACCATGGACGACCATTTGGTAACAGCCTGGTTGGTAATGAGAAAGTTCTGTCTGCTTGTCGATCTTGGCGCGCAAACCCGACGGTCGATGAGACCGGAAGTCATCTATGAGACGATGTCTGCGGTTATGTATCGACTGCTCTATATGAAATTTTCTGAAGGCTCAATTGACGAGACGGTGCGGCTTGGCCTATTGGCTTTTTCACATCATGTCTTCCTGCAGTGGCAGGATATCAAGCTACCCTATCGCCACTTTACTGACCGCTATCGGAGCGGTATTCTAAGCCTCACATCTATACACGGAGTTTCCTCCCAATTGATGCTCTGGCTTTTGATGGCTGGAGCTATTTCGGTTTTTGAAGTAGCGGACGAGCAATGGCTGAGAGAACACATGCAAGAACATTTGAGCATATGCCGAGTAAAAACATGGAAGGAAATGCAAGATATACTAAAATCGTTCATGTGGATTGCGTTGCTAGACGATCAGTTGGGGGAAAGCATTTATGATTCGCTCCGTCTAATTTGAATATATTGATAGTTGATCGAGCTTCGTGCCGTCTATCTATATCGTACTAAATCGGGATGTAGCGCCTACGGTATTAGCCCCTGTTATAATCCTTCTTCTAGTATACTACGCTCTGCTTCCAAATCGGAACCTCGTCAAAGTCCTGAGAACTCCACTTGAGTTTACCCTCTTCATCGAGCCAAGCACCTTGATCACTTGCTTTTAGTCCGTGCTGTTCATTCTCGGAGACTTCATTCTTGCTAGTCCCTATCGGATCCCTAGCAATCCAAATCAGGGGTGTGGCCGCTGTTAGCGCCGGGTTTAGATACGCCTTCTGAAGTTGCTCCTCTGTATACTCCGGGATTTCCTCGTCTAATGAACCCCCATCCTGAAGCCACGATCTCATAGACTTGTAGGAGGCGAAGACTTGAGGCTCAAAGAATCGGGCAACCGGCTCGAGAATCCGCTCCACAACAGTCTCTGGGATATGTGCTCGTTGGCCAAGACGCTGTATGCGGGAATTGGTGTGTGCTTGTCCTTCTTCTACGGAAGATAATAGCGGCGCCGTTTCATCATCTCCTTCGGCTGAAGTCGCCAAGTCTGATGGTAGGAAATGCTCAAGGGGCGCAAGGTACTTGTTCATTAGCGCGTTATATAGTATAGTTATAACGAACAGAATCGCAATTAGAACCAATGGGCCAGTAACCTTCCTTAGGCTGAAGATGCCTAGAAGGGATAGCTCGGCGATGTAGATTCCAGTCAGTAGATGTTGAAGAGCAAGAGTATACGCTTGGCCTTTAGTGTCTATCTTAGGTTGTATCACGAAGAGGAGATTGTATCGGTAGGAGAAGTAGTACAGGGACAGTCCGGCGGCAGCGAATCCAAGGACTAATGGGGCGATGCAGGAATAGGCAATTGCTGCGAACAGTTAGCGAACTATATGAAAGATCGGAAGAAGTCGCCCGTGAACCAACCGATAATAGCGAAATTGGCGAACTACCTATTGTTAGCTCAAGTTCAATGAATTTTAAGCGAATGCGGTTGTTCTAACCTTTGGAAATAACTTGCCCCATGCGATCCCCTTCATGCTGGTATACCGGGCGAACTTTTGTCGCGGCGTCTTGTCGAAGAAGTAATCGTAGAAGAGATACGTGAGAAGATCCGAATAGTTTAGTAAATTGTCGGCAGCTGATGTGGTACCCTGGACGATGAAATAGGTCAAGTAGAAGTTCGACGCTTTCGGAAGCTGTCTTGCTAGTAATTCTGGGACTGATGTGGGATCTTGAACACGTTTCATGAGCTCCCTCGCTACGGCTGCAGCCCCGGAGAAGACCGCGGTGACTAGAAACACTTGTATCACTTGGAAAATGTAGTACCACTTTTGAACCCGCAACTCCGCGACTGTGTTAGTAGGGCTGCCAGCCGACTTAAAGATGTCTTGAGTCGGTTAGTGCTTGTCCGAAGGTAACGAAGATGATACTCTACTCACACCTGAATATGTTAGGTACCATCTTGCTTAGCCAACTGGTAGCTAAGGGTGGTATTAGGCCAGATAGTAGACCCATCAATGGACTAGGGAGCCTTTTTAAGAAGCTTAGCCATTCATAGGTATCGGCAAGATAGCTAATGTTAGAGATTAGACCTATGAGACCGCTTGGAATGGACCAGAGGACTATTGTGGCAATGACAATAACAAGAGCTGTGCCATCTTCCGAGATGCGGCGAGCCGGTGGAATAGTTAGGTTACTCCATATCACTTCATTAGGTGAAACGTTTGTATACCTAGGGCCTAGAGCCAGTAAGTTGCTGGATGCAACTTGTTGACAGGCTTGCTGCGCTTCAGCACATGTCGTGAACTCAACAAACACCGCCGCTGCCCCATTGGTGTCGCCGATTTCATATGCTTTACGTGCATCTTCGATCTTCGTTTCGTCTTCCTTGATCTTCTCGCGAAGCCACTCGATCGTATCCACTTCCCCATCTAGTGGTGAGGTAATTGGCTTATGTTTTAGCCTGATGGTTTTCTTCACTGAGTCCGGGAGGGTATCGTAACTTAGGTTTCCATTCTGTGAGGGGCCTTGTTTCATCCGTTTCTTCGCTTCCCGATAAGCTCTCCGGGTGAGAGCCATCTCTGCAGCCTCAAGCTGCTCAATCTTAGACTTACGGCTCGAGACTAGTTCGTCCAACTCCTCGACCTTTGCGGCCGGCCAGATACGCAATGCGTTTTCGCCAAAATAACGGTGCATATTCTCTTCGTCAAGGGCATCTCTTGGTGCGGATAGGAAAAGGACGGTACGTGAAGAGAGGCGTTTTGCAACCGGCTTCGATAATGTCCATGCTTGGCGAAGTCCAATAAGCCACAGTCGTTCACGAGCAACTGTAAACATGACGAATCCGAAGAAGACCCAAGCCATTACGGCGTGGGCATAGAAATGACCCTCATTCTTGACATTGCCGATGCCGATTCTATCAAGCTCTGTTGAAGAACCACCCCCGGTGGCGTTTACCGGCATCAAAATCGGCCATGTGAGACAGCAACCTACGAAGCATATGAAGATGATTGTCCGTAGGAAGCGAAGATACAAATACGCATCTAAGGATTGGTGGTATAAGATGAATTTATCAGGAACCTTGCGCATAGTATGTACCCAGTTGAAGTAAGATCGGTCCGCAGATGGAGTCCGGTCCCTATATAGGACTTAGCAGTGTGCTGGTATGTTGACTTCATAGTTTACTCACTTCTCCGGTATGTTCCCAGCAAATGTACGAGGGGAATAAATGTTAGGGTACCAATGCCGAACGACGATGAATATGGCAACGAATAGGACACCCGTTACCTTTTTGACTTAGCAAGTGTGCTAATCAAGAAGGTAGCCTCGTGAAGACACATACCCAAGTAGGGACAAAGGCGGAAACGATAGCGGCAAGAGATGCCGAGCCTTTGGGCTGTAGAATCAGATACGTTAGATATAAGTGGATGCAGTAGTTGAATAGTCGTGGGGTTAGTAGGGATCAGGTGTTATGTTCTGGCATATACTAACCTTTGCCTCCATGGCGCCCAAGCCGTCATTGGTTTGGCCAAGATCGCTCATATCCATGTGGGAATCCATTTTGTTTCAGCTTCGAGATTGAAACGACAACTCTGTGGTTTTCTAGTACTGAGCACGAACATAACGAGTTTCGCTATTATTAACAATCCCAAACAGAATAGAATTCGCAGCGTCCAGCAAATTTGAAACAAGTAAACGTAAACAACGAAAGCGGTGTTGTAGTTGTTTGGAATTGTGAGCTTGCAATGTTCAATGACGTAGGTCTAGAGACGCGTCGTTCGATGTTCGTTTTAGATTATTACGTGTACCTAAGTACCTCGAAGTTCCTTAGAACATTGAAGTGGCGCAGAGACACTGTGGCTTGATCGTTGAAAGTGACGTCGTATCACCAAGGTTCACCGCTTATGTAATAACAATTAATTTCGCTCCCACGTGTTTCAATTGACGATGGATTTCTCCTTAATGTTACCTTTGCTACGATCAAAAGAACTCCTAATTGATTAATAGCATTGAAGAAATCTAGGAAAAGTATGCCCAAGGCTTCGCTCATTCATGCGTGTTAGGAATACGCCGTATTGCCTTTTATTTTCAATGCCATGGTACCATCAACGTGGATGATTAATACATGGACTATGGGTAAGGCAGAACCCCAACCAATGCCAAGCCACCAGAAGCGTTCCCCAAGAGAAAATACGGCGTATATGCGAAAGAACGGCGGCCAGGAGTGGGTCGTCCCCCGCCGATCATTCAGCTAGTCCAGCCATCAGCCTTACAATTATCACGGCGTATCCTCACTTGCCAGCTAGCTGCGTGGCTAAGAGGAAACCAAGGAGTCATTGTGCATAGCTGAGCCTCACGATGGTCAATTATTGTAATTTCCCCGCCGACATTGCTACTCCAAGATGGGATAGCGACGATGTATTTAAACAGACTACTTCTCCTGTTTCCTTCTACTCTCTACCTAGCTAGTCTTCCATCGCAATCCAGTTCAAGACAACTCTCACTGTGAGCAACGATGGGTGCCTTTCGACGTGTTCTGCCGTTTTCCCTCCTTTCTCTTTCCCTTGCCCAGTCCTACCAGACTTCGCTCCAATGGGGTCCCTGTAACAAGACTGAAGTCCCCAGCGATGTCCCTGTAGAGTGCAGCACTCTGTTTGTCCCGCTTGACTATACCGAGCCCGACTCCGGTGAGACCCTAGGTCTTGACCTTGTTAGAGTCCCGGCGCCGGTCAAGCCGTCGAAGGGAGGCATTCTCTTCGACTTCGGCGGTCCCGGAGGTACTGGACGCAATGTTATCGGCAAGGACCCCGTTGTGCAAGAACTACAGGCGTAAGTAGAGAAAATAACCCCCATTCCCCCCCTTTTGGCCACAACGATCCTAATACTCTTTCCTAGGCTTACTGGTCGTCAATACGATCTAATTGCGTTCGATCCTCGGTATGTAGCCCCTGCGGGCAACATCTAGGACGTCACTAATTATATGATCTTTTAGAGGTACTTCTGGCTCTAGGATACCTATGCGGTGTATCCAAAGCGAGGCCGATGCCTGGTCCTATGCGCTGAACATATTACCTTCTAACGCGTCTGATGTTGCGTTGGCCACCCAATGGGCTCGCGGGGCCATGATCGCAGATACCTGCTACAAGACGCAGAAAAAGATCGGCAGTGTCATCAGCTCGGCATTCGTAGCAAGGGACATGATGCAGATTGTGGATGCGCTTGGAGAAGATGGATTGTTGCGGTACTTTGGTGAGTATAGCTTAACACTATTAAGCTCTTGGCGTTGTCGTGCTTCCGCTAACTGACTATAACAGGCTTTTCATACGGGACAACTCTTGGTGCCACCGTCGCTGCCATGTTCCCCGATAGAGTTGAGCGGATGGTTCTAGACGGTGTGCAAAACCCGCACGAGTACTACCATTCTCAGGCGTACGTAGCCCTAGGGGTCCTCGTAGGCTTACCACACTTATAGCTGACACCATCTATAGGGACATTGAGGAGTGGTCCGATTCAGACAAGGAATTCTCAGCTATATTCATCAGCTGCGTCGAGAACCGAGAGAAGTGTGCCCTAGCCCAGGGCAACAGCAAGACCGCCGCCGAGCTCGAGCAGGACATCTGGGACCTCCTGGATGACCTCAAATTCCATCCTATTTCCGTCCGCAACTTCCTGATCGACTACGCCACCGTGAAGGGCCTTATAACCCAGGCGCTCTACGACAGCGCCAGCTGGCCGGCTCTAGTCCAAACTCTAAGCTATGTCGTAAATGGACAACTCGAAGAGATTGGCCAGCTCCTGGACGCGATCGGCATAACGAATATCACTGACATCTTCCCCCAAATCGCCCAGCCGCAGTCGCTCACTGGTATCCACTGCAGCGACACCCAGGTGCGAACGGAGAAGTTCGAGGACTTCGTCCCGGTTGTCGAGAAGATGTACGATACGAGCAGGATCTGTATGTACCCCCCGAACTAGACCCGTGTCTACCTATAGTAGCCTGCCTTATTATGATAAATGCTGACACCGGTATCACAGTCGGAGACGCCCTGGTATTTTTGTACGCCGCATGTTCGCAGTGGAAGATCGAGCCAAAGGAGCGGTACACAGGCGACTTCAACGTGAAGACGAAGCACCCGGTCCTCTTTGTCGGCAACACTCACGACGGCCTCACACCGTTGGTCTCGGCAAAGAATGTTAGCTCCACCTTCGAGGGCAGCGTTGTGCTGACAGTTGATGGATATGGCGTAAGTTTGATCCATTGTTCTTATTCACTTTTCAGTACGGCACTTGAAGTGAAGTCAAGTACTAACAACATCGTTTTATAATATAGCACTCGTCGCTAGTTGCCCCATCGGCTTGTACTATTAAGATGATGTCGGCGTACTGGGTGAACGGGACCCTTCCCCCTGAGGGCAAGTTTTGTGAATCAGACGCGCCGCTATTCTCAGGGATCACCTGGGCGGACGTCATAAACGAGTACTATGGCAATGGAACGGCTCCTGCTAAGCGAGATATTTCTCACGCACACAAACTAGCAGGTCCCATTCCCTTTCCTTTCATCATCTAAGCGGCCTCTTGGTAGGAGTAGCCAGAAAGGCGATTATGGTGGACCTGAGGGCCTTCTGAAGACTGCTGGAGCTCTCGGGACATAATATTCATAGACCTCTGTAGCCACATTCCATCTTCTGTTTCTGTATTACTAGATCAATACCCCTAATTTGTTTCCATTGACGTCTTCGGACATCTGTCGAAACGGGATATGTGACCTAGTAATTGGTTTAAGCCGAGTCTCTCTATAGGCACGTATGTAAGTATATAGTCTTATGTAAGGAATTATTGTATAGACGTGCGACTTACACCAACGGTCTTCCTTTAATCGGGTTCTTTCGCCGGTATGCTTGTCGGCGATGCATGTTCGCCGGCAAACAGAGCTTTTCTGTCGGCGACCATGTCGGCGACCCTTCTGTAGATCGTTTCAATGATCTCGTCGGCGATCCGCTCCTCCTCATCGGCGACATCCTGGGTGGCGTCTTCGACAACGGGCTGGGTGGTAGTCCTAGCTTTTTTGGCTACCGGCTGGAGGTTTTCGACAGCATCAGATTCACTATCCATAACCTTTCTTTTTTTCGGACGGGTATCCTCTAACAGCTGCTGTGAAAGTCTAATAGCCCTTAACGAGGCAACAGACAGCCACGGCCACCACTCTCTATGCCTCTCAAAATATGCGACGTCCTTTACAAACGAATCCCCGCACGCGAAGCAGTTTATAATAGGCTATCTCAAGTTAGTCATAAGTACCACATGCAATAATTTGATTAGTTAATAGTTACTTACCTCAACTATGCTCATCACTTCGGTTCGCATTATCCTAAGGAGATCGCCAGTGATGTCGTGCATTTCCGCAGTAGCCCAGTGGTCAACTTCTATCCCAGGTTTGCCAATATCAATTGGCTCTATGCTTCGAAACTTCTCTGTCACGGATAACGGGAGTATCGTGTTTTTGAACTCAGGTCCTGTGACACGGGGAACTAGGGAGGCAAATACTCTTCCAATGGCTGCCAGGGCATCAACGCGTTCGTTTCTAGCGACGCCGATATGCCCTGGCACCCAATGGATCTCAATCTTGCACCCGAGTCGTTCCATTCGTTTGAGAGGCTCGAGGGCGTTAGCTGCAAGGGTTCCTGCAATGCCGCGTGGGGTTGGGAGGGTTCTGCTGTACAATCCATTGAAATAATTTATTGCTGGGAGGCAGTCGCTAAGAATAACAATTTTCGGGAGACTGGGTATCTTGGCGTCTGCTAGGCGTGTCACTTCGTCGTGAGCAATCCACAACGTCCTATGGATAGCGACAATCTCCATGAGCGAGGAAGTCGCGCAATCGAAGTGGACACCATATATCGCGTCAACCCAATCAACGCTTCTTCCTGGGTCTTGCATCAATTTATACGCGATCCCAAAACCCCCGTTCGCTCGCGCCACTGAGCCGTCACAAAATACCACCAACCGGCTGACTGGTATTGTTGGGTCAATGATGTGGGTAGCAAAATCAATGGCGTCCAGGTGCGCATTGGCGACAAATAGGACCTGGGGATGATCTTTTCGCTGCAGGTGCTCCAGGATCATACGGCTGGGTGGATAGTTCGCTCTCCGCCTCGCAAATTCGGCCAACCTCGTTTTATGGATGTGTGGATGGCGGGCTACGCAAAGTGGCTTCCACGAACCCGACGGCTTTGTGATCGGTCGCCCCGATGGTCTTAGTCCCTTTATATTGTTATCCGTTTTCGCGGTATTCCTGGCGCATTTCCTGTTTCGGGTACTCTTTCCGGCGAAGCGCCGGCCTCTTGCTGAAGATGCCATGGTGGATATGGGATGGGTTAGGGGATGATTTGTGAAGGAAGACGATTGGAGTTGGATGCTGCGAAGGGAGGCTGAGGATGTGAGGAACTGATCACCAAGAAAATGGGATCGGCAAGGGAGGGTGGTGGAAAGATAGAAGAAGGCGCGATGTCAGGTATGAACGGTCGGTTACTGAGTGAGCTAAAGCAAGATCTAGAAAACAGGAATAGAAAATGAGGAGACTTTCTGATCTACGCAGTGAACAACAGGGAAGCAAATGTGAACGACCTGGAGGAAGAGGAAATGGATGGGAGGAACAAGATCGAACACCCAGGTAGACCAAGCAACAAAAGCATGGGACAGAAGCAGTGAATGGTCCACGGGTGTAAACAGAAGATGGTCAAAAGCTTTGAGTGGCTAAGGGGGAAGTCGCGTAGCAACCTCGGAACACACTAAACCAGCAAGTACCTAAGTTCCCAGTATTAATTGATGAATTGATCAAACCTGCAGTCGCGTGATACGTCTAGGACCTTAGAAAGAGAAGGCACACTGAAAATGACGTATATAGAGCTGGTGTTTAAGGCAGTCGCCGATTAAGGGTTAAGTGAATTGGACAGTACTATCTTCCCACTTGCCGATATACAGCGAACCCGCTACCGATTCCGATTTCCATTATTTCGTTATCGAGAAAATTATTCCCTATCACTATCCCTAGTATGGAACCTGGGTAATTTTACAGAATGACATGCTATGGATATATAAAATATTTAAACAGATACGATTTGAGACTTATTTTGCCTTCCCTATGATAAACTCATGGCGAATACCTAAGATATAAGATACCGATATTCCCGATATAGCTGTTCAAGCATATCAATACCAATTCAGAAGCTAGATAGCTAGTTCAACGACTGCCGCTCCTTATATAATGGACTTCTATAGTTTGGTGACATGACTGATCCTGTTTGGACCTTCATGGATTCTATAATTTGTCTTGGCGCAAATATAAATCAACGTTTGTCGACCTTACTTGAGTCATATTATTCGCAGAAATCGTTGTAAACCAGCTTCTACTACCCCTATAAACATTGTGTGGTTATGGCTGTGAACGCCATATAGGGAGTGGATGCCAGTTTCCATCTCTAGCGTGATAAATAGGGGGAAATAGAATGGGGCTTGTATAAGATGGATCAGTACATACAATGTTAAGGCAAGCAGTCACCTGAACCTTGAAATACAAAATTTGATACTCTTTACTCTTTTTATTGGGTGCATTATGTGTAATATAAGGCTTGTCGATGTTATTTGTTAAGTATAATGATTACCATAATCATTTGCCTACATCTCGCTTAGGTAGTCTGAGTGAAGCTTCCACATATTTGTCTTTTGTTTCGTCCTAATACCATATATCGGCGACGATCTCACGCCGGTATTGGTCTAGCCGTTATATCAATCAATTTATAGTAATAGTTCTATCATCTTGTGTCGTAGTATCCGGGGTATAGTTAGGTAGTATGTGTCTGAACATGTGTAGGCCGGTGGTGCTTTATCTTAAGGATTAAACTCCTGGGCTAACTGCCACAAAGCAGACCGAAGTATCTAGGGAGTAACTA
This sequence comes from Hypomontagnella monticulosa, assembly GCA_902825475.1. Lineage (NCBI taxonomy): Eukaryota > Fungi > Ascomycota > Sordariomycetes > Xylariales > Hypoxylaceae > Hypomontagnella > Hypomontagnella monticulosa. Next base: position 2,445,508 of record CADEBF010000008.1, read on the forward strand.
ATAGCTATGCCGATTCACAAGGAACACCAGTCACCGTCCAACCAAGACTACAAATCTATATACCATAGAGACCTTTACGGGGGATCTCCCTAGTCGTAGTATATCGCCTAACCTTATGATAATATAAATCGTGAGCCCATTAGTTAACTAATACATTTAAATACATGTACATCCCTAGCTATGTCATCACTATATACACTTTCGAGTTTGATTTGTAGGATATATGTCGAAACGTATAGCTCTACGTGCCGCATGCTTCATGGGTGCCCTTGTAGTCTTTATGACTGCCCCCCGGCGTTAAATATACCAACCAACCAACCAACCAAGCACTGTATACACTATATCTTAGCAACAACGGAACTACCTACTATGACACGCGGGCATCGAGGTCGTTAAGAATTGAGAGAGCATTGGAAGCAGTATTCTGAATCCCCAGATTGCGCAGTGTATCATGTCCTTTATCAAGAGTAGCGCCCTGCGACGTCTTGGCAGGGCTATTACCCTGTGTTGGTTTTGTTATTTGAGGCTTGGCTTTTGTGGTAGAGGGAGGATCAGTGACCTTTACCGGGGTGGAGGGATTCGTCCATTTCCAACGCCAGCTGGAAATAGGAGATGGAGTTCTAGGAGTTGCAGGGCTAGGTTGATCAACTCCTGGGGATACGGAGCCCCTATTTTCATTCTCGTGGTCGTTTTCTTCGTTACGGTCACTATGAGGTTCATTCATGTGGAAATCCTGTAGCGACTCGGCTAGAGTTTGCGACGGAGCGAAAGCAGCTGGTGATAGCCGTTCGGGGTTCTCAGGTTCGTCGATATCGTCGTTGTTAACCGTTGCAGATGTCTCTACATCTGCGCCTTCAGGCAGGAAGTCATTTATGTGCATACGGCCCTCTTCGAACGATGCACCCTGCGGTGATGAGTGCGGTCTGCGGCTGCCCGACTCGGGAATCGTTAGATTGGGAGCTGGAGTGCCCCGATTAATCGCCTTGAATGTGAGCACGTTCATATCGATGCCATCGGAACGCAAACTCGAGAAGGGGCCATCGCCGCCACCCCGGGTTCCGATCCGTCGACCTGACGAGGGCGTTTCAAAGCCGCTCATATGGGCCCCTAGATCTTCTGAGGACTCACGAGCCATATTAACTGCTACGGTTAGGGGCGCTGATCCGTCTCGGGGCGCAGTAATTGCAGGAGTCATACTTCTCTGTCGAGTCTCTTCAGAACAGTCCTGTTGGTCACTACTCCTCCCTTGTTCTGTTAATAGTTTTAGGCGATCGCTGAATTTCTTTGCGTTGGCATGCCCTGTCAGAGCGCTGTATCCCGTGCTATCGGGATCAATTCGCCGAATATCCTTAGCGGAAACCCAACCAAAGTCGGCACCGGCGCCGGTAAACTCTCCTTTCAATGGTATCTGTGCAATTGTATCAAGAAACATCACTGGAAACTTTCGGTCGGCAACCCTAGGCCCGTCATCATCATAATCCGGTTTCCAACCAAATATTTCCATATTGCGCCTATCCCACATGTAGCATGACGGAATGGAGTTCCCAAGGGTCGTATTTCGAATCGAGCTCGAGATACCTATTTCATCAAAATCTCCGGTGGGCAAGATCACAGCCGTGTTGAAAGGGCCTAGCTGAACCTTGACTATCTCACCCACTTGAGGATCAGTAACAAAATCCACAGACTTTTTCTTCAATTTCCTGCGGCTATGCTGAGGTTTTGAACCCTTAATGTTGGTCTTCTTTTTCCGCTGAGCTCTTATAGTTTGAGAGAAGTCGGAATGTTCATCGCTCTCGAGGGTTTCTATCCGGAAATCGTGTCGCTTCCGTTTTCGAAGCTGTCGTGGTGTCTCTATGTGTAACTCCTCTGGCTGACGATGAGTCAGTCCATGCAAACATTCTGGAGCGGGACTAGGACTCAATACTGCACGAGAAGGTGGACTAACCCTCGATACAATAGGCTTTTTCCTCGGTGATGGATCGCTTTTTACGGTAGGCGACTGCAAATTCGGTTCCCAAATGGAGGAATGCTCTGACTCCGAGTCGATCACAATGACTTCGTCCTCGACCCGAGCCCAGCTAAATGGGGTTTGTGGTTGGCCGTCTTCTCTCTTTCTACCCACCCCACTTGGTGTCTTCTCGTCGTGTCGCTCTCTCGGGGCCTACACAAGTTAGTGGCTATTGCCATAATATAGATAGTACTATATGGACTAAGGGATGCGACCTACAGTAGGGACCTTAATATAAACAATCAGCTTTTCCCTCCGTAGTCTCTTCTCCCTTTCAACAAACTCCTCATGTTCGTCCTCTATACTTTGCAGTTCTTCCTTCACATTCTGCAGCTCAAGTTGAAGTCTTTGGATATTGCTTTGCAGCGCGGCTTGTCTAGTTGCGAACTCGGCCTCTTCTGCCCTTAATTTCTCATCGTACTCTGACTGGATCGAATTCACTATTGCTATTGTAGCATCAATCTGGTCGACTTCTTGGGAATCCTCCGGTCGCGGGCTCGCCATTTTCTTGATGAGTTAGGTTACTGATAGAACATTTCAACGGGATCCGGTACAGCAAGAAGATTGAGGGGAATTTGAATAGGGCAAGGAAATGCCCAACCAGACTTCAAATCATCCCAGCACTGTTAGCACATGGGAAGGTTGCCTAGGGTGGCAAGCTTGGAGGCAGGGCCTATTAACGAGGCCAGCACCGCAAAATGTCAAAATACGACCTATCAAATTCAAGTATCTTCTACCCACGCTTTTACTTATTTGCAGTTGGAACTTATGTAACAGATACATTGCCCTCTATCCGTATAGAGCGTGCGTCAGGTTCGGGTTCTCATTTTCCAGCGCTTAGCTGCGTAAAAACGCTGGAGGTCTTCCTATGAAGTAATGTGCTATAATATACTAGGTACCCACATCCATGAGGACTACAGCTTCTCTCTACCACAATTATAACATTCTGTTTCACTGGAACCAGTGTGTTGAGATTCATCGTTTGGAGGTAAATGAGTGGTCGGCGAGCCACCCAACTAAGCGCTAATGTCACTTAACCGAAGCTATCCCGACGGAAAGGACCAAACGGGGAGCACCGGGCCGACAATTTAGGGGAACAGCCCGGCGGCCTGCCGTCCTTTCGTGGTATGTATGGTTCCTCTCGACAAGGTCCCCGGTCAAATCATGCAATGTTGAATGCATTGCGAACCAACATGTTTTATCTTGCACCCACGCGACCCGATGTAGTCTCAATTTCGCTCCTCGGTATTGGCGCGTGTGTCGCGTACGGCGGCAGCTGTCTATTTCCCCCATTCCATCGGTAATATCCGCGAATATGAATTGAAACCACTTCATGGGGTCATTACTAACGGGCATGATGGGTTCTTGCAGAGGTGAGCGGTGAAGGATGTAGGCCTAGCTTATTTGGAGGCCTACGAGAAATAGGAATGGTTCTCTCCCAAATCCCAAACACCTGGGTGGGTGCTCAGCCTCCTTTCCTCTCGATCGGGAGAACATGCAAAACCGCGAAGTCATAGCCGCAAAGATCCTGGGGAAATACAGGGTAGTGACTCTTCAGCCCCGCAATTCCATGATCAGACCGACCACGCTTTGACCGAACCAGTCAATTGGCAATTGTTCAACGGCCAGACCCGTGTAGGAGTAGGACAGACCCAACCAGCTGGCGATGCTGTAATTTAAACAACTTTACAAATCTACTGATTGATGACGGATACGGATATGCTCTATTATGTCCCTATCTAGCAAGTAGATACTAATGCAGCATCGCTAGGCATCCACTATCGATCATCGATCTGCTTACGGGAAGAGTCATTTCTATTTGCTCGTCTACCCAATGACAACGGTGATGTCAGATTGGGGGCTTTCCACAGCTTCGCCCTGTGGCTGAGGTCACTCAACACGTGCTAAGCAGATACTGCAGCGAATTGTTGCATATTTCATGCATGATAACACTATACCGTCTTACTTGTGGCGCTTTGAAGCAGGCTACCCTGTGGAACATTGAAGAGCTTGTTTGAATAAATATGACGCCGACGGCAGAGCCTTATGGATCTCCCTTTCAAGGTTCGCAAACCACTTTTTACAATTATTGAAAATCATAAGAAACATTACCAGTCAAGAAGACAAGACATTGAAAAACAAGGGGGACCAAGAAGATCCACTCATAGCTTTATACACATCTACACAATTTACCTATTCAGCAAATTCATTTAACAGAGTCGCCAAGACTTCACCGACCGCACGGGCCACTGCCTCACAATGGCATACCACTACAACACCCGGAACGAGAACCACGACCTAGCTCGTAACTTGGCTCATCGTATCCAACGAGAAAGCCGCTATGGCGGTCATCCCACACAGTACATAGTGAACGAGGGAAGAATGGTAGTCGACCAGAGGACGTTGAGACACCACAATGCCGTCATCTACAACGCGCCAGGCTCGACATTGCGATTCGCGCAGTCATCAACCCCGGCCCGAAAATCCAAGTACGACTCATATCACACATCAGCAGGGTCATACTGGCCGACGACAACGACGACAGCGCCCCCGCTTCATATGTGTCGCGGCTGTGGTCAGCGCGAGACCTACTACGGCGGTTTCTGCCATGACTGCACTTCCCTGTGGTATAGCCAACGGGATCGGGATAACAGGTATCTGGCACGTGCCTCAGATAGGAAGTACCTCGAATGGCGATGAAGAAACAGTTCTTCTCGCTTCAAGTTCGATGGATATTGACATGATAATGCACGGCAATGGATAGCGATTGGGGACAACACTTCTGAATTTTCACATATTCATTTCATGTACGATTGAACGTTTAAGCGAGGGTCTTTTTTTCTTTATATAGATCTGTTCAAGCCTCTTCGTTGATTAGCTTCATATATTTCAGCCCAGGTATTGCATTGGATGTGCACCAGGTGGGAGTGTCGGATGGACGGGGATAGGTACAACATTAGATTATGCAGAGAACCACAGCATAAGTTTATTATACCGTCCACAACCCTCATGTTTCTAAACTATAGCTGTGTGTGAACAGCCTGTTTGTGCTTGTATAGCCTCGTTCAGGAGTGTTGTTAACGAAAGCAGTTGTTGTCCGAGCGTAGTATAATAAGCCGCCTGCCTGGATTCCATCAATAGAGCCTAGTTGGGGGGATTGTAAACGACATTCAGTCCAGATTCACGATAATCCTAACTCGTACATGTGATTAGGTAGCGTCTTATCAACCAGGAGACTCCGAGATGGCACAAAATCAGAATGGAAGCAGCTTTGGCGTCGAGATAGAGTTTGTAATCGCTGTAATAATCGGGGACGACGAGCCCGGGATACCCGAAAGGTTCGAGCATGTCAGGGGTCGGCCGATCCGCCTTCAGCCAGATGTGCGGTATCAGGGCGAGACATATAAACGCATCCGAGAGGTTATTAATGGCGTATTAGAAGACTTCCGTGGTAATCGTGTTCTTGATGGCCTCACTCCCGATGAGATACGACGTGGGATTGGGCAACCATTACTGCCATATACAGAATGGATCGTCAAGAACGACCCTACGGTACTGGTAACAAGAGAAGAATTAGGTGAGCGCCATATAAGTGAGTATGGTTGGCAAAGCGTCGAGATCACTTCGCCAGCCTTATGGGCCACGGACCGATCTTTTGAAGAGGTTCACCGTGTTGTAACAGCACTATCAGAGCACTTCTGGGTTTTCTCACCAGCGACTGCAGGCCTTCATGTGCATTACGGCAGGGGCCTGGGTATTATCCCGATTAGAGAATTGCGGCGGATAGCAGCTTTCCTCTACGCTGCAGACCCTGTCCTCGTCCGGATGCACGCCCCTCGTCGCAGCACCGAAGAATGGTGCCCTAGTAATAGACTCTACAGCGCTATGGCGAATGGAATTCCGCCGGAGGAGATGGCTGCGTATGTTGATAGGAACTATCGTTATGATGTGCCCCAACCAACCGAGCCTCCGGAGAGAGTGGCCCAGCCCGATGCACGGCGAGTACAAACAGCCCGAGGATTTGTGCCACTTTTCCAACGAGGCATTCTGGATGGTTATGTTTTCGACGTGGCGAAGTTCATTATGTTAAAGTCAGACTTTATCACAGAAGATATACAAGAATTTCTCCCGGGATCTCACCCTGACCGGCCATTGGCCATTCGGACCGCTGCCAGCGCGTTTTTGAGAAGCAGAGATTATACATCAATTTCGCTCTATAATCAGAGCTCATTCGCCGACCGAATGGCTTACAATTTTCATAGATACGTGGATGGTTATGACCTAGAATCCCGTACCATTGAGTTTCGGCAACCCGCTGGGACGGTAAATGCTGACGAGGTTGTTGCGCACGCAAGGATTTCGGTTCGCTTAGCCGACTACGCGAGCAGTGCCCCATTACCTGAAATCTGGATGCTGATATTAGATTTAGCTCAATCAGAGTACAATAGTGAATGGTACGATGTATTTGACCTCCTAGCGGACCTCGGGTTGCATGAAGAAGCCAGGGTTATCGAGAGGCAAGTAGCCAGAGAACACGGCATTGAGGTCGACGACACGATTTGGGAGATTAGAAGATCGCCTTACTCTCAGTTTACCCTGAATCAGCTAGTATTCAGACTCGCGTTTTTATCACGGCCTCAACCGGAGGGAGATTTTGTCGTTTATCGAGACAGGCCACGGGGGCCCCTAGAAGAATAGTTTAGTAAACACCTTTCCCAGATAACGGACGAGAAAAAAGGTTCAAATACGAATGGTTCGATGTGTCAATATGGATTTGGGTGGTTTGTTATTTCTTCTACAGCAACGAACACCCCTGAGCTCAATGCCTATCTACTGGTATATCTTTCTGGTGTTCGTCCATGAAAGCGTTCGAGTTCAGCGCTTGCTCGGTACATACGATTCCCGAGCTAGTGATAAATGAGCCGCTAGATGACCATTTGAAGAGGTCCCTGTCATAACGTGGACCAAGAAGTCTGGTTAACAACTACTATGTAGGTTGTTGCCTGAGGAACCTCAACCCTTATCTAGCTAGAACTACACTACACGGAGGCCACTGGGATGGCCTTCTGACAGTCCCATTCTTATATCGGCACAACCACATTAAAGAAAACGAGGCCGACCGTACGGTTCTAATTATCCTCGTCAATGAGCATATTATGTCTGGTCTTTGGAGAGGTTCGTCGAGCACTTTGGTAATGAACTGCCGGAATGGTCAACGGCTATTCTGTGGCAGGTGTTGTGAGCTTAGAGATATCTATCACGGGAAGTATAGGTAGACGCTATTAAATATCCGTGCTGCTATTAATTATGCTCTTTACGACTCATGAAGAAAAGAGAACCTAGAAAATCTGTCTAAGATGAAGCTTCTGATCTTGGAAGCTGACCGGATAGAATCTATATGCTACCGACCATGGTATTTAACGCCAATATGAGCAAACAACGACCAATCCCCCGATAGTGTAAATGACTTCATTATGTTCCGTAGCGTCATTAGTAACCTGATGTGTTTGTGACCCCCACACTTCCTCCGCTTACACTGTCTCCTTCTTCAGAGGATTCATCTTGAAGCTGAAGTTATTGGCCGCCGAGCCTGCGAATTGGCCAACCCTTGAGGTGACTTGGTCTTCGACCTTGTTCTGAACCTGGTCGATCTTGTCGTTAACCTTCCTACCGACGAAGGTACGGAAGCAGCCGTAGAGACCCGTGCCAAGCCAGAAGACCGCGTTGACAAGGTCGATCCAGACGCCACACTTCATGAGTGCGACACTCACACCTTCGTACTCGTCCTCGTCGCGCTTGAGAAAGAGGCCCGCGAAGATGCCGAATTGGACGATCCATAGTACGAATAGGATCAGGTCCCATGCGAAGAGACGGTGCGATTGCATGCGGCTAAAGGGGTTGGGGATGGAATATAGGAGGCAGGTTATGCATGTGAGACCGGCGACTAGAAGGGCGTACACCCACGCCACCGACTGCGAGTTCCCGTCCTTGCGATCGCGGTCAACTCGGTTTCCGTAGATGCCACATACTATGATGGCGAAGAGGAACTGGAGGCCGCGTGCGATCCATCGTAGCCAAGTCTCATATATGTAGACCTGTTTCAGATATGTTAACACCACATCATTTCCGTAAGATAATCAGATTTTGGTGGAATTACCTGCTTGGTGGCGGCTCCCTTGCCAAATTTCTTAACAAATGATTTAATAGGCATGATGGTTTTCTTTTTTTCGTGTTCTTGTCGGTTAATTCCTGTTGACCGCGCTGGAGGGAAGACGACTGCTGAAGAAGCTGTCGGTGGTGGGCAATCCGAGAGGATTTGGGCTTTAGTTTCTAGAAAATCGCAGATGAAGTAATAAACGGGATAGAAGAACTCCAAGGTTGTTTTCAAATATTATAATTATTTAATTCTTAAAGAATGAGAGTAAAGTGAATTGAAGACACCCAGTGTCGTGTGTGTACTAATGATGGAAACGTGTGGACAAGAGTAGCCAAGCAGGTACCTGACCTTTGGAAAGTTGTAAGATATTTAAATGGCATGACAATGGAGATACCGCCATCATTCATCTAGTGAGTAAGGCATTCAGCGACAAACAAGCGCCCAATGAGTGGAAACCTACACGACAAGATTGACAAAGGAGACCGACAAGACCTCAAAGTCTTTGTTCGCTTGTAACTTTGAAACGGCATTCAAAAGACTTCTAAATCTGGATTTCCTAATTGAAGCACTGTCGACCAATCGAAAGATGGGCGGCTGGTGGTCTGTGCTCGGGGTTTTGTCGCCGTCTGGCTCTGACAAAGGTATCGACTGGCTGCCGAGAGATGCAGCTTCAGACACAGGCGCTTAACAACCCGTAACATTTTATGATGTGTTTCCCCGACAGCGCTAATAGGCGCGAAGATCTGTTGCGGTAACTTCTCTTAATATCCAGCCAGCACATATAGTTTACGCAATTGAATGTGACTTGAAACACTCTGATGATGCTTCCCAGTCAGACAAGATACCACGAAAAAATGAATGAATTGTTGGCTGTATTCGAGAATGAGTGGAACATGATGATGATGTATTTTACTCAACTGTTAATGTATGCCGGGGAGAGACTTCGGCTTTCCTCGACTTTGGTAGTACTGGTAGGACTTGGGTTTTCCTTTCGAGAGGCATACTCTCTATATTATTTGTTGTCGTTCGCTAATCACAGGTAAACTAATAAATCCTCATTGAATTTTAAGAATATCCAGGACATTAATGAAATTGAAGAATTGGCATTGTAGATGACTAATATGTACCGAACCCGTGGCTATTCTGCCATAATGACGATATAGCCGCAGGACTGAGGCAACATGGAGAGATTAAAAACTGGGGATGGTGGGTGTCATTTTCCGTCAATTCTGCTTATGCCAAAAACTTCTCAATTTGAATCGGCACGAGGAGCAAGCGCCCTGAGATCCGGTGACTTGTTGTGGAGTCTGAGCTGTACCTCGGCACCATCTTACCCCCGTCATTTTACTATCTCCAACTTCTCTAATTGGTCTTACACCGAAGAAATCCTCAAGATGACCTCATCATTCCCTCCACATTCTCAGCTCCGAGTTTGAGCAAAAAAATTGGCCATCACATGCCAATGTCCGTCCACTACGTTTAGGCGTGCACCCCAGGTGCTATGGCATGAGTAATGAACGGGGCGAACCGAAACATCCCAAGTCATTGGATGCATTCTTTTTCCCCACGAAATCCCCGGAGTCTTTCGCTCTAAACCTAGGCTAGGAAGGTAACGTGGGGTTCGAAACATTTCATAGTTGAGGATAGTGGACTGTCATTGGCAATAGAAGTGCGCTGAGTGGCTTATCGGCGCTGATAGTTCGCCCGTAGGAAGCTATTTAGTGGAGTAGCTACCAAGCCTAGGTAGCTGTTTGCGGCGCAAGTTCCAGAATTGGCTGCCGTTTTCCGCCCTTTCCCTTTCCTTTTCCTAGAATGAGGATCAGAATCACATGTCGGGCTTACTAGGTAACTACGGGTATAGGATTTCGCTGGCGAGGATAGGCTCGGCAAGAAAGTGCAATGACCGAGCTTGTGCAGGTGCCCAGCTGGCTTTTTACTTTTAAAGCTTTACTTTTGTGATGGCGCTGCGCCAACATTATTACCTGACCTAGACCAAATAATTACTTCAGTCTTTGTCCTTCCTGACGTCTGTCTACCTACCAACTTCTTCATCTCTGCTTCTTCTTAACCGCTGTACTCCTATTTTGCTGCCATAGCTTGAGATATTAGAAACTTCATCTACATAGATACCCCTTTAATCTTCTAGCATGTCCAAGACCTTCTCTAAAAGCGACGTCGCGTCGCATAACAAGGGCGATTCGCTATGGATCGTCGTTGATGACGATGTGTACGATCTGACCAAGTTCCAAGATGAGCACCCTGGTACGTTACTAATCCAATATTTGCCAATTTAATCTCCCTTCACTTTTCGACAATCTACCCAATTTTAACTCTCGGGATGTCAAAAGCCATATGCAATGCACATTTAAATCAAATTAAACTCACGAGATGAAACCGCTAACCATCCCATCTTGTCTTGCCTGCAGGCGGAAAGAAGATTCTGACACGAGTTGCTGGAAAGGATGCGTCCAAGCAATTTTGGAAGTACCACAATGAGGGTATCCTCAAGAAATACAAGCCTTCATTACAGATTGGTTCGTTAGATACCAAGCCGAAAGCCGAACCTACACCAGAGCCGTCTGCGACGTACGCTGCACCCGAACCGACGAAGGAGACGAAGAAGGCCGTTGTTCCTACTACTGCGCAACAAGAAACCGAGGCCTTGGAGCCATTCGGCGATCTGATCCCGTTCGGAGACCCCAGCTGGTACCAGGGTGTACGTTTTGGCTCGAATTTCGCTACTTTCCCTCTTTGCACGTGCTAATTTTCTTGCAGTTCCACTCCCCCTACTTCAACGAATCCCACGCTGCCCTCCGAGCCGAAGTTCGCCAATGGGTCGAAAGCGAAATCGAGCCAAACGTTACCGAATGGGATGAGAAGAAGGTTGTACCGCGCGAGATTTTCCTCGAGGCCGGTCGCCGAGGCTACCTCGCTGGCTTGTTGGGTGTGCATTACCCCAAGGAATATGTCAAGAACGCTGTCAAGTCGGTACCGCCGGAGCAATGGGACCTCTTCCACGAGATGATCATCACCGATGAGCTGTCGCGTACAGGATCTGGCGGTTTCGTATGGAATATGATTGGAGGTTTCGGCATTGGTGGCCCGCCGCTGATCAAGTTCGGCAAGAAGTCCGCAAAGGACCGCATCATGCCTAGCCTCCTATCAGGAGAGAAGAGAATTTGCTTGGCTATCACTGAACCTGATGCCGGTAGCGATGTCGCCAATTTGACTTGTGAGGCCAAGCTCAGCGAAGATGGCAAGCACTATATTGTCAACGGAGAGAAAAAGTGGATCACCAACGGTATCTGGTGTGATTACTTTACCACTGCTGTGCGAACAGGTGGTGAAGGTATGAATGGTATCTCGCTGCTCTTGATCGAGCGAGACTTTGGTGGTGTGAGCACAAGGAGAATGGATTGCCAGGGTGTGTGGTCGTCCGGCACCACGTATATCACCTTTGAGGATGTTAAGGTCCCCGTCGAGAATCTCATCGGCAAGGAGAACCAGGGATTCAAGGGTAAGCGAAACTGCAAACCAACGTCAACTTCTGACCGAGATTACTAACAATAAGCACAGTTATCATGACCAACTTCAACCACGAACGTATGGGCATTATCATCCAGTGCCTACGATTCTCCCGTGTTTGCTACGAGGAATCCGTCAAGTACGCCAACAAGCGTCGCACATTCGGCAAGAAGTTGATTGAGCACCCGGTGATCCGCATGAAGCTGGCACACATGGCGCGCCAGATCGAGGCCTCCTACAATTGGCTCGAGAATCTTATCTACCAGTGCCAGAAGATGGGCGAAACCGAGGCCATGCTTCGGCTCGGCGGTCCCATCGCTGGTCTCAAGGCCCAGAGCACCTTAACATTCGAATTCTGCGCCCGCGAAGCCAGCCAGATCTTCGGTGGTCTGAGTTACTCGCGCGGTGGACAGGGCGCCAAGGTTGAGCGCCTCTACCGTGATGTCCGAGCTTACGCAATCCCCGGCGGTAGCGAGGAGATCATGCTCGATCTCAGCATGAGACAAAGCTTGCGCGTCGCGAAGATGACGGGTATGAAGCTATAAGGAAAAGCACGACATCTGTATATAGGGATTGTTTTGTTAGTGTACGAACTAGTGTCGGCTTGTACGTACCTGGTTGCATCAATTGGACGGCAACCACATGCTCGGTCGGCGCGTTGGGGATTTGCATCGAAATTCAGAGATCTGGGTTATTATATATCACGTTATTTATAACCAACCTTACAATCCAAGCAGCTGAAGTTCATTGGCCTATATTGCTCATCAATGATCAGTGTCGTTCGACGCTGGCAATGCCTCAGATACTAATGACTACGACGAGAAGTAGGTATGTTTCTTCAGTACGCGCATTTCCATGTCCGCACTGACCTTCAGTTTATTGCTCTTTTTCCACTGCGCACCAGTCAAGCAACTGAGAAAATGCCTATTACGTTCAATGTTAGTAATTTATAAAAACTACGCGAATACATCGTCATTGACCTTCTCTAAACAGACAGATCACGACTATTCTCTCGACATCATATTATTTAACTCCTCTAACCAGCACCATTCAAGATGGCATCCCCGTTACTTCAGCTACCGCTGCATATCATCGCCATAGTCCTCGGTCGGCTAGGAACAATCCAAGAGCTCTACCCTGTCCTTCTGAGCCATCGCATCTTCCGTGATGCACTCGACGATAACCTCCACTCAGTCGCCCGCCATATAGTCACGCGTCAAATTCCTGCCAACACGCTCCCCTTCACCGTCGCGCTTCTTGAATCGACCTGGATACGTGGTGGTCGCCCCGATGCAGTTCGCGACATTCTAACGCGCCTCGAAACAGCATGCTCATCGGAGACGATAGACTTCGTCTTCCCGCCGGCTTCTACGCTCTCGATATCCGACTACGCGTATCTCAGCAAAATCTACACGGCTGCTGAGTCCCTCTCGAAGAGTTTCACCGACGAAGTAATTCCTATCGCCGATGCGAAGATAAGACTACCTCGACTCTCGCGAGAAGTCACACAGCAAGAAAACTTCCGCCTGAATAGAGCTTTCCTCCGGTACCAGCTTATGGTTAATTTGTTCTGCGCCGAGGAGAACCCGTTTGAAAACGGAAATCAGACTAGGCAAAACTTAGCTCAATTCTTTTCGACGTTCTCCCCATGGGTTAACGAGCAACTGACGTGCGTCTACCACTTCCTTCTACGGAAATTTACAGATGGTAAGACCAATGAAAACTAATAAATACGATTTAATGTTATGTTGCTAACTACTTACCGCAGCTTTGAATGAAGTCGTTTTGCACGATGTGGATTGGGCTATCTACCCCGTCCTCTTGCCAAGCACTTTGCTCAATACCGATAGTCGGGGAGACATTCATTGGTTCCTTGCGCAAGGCCTCCAGCTATTAAGCTCGGTCGTTAGCGCGAAGACCTTCAATAAGAGAGCCGGCATCCTGCGACCAGACGTCTATCTAGGCGGCCGGCCTAGGTACCCTCCCCGGTTTCGGCTAAAGTCCATGAAGCTCTGGGGACCTCGAGACGACAGGAACATCAATTTGAAGAAAGCGGGAGAACGTAATCGGTTGGCACGACCCTCGGACGGTCCAATGGATTCGACGTTCTCGAACCCGTGTATTATCTGGCTCCGCGCACAGGGGAACCGGTCCGTGGTCGATGATACCATGTGGAACGATAGGGACGCGATGCTCTGGGAAACCGGGTACGTCCTGTGGGACTACGCGGATGTGTTCGCGCATCATTTCAAAACTACGCGCCGGGCGTTGCGTTTCGAGCCGCCTAACCCATTAGGATCTCGTGCTGAACTGCGTCGCTACAAGCTATCTCGGTCCCAGGGTCAAAGAATCGACATCCGCTTCGACGGTGGAAGTGGCTATTGGCCCCTGGATGGTGAAGACTTTAGTCGCATACAGGGACTGAGCAAGAAGAAAATAGAGGGCCTGCTGCGTAAATGGGAGGACACGCCACCGCTGGCCGACTAATGCTCAGCATCCATGGATGGGGGGAAATGCAAAAAGGAGTCAATTCACGTACAAAACTCCGCCTGCATCACACAGATGTCCCCATAATTAAATAACGTGACTTATTACTACGCGTCTATAGAGTGCACTATCTCATATTAAGGTACGCTACCTAATACTCTACGAAAAAAAAAAAGCAATCTTCAGTTTTACTCAAACTCCTATACTATAGTGGGCGTTTAGAACCAGGTGTTTTCATAGGTGTCATCAGCCCATGGCGAACCTCCCAATCCTGCTTATCCTGTTCAGACGTAACATAGATTCCACCCGCAGGCAGTTGCGGTCGCCGCGGTACATAACCGGGGACGTACAATGTGGAGAGGGGATCCACAATAGGGGGTACGGACTCGGGTCCACCGATACCAGAGAAGACCAGCTTGCTCGGGAACTGCCACCGGTAATCCAGCTGGGGCGGCAGAGGGAACCACGGGATGGAGAAGACGGAGTTCGGGTATCGGAGGGCGACAAAGGCGATGACGAATTCCTCCCGCCCCGTGTATAGCCCGTTCGCATCCATGTCGTCGACCGTCTGCATGAATCTTACGCTGTAGTTGAGCATGCCGAGCGAGCTGCCTACGTACACATTCGCGATGAACTGGCGCGCACGCCACGCTAGTGTGGGATCGAACCAGCATTTGTCGTTGATTGTCGGGCAGCCGTCCCGGTGCGAGTACTCGCCCATAACTACACCCGTGTGTTGCGAGACACTGATAGCACGGTCGATCTTCGCCGTGTCGAGGCCGCTCTTGATGAGATCGCCCCAAACTACGCCGTTGGAGTCCACGGGACCGTCGTCGAAGAGGAAGCCCGCGTCTACGTACATCCACCGCTCCGAGTGGAAGGGGTTGCGCATGACGGCGTCCCACATGATGTACGCCTTCGCATTACACACGGCGCTGTGATGGGCACGATTGTATCGTTCCACGGGCTGTAACTCACCGTCAGCAGCCGAATAGCCCTGGAACTCCCGGAACATTTGCGGCTGCACGCTTTCGAAGTTCTCGCGCTGGAACCTGTTAGTTGGGATATCCCAGACAGTGGGGAAGTCAGTGATGATATGCCAATGCGAGTCCAACCGCATGCTACGCAGCGTCCACGCGAGCTCGGGCGGAGCATAGATGATCGTCTGCTCTTTCATCTGCGCGATGCGTTCGATTCTCTTTAGGTACGACTCGCTCTGGTGGATAGGTCTCGCGGCCTCCTGGTCTGGGCGGGGGTAGAAGATCATGACCATAGTGGGGGCATCCGGACGAAGAGGCCGGATTCTTGGGCCGACGTTGTAATGTCGAATGTTCGTACCGAAGAACCCATTTGCCCAGTTCATGACTTCTTGGCTGTGCGGTAATTGAGGAAGCCGCAAGTAGTCTCGTGGCGATCTTCCAGCATTGCCGGTCCATGTGATGATTGGTTCGTTGACGGGTGTCAACTCTCCAGCCCCCATCAGCTTCTCCCGATATAGGGTTTCTTGGCTCAAGTCCTCTTCAGTAGTCGCCATTTTTGCTTCAGAAGGTGTGATATATCTGATCTACAGAGTTGCCTATGAGGTTACTAATAGGATCTCATGTGGGAAGCCCCTATATTTATGCTTTTATACATTGTAAGAAGCTATCTGATTGTTTAATGAATATTCGGCTTGTTCTATTACATACATATGTGCGTATATATGTATATATGTAATTGTTTACGTTAGCAAAGAAATCGAGGGCGAAGAGACAAAGGAAACCGTTATACTTGGCTTATTACCTTAAAGACAGCCAGAGAATCTAAACCTCACATTTAGTGATGCAGGGAGAGACCTAAGAAACAGATTAAGACATTAAATGGTAATATTTAATATTCTAGTTTGCCATATCATATCATATATGAAAGGCTTGCAACAAGAATAAGAGTAGGTGCGTTGTGCTTCTACTTCGGTCTACGCATCTACGTAGTTATCCATGGTTAACCACGAAGAAACCATGGTTATTTTGAAAACACCACGAATAACCACGAGCCCACTAAATGCCCTAAAACGTTGAAGTTTTTAAAAGGTTTGAAAGGTTTTAGTAGGTCCGTGGTTAACCACGGATGGTTCGTGGTTTTTTTGACTCGTGGTTACGTGGTTGGTGGTTGGTGGTTTTTTTCGTAGAGGCGTACTTCGGTCTATCACTCAGAACATCACCTTCAGCTTTCTCATAACACTCAACTTTGTGTCCCTTTGGTACTGAAATTGATTCGCATACATGTGGAATGCGTCTTTTCCCAATTGTGCTCAAAGTATTGGGTGTTATATTTGCGTATATGATTATATCTAGCCTGTGATTCGGCCATTTACCTCTGAGAGGAAATTAACTTTGTAGTATGCGCACTTTACAGCCATAAGCCGTCCCTACCATCCGCATAGAGAGACTCTTCCCGCTGGATAGGGCCTTCCAAAG
This sequence comes from Hypomontagnella monticulosa, assembly GCA_902825475.1. Classification (NCBI taxonomy): domain Eukaryota; kingdom Fungi; phylum Ascomycota; class Sordariomycetes; order Xylariales; family Hypoxylaceae; genus Hypomontagnella; species Hypomontagnella monticulosa. The sequence goes on from CADEBF010000008.1 coordinate 2,462,141, forward strand.
CAAACAGAGAGCCGCTTAGATATATAGACTCGTAGTTCTAGCTAGGTAGGAGTTGAGGTTCCTTGGACAACAATAGGGTTGCTTCCTAAGTTTCTTGGTCCGTCTCTTGACATTAAAGCTGAAAGGAACGTCTCGGTGACCTAAGAAAGGTAAATTAATAATTCACAGGCTTGCAATATGAGCAAAGTGTAATATAGATATCACGCACCCACTGGTCTATCTCCTGGTCATTAAAGTCCTGGAGGACTTGGTCAAGGTTTTCTATGATATGTGAGTAAATAGAATATGTGTACAACTTACCACGCAGAATCAAACGTGGATACCTACCGGGGATAATGAATATCACTGAAGAAACCCTTGGATCGTTTTTGAGGGCTTCTAGAAAGCTCACGGTCTCCACGTTGGTCCCGATCCGCCCGAACATGAACTTCACACCTGTGAATCAATACGGTCAGCTTAGCGGTAAGCTGTGAAGGGAATTTATGACTTGAGATAGGTACTTTCAGGGGGGTAGTTGGCTTCTTGAAGCTTTTGGCTACATTCGAAGATGTTATCGGCAAGTGCAGATTGATCTTCATGATCAGGCAAACTGTCCATGATGATGGTGATGAGTAGCGGACCTCTGAAGGTCTCGGTTCCTATCCTATAGTAGACGAGTGGCTCGAGGACTCTGGATTTCAGATGCGTGCCAATATTGGTTTGGTCGTTGGGTAGCTCATATTGTGTTGTTCTCGTGATTATCTGGAGCCTCTGATAGGAGAATCTCTCAACCTCTTGGTTCATGGAACGTACGGAAATTTCTCTTTCCCCGAAAGGAATACGCGTCATAATATTTTCAATTTTTTGGATTATTTTCGTCTGACACTCCCAATGGTCCTGGTTTCCCATCAAGCTACTATCATCTACAGCGTAGTCAGAGTAAAGCAAATCCGAGAACTGTGGGCTATTCTCGAGAAGTGGAGACAACATACCGCAGATAATTACGTGTGAATGCAAGGATATTTCGACAAGTTTAGCAAGAAAGCTCTCATTGACGAGGTCTGGCTCTTCCTCTGATAGGACTATAGCGCTCTGAACCATTCTCCTTATGAAGCCTTCCTCATGCTCGAGGAAGCGCCATAAGACAGGGTTGTCCTCAACAAAATTCATCACTTTTGTAAAGACGTCTACATGATTGAGCCTCGTACGGGTTAGTACGCCGAAAACACGCGGGTCTGCCACTTGTTTATCGCCGCCGCCATCTGTGCTGTCGTCTGTGTTGTCGTCCGTGCTGTCGTAGAATTTGGCATTCGCTTCTCGGGTTGTTGGACCTAAAAGTTCGTTGTTCTCGGATGAATATTCTTCGACGGGCGATCTTCCATCTGAGGATTCTTTGTCTACTTGTTCTCCATCCGAATATATGTCATCGATTGATTCTTTGTCTGCGGATTCGACCGGATTGACATAACGTAGCGATTCGACTATGTCTTTATGGCCCCCCGCGGCCGCCCAGGATAGTGGCGCGAAACCCCAATTATCAGTAGATGCGGCGCCGGCGGGATTATCGGCGAGTAGTGCTTTCACAATACCCTCATGACCATTTGCAGCAGCAAATGATATTGGCGTTTGACCATATACGTCTTTAGAATGAGGATTGACCATACCCGAGTCAAGCAACAACTTTACAACCGCCTCGTTTCCGTTCATGGCAGCTATAGATAAAGGAGTCCAGTCTTCTCTTCCCTTCAAGTCGATATCGGCTGTTTCTGCGTTGAGCAGCAGTTTCACGATAACTTCGTTGCCGTGTTTAGCGGCAAGCGGTAAAGGCGCCCAGCCCCATTTGTCTTGTACCGTTAGATTAACCTTTGACGTTTCAAGAAGAAGTTGAACAATCCGTTCATGGCTTTTTAAGATCGCAAAAAATATCGGCGTCCAGAGTTCGTCATCTTTTGAATTGACGTCAACTCGTTCGGTGGCAATTAGCAACCTAACGATACCTTCATGTCCCATTTCAACGGCCCAGGATAATGCCGATCTATCGCATCCATCCTTTGAATTAAGATCAACTTCACTATTATCGAGAAGCGATTTCACAGCTTTCTCGTCTCCGATCATACAAGCGTACATCAAAGACGTCTGATGACTTGACAGAGGCGAAATGTCTCTTGGGTTGCCAGACAACGCAGCATTGATAGCCTCCAGCTCATCTTCCAGGATTAATCGGGCTTGCGCAGCACTCCTTCGAAAGTGACGTGTATATTCGTCGAAATCATGATTATCTTTCCATCTAGTAGTAGCTTGGTGCAGAATATAAGTAATTTTCAGCAAGTGAGATACGATTATCTCAGATATTGTATTTTCAGGAGCGGACAAGATCGGTGACGAGTCAGCTATGTAACCTCCGAGTGCTCCGATCATTCGACCGTTCTTCTCTGGGGAACTGTGCCCATCAAGATTAGCCCAGCTAGAGAGTACGACGGGATGTGACTGTTGTCGTATCAGATGGTCGGTTTGATGCTGAAGTAGCGGCTTGACGTGCTGAAAATGATTATGAAACTGTGTCTGCATAACCTGGAGTCGTTCTAGTAATTGTATCCAAGATTTAGGATATAGATCTCGAAGCTCTAAGAGCCTACGAATCTTTTCATCGAGTACATCGTACATTTCCATTGTATCTGAAACTCCGAGTACGGATTCACCGTACTCATTGTCTTCAGTAACTAGGCTGGAGTTGGAAGAGGTGATCGATTTGACATCAACTGAGGCCTCCTCATAGCCAGTCCCCCATGGTAGGCATCTAAGAGCAAAACGATGGAGACCTTTTGCGATATGGTCATCTAGAGTCTCCCGGGGTATCTCAGCAATATATCCGCAAAAAGGACAGGATAAAGGTTCTATTAGTCTTCGTTCACTCAGCTTCGCTAATGAAGGAATTTGAGATGTAGTGAAAGTACCACTATGACTTTCGTTCATATGAATCTCCCAGTTGTCCCGGGAGTCAAACACAAAGAGTTGGTCCGTATCAGGTCGCGAGGAGCAATGGTCACATATCAAGTAAATGATGCCATGTTGACTGCACATGTGTTTGGAAAGTTCGTCGACAGTGAGGTACATCATGTCAGGAGTTTCGCAATTCTCATAGATGCAGATATATGGAAGTATATCTTGAGCAACATGCCCCCTGCATCGTCTCGGTTAGTCCACAGAGCTATTTAAAGTATGGAGATCAGTGTCGTACATCCATCTAGACCGAGACTTTGAGTATGCTAATGGCAATATATCAGCGCAGTATGGACACTGCAATAACTCATTAGAGGTTGGCTTGGGGCAGCTTGGGTAATCTAAGGCGGCGCCAGTCTTTGTGACCCGTGTGACAAGAGAATTTGTCGGTTTCCTAGGTTCAATGAAGGGTTCTAATTTGAACTGTGATCCTATGTTCGTGGCTGTTCGGTTAATCGAGGGTGCTGGAACAGGTGGAGGAAGTGTCGACTCCTTAGACATTGACTGAGTTGGCCTTTGAGGCATTTTCGGCGTGGCTTCTGTTGTAGCAGGAAGAATTAGCCTTGCTGGCTGCTTTTCATATTGGGGCGCTACTGGTGTTTGATGTGTATCCATTGAACGCATAACGAATTTAATTCTGTTCCTTCTGACAACGTTGGCATGTATCAATCGCTTTTGAACGACCGTTAGCTGTCCCGAGTCAGTGATGCGAGCTTGTATTGCAACAACGTCAGTTTTCTCCCTAGTATTTGGTTCCATACTACCAATCAAGATGATAGCAGCCATATGTTCTCTAAAGTCATTGAAGTCTGCCTCTTGTAATGATTCGTCCGCCTTTCGATGCCGATATTTGGTACCGGATTGTCGGATGGCTGTTGAGAGCCTGGCGAGCTGTCCGATGATAGTCTTTATATTGAACATCTGTTCGTGAAATGGTGCACTATTCATGTCCATGCTAAGAGATGAGCTGGCGTCATTCTCATTAATTGAGATATCCGAAAACATGGAATCCGCATCTTCCTCCGATTCGGGCGATTGGGCCGTCTCGGTTGATTTAGGATTAGCTAGATAGATTACCATCAGATACTACTCCTTGATTAACATTATTTTCTATCATACCTTTCTCCAAGAGGCATTCAAGGGTTTCTGAGAGACCATCAAGCAAATCGCAAATCAGTTGGCTGACCTCTGGACTATCGCGCACGCGATAGTCTAATGATGATTTGCCAACATGCGCGGCCTGTAGACTCGCAGCCCACAGATTAAACTCTCCTTGGCGGTTCTCAAGCCAAACGAGCGAGGAGAAAAAGGGCTGGGCTAGGCAATATGTGAAAAGACCCTGACATTCCTCGGTTCTTCTGTAAATATCCCCGGTATGGTTCATCCTGTGACATTATGATACATCAATTCTATAGTCTTGGTTGGGTAATTCGAGGCTATCTAGGGGAAGCCCTAGCCTAGCAAGTGAAAAAAACGCGGAATCCCCTTTAAAGAGGGGAATAGGACACCTGTATATTGAGAGGTAAGCGCATATACGTATCTTAAGTACCTATACTGTAATTATCGACTTTGATAGGAGGTAGGGATGCGGGGTCTGGGGAACTACTGTATGTAACCTTACATGACGAGGAAGAACGAGGGAAAAAAAAAGCGAATGGCCTCCGAGTCATCGCAAAGGTTGAGTTCCAGCGCTCCTTATAATCCCGCGAAACTAGACGCCGTCCCAGTTATACCATAAGGCCTTCATAAATATTTTCATGGCGTCGAAGTGTTGGTTCGTCCTCAAACAGACTCACTATCCACCGCCCGTTATCCCAAAGACTGGAGCGGGAAAGATAAGGGGGAATGGGCCAATCTGCCTTGGACACCTTATCCCCGATCTCCGGCATCTTGACGATGTTATCAACCGAAATGGGCCGTTAGATATTCCTCCGGATATGCCCATTTATCCCACACGAGCATGGAATTTGGAATGGGAGGTAGAAAAAAGCAATGGGTTAGATACTTCTGGCAGCATTGAGGTCCCAATTGCTGCCGTTGCGGGAGTAACTGTTGGCGTGGATGCAGGGCTCGCTTTTAAGCATTCAATCAAAAGTTTCTGGGAATTCGATTGCCTGGAAACATTTATCTTCCAGCCTACGAATGAATATATCGAAGAGAGCATTGAAGACGATGAAGTTACTGCCTATTTAAGGAAGCAGGGGTTCTTGGGATCATCGACTGTCTTTATGATTACAGGCTTGATAGTTGCTCGAGGTGCCAAGATGAAGACCTCGCAAGAGAGGAGAATAGAGCTCCGCAGTGGCCTCGACTTGTAAGAAGTCCAAAGAGCGCGGTAATGCCGGTATATATGTGCTGACCCCCTAGACAGTCAAGTTCCCACGATCGCCCAAATGGGGCCCAGTGCTAATGCCTCTTCAGAGGGAGGAATTCATTCTACAACTGGGAGAACAACGGACTTTGTTTGGGCAGTGCGGCTTGCTAAGATATCAAAAGGTTTCTTGGATCATGAATGGTCACACCAGACATTCTCTAAAGGAGCAACTTTCGGGCTAGAAGCTGAAGCTGAGCAAGGTCACAAAATTGTGAAGACCCTACAAATTGAGGGGCTGGATATCAAAAGCCTTAGTGCTAAGGCGAGTGATGATGTGTTTGTTATTGGATCCTAGGAAGATACGAATGTTGTGAAGTCGTAAGTCATATAGTGACACAACTCGAACACCATTTTTTCAGAGAATAGAGTCTGAATTGATGATTGATGCGATCGATTTGCCTACATACCTATCTAGGTAGGCGGGCAGATGAAGACGTTAAGTACCTAGATAGGTACCTAGGTACCTACTATGTATAGAGACATCATCAACAATGGCTGGTTTGAGGTATAGGTATATGTACCTACCTACTTAAGTACACGGGTTATATAAGAGCGGGGTCAATCCGATGACAGCTGAATAACCCAAGCACGAACCAAGGCCCCGAGCACTGCGCGGTCGTTATTATAACTTGTACCGTTAATGCTACTTTTTTTGGTTACCGCCGACAAGTAGTAGCTGCTTTTTGTATCATGACCTCTAGTTCAAAGTTGCCTCCATCGGCCTCGTTTGCGATCGGCGTAGTCCAACGGCTTCGTGGTATTGCCCAGGAGCTTGCAAAGGAGTCGGGAATAAAGCCTTTCTGCAGTTCACTCGCTGCTGAACTAGCCAACGTACAAGACTATCTCGAAGAATTCTCTCAGACTGATAGGTTAGATAGCTCTACGGAACTTAGAACATTAAAGTTCTTAAAACAGCTTGAGAAACTATGTCAAGTAAGTCTTAGCTTATTACTACTACTCGTCTATACACTGTAACAAGAATTGCTCTGTAGTGGCCCAGCCGTACCTCTGTTCCCTCGAACACTACCTTCGGCCGTAACGGATTTCCGGTCCTCGATAGACTCCCCGCAAATCGAGCGCAAGTAAGAAAAGCTATAAGAGGGTTCGCGTTAGAGAGTAAAGAGAAAACGAATCGCAAGAAATTGCTTGAATTTTTATCGAACGCATTCGGAAAACCTAAGAGGAATGTTTTGGGTCCAAAAATATTCGAACTCGAGCTAGTTGAGAACGGAAGAGATGATCGCCAGATATATGTCAGGACTCTGTACTCGATCCTCGCTTCTCATTGCTTCTGCTCTCAACAAGGCGGTGAAAAGAGCATCACTGCCAACCTCTGCCTGAACGAATATAGCGCGGTGGGGGAACCTGCGGACGGCGTAAACTTCCGGTTATTCTTCTTAGACCATCCTCATTGCCACAATATAGGCGAACTCTGCCAGTGGCAAGACGCTCAGATCTATGTCCAACGAAAGACAACGATTAAGCTTACGGAGCAACAGGCTATCGATGGTCAGGTCCGGCAAAGGGGTGTTGTCACCGCGGAAAAGTTCTGTGAAATAATTACTAGCAGAACAAACGCGCAATTGAAGCTAGAAGTTTCAGGAGATACTTTGATCTTCTCAGGTACAGATCTCCCAGGAAAACACCTTCCGAGCGCCTCAAGTATCCCCCTAGCTGATTTGCTAGGAACAGCCAAACTCACCGCGGTATGTACCTCGAAAGCTAGGTCTAGATGGTTAGATTATATTCCCAGACTACGTTCAACGTTGTCCGTGTTTGATAGGAATGGTGACTAACTTCGCGATCATAATTAGAAAATGAAGCTACTTTTGTCATACTTTCTAGCCAAATCTATATGGCAATTCTATGATTCGAAATGGATGCAGCGAGAATGGTCTAAAGAAATGGTCCATTTCATGCCTGAAACGACATCAAGTACCCTAAAGGTTATTTTCACCAACAAGCCATTCCTTTCTACACGGTTCGAAAATTGCATGCCCGAGGGTGAAAAGTTTAGAGTACATGTTTTCCCAAAAGTCCTGGCTTTAGGTATCATGTTACTCGAGATTGAACTTGACATTAAAATCGAAGAGCACAGGAAGCCTGAGGCCTTAGGTCCTAGCGGAGAAGCCCACGTCAATACGGACCATTACACTGCCATGGAAGTATTCAAGAATACCAAATGGGATGATAGGCCATACGGTGCCGTTGTTGGCGATGTAATCGCAGCTTGTCTAACGCCTTCTCATACGTTCACGGAGTCCCGGGATGACACGCAAGAGCTTCGTGCACTGCTCGAAAAACACGTCATCAGCCCACTCCAAGGACTCTACATGGCTTCTTGGAAAATTAATCCAGAAGAATCTAATATCTCCGCAATCAAGCTTGAACCCGCCACCCAACTAGCATCGACAAGAGTGCTGCCACCCCACCACATGCAACCTATTTCGATACCCACCCTTTCATCCAGCTGGATTCATAAATCCCCGCCGGGCTTCACGATCCCTACCAAATCCGTGGTTGACGATCTTGGGTATTTTATTCCACCATTCCAGATACCATTCCCTAGCGGGACAATATCAAATAGGTGAGAAAATGTAGCTACTAAGAGGCCTATTTTCTAACTAATGGGTACAGAACTATTCTCTCCTCCGATATATGGTTTAATCAACTCAGGCATCTGAATTCGATTCTTCACTGTAAGAGGAAGGATAGAGACAACGGATACAATCCTGTGAAAATCGCAATTCTCGATACTGGAATTAATGAGAATTACGCCGAATATATCCACGATTATAAGGATTTTACAGGCGGCAAAGATGATCTATACCAGGACATTCCAGGACATGGCACTAACGCGTGTCGCCTAATAACACAGGTTTATAGTCAGGCTGAGATCTATGTTGGGAGAGTTTTCGAGCATTCTGACGCTGGCGATATGACGGCCACTGTCATGACTGAGGCAATACGATATGCGAAAGATGTTTGGGAAGTCGACTTAATCGTCATGCCATCAGGGTTTCAACAGGAATATCGAGATATGGAAAAGGCGATAGACGAAGCTCGCAATGCAAATATTCTCACTTTCGCGGCGCCCTCCAATTACGGGAACATTTTACCCATCGCGTTCCCGGGGCGGCTTTACAAGGACCTTAAACTCTTATGCATGTTCTCAACTAACGCAGCTGTTCTGGCATCACCGGAATTCAATCCGTCGGCCTTGAAAGATGCGAGGTACAACTTTGCTATCCTTGGGGAAGACATTACTATCAACAAGCCAGGCCAACCCCTATCAGGGACATCGTATTCCACTATGATTGGGGCGGCTGTAGCCGCACGAATACTAGATTTCTCTCGACAGAAGGACAACAGGGAAAACATAAAAAACATCGAGAAACTGAGTACTGTTGAGGGAATGTCGGCGGTATTCATGAAGATGGCCAATGGCGGCTTGGATAATGGGTATAATTGTCTTGCGCCGTGGAAGATTCTCCCACCAGATGAAAGTTTAACCGATGATCCCACCCAGAAGAGATTCGAACAGAGGACCGATATCTGCGAAACCATCTCTAGGGCTTTAACGGGAAGATAATTTCATATACCCCTAGCACCTGAGTACGTAGATGGATGCCTAAGACGATTATGGCCCCAAGTTGACTAGGGCTAAGCATTCCCGGTTTTGGATGCAATAACTAGGTCAGATGGAAACGTATGATAGTCAAGAGAAAGAGATGCCACTAACACTAATATAATCTCAGTGCGAACTTCCTTAGCATTCATTTTCTTTATGGATATAGGAAGTAGATCATTCTGGTGAAGGGAGGATAGCAAGAAGAACGTAAGTAAATTTAAGCATAACCCCGCACCAATAGCTTACACCCCAACCTACTTGGCAGGTACTGGATTTAACTAGATCAATATAGCCGCAGTGGTCGAAAGTGACCACTTAGCTAAAACCCGATAAAATAAAATCATCATGCCAGATTAGGCTTAATACAACACGGCCACACACCAACCATATTCTCCCACTTCATAAAAAAATACTTATAACCTTTTTTATATAATTATTAAGAAATAACATATAATTATATATATAATATTTATAAATTTAATAACCATCATATAATAAAAATATCGTTAAATTAACATATAACTTATTACTTTATAAGATAATAATAAAATAAATAAGTAAATTTATTTAATAATAATTAATATTCTTAAATATATATATAATTATATAAATCCCCATAAACTTTTTATTATTATATTTGTATATATATTTTATTAAAATAATATTTTGATTTTATAAAATCTTATATTTTTTTATAAGATATCACATATTTAATATTAAAATAAAAATTTTTATTTTTTTTACTATATTTATTTTTCTTTTAATTTTTTATCTTCTTTTTTAACAATTTTAATATAAAGGTTTAATTTTAAAATGTCTCGATTATTTATTAATTTTAAATTATATAAAGATTAAATAATTAAATAATTTAATTATGGCTTTACTTATAAATAAATCATTTAATTTTTTATATAAAGGTATAAATAAAAACTTATTTTTAAAATATTAAGGTGTATTTTAAAAATATAAGGTTTAGAGAGATAATGTAATGTTTAAGTAAATGGGGTTATAATATTTAAAAAAATAAAATAAAAAATTATATGCTTATTTTATAAAATAAATTTAATAAATTAAAAATTATATTTAAAGTTATTATATAAAAGTGGATTTAAACTTTCCATATGGTAATTATAATATATCTGTTATAATTTTAACCTTAAATGTTATGTGATAATAATTAAAAAGAAGTAATAATAAATGGATATTATATAAGATATGATAGTTAAATAGTTTTTAAAGTTTAAGTGGTTTAAATAATTTAAATATAAATATATATATGAGAATATTATAAATAGAAATAAAACTTATTTTTTATGGTTTATACATAATTTACTTTAAATCTTTATTCTTTTAATATTAATATATTTTTTAATATAAAAATAAATTATTTAAGATTTATTAAAAATTTTTCCCGGAGGTAGCTTAATATTGTTTATAATAAAAATAAAAAGAAAAAAATAAATTTATATTATATAAGCTAAATTAAATATAATATATTAATAAATATAATAAAATATCTTATTAAGGATTTTATATTAACGTTAATATTAATGGATATTTTAAATTTTTATTATATATTTATGTTAATTGGTGTAAGAACTCTATAATTTTTATTTTAATATTAATATTTTAAGTTATAAAATAATTAAGTGGAATGGTAGGCTGTGTAACCTAAACTAATAAAAATAAAAAGGTATTATTAGTAATTATAATGATTTAAATGTTTATAATAACAACTTATAAAAATGAAAATAAAAATCCTGTGAATCTTAATGATTATATTTATTATAAAAAAAATATGGATAATATTTATATTAAGGATTAATGGGGCTAATTATTAAAGAATTATTTTATATATTAACAGGTAAGTATTCTACTCCTTAAAATACATTTTTATATTTATCATATTATCAAATTATCTTTTAGAAAATAAAAAAAAAACAACTTTAAATTAAATATAACTTACCCAACCAAATCATCATACTCATAATATATATATTTATTATATAAAAAAAAATTATAATCTTCATTAATTATTAAAATAAATATAAAATTTAATTTTAAAAGAATTAACTTAATAATATTTTTAGTTAATTAATAGATAATTATATTTATTTTAACCTTTATATTATTTTTAAATAAAGATTTAAAATTAATATTAATTAATTAATTAAGATTAAAACTATCATTATTAATATAAATATTAATAAATATCTTTTTTTAATAATTTTAGATTAATATAAGAATATTTTAATTAATTTTAAGTTAAATTATATAAAAAAGGATAAATATAATTAACTATTTATAATAACATATATTTATTTTTATATAATAATCTAAATAAAATTCTATAATAATAATCCCTTTAAGCTATTTTTATATCCTTACTTAATTGATGGCTTAATTAAGTTAAAGTAAAGGTTAATAAAGTTTTAAAATTTTTTAATAGATGATTTAATTAATATTATTATAAAAATTACTTAAAGGTAATAAGAAGAGATAAATATTAAAAATATATTAAATGATAAGAATTTTAAAGATTTTAAGAATTTTATAGTAAGATTAATAATATAAAATTAAATGAGATATATTATATTTAAAATTAAAGCGGATATATTAGAAAAAAAATATAGTTATATAAGTATAAATAAATATAATAATTATAACTAAGTTAATTTATTTAAATTATAATAAAAGTTTAGATGTAATAATTAAATTAACTAATAATTTAATTATATAAATATAATATAAGAAATTATAATTAAAATGAATATTTTTTATAAAAACCTTAATTTTATTTATTTAAATATATTATAATATATAAAAAAGAACTATAACTATCCAATCATATATAAACTCTTAACTAATTATTATTTCTTATTTGTTAATTATATTATTAAAATTATAGAATATTAGAAATAAATTCTAATAATCTTATTCTATAATATTAAATATATAATATAAAATTTAAACCATTAAATATTAATTATTAAAAGAAAGAAATAACCACTTATTTGATAATTTTAATAATAAAGATTTTATAAATGGATAGGATTCTTTTTTTTTTAATTATAAGTTAAATATCATTATTAAAAAATATATTTATCATTAATAATAATCTATCTAAATTAAGGATTAATATATATAAACATTATTATAATAATCATTTTTTTTAATATAATAATTTATATTATATATTATATATTATTTTAATAATCATTAAGAAATGATTAATAAATTAATTATTAAATATATGAAATAATAAAAAGGATACATTTATATTCATAATACTTTTATTATTTAAACAGGCATAAGTATTAATTTCCTTATAAAATATTTATATATTAATATTATTTAAAAATATAAAAATTTTATTAATAAATATTACTTATAATATATTAAATGATTTAATTAAGTGGTTACTTATAATAATTAATTAATTAAAGATAATCATTATACAATTATTTATAACTTTTATATAATCATTTATAACAATCATATTTTATTATAAAATATTAAGACAATTATTTATCTTATTAAAACATTTAATTAAATACATTTTTATATCTTAAAGATATTCTAAGATCTTATTATTTTATTAATAGGTGGATATATTAATAAAATAATCAATCTCATTAACAATAAGTTAATAATTCTTAGAAATATAAGCGAAATTGTTATATATAACATTAAAATTAAGATTAAATTAATTAACTAATAACATAATAAAAAAATATAAATAAAGTGTTTTATATTAAGTAATATTATTTAATTTAAATAAATAATATAAAAAGTAAAAAGGGAAAAATGAGGTATGAAAAAATTTTAGAAGGGGTTATAAAGCTTATAAATAATATTTTAAGATATTTATAACTTCCTTATAATAATTAATCATTTATTAATATTAGATAGTAATGGTGATGTTTGATAATCTTATAAAAAAATAATATTATTTAAGCATATAATAATATTATAAATATATTTTTATAATATTTATATAAAAACATAAATCTTTTAATATAAATAAATATGTTATTTAATATATTAAATTTTAATTAACTAATATATTAAAATCTAACCATTTAATATATTAAGATTTAACTATATAACAATACTAATTATAATAATATTAATAAAATAATAACTTATAAAATAATCTTTTAATATATTATAAAATATTTAATTTTTAAAACAACATATTAGTATAACCTTATTTAAATAAGAAAATACTCATATAAGTATAAGTAATTTTAAAAATCCTATTTAACTTATCTCTTTTATTTTATTAACTTATCCTATCTCATTAACCTTTTCCATCTTATTAATTTTATTTACATTAAAAATATCATTATTAATGAATATAAAATCTATATTTAAAGATTATAAAAGGAATTTAAGACTTTTATAACTTTCTATTAATATTAAAAGGTTAATTTTCTCTTTATTATATAACATTTAACATTAAGTAAATAAGAATATAATAAAGATATAATTTAAAAAACAATTAATTTATATTATTTGATGGGTATCATTTAATTAATTTAATTAAGATCTGTTAAATAAGGCTAAATTCAGTGGAATTTAAGCTTTATTTTGAATATAACAACTAGCAATTTGGACTAGAACTGAAGGAGCTATGTCCCATAATAGCCACCCTGTAACTACCTTGTAGCTACCCTGTAGCTACCCTACAACTCCGGAAACGGACAAAGAAACCACGAAAGCGGTGATATTACATTCTTACATGAATATCATCAACGTCATCACTCTTTTATTTAATAAACGAAACCGGATATTACCCGTTTTCGTATGAGCATAAAGAAATAAGAAATATTTCTTTATTAAGAAGGTTTTATATAAGGAAGGATAAATCCACTCATTATAGCTTTTATGTAGAACCAACCAATACAGTCTTTACTTACCCTGTAGACACTCAGACTTCTTAAGTGATTATTATCCTAAGTATTTATTATAAATATATATAATATATATATATTTATTCTATTATAAACTAGTATTATTCTTAGCTTTTACGCTTCCATAAGCACCTTATATATAAAGCTTTTATGCTTTATTTATATATAACCTTACATAACCTTAACAGGTTATGAGCCCGGCTTATTGCTTTTAATAATACCTGGTTTATTGTTATTTATATATAAATAACTTACTTTTACCCGGTAAAATGGAACCGGAATTCGATAATCCTCCACCTCTAAGTCCCCTCGAGGCCCTACAGGGTAAAATCAACCACTTAGAATCAGTTATAAAAGCTATAACTGAATCTAATAATGGATTTAACCCTACACAGCCAGCTGTACAGGGTAGTTCAACCGGAAAAACGACTGAACTAAATCCCGAATTTCAGCAGTCCACCGTACCTATGGCTCAGCTACCTGCCTCTATAATTACAGGTAGCTTAGGCCGAGAAGTAGCTAAAAGGATTCACTCTTTCCCTGAAGCTCAACGGCTAAAAGGACCTGAAAATTTCGAACAGTGGTTACAGGGTATTTCTATAGCTTTTAGGGCTATAGGTATACCTGAATTCATCGAAGACCCCATTATACTACGGGCGTATCCTGACGCTGATCAAGCTATTATCTTATTATTAATAAGGGATAGTTTACATACGAATCCACAAGCTGCCGTTGCTTATATGCAGGATCCTATTATGGTTTTCAAATATTTATTAGAAATATTTAAACCGGGAGAAACGCAAATAAGAGATGAGCTATATAACGAATTTCATTCGTTAAAATATACTAAAACGGAGCCGTTAGCTGAATTTAACGCTAAATTTAGCGCTTTAACAGCCCGTTTAGCAGCTGTAGGGGCTAAAATCGATGAAATCGACCAGGTTAATACCTATTTCAGAGCATTAGCTGATAAATGCCCTGCGTGGGTAAATCAAACCCGCCATACAACAAGGGCTTTAGCGGTAAATAATATAACCGCTAATATACAGCACTTAATGGGAGATGCTCTACAAGATCCTAGAAATTCTTATCTTAAAGGATCTAAAAATTCGAAAAACGATTCGAAAAACGATTCGAAAAACGATTCTAAAACTGAATTTAACCAAGATTCGAAAAACGATAATAAATCGTCAAATCATTCTAATTCTTCTAATTATAATTCTAAGAATTATAAGAAGAATAATAAGAATAATAAGAATTATAAAAATAATTCTAAAAATTCGAATCAAAACGATACCTCGTTTTATACCTCTCGAAAGCTACCCGGGAGCCACCCTAAAGTACAGGGTAGCTACCTTGAAGCGAAAATTCAGCACTTTTCCATGGTTTCTCTCGAAGAAATGGACGATTCTGAAGAATTCAGCGAATCAGAATCTACGAATTCAGCGTATATTCATAATAATAATAAGAATATACAAAAAGACCGGTGGATTTACGATACCGGATCAACCAGCCATATAACTAATAATCTTAAGTGGTTTAACGATTATAAACCTAAAGATAATATGGGACTAGTGCATACAGCCGGTGGAAATTTAAAACCACAAGGCTTAGGCACTATTAACTTGGTTGTATATGGATATTCGAATAAAACAGCAGTTATTACCCTGCAAAACGTTTTATATATCCCTGAATTCTCTGTAAACCTCATATCAGGGGTTAAACACTACGAAGCTAAAGGATTTCTAAAAGGTTTAGAATTATATAATTCTAAAAACCAGCCTTTTGCTTTATTAAAGCTAGAAAATTCAGCTTTTAAAGTATCAGTGAAAAATACCACTGATACTACTACTGTAGTAAACTATGCAGTAAATCTGGACCAAAATCAGGATATACCCCTACAGGGTAACCAGGCTTCTACTAGTCAAACCGCTGAAAATCAGCAAAACGAGTCAGTACAGGGTAGCCACCCTGTAAGAAAAACTCTACAGGGTAGCCACCCTGTAAAAGACTATTCAGCTTTATTAAAGCTAGCCTACTTGTATCATAATAGATTAAGCCATATAGGGCTCGATTTATTAAAGAAAACAAGTAAAATAAGCACTGGAATACCTGATTTTTCAGCTATAAAACCAAGCGATTTTTACTGCGAGAGCTGCCAGATTTCGAAGGCTATAAGACGGTTTATCCCTTCTAAAATAAACGATCCAACCAGAGCCTTAGATATAATAGAAGGGGACCTATTTACCCTAAAGCCATTATCTTATAATAAAGATAAATACGGGCTTATATTAATCGACAGAAAAACCAGATATCGATGGACTATTCTTCTAAAGGATAAATCAGCTAAAAGCGTTTTAACCGCTTTAAAACAGCTTTTCGAATCCTTTAAGAATAAATACGACCGCTACCCTGGAAGGTTTCACTTTGATAGTGGATTAGAAGCCTGTAACGAATCGGTAAAAACCTGGCTTTTAAATAAAGGGATAGAATTCACTACTTCTAGCCCTTATATCCATGAACAAAACGGCTTATCTGAACGATCTATAAGAGTCTTATTAGACCGTTTAAGAGCTACCCTAAAAGCCACGGATTTACCATTATATTTATGGAATTTTATTATAAATTCTGTATTAAATATAATAAATTCTACAGCTATATCCACCCACGATATCACTCCCCATCAAGCCTTTTTCGACGAATTAGAACCTGAGAAATCACCTCATATACCTGACTTATCTAAGTACAGGGTAATAGGCTCTCAGGCTTTAGTTACTATCCCTGAAGAAAATCGACAAAAAGGTTATAAATTAGCCGATAGAGCTGTAAAAGGACGAGTTTTAGCTGTTTTAAGCACTAATACGTACTTAATTTATATACCTCACACCAAAAAGGTAATAAAAACAGCCACAGCAACAATACGAGAAGTAGAAAGCAGCTACCCTATACCTCGAACGGTACAGGGTAGCTACCCTACACCTTCGGAAAAACCTGAAAATCGTGATATTCAGCTGAGATCTAAGTCTAAAAGAAACGAACTAATCGTCGAATTACCTAAATTATCTAAGGATTACTTAGATAAATTCGAAAAAATCGAAGATACGGCTTATTTATCTAATAAAACTGAGGTTAACAGAGTTACCCACGTTTTAGAAGGGGAAAAACACATAAATAAGCCTGTACATAAGCCTGTACAAGGTAATACGGCTTCTAAAATACTTAAAAATATTTTAGAAAACATAGCTGTAAAAAGAGAGGCTGAAAAACAGCCAGAAAAGCTAAAAAACCAGCAAAACGATACACTACAGGGTAGCTACCCTGTAGTCGATAATCCAAACAAAAAAGGAAAAGCTGTAAATCAGCTTGAAAAGCTGGAAAACAACCAGGAAAACCTAGTACAGGGTAGCTACCCTGTAAGAGAATCTTTACAGGGTAGCCACCCTGAACTTAATATTCAACAAGAAATCCGGGATTTGGTATACTCGACTACTGCTGGTTCAGAGCCTTTAACGATTAATCAAGCGCTAAAGTCAGCTGAAAAAGACCACTGGCTTAAAGCTATGAAATCTGAATTTCTTCAACTACTACGTACTGGCACGTTTAAATTTTTAGATTATTCTAAGGATTTAAAACGACCTATCAGTACTAAATGGGTATTTAAGAAAAAGATAAATTCAGAAAGTAAAATCGAAAAATATAAGGCTCGATTTGTAATACGTGGTTTTGAACAAAAGCCTGGAATCGATTATAATGAGACTTTTGCATCAACCAGCATACCACCTACCTGGCGAATTTTGCTGGCTTGGGCTACCCTATACAACTGGGAAATCGAACAAATCGATTTTATAGGTGCTTTTCTCAACGGCTCCTTAGAGGAAATAATATATATTTTATTTCCAAACGGCATCGACGAATTATTTCAAGATCCTGAGATATTAAGCCTTTCTAAAAGCCATGGATATAATCCTAAAAATAAACAGATAATTCAAGTAATTACTGCTTTATATGGCTTAAAACAAGCACCTCGACAGTGGCAGTTAAAGCTCATAAACCTATTAAATTCCTTGGAATTTACGGCTTTAGCCAGCGATCCATCAGTATTTTTTAATACTAAAACCACTACGTTTATAGTGACGTACGTGGATGACTGCTTGATAATAGGTCCAAATAAGGCTTATATTAAGGACTTGAAAGTCAAAATCAACAAGGTCTACCCTATAGAAGATAAAGGACCTGCTACCTGGTTTTTAGGGGTAGAAATCAGCCGAAATCGGGCTGAAAATACCTTATTATTACACCAAAAGCAATATATTAAGCAAGCTTTAGTTAAATTTAATTTAACTGAGTGTAAGCTTAATAAGGTCCCGTTACAGCCTGGAATTATAGCCTTAAAAGATTATGGTCCACTATTAAACCAAGCTGAATCCCACTTATATTCAGTAATAGTAGGAACTATAATTTATTTAATGAATATGACTAGGCCTGATATAGCCTTCTCTATTCAGTGGTTATCCAGGCACTTACAAGCACCCTGTAAAAGCCACCTAACTGCAGCTAAATCCCTTCTAAGATACCTAAAGGAATACGATAATTTAGGGATTTTATATAAAAAACCACCTAAAATCGACGAAAAACAGTCACTACAGGGTAGCCACCCTGTAATATACAGCGATAGTGACTACGCAGGCTGTAAAATAACCGCAAAATCGACTTGGGGTTATGTGGCTTTAATAGCTGGTGGGGCTATAAGCTGGAAATGTAAAAGGGGTAACACCGTAGCGCTATCTACCCTGGAAGCCGAATATATAGCTATTACAGAGGCTATTCGAGAAGTTCAGTGGCTTCAGGCTTTATATACTGAATCGCTACGACCTATAGAAGGACCTATAACCTTATGGTGCGATAATACAGGTGCTATAGCCACCGCTAAAAACCCCACTCACCATAATCGTACAAAACACACTCTAGTAAAATTTCAGTATACTAGAATGGCTCAAAAATCAGGGGAAGTGGATATTAAATATATATCCACCACTGATATGACTGCAGACGGCTTAACTAAGCCTTTAAACGCAGTTAAACAACAACAGTTTCAGCAGTTATTAGGTTTAAATCCATAATAAACCCATATAATAACTAGTTGAGAAGGGGTGTTAAATAAGGCTAAATTCAGTGGAATTTAAGCTTTATTTTGAATATAACAACTAGCAATTTGGACTAGAACTGAAGGAGCTATGTCCCATAATAGCCACCCTGTAACTACCTTGTAGCTACCCTGTAGCTACCCTACAACTCCGGAAACGGACAAAGAAACCACGAAAGCGGTGATATTACATTCTTACATGAATATCATCAACGTCATCACTCCTTTATTTAATAAACGAAACCGGATATTACCCGTTTTCGTATGAGCATAAAGAAATAAGAAATATTTCTTTATTAAGAAGGTTTTATATAAGGAAGGATAAATCCACTCATTATAGCTTTTATGTAGAACCAACCAATACAGTCTTTACTTACCCTGTAGACACTCAGACTTCTTAAGTGATTATTATCCTAAGTATTTATTATAAATATATATAATATATATATATTTATTCTATTATAAACTAGTATTATTCTTAGCTTTTACGCTTCCATAAGCACCTTATATATAAAGCTTTTATGCTTTATTTATATATAACCTTACATAACCTTAACAAGATCCTTTTAAAATTTTTAAATATAAATAAAAAATATCTTTTATTAAAATAAAAAAACCATTTATTTTAGATTTAAAATGTCTGGATATATTATAATATATTAATATAATTAATAAAGAATAGGTTAATATTATTACTATTATAAGCTTCCTTAGAAATTTCATATGAAAATTAAAGCTTTTATATATTATAAAAATAATATTAAAATGTTTTTAATAAGATATTAAAGGAAAATTACTTAATATAAAATTAAAAATCACATATTTCCATTTTTTAATAATTTCCTTTTTTATCGATATAAGTTTCTTATTATTACTTCCCTTAGCTTTTATCTTTTTTTTTTTATTAACTTTATTTATTAAATATTTTATATTAAATTCCTTTTTTATCTTAAGTTTAATCTTAATATTAAGCTTAATCTTAATATCAAGCTTAATCTTAATACCAGGTTTAGTTTTAACATTAAACTTATTATTAAATTCTTTTTTAATTTAAACCATATTAATTTTATTTTTATTTTCTTCTTCCTTTTTTTTATCCTTTAAAATAATTTAAATATCTTAATATAAGATAAAGATTTTATAATATATATAATTATTTAATTTCTTAACTTAAAAAAAAAAGTTTTATAATATATAAACATATTAAACATTCATAGCTTAAAAATTTAAATTAATAAAATATTTAATAATTAGATTTTTAAAAAAGATAATTAAGTATATATTATTATAATCTTTCTTCCATTAAAAGTTAATACTAATAAATTTATCTTATTAATCTTAAATATTATAAATTTTTACCTTTTATATAATTATCTTAAAACTATTAATAACATATATAATATTAATAATAAAAAAAGGTTATTATATTAAATAATTTTTATTTATATTTTATTTTAAGATAATTATAATGATTTTAAAATAATATTAAGATATATTTAAGTTAAATAGTTATTATTTTACTAAAATCTACCATATTTGCTTTAATTTAATAGATGTATTTATAAAATAATTAATAATCATTCTTTATTTATTTAATATAGTAGATATAATAGATATATTTATTATATTAATTAATATCTTTTATACCAAACAACTAAGGATAAGATTCTATTAAATATAAAAGATTTTATTTATTATTATAAGATTTTATTATAACTTATCTTTATTAACTTTATAATTAAGCTTTTAAATTTAAAAATGATTAATTTTAATAAGGTTGGTATTAATATTAATGTTATAAATATCATTGTTATAATCATCTTTATTATTATTAAAATCTTTATTATCATTATTATTAATAATAATTATATTTAAATTGATATTATTTAAAAAGGATAATAAATATCCATAATATAAGTAAAATTTAATCCCCCCTGCTACCATTAAGATATAAAATATATTATATGTGTTAGGATCGTAATAAAAATCACTTATATTAGTTAAAAAAAATAAGGTTGATTTAATAAAAAGATAAGTAATATATAATTATAAGAAGAATGATGTTAATAAGATTGAATATATAAATATTTTAAATTTATAAATCTTTACTTATAAATAGATATTTATTTTAAATTATAATATGATTTAAGAAGTTAAGATTATAAAATAAATAATTTTATTAATAAATAATAAGCTATAATAATAAATTAAATAGTTATATTATTAGGATAAGTTATAATTAAAAACTTTAAGATTTACCATTTTAATATATTATTAAGTGTCTTTTATTTTATATATTTAAAATTGTATTTATAAAAGTTTAATATCAGTAATTATTTGTTATTTAAATTAGGTATATTTATTTTCTTTCATGTAAATTATAAGCTTACATACTCCATAATAAGTATAATGTATTTTAACATAATATATTTTAATATATAATAAGCGATAGTTTCTTACAATTATTTTATTTAACTTTTTAAACACACTTATTTTAAAACTTAATAATTATAATTTAAATTTATTTAAGTTTTATATATAATTTATTATTAAATCTTTTTATTATTTTTCTTAATATACTTATTAAACATTAAACTTCATTTATTACTTTTAAATAAAAGTAAAAATGTTAAAAGGTTATTATAAATTATATAGTTAATAAATATAAAATTACATTAACCTTCTTTTATTAATACTTTATAAAAGAATATTAATTTAAATGTAAGTTTAAGGAATAATATAATCTTATTTATTCCCCTTAACTTTTTAGAGATTTAACATTTATTAATATTTTAAAAGATATTTTTTTAAAAGGTTTTAAAATTGTAAAATAATTTATTAACTTTAGTAGGATGATGGTAAAAGTCTTAGATTTATTAGTTAGTTATAATGTACTTTATGATTAATATATTTAAACCTTAATGCCATTTTATTATTAATAAATTAATACTTAAGATTTATTTATTACTATTTTTTATAATATAAATAAATATCTTAAATTTATATATAAATTTTTATACTTAATTTAAGATTATAATATATATTATATAAAACATTTCTACCAATTATCATTTAAAAAAAAAGAAGACTTTTTTATATATTTTAAATATCATTTTAAATCATTAAGTGATAATATAAATAAAAAATATAAAGTTAAGTTAGTTATAAAGGTTATATATAGTTAACACTCCATTCAGATATTTGGATATGATATCATCGGGATAAGTGAATGGCTTAAATAAAATGTAAAATATAACGTAATAAATCATAAAGATAATTTACTTAAGCTTAATAACGATAACTATCATTTATAAGAAGAAGCTTAATTTTTTAATAATAATAATATTTTATTAATACTTAATATTATTAGATTATTAATTTAAATAAGGGAATTTATAATGGTAAAATTAAAACAAGTATTTATAATTTTATTATTAAATATAATAGTATTATTTTTAAATAAATTTAATATCTTATAATATAATAATATATTTTTAATAAATCATTTTAGAATTCAACCCTTACAACATAATTAATAAATTAATAAATTATATTAATATATTATATTATATTATCTTATTAATTAATCTACGTAAACATTTATAATCTCACTGCTTTTTTTTTTTTTTTTTCTTTTAATCTTAATCTTAACCTTAGCCCATAAGATTTAAATAAGATAAATTAATCCCCCTTTAATAATTATTAAATATCATAATAATATATTTAAAGGATTTCTTAAATATAACATAAATAACTATACATTTAAAAGATTATCTTTTATTTTTATAGTATATATATTTATTCATTAAATATCATTTAATATTAACATACAACACAACTGGTAAAGTTAATAAAGCTATAAATCCATCATCCCTTAATTTTATTAATTATAATTATAAGATTATATAATATAATTATATAATAAGAATTATCTTATTTAAAACTTTATATTCATATAAGTATTAATAGTTAATATATTATTTTAACATTAAAATTTTTAAATAAAATATTTATTATATTTTTACATTTAAAAATATAAATTTAAATTCATATTTTTTAATATTAATATTATTTTATATTAAATTATAACTTATATTTAATAATATAAATATTAAAATAATAAAAAAAATTTAAAGATTTTAATTATTTATGATATAATTTATTAAATGTTAAATTATACTTATAATATGTAATTTTATAATTTTATATAAAATAAATGATTTTAATGCCATAATATTTAAAATCATGATATTTTTATATTCATCAACCATTATTATAAATACCATTAAATCTATTAATAATCTTTAACAATTAATTAAACATTTTATATTTAACTTATTTATATGAATATTCATATTATATTTATAATATATACCTTCACATTTTATTATTTTTAAATCTTTTTAAGTATAGATACTTATATAACTTATAATTTTTATATTTTAATTATTATTTATAACTTATTATAAGTCTTATATTATTAATATATGTTAATATAAGGTTTAAAATAAATATATATAATTTTAAAATATATTAATTTTTATTATATAAATTTGGTATATAATTTTTTTAAAAAATCATATTTAAATTATTCATTTATTATTACTTTTCTTATTATATTTTATAAGAAGATTATTATTTTTATTATTATCAAATTTATTATTATTTTTATTTCTTGATATTTATTATTTCATTATAGTAGTTATATAAATGTTGGTTAATTTAACATTTATTTCATATAATATTCTCATCTTTTATTTTTTAAACTAAGCTTATACTTATTAAGCATTTGGAATTACCTTTTATAAACTCCCAACTAATACTTTTAAAAACTAGTAAAATAAAAGATATAAGGATTATTAATTAATATTAAAAATATATAATAATTATTCCTATCTTATATATATTAAATCTAATTAATTTATATTTTTTAATAATTATATATTTTAATTTTTTTATGATATAATGGATTCTATTAATTTATTATGTTTTAATATTATTATAAAAAAATATTTTATAATTATAAGATGTTTATATTATTATATCCTTTTTAATTATTAGATCTTTATTAAAATATTATATTATATCAAAACTAAATCTCTTTTAATAAATTATGAGATTTTAAAAAATATATAAAATAAGATATTATTTTTAAAAAAAGAATAGATATGTGAGGATAACATTAAAAAACACTTTTATAAATTATTAAAAAAAGGAAGAAATAAATTCATAAAAATAATCCTTAACCTTAATATTATTTAATAAAGAGATATAATATAACCTTATATTTTAATTTAAATTTTAAATTAATATTAAGCTTTTAAAATAATAAGGTAATATAATATTAATAATATTTGAATGGTTATTTAATATTAAGCTTATTAAATGAATAAAAAGATAAGATGATTATTAATTAAAATATATTTAATATAATTTTCTTAATATTTATTATTTTTTATAGTATTAAATAATTGGATCTTATGTTTAAAATAATAAAATATAATCTTATAAATAATTTTAATTATTTAAAATAAAAACTTTTTATATAATAATATTTATAATAATTGAAAAGATAAATTATGGTTATAATATATTATTTTATAGTTTTAAATATTAATTTAAATATTAAAAGATTAAATTTTATATATAATAATATCATTATTTTTTAAGCTTTTTAAATAATTAATAAAAACATAAAAAAGATAATAATCTTAAACTTATTTTAATAATATAATAATGATTATTATAATTACCATAATAATAATTATAATAATGATTATAATAATAACTATAATAATAATTATAATAATAATTATGATGGTGATTATAATGGTAACTACAATGGCGATTACGATGATAATTAAAGAAAATAATAATTAAACATTAAAATCAATAATATATAAAAGAAATAATTTCTATATATAATATTTAACTCATATCTTAAAAATTATTTAAATTTTAAATAGTTTTAATACATTTTTAATATATTATAAGAATATTTTATTATATAAATATAATTAAATAACACATTTATTTAAAAATATATATTTATTTACTCATAAAAAACTTAAGAAATACCAACTTATTAACCAACTAAACTCATAACCTTTTAGTGGCTATGTTTAGACTGCCCTATATGGTCTAGCATATTTATTTTAGGGGTTTTAGCCAAATGGTCACTTTCGCGCTTCGCAATAGCTCTCCCGAATGGCTTAACAACTAGCCTTGAGGGTTATGGATAATTTATACGATCAGACTTCCGAGGCTAATAAAACACATAGCCTGTTAGGTCGCTTGATATGAGAAGCGGCGAAACGAAACGAAACGTTCTGTACGAATTCATTAGGTGCTTGTTTAGTAGGTACTTATGCATCTGTGCACTGGTGGGGGGCTTGCCAAGGTATGATCGGATGGTCTATGTCACCGAAAGCTTCGCGTTTCAGCCCCATGTCAACTATGAGGCTCAACGATCAAGAACTCGAAGTCTTCCATCACCGTGTGCTACGGCGGCGACGATGGTTATATAACGAACTTACATAACCGACAGTCGTAGTTTCGTGGCAATGCCATCCAGGTTCAACTATGATTCGCTTCCCGCCGGTAACATCCGGTTGCTCGCATTAGACCCAGAGCTCAAAGATGGGCGACCACAACTTTCAGTTAAATCCTGCGCGCGAGATGAGGCACCGGAGTATGTGTCCATGTCCTACTGCTGGGGCCAAGACCCCGAGTCTGAATTGATCTACCTAGATGGCCAACCATTCGGAGCAAGACCCAACTTATTCCAGCTCCTTCTCCACCTCCGACATCACTGCCGTGAATACCCCGAATGGAAATATTTCTGGATTGACGCCATTTGCATTGACCAGACTAATATCGAAGAGAAAAATGAACAGGTGCGCCGGATGGAGGATACGTATCGTAAGGCTACAACTATCGCGGCTTGGCTCGGCCTGCCCGAGGAGTCCAAGAATAAAGAGAGGGTCGGTAGGGATCATACGCCAAAGCTCGCGTCTCCTGCACTTGTAGGCGAAATCATTGACAGACCATACTGGTCGCGCATGTGGATTGTTCAGGAGCTTATCCTCGCCAAGGACATTATCTTGTTGTACGGGCATTACCGATTCCCTTGGAAAGGCATCGTCGGATTGCGGGCATGGGGCACCTTCGGGAAAGCGAAATGGCGGAACAGTGCTGCCATGGACCTGATTGGCATGACTGTCGGAGCGCAGTATACGCAGAAGTATGGGCGCGCGCTAGGCGAATTGATGCGTTACCTGGAACACTCGGAAGCTACGGATCCTCGAGACCGAGTATTTGCGCTTCTCGGGCTCATGGAAGGGGAGGAGCGGCAGATGTTAGACACCATTTTCCCCGACTACACCATGAGCCATGAAAAGGTCATGCTTGTTACCATGGCATATTTAAAGCAGATATATGCCCCACGTCCTTTCAAATGGGTTGTTAAGCCGCAGCAGGTTTGGAATCACAAGGTATTCGGACTCAACGAGGAGACATGGCGGGAGTTGTGGACAGAGACCGAAGGTTATGAGACACCACATGACCTCACCAACTACTCCAACGTGTGGAACGTGAAATCAGTTGGGCGGCTCTTGCGACCCGGTCAGTCGGCGGAGACATTCCGTGAGCAGAAGGCTGAGCTCAAGGGTCAGAGGGATAAATGGTTTGAAGTAAGGGCGGAGGCCCTACGTAGGCTAGCAAAGGAGTCTAGTCGGTAGGAGATACGTCCCGCAAAATCTAGGATACAATACGGTAAAGCTTGATAACCATAAAATGAGATAGAAACCAAATAGTCGTCAATGATCCAACGATATGCACGGAATGAGAAGCGGGAATTTGGCGGGACCACCTAGGTACGTGTGGCCGCGGGGGCTTGAGGGAATAGGCGAAACAACGTAATGAACGGTTGATGTCAGAAAAGAGGTATTATTGATTGGATAATATTATGATTTCATATGATTCTGTTCAATCAATCTAAGAAGCTAAAACTGCAAACAGCGAGCCTGAAGAAATTTTCAGAGTAAACCCAGTATTCCGACGGGCTATCACGTGACTATGAGACATCACATGATTTGGATAAAAACAGAGGGGTTGGGATAAGATGGCATAAAATTATGCACATCGATACAAGCATATGTGTTCTCACAGTTGACCCGGCCCACCATTGTAAGGCCCTGCCCGCTCTGCCACTCTGCCGCTCCGACCCCTTTTTGATTCATTCTCCGTTTTGTTTCAAATTCCGTTTTCAAAATGGTATGCAGAGAAACGTATTACAGTACATACCTGTAACACCTCAGAATGTCAATTTGATAGGTTTCTGAACTCCTGTTGGTAAGTTTGTACTTCCAACATTACCTTAAGTGCGCTTAAATCATTCACCTCCCCGCTCGCTGCCCGAATAATCGTTTCCCTTCAACCTCCCGTTGAGTTGCGAGATGGCGCCCCCTCTGCTGCCATCCGATGCCGAGCTGGGTACTATTGCTCAAGAATGGTATGATGCCCGAATCAAGGCATATAATAACAACCAATGTCGAGACCCCCCTGGACCCTGGAGTGGCTTCGCTTATCCGCCTAGCGAACCCATCGCTTGGATTAAATTGAAAGGTTCTCATGGCGAAGCTCGTATGCAGACCCTGGCTTATGACTATCTGTCTGGCATGGACCCTTCTATGCGACGGAACGTACGCGTCCCAGAGGTATACCGTACTATCGATTGGGACGGCAAAGTCTTTATTGTGATGGAGTATGTCAATGGCAAGAGCCTTATGGACTCTGGCGAGGTTATTATTGACGACACTGTTTACGATTCCCTCATGGACCAGCTAGCATATGCAATTCAACTACTTTTATCAATTCCGGTCAGTGCAGATACACCACCAGGGCCAGCAGGAGGTGGGCAAATCAAGCATACCATTTTCAAAGATCAAGAGGCGTCGATCGATTATAATTCCGTTGAAGAACTAGAAAGACATTTCAACAATGTAAGTTGAAGTAGAATTTCGAATAGATCCAAAGCACTTGCTGAATAGTCTCAGATCATCGAGTCCAAAGGGGACCAAAGAACGATTCGGTTCTCCGGCGAGCGCATGTGCTTCTGTTTCTCAGATATCCACGAAGCCAACGTCATGTTCACTAACATGGACAATGGATATGTTTATATCATTGACTTCGAACATGCCGCATTTCTGCCAATCAGTTTCATGGCCTACGTGTTAAACTGGGCAAATTCTTGGATCCTACAGGACCTTCAAAGACGAATCACCCTGCAGCCCGGTGAGATGCAAGGCAACGCAAATCTAGCTCCCTTGTCAAGGGTAAAATACATTTATTCATTTTGTCACTCAGCGATTGGTGGGCTTAATCATTTTCCATAATACATCTATGAAAATAATCTGATATATAACAGGTTTGTCCTTCGACGAAGAATTGGGGTGGCATATATACTGAATTCAATTACCTCGAGTAGAATTGATCGTCTTTAATAACTAGTAGCAATTCATACATTTCGCGAGAAGGGTCTTCAAAGTGTTAACTATAAATATCTTAATTTATCTTCCTTCCATTAGTGATGGTGTTAGAGCGGCTATATTCCTCGAGCCCTGACACAATAAGGTAGGCAGACGGGAATCCCAGAGGCTTGGATATTACCTCCACTACTAATTGGAGCAAAACTAGTGGAATAAAGACATTCGAGGAAATTTGTATTATTGAGGCCCGCTAACAGTACTGGCTAGCTGAAATGTGAAGAGAAAGAAAAATTCATAACCTCCTTGGAAATCATAATAATAAAGAGTCATGCTAGATCCAGATTACTTTTTTACCTTAAATCCAGATTACTTTTCTTATATCCAGATTAGTTTTTTTACAACTGCCTACAGCTGTCGCTCCATTTACTAATCATAGCAAACACCCCTATATAACCATCGTAGATAGTAAATGAAGAAAGTTTGCAGCTGATTATGAAGTTATAACGCACTATGATACCACAATGCCTATACAAGACCAACTATTAAGCCGAGCCGACTCTGCCACGCCGAGCCGAAAAAACATCGATCTAATCGCCAGCGAGGTGCTGTAATCGCTACGCCTAGCCAGGTATCACCATTACCACCACTACCAGCAGAGAGTCCCTCACAGTCGTCAGCGGAGGACTACATTATAGTTAGGATTAAGGAGGTGATATAAGGCACTGAGCTGGTTATAAAATAAACTAGACTAGATAAGCTGAACAGTGAAGTGAACCTAAATGACTAGCTTTAATAATTTATGAATGAAGCTATTCCCAGATCCTTATATGGTGGTGGGTTGTAATGGAGTGTCAGTAAGTGGGGCAACAGCTGTAGGCAAGTGTTTTGAAAAGTAATCTGGATATAAGAAAACTAATCTGGATCTAAGGTAAAAAAGTAATCTGGATCTAGCATGACTCATAATAAAAGAACGTCAGAAACTACCCGATTTTATCAATGAATTGTCTAATAGCAACCATCAGTGCCGCCACTTCGCTCTCTAAAACGCATCCGATCAAGGTAGAACCTATCGAAGCCATCGTAGGACCAAATCTGCTACCCATCTGCGTGTCGCCACTCATCAGTGACGGCATTGTGCCACCATCCATCCTGACCCTCCTCCCAAGCCTGGTCGGGGTCAAGTTGAGCATCTACTTCAGGTTCCCTTTCGGCGTAAGGAAGCGTTTCCCCGTTGAATTCAAGGTACCTGATATGATTGTCATTCTCCCAATATCCCATATCCATGGGTTTGGGTTCTATTAGGGGCACGGAGACGGAACTCCGTTGTCTCGTTATAGCGCTGCCCTGACGGCGCCCGCTATACCTATATCCGATAATCTGTGCGAAAGTCACATCGCCTCCCATACGTTCTAGGATGTCATGTGGGAAAGCTCCAATAGGATTCCAGCTAATATATCCTGCCCCAGTCAAACGGCAGAACCATTGGGTCCTAGAAAAAAACACTCGTTAGTCATAATATTCTAGTGACAGGATATTTAGGTAGGAGGAGGTATATGTAAAAGATGGTAATTGGATTGTATGTGACTTTCGTATACTTGCGAAGGGAAATTGCTTACATGAAATCCCGACAGCCATTGAAATACGTCGTATTCCCATATTGGCCCATGTCTCGGTACCAGAAGGGAACAAGAGGCACCCTTTCGGCTACGTTGACGTAATCTCTGATGGTGTGCCTCCCACTGACTTGAAATTGGAAAGCCGATGCAGCAGACACCGATATATCATCATACTGGAGTGGTTTAGTAGCCAGATAGGAACTTCCATCGCCGCGGTTTGTTTCCTCCACGGAACATCGTACCGCAACGGCGTCTAACTTCTGCGTCACGTCAACGCTGATAGCCTGCTGGATTACAAGGCGTAGTACGACGTGATTCTTGTCTCGGGGAACCGCCGGATTAAGAGTTTGGTCCAAAGCTGTTCCTGATAAGAGGAATTCAATGAATGCTTTAGTTACAATCTGGTTTTTAAGAGTTTCATAACCTGTCGCTCCTGCGTAGATAGTGGCTCCGTCGGGAATATAATCTCCAGGCTTTGCATAGCTCTCATTTGATTTGATACGAGACTCTTGTTTTTCCTTGCCCTTGTAGTTTCGAGAACCAAACATGATAGCTGGAGAATAATAAATTGTAAAAAGGCGCTTAAAGGGGACTCACGTAAGTAGAGGCGAGGAGACGACAGACAAGGTGTAATGGTATGCAAAAGTATTCGAAAAGGGCACTGTTGAATAGGGTCATGTAGGAGGACTTCTAGCAGATGCTGTGGCACTTTATATAATCTGTTGCTATTCGACTCTCTTCAAGTCTAAACGGGCAGTTGGGACGAAGCCATCAATCTCTGTTGAAGTTTGAAACCCCTATTACACCCAGAACCGCCGAAACTGGTCGTCGAGATATGACCATGCCACAGCCGTAGTCGAGTAGCTCTTCGCCCTGCTTAGCCTATTGTAATACTAGTTTCGACTAGATTCCTTTCCCTATTCGTCTTTGAACCAATTACCGTGGATCAAGTATCGTGTGATAAATGAGATAGTTCACCGTTCGAGGCGGCTATGTCTCATCAGCTGTTCACCAAAAAACACCATGGAAAGATTTCGCCGCCCTTCGACGGAATATTCACCATGCCAGCGCTTAATAAACCAATACCGACGTGTCAAAGTTGTGATCCGCCCAATTTTCCAGCAGAAGGGAATCGGTTGGTAGTACGGAGACTGAGGCTCATGGGCATTTCCCCTAACTAGGCCGAACGAAAGTCCCAGTGATTGTGTGATACAAAGCTACGATAACTACCACTAGTTACTCATAGGTTATAGGGCTAACTATATATGCAAGTTAGGATGTTAACGACCGTTCCAACGTGCAACGATCAAAATATACCCTTCGTTGAATCGGCCCCTGATGCTAGATGGCAAGTGCGTCCTGACACTAACCGTTAGCAATAACCATATGACCCAGTGTACCCCAAGGTGGATGTAAGGAATTTCAACCGTGGCGATGGAGATTAGGCCTATTACAGCCGGGCTGTTTTCATGGCGGTTAATTATGGCTTAGACCTGACGCTATGAGCCAACAATAATGAAATACCGATAATGAGGTGAATCGGTATGAGGTTGTTGATTGCTATGTGACTGCATGTAAGGGATATCTAATCGTTCTTAGCCTCATTAAACTCGCTAGTAATTCTATACGGACGAGAGACAAGACACGGAAAGGAAAGAAATAACACTCGGCCGCTATTTCGACCAAGTCTTCTTGGAGGTTGTTTCAGAAGAATGCGAGTTAGAATCCATCTATCCAATACTTCTTTCGCGGCCGTTTCTGTGTCCAGATGATCGTTGGCGAGCAAGTGAATATGGAGGCGCTTCCAATCCAACATACACAGCAACGGATAAAGGAGACGAAAGTTTAGTTCTGATTCTTGTTAAGTACACTTGTAGATAGTTATCGTCGGACATGTGTCGCATAGACTCCAATATAATAAAGCTTCATACATCCTCTTTTGCTTGACATGCTCGCGCATTCCATGTCCATTGAACTTTGAGTACGTTTCGACCAATCTTTCTTCAATAACAAAAGTAGCGGTTTGAATATCAGCATGGCTTCATTACGACGCCAGTTCAGTAAGCAAACGTGTTATATTTGTTGCTAAGAGGTAGGCTTACTAACTATCAGAAGGTCGAGTAGAGTTGAGGTTCATTGCGTATCTTCTGATATCCGTTATACTTTCATTCTACGGTAATGTCTCTCCTCTCATCTAACCAAGTATATCTGAATACTAAAATTGCCCTAGTCCTCATTTTGACAGGTTGTTTGTCAACCTCGCCAGGAGTTCCAGACCTCTTCCTGGTAAAACTCCAAATGAACCAGTCTGGCACGACAGAAATTCGAGTTGGATATTATGGTATGTAGGGCTATTGATATTGTGACTTTAATAGAGCTGACACCGTGAAAGGAATTTGCGCAGCGCCGGGTCCAAACGAAGCATTGTTGTGTTTCTCGACTTATATGCGCAGCGTCGATGAGCTTAACAGACTTTTCCAAACAAATACTACCGATATCAAAAGTCCGTACACTTTTAGCACACTGCTAGCGCAAGCTCATGTCATACAAAACAATATATTCTATGCCCTGGCAGCCGGGTCAGCCGCTTTTTTTACACTTAGCGTTATATCTATGCTGTTGGTCAAGCGATATACAAAAAACAACAAGCCGAACTCGTTGGTTTATCAAGAACGTTTTATGACCTGGATGCAAGTTTCCAGGCAGTACGCGTTCGCTCTTGCAGTGGCAGCAGCATTCTCAACTACTCAAGTGGTAGGCGGATTACAATTCGCTACGAACACTTTGCAGAACTCACCATCCGGTATCATTATAACGGGTGGCGTACCAGTCCAGGCACTCCAGTGGACAATTGTCGCTCTACTGGTTATAGTGCACTGGATGATGTCAAATATGTTTCAAGCAGGTATCACAGAAATACCACAAGTGCAAACAACACCACAGCTGGGACCCATAAGAGGCGCCGCTCCGCCTCAACTAGGCCGGCCCCCTCCGCGACTAGGTGGACCTCCCAGGCCGTTCGGGGCGCCATAACCATCTTTCGGGTAGTTCAATCAGCCTTGGAATGGGTGAATCATCACAAAGGTAGCATATGAAATTGGTATTGAAGCCTTTGAGTTTAGTTCGGTATCAAACTGGCTGCGGGTTCATATGGGTGAAGGTTCTTAGCGTCGATTGTAATGTAACTAGAACATCTAGAATAATCGGAAAATGAAGAGTCTGTGATTTAATTCCGTTCAAGAAAAGTACAATAAAAGTGGTGACTGCAAGCAGTTGTGTGACTCTGGGAATATTCACCACCCTTCCAACAACACAAGGCAGATAAGGGTTTACGCCACTGTGAAGGTATTAGGTGGATATGTTCAGCGCCATACCGGAACGGTAAGTAGACATACATGAAAAACTAGGCTGATTCAATTAGCACTTGGAATGACTCAGTTCGAGAACATTGGAATTCGTCCTCTGATTGGGTACCGACTGTACGGATTGTCATAGAGAATGACAGCAGCGAAGCGCCCGAGTACTACCAACGATAGCCAGTTTTTACACGCGGCTAGCATGACTTAGTTCATCCCGGCAATAGACGCAGAGCTAGAAACTATACGTAACACTGAATCGTTTCTAGTTTAATAAAATTTTCAAGTTTATGGACTTAGAGACGGATAGGTAAGGAGTGCGAGTCGGGTAACGGAATGTCATAAGGCGGACTAAAAAGCCTGGGAAACAACTTTATTATTGCGCGAGGAGCCTCAACCCCTACCTAGCTGGAATCATGAGTCTATATATCCAAGCAGCTCTTTATCTCTAGTAGAATCCTCTACCCAAGGAGAAGAGCCTTCCTATCCTGGGCTACGGCTACCCGGGACAACTCCCTACGCACGGGCCACCGAGACGGCCCCTGACCACCCCCTAACGCCCAGCCTATGAGCCTCTGAATACCTCTGTTATTTCTCCTTCTATTATCAGTTAGAGCTTACGTAGCGCCGCCCCTAGATAGTTTTGCTTGGGATACGATCTTCCATATTGATTTATCAGGTAGGCAGCACAGTTTTGGCGTCGGATATTCGGTACTGATATGTCTACCGAGAGGTCGCAACGTGCCTCTTTTTTGGCCCTGCCGGGCCGGTGTGTCTCATGTACTCTGATCGTATTTATAATACAATAGTACCTTACATACATAAGAGCACCTATTCGGATGAGCCCGAGTGGCTCTATTCTGCGCACCAAACATAGCTCCGGTTAAAATTATCGTTACATATGCACTGTTGGAGTTCGCTGTTGCCTCCAATTTCCTGGCTGGCACCCACCCTCCTAAGGTTGACGTCCCTTTTTAAGGTAGCCAATTGTATCAGACAGCACCTATGCGGCTACCGTATAAAGCTTGGCAGGCTCGGACTCATGTAGTCTAAATTGCCTTTTTTATAGACAGTGACACCGCATGCCGCCCAGCCATTTGACCTTATTGGCGAGCTTCTCAACCGCTGGACGTGTTGTCTCTCTTAATACAACACATCGAGTCGCTGCAGTGAACGTAGTAGTGTAGGTACATATCCAGTCTTAGCTGGAGGGTCAACAGGATTTGCCTGAATGGCCGTATGCTATTATCGGATTATAAAAGTGATCGTCACCCATAGTATAATTCCACATCTCAAGTTCTAGGTTCCTAAAGCTATTTTATCGCGAATATTCAGAAGCGGAAAAAATGGCGTTCAAGTTTACCGCCGTTGCCCTCGTGGCTCTAAGCCACCAAGCACAAGGCCACCGTATGTCTAGTATCCATCGTACGAGATATTAGTAGTCTAACCACACTATTGCAAGTGTCCTTCATGCGTCTTGCTGTCAATGGGGAGTGGCAAGAACCACTTCGATATTTTCGGTATATATAACTCCTTATCCTCTATCCTAACAAATGGCCCGTAGAAGGAGATAAGGGGTAGCATGTCCACAGCGACTCATGTTTCTGAACTATAGTACTAATCCAGCCTAATGATAGCAATAAGACGGCCCCGTTCGAAGAGCCTCATACGCCATATGCGAACTATGGTACGCGCTACTGGCTTGAGCCGGTTTATGCGTCCGATCTTAAGGAATCCGTTCGCTGTGGCCGCGACAACATGGCCCATGCGGCAAACACGGAGGTCCTTATCGTGAAGGCGGGCGACACGATGGAAGTTGCTCATTCACGAATCGAGCCCCATGCCTGGGAAGACAATCAGTTCAACAATTGCCCTGAAGGGCGAGGCACGTGCGATACTAGGAGGGAAGATGTAAGCATGCTCGCCTTTCCAAAGCAGAAGGTTATAACTTGAAGGCTTCTAACATATCGCATAGCGCTTGATGACTATCGGTCATCCCGGCCCCATCCTTGTGCATCTTTCTAAGGTCCCAGAAGGTCAGAATATACATGAATACGATGGCTCTGGAGAGTGGACGAAAATCATGACTCTAGGATTGGATATGCAGCCAAACAACGCGGAACCTGTGCACTGGCTTGCCTACAATTATGAGCAGAAACCCGATCGCGTATGTATAACCAGTATGTACGGGCTGCAATACGACTTGATAACTAACAAATGCACACGTACGTCACAGTTTGTCTTCAAGATCCCAGCTCAGACGCCCGAGGGCGACTACCTCCTGCGCACCGACCTGATCTGGCCTGGTTTCGACTGGCCCGAGGTCTCGTCATCGGGACTCGCACAGCTGTACCCTAGCTGCGCGCAAATCCACGTCGTGAGCGACGTCACCGGGTCCTTGCCAGAAGGTGGCATTTCTATTCCCGAGGACTTCTCGCATACTTCTCCCGGTAATTACTTTCTCCCGTATTTCTCGTCTTAGAAACCCGTATTTGTTTGCTGAGGGGTGTTACTAACATCCTTGCACAGGAATGAGCACTACCTTGGAGATGTACCGAAACCACGTGCTGGACCCGGACTTCGTGTAT
Source organism: Hypomontagnella monticulosa (assembly GCA_902825475.1). NCBI lineage: Eukaryota > Fungi > Ascomycota > Sordariomycetes > Xylariales > Hypoxylaceae > Hypomontagnella > Hypomontagnella monticulosa. The sequence goes on from CADEBF010000008.1 coordinate 2,498,232, forward strand.
CCTGGTGGCCCACTGTGGGACGGCGAGACGCTGGTCCAGGACAAGCCGGTTGTTTAAATTGACCTGCATAAGCCGGGGCGCGCTATCTATCGACCCCGGAATGGTTTTTGGGGATATTGAAGTGACTACGAGTGTTGGAAGCTTGATCACTGTTTTTAGCTGGATCATGGGCTTGTTATCTAAGAAATTGTCGCTGTCTTCAAGAAAATCATAAAAATCTGCTTGCTCCAGATTAGCTATCAGGGTCACTTTCATTCCGCCGGACGAACATCCGTCCGAGATAGGAAACGAAAAGACCCGTTGTTTGCTGTCGAGATCAAGATTGGTAATGAATTGTTGATTATTTGCGTCACAGGTTTAACGACAGCCCTGATCGCTTCCACCACGGGACCGAATGTGCAAGGATTCGGGATGATGACACCATCACGACGAACCGCATACGGAATGGTTAACCGAGACGTTGAATTAAGGTTCAAGACCACAGGTCCCAGCCCTACGGAAAGCACATAACTTGGAAAGGGTGCATAAGCGTAAACCTTTGAAACGTGGGGATATTCGTGTTGTGTTGTCGGTCCCGTTTGCTTACAAACTTAGACCATCCCAATGGAAGTGATCAACAACTCGTTTATACGTAAGTCACAACTCAATATCACTTACATGTTAACATTACCTACATCTAAGTTAAGCCAGAAATTACGAATCCTCAATGTACTACTGCATATTTGGCACTTCGAAGGTTCATTAAATACCGGGTAAAACTAGTTGAAGCAAGGCACACATGTTAATGAAAACGTCATTCCTAAAGCAGACTAATATCAAGGTCCCTAAGGGCATTTAGCAGGGGAGTAGTCCTTGGTAGCCTTAGTCTCGATGAGCAGTCCATTAGCGTACCCGGCGGCGTGGAATGATAGGAGCGGGTCGAGATGTGTTAGTAGATACTACGATATCAATAGTTATTCTCTAATTCACGCCGTATAAGTCGAAGAAGAGAGGTATGTGTAAACGAGTGTTATGGTACTTATATGTACATGATATCCAAAACCCCTGGAATGCTATCAACAGAGCTATATACATGGAGATGCGCTATATACAATGCGGAGGTTATGGCTAGTAGTGCCATAGAGTGACTTTAGGGGGTTAATATCCAAAATGAGATATTCCCCTATCTTCATGTCTCATCGTCTATGGATGGATGTCGTTTAAGCGAATCCGCCGACGTGGAGCTCAAGCGTCTTGGGTTGCAGACCCGCCACGACACCAGCCTCATTCTGGCCATCTGGGTTGACATCATCGTATGAGAATGCGTAGCCCTTGCCGTCGGTCTCGTACTTGTGCACGATGCGGGAGTAGTGGCTGGTCGGGCTTGTTGTATAGTAGCTGTCGGATTTGAGCGATGGCTGAACGTTTCCGCCAGATAGGAGAAGCGTGCTTCGGTAGAAAGCTGCGCAAAGTCTGGGAACGACCGCCCGGTGGACATCGTTGTCACTTCCCTGGATGGCGAAGGGACCGGAGTTGCAGCCCCAGATATCAATGATAGTGGGCTTAGGGTATCCGCGGTTGTCACCGTTGCAGGTGAGCTGGTTGCCGCTGACACGGCAGGCGACGTTTCCGGCAGCGGCCTGGGTGTTGATAGTTAGGTCCTGGGAGGTATACTTCTGCCAGACCTGGTCGATGTACGAGTCGTAGTAGCTGGCCATAGCACGAGGATCAATGGACATGTACAGGTTCGGTGAGAGAATTCGGAGCGGCTTGTTGTTCTTGTCGGTGACACACATCTTGTCCCAAGGTTGACCATCCTTAGCGGCCTGGTCGTGCATCTCCTGGCAGATAGAGGCGACGGCGCCCTCCTTAAGACCCTTGACAGTCTGAGTCGAACCATCGCCTAGAGTCAAGGACATTCCCATAACTAGACCAACGAAGTCAACGAAAGAGATGTTGGCGTAGATACCACCTTGCTCTGTGTTGGTGAGTTCAACGAATCCCCAGTTGACAGCCGCAGAAGGGTCCGAGGGGTTCGCAGCCGACGGCTCGACAAGCAGGCTCCTTCCATCCCCAGAGGCAACGGTAAAGAATTGAAGGTTACCTTCGGCAACCCATATACGGCCAGAGCTGATATAGTCGGGGAGAGTGAACTCGGTGGTCTGTCCCTTTCCTTTCATCGACAGAGCAATATCGGCGTTGATTGCTACCGGGACTTGGCTGCCGGCAGGGTTAGGGCGGTACCAAGAGCCGCTGGAGGAGAGCATGACAACATTGCCGGAGACATCTAGACCAGTTACATATACGTTTAGGTTGCCTCCTCCGAAGTTGTTGACGAGGGAGATCTTCAGTGGGTTGTATGCGTTGATAGCGAAGCTATCGTTCTGGGCAGGGGCAGTGCTGTTAAGGGTATTCTCTTTAGTGATAATTATGTCTCCCGCATCCCCCGGTGTTACAACAATAGGTGTCGGCGCAGCAATGGATCGGGCGATAAACGCCGTAGCGGTAGCCACGGCGAAGTTGAAGAAGCCACGCATGATGGAGTATACTCTTAGGTCTCGTATGGAACGGGGTTAATCTAGGTAAGGACTGGGTAGTAGTAATGAATGTATGCACATAAAATAAGGAATGGATGCCGATGGCCTTGTAGCTTCAGCAAAAAGAGAATGAACAGTTCCAAACGAGAACCGAGAAACCCGTGTAGTACACCTAGGGGATCGTACCGCAGAGGAAGTTTACGATACGAAGAGCCGGGCTCATGAGCAGTTATATACGTAACGATGTCCTAATAGGTCGTGATACCTGCTTTAACTTACACGAAACGTTACGAGCCTCTCGTTACTTAGTTACATCAAGCCTATAGAGTTCACATAGGCCAAAAGGTGCACATGGCTCTCACGATGACCTTCCCGTTGGGGCCAAAAGGATCTATACTTGGCCCTGAAACTAACCCGATGGAGATGTTGGCTGCAAATAAGGCGAGACAGCCTTGTTCTGTACAGGAGTATATAGGAGTAAGGTTTATTCGTCTATTCTACACTAGACAGGGGCTTTATTTCCGAAGGATCTGATGTGAGCAAGGATGAGATCTGGAGGTTGTTCCAAAGTTGGAGAAAAGCGATGCTCCAATAGCTGGGATCTGGACTTTTAGCCCGCAGAACCTCCGTAGAAGCGCCTCTCTCTAACACATTACCTTCCCTTAATTACCAAATCCAATTTCCTAGGTCTATAATCAACCAATAGGAGCTATAAGCCGCCCACGGCAAGTGGTCGCATAAACCAACCCATACTGACGACTCAACCACTTGATTGGAAACATGTGATATGACGATGAGTATTGTGATACCAAAGCTCTACCCTATAGCATCCTCAACTTCATATTATCAGATTTTTTCTTTTTATTTACACCGACCTATAGAAGAGGAAATTTACGGAGCCTCATTCTAATGCATGCCGGCTACCTATATGTGAAATTGTTATTGAGAGGCGTATATAGTTGCCTGGTACCCCGACTGTCTGTGGTCCGTTCAATCTCCCGATGAGAGTCGTCCGACATGCGAGTGACCCAAGCTATCTACAATAGGATGCATCGCTGCGTAAACCGCACCCATGGCTGCTTCGGTCATGCCAGCCGTCTGCCGACGTCCGCGTTGGTTCTCGAAGCCATTCGAAAACGCATATGGCCGAGCGGAGCGCGTGATGCCTGCTGCAGTAGTATCTGGGGTGCACGAACAAAGGCCGCGCATACTCAACTTAGTATAGTGAGGTCATCGTGGCAGTGGATACAATTGAATATAGTCACGAGCCACGGATATACCGCAAGTTGTTGGGTGCTTACCAAACCATCGGAGAGGGACTGGGCTGAGATTTGACCGATGGATGTAGTTAGATGTAGCCTACGTGCTACGTAGTATAGGGCTTCTCCATCCGAAAGCCCGGCAGTGACTGAGACGATACAATGGTCTCCGAAGACTCATCGCAATACTCGATCACTAGTATGGAAGGACACACAAATTTCGTCTGATGTTTTATGCGCCGCCGCCACCCTCTTGCGCTGCTGATCATCTAGTGCCATTGATGTCCTGTGATCTGTAATAATGGCCATCAAACGGTTGGCCTATTGGATTAATGTGAGTCTTTGAGAGAGTATAGGGATCCCTGAGTATCCAAGCTCCTGATGGCGGGCGAGGCGAAATAACCCCGCTACAGCGGCGCTACTCCGCCTTGCTATATTTAGATACCGAGCAGAAGCCGCTCCCGATGCATACTTCATATGTAATCCGTCGATCACCTGGAGGGTGCTGCCGCAGCGAAATGCACATCTGGTTCTCATGATCATTGTGTTGGCTGGAGTTGCCGGTTCGAAACATGCTAATCGGCCAACCGCTCGGCGACGGCGTAGATGGCGGAGTTTATTCGCTGGACCGAGACACTACTAACTACCTCAGGGCCTCCTTAATAAGGACAATACACGTAAGACGATATAGCTCAGAAATTTGCTCGGCAGCGATGGAACGAGTAGGAAGCTCTACGCCGCAACACGTGATATAGTGATCGTCCAAAGCACACCGATGTTCAGGAAGGAGAAGAGATATATATGGTGGCTTGCTACCAGGCCACTGAGACCAGATGTGTTATTTTTCCGCGAGCCCCGTTCTGGATGACACCCTGTTCCTGCAGGTCCCGGCTTACTACCTACCCCATTGAGCCTATCAAAGCTCGACTTGGCCCCTTTCGACCCCTCTCAACCCCCTTTCGACTTTTACATTCTGCCTCGCCAGACCATAAATGAAACCTACTTTAATTAGGGTTAGTTAAGCCGTCACCTGTCGGAGCCTATATGCGTCTCTCGGCTCACTCAATCGTTGCGCGACATAATAATATTGTTGTGAACTAGTGCGTATTGGTTAGAGATCCGGGACCACGGCAAGGGGGGGCAGAGCATGGTCCGGGGTACGGAGAACCCACACCGTCGGCGGATGCGCGGCGCCAATCATCGGTGCCCTCATAGCTCTCAGCTGTCACCTTGAAACCGATTTGTTTCAACGAAGGTAACACGCTAGAATCGGCCGAAGATTGCGAAATTACCGGTCGCAAGTCTTTCATTCAGATATATATCGGTCGGTCCAGTGCCGTGACTGGTGCTTACTTGATTGAAATCAATTGATCTGTTCTGCCGCCGCCCATTCTCTGCGCCACTTGAAGAACGCCAAGGATCAGCCACATTCTGCGAGATTAGCGAGAAACAGTCGCTACACCAGCAGATTCCAGAGTCAACAAGGAGCACCCATAGCCCATAATGCTTGCTTTCTGGTACAAAAGAAAGGTATCGTTACTTACCTAGTAGGTATATCATACGAGGACCAATAGAGTAGGCTCGTCCCAGAGATAAACACAAGTGTTGATCTGAAAGAAAATGTGTTCACTGATGCCAAACTTGAAAAATCGCTTCCAGCGCGTTAATGGAAGGATTCAACATAGCCAAGAGCTAATGCATCGCTATCCTTATAAGTATTCCAAGCAAACCAGATGCCGCACCCGCGTGACGGGTACATACGTCATAGAAATGCAAGGGCTAGTAGCCCGGATTTGATCTCGAGATGCTTCTGCTTTTGGACTATTCCTAAAACTGGATACTCATAAGCTCGTTTCGTCCGAACATGAGGCAGTGACGTTGGAGGAGAGCCGTTTCAGTGTTAGTACTCTCGCCACCCCCATAGGAATCTCGGGAGGCCTAAAAAGAATCTCCAGGAGGCACTGCATAATCTATGTTGTGAAAAGATGTTGTGGGACCAACAGCTATTATTTTAAGTGCGACGACGGTTGGTACCAAAACTAATATGGCTACTAATGGTTGATATCGTGTTGCTCGGATTGGTCCCCTTGGTGACATCCTGAGAGTTCTAGCTTAATCGGACTACCATCGCAACCTCTAGATGGATAACGTTACATTTATCACTGTTACCGCGATTCGATCGGTACTAACGTTTTGAGAAGTTAAAGGGGTTGGATACTGAACTTCGAATATTTTCATTGTTACTCCTGCGGGCGCGTACGCTGTAATATTTCAAGTATTGAAAATCGAGACTAATACCCCTAGCGATGATGAATGTGAGAGGTAAGTCCGATGGGCCGATCAAGTAAGATTCATAGGGACTCATACGTAGTCAAGACTCAGGGGTGGACAAATCTGGCGATGCAATATGAATTTGCACTACGAATCAAGATCACTTCAAGATCGCGAAACTTGACTGCTTAGAGGTAGGTATAAGTATTTACAATTTTCTCCATCTTATATATACCGAGTTCCCCATTTTCATCCTTCCAAGCCGAGCACAACTTTTTCTCCTATTTACGCAATGCCGAAGAAGGCGAGATCCATGGTCTCGTGGGTGGGCACGGAGTGACCAACTCCCTGGGCGCTGTATCCGACGAGCTGGGCGGTCTTGGCGTCGCCGTCTCCGTAGATGGTCATGGTGTAGCCGCTCTGGGGCGAGTTGGCGGTGTTCTTCGAGGTGGTGAGGTTGAGGACGTTGGACCACTCCTTCAGCATCTCCTGGTCTATGTCCCGAGTTAGTGGTCTGCGCTAAATGTTGGTTGGGGTCGAACCTACAGTTGGGGTATCGCAGGGTGTTGTCGGCGGTTCCGTGCCAGCTGTATTATGAATTGTTAGCTCAATGGGTCCTAAACTGTATAAAAACCAATCGCGGGCTCTCACATTTGCATCCTGGGGCGGGGACCGGTGTAGTCGGGGAAGTACGATCGCACGAGGTCTCCCCACTGCTGGGCGGTCTTGGTGAGCTGGCCGTTGGCGCACTGGTTGTTCCATCCCGGGGGGTCCTGGGTGGCGGTAGAACCTGCGACGTAGAAGCATCCGTCAGGAACACCGGAGTAGACGGATCCGGCCTTGAAGACGTCGGGGTAGGCTCCGACAAGGACGTTCGTCATCATAGCGCCGGAGCTGGTTCCGGTAACGAAAACCCTCTCGGCGTCTCCACCGTACTTGTCAACGGCGTACTTGACCATGTTGACGATGGTCTGGCTGTCACCGCCACCATTGTGCTTCAGGGCTGTATATATTCAGTTAGGAATGCGCCAATTCTAGGAGGATACCGGTTGAAGAAACGTACTAGCGTCCGAAGCGACATCGAAGCAGCCACCGCCGGACTTCGAGTTGGGGTAGATCAGGATGATGCCGTGCTGGTCAGCCAGAGGCATGTAGTGAGACTCGGTCGAGTATCCCTGAGCTGAGCCTTGGCAGTGGTGGACTGCGACGATGATAGGGGCCGGGGTCTTGAGGTTCTTCGGCACATAGGCGTACATGCCCAGCTTCGTAGGGGTAGCGGTGAAGTCGGCTACGCGCTGGAGTTGCGCACTGCCAAGGGTGGCAAGTGCCAAAGTTGCGGCTGTCGTCGAGACCTTCATGTTGGCGTTCTGAGCAATGGCTAGTCCAGGTCGATATCAACTTAGATTGTCCTGTAGTCCTAGATATAGGATCCCCTGGAATCCGGTGGGCGGGCTCCAAGGTAAATAAACATTTCCATCCTGCTGGACCTCGACGATCATTTCACAGCCATTTCATGTGACCATTCCCATTTCCCCGGACTCGCCTTTGAGTTGTTCATCCCTTATGGCTAATCTAGTAGCCGGTAAATTGATCGCGGCAGACCCTGTCCCGAATCGGGAAAGCGGGTGTTCGGATAATCAATAGGTTTCCATTCACATTGCGGAGAAGTTGGGGCGCATGGGACCCAAGTCAGAGTCAGGACGCGTTTTGGGGTCACTGAAATTGCAGCATATGAAGTCAAAACGCGGGGACGTTCTAGGTCGTTACATAGAATATACCGGCTAAGTATCAAAAAAGCTTCTTGCCTAACTAGCGTCTGAGTGGTTGCCGCCGCCTTCAGCCTGACTGCGAGTATGCTTGCTGACATTATCATCCTTCTGTGGCGCGGCGACATCCTGTGCCTTGCCGCTGACGTTGGCTTTGGGTTTAGACTTTGATTTGTCACCGGCTTTGTTGATATTGCTGTTATTTTTAACAGCTTCATGCTTCCCGTTTTTGCCACTGACTTCCTGCTCTTCTTCGTCTTGGCCATCGTCGACGACATCCGCGTCCTCTTCGCCGTCCTGCTTTTCGCTTACGTCATCAGATTCCTCGTTTTCGTCTTCGTCCTCCTTTTTCTCATGTTTGGGACTCCTTGATGGTTCCTCTTGTCCCGTCTTCTGCTTCTTGTTGGCTTTCTTGCCACCCTTTTTCACTTCCTTGCCCTGTTCATTCTTAGTGTGAGGCTCTTCTTCTCCCTCCTCATCCTCGGCCTCGTCGTCTTCGCCGGGGTTTTGTCCCTTCGATTTACGCTTCTTATCGCCTCCGTCATCTTTATTTTTCTTTTCGACGGTCAGTTCCGACGATCTCTTGACGACATCATTACCCGACCGCTCGATGCGGACTGCGGGATTGTCTGGATCGGCCTTCTTCTTGATGGTATTCCCGCGCTTGCTCTTGATCTCGAGGGCGCCCTCGTCTTTTGTCTCGGCGACGGTGCCTCCAGGTGCACCACCTCCCCAATTCCAGGAAACTAATCAATCATAGTGAGGTTAGCAGTGAAGTTCGATGCAGTGGGTGTGAATATTGCACAGTGTGTAGTGATGGGGAGAACATCAACTCGATATGACGTACCTTTATCTCCTGTCTCTGGCTGCTCGGTCGTACCCATGATGTTAAGCTAGCGCTGAGACGAAATTTCAAGTTAAAGAACCCAAGTCCGAAACGTCACTCAAATTCTAGAGGGGAATTGCAAGTGTGACAAGGTAGGCTCTGGAAGTTGTCATTCTTTATAAGTCGTACTTATACCGTTGCGTTACGTCGATGATTCATCATTACCTTAGTCCAGAATTCCCGAAGGTTGGATCTAGGGATAAGAACCTCTAGTCTTTATGCGCCACTTACACGTCTAAGCTTTAGGGTGTCTTGATGCATTAGCTGCAGCCAAACCGATATTTCCTCGGTTGCGTATCTGGGTTCATCGCGTGGTATGGTATTGGGAAGTTCATATGAACTATATTTCCATCGTATCTTATTAGCACGTAGCATAGCATCAGTAAGACCGACAATTTGGGGGCCGAATATGAAGAAAATGGGAACCGGAAAGGTCGCGACATATATTGGTTCGTACGGCATTAGGGCCAAAAATACCCAAAATTCTGTGACATGTCCTGCTCCTGTTCCCGCTCCCTTAGCTTGCCATGCGTGCAAGTCGTCGAACGAATTGTCTTCGCGACCGTAATAGGTTGACGGATATCTCATCGTCCCTTAAAGACGGGTCTCCTTTTCTCCTTGAATGCATCTAAAGCCTCGTTTCGGTCCTCCGTCTTGACCACGCGCTCGTACATGGCATTCTCCATCTCTTCCCTCGCCCAACTAACAGCCTGGAGGGCCGATCTGACGGCGATCGGACCACCCTCACAGATCTCGCTCGCGAGTCTTACCGCCTCCGAGAGCACTGCGTTCCGCGCTCTAGCTGGTAGTCCTTCCTCGGTCGCATCGCTCGCCTGCTCGACACCATCGCGCTCATCTTCGGGAAGCACTTCAACCAACCGATCGGCAATACCCAAGAAATATGCTTCGGGCGCGGAAACGCGGCGTCCGGTGAGGATAAGGTCGCGTGCGCGGGGGAGCCCAATAAGAGCTGGGAGCCGATACGTTCCGCCGGCACCAGGTATAATGCCTAACCGCGTCTCAGGAAGGCCTACTGTCGCCGTGGAAGCGAGTACTCGGAAGTGTGTGCAGAGGGCGAGCTCGAGGCCGCCGCCAAGCGCGATGGAAGAGACGGCTGATATGGTGGGGATCGGGAGAGCGGAGAGAGAGGAAAACGTGCCTCGGAGGTCTGCTAGGAATTGCGCGGTTCTGCGGTGGGCGGGTCAGTGGTTAGATATTTGCCGTTTCACGTTATGTGAAGATATATAATTATATACTAACTCCTCTTGCGTAAAGCCGCGCCTTTCTTTGAGATCCGCCCCCGCACAGAAACTAGCGTCGACGGCACTGGCTAGGATCAGTGCTCTCGTAGGTCCTTTCTGGTCCACGCCGGCTGCACCTCCAAACCGTGGCGGTGGTGGTAGCTCTTGGCCCTCTATTGTGTATTGGGACTGGACATCGTCGACTTCGGCTCGTAAGGAGGCTAAGAGGGCTTTCGATATAGCATTGCGTGCGGACGGCCGATTGAGCTCAAGAATACGGATATGACCGGAATTCGGGGCTTGGATGTTGGTGACTCTGACGAACGGGCCAGCGTCGCTTGAGTATAGACGGAGGAAACGGATGGCTGGTGAGGCCAGCCTGGTATTCAACCGTGGTGGCATGGTGGCGTTGGAGGAGTTCAATTGTCTGAATACCCTCGGCAAGAGGTACGGAATGGATAACCCGGTATATGATAATCAATACGAACCCCCTATGTAGTCCGAGACGGTATAAACCCAACAATTAGAATGAGTATGACTGTATCTAATACACAGCAGACAATCGAATGAATAATATGCCGTCGAAATGAGCTTGTGAATGAACTGGAATTGGCACGAGAGCAGCAAAGCGACGTCAGAGTCGATAACGGAATCGTAGCGGTTACTGCCGGAGGCTCGTTTCAGGAATATCACTACTTACCAGGTATATGATAGATATCCTATGTATATATCCGAGGTATGAGACAAATAAAGTAGCCAAGTTTTCCTAATGTTAGGGATTTTTCTCGTTAGAAAGCAATTCAAAGCCATCCCATCTGTCCCTTCAGAACTGAAGTGCATTGGTATATTTCCCTAAATCAGCCCAACTTGACGCATTCGAGATATAGTAGGATGTAGGATGTAAACTGTATGTCCAAGTAAGGATGATATCTAGTATGTCTAGGTACCTAGCCACATCGATCGAGAGGAGATATGACCAATCAAAGACCTAAAAGAGAGAGTTACGTGATCTAGCTTTAGCCAGAAGGTTTTATCGCTGGAGCTGATGGAGGGGATGGAGGGTAACACCGGCGATGTCATCGCATCTTGCACTTCATCCCCTCCAAGCTTACTCAGACATCTAATAGACAAGACAACAGGAAACTCATAGGAAAGGTCACCAATTCTATCTTTCCCATCTTATCATTCACCAAGAGCCTCATTATTCGGTCATTATTTCCCAGTTCCTGAGCGCGCTACCGAAATTTGCAAGCCCCGAAAATGAGCACTAGCGCAGCGCCGGCATCGATTCCTCCGGAAGCCATCGAATTTGCAAGCCGCATGTACAATGCCGCACGAGCAGGAGAGATTGAGATCTTTGAGCAAGCATTACCAGCCGGCCTTCCCGCCAACTTGACTAATGAGAAAGGCGATACGCTTGTATGTAGCTATCGTTCACTAGTACAATTCAGGGTGTCGATGAGGAACACCTGTAATTGACAGCCTCGTATGAGCGGATTGCTAACAGCAGAACCCATAATCGTAGCTCATGCTGGCTGCTTACCATGGACATGCCGACCTCGTCAAGCTACTCATTCAACACGGCGCCGATCCGAATCGGATAAACGATAGAGGTCAAAGCCCCTTAGCTGGTGCCGTTTTCAAGAAGGAAGACGCTGTAATCGAGGTGTGTTTTCAACCATACCTAGTATATAACTCATTCGGCGAACTCTACATATTCTAACAAGCCAATTAATGTGTAGGCATTATTAGAAGGAGGCGCCGATCCAGATCATGGTTCTCCCTCCGCGCTCGCCTGTCTAGCCATGTTTAAGCAAGAAGACGTATGGGGATCTAAGTTTGCGGCAGCCCCGGGGAAGGGCAAAGCCGAGAAGCCCGCATCAGGGTAGATCGTATCGGATTATAAAGGGCTCGGCGGCCTTCTACCTAGACGTTAGGAAACGGCAGCGCCAAGAGTGTTGCTGTATGAGCGATATTCATCGACTAGAAAATTTAGTCTCATAGCTATAACAGCAGTCTGTCGTATGTTCTCTGCGCTTCTAAGACTGGTGAGATCCTCCGACGATGTGACGAATACGATAGCTCCGTTCGCAGCCGCTTACATAGCTCACTTATGTTGGGGCGAACGCCAATCGCGAGAAAACAGATTCGCCCCATGCGATCCATAACATCTGCTATTTCTCCATCATTACGTATTAAATTCCGGAAAATACATGACCGTGCCGGCGGTTAATCATTACTGCATTTGGAGATTGTCCACACTTATTACCCTATCCACCGGGCATCGTCGTATTAAACTACGATCGTTTTCCCCCGCATGACCAACCACTTGTGCGGTTCATGCCGTTTTCCACTTCAAGTGCCTAGCTGCTGTGGGGACTGTATATGATAACAACCCCTGTTATAAACGTGGTATTCATGGAGGTATTCGCACCAATCATAGACCCAATGGAGATGTTACAGCCCGGTTCGTCCATCTTTGTCTTCCGGCTATTCGATTAGAAATAACCCGGGCCCCGAGAAATTGGAGACCAAATCCGGATCTCTACGGGTGCTAGACCATGGTCTTCACATGGGTGGCTCCTTGGGTTTCTCGGCGCCGTAGCTGCCGCGGTCTAGTTTCTCACCGAACATGGAGTTCCGAATTCTTCGTGCCTAGCAAGCTCGCACCCTATATATATGATGCGAGCCGAGCTTGACACAGGCTTATTCATTCGCTACTGTCGGCCACCTACACATGCAACATGGCGCCACTTGCGCGAACGGTGTACAACGCCTGCGGGCTCCTCTTGTCGGGTCTCCTACTGATAGGAAATTCGCAACCCGTCGAAGCAGGTGTCATCAAGGGACCTAATGGGTACCAAAATGCTCTAGCAGGTCGCGAACGTGTCAGCATCAATGAGGGCTGGCGCTTCTCTCGTTTCACGTCGAATCCCGACTCTCTATCATACAACACGATGAAAAATTGGATTCTCCCCGCTAGCAATGATTTCGTCGTCAGCGGCGCCAAGCATGAGCGTCCATCGGGAACTGCTCCTGGAGGCAATGTTCAATACGTTCAGGCATCATTCGATGATAGCAAATGGGAGGCGGTGAATGTCCCACACGATTGGGCTATCAAGGGACCTTTCCGCGCAGCTGGAATCCCGAATAGTATGGGTGCTTTACCCATCAACGGTGTGGGATGGTACCGTCGCAACTTGACAATAACCTCGGACAATGCCGGTAAATCCATCTTCCTAGACATCGACGGCGCCATGTCCAACTCCGCAGTCTTCATCAACGGCAACCTTATCGGTGGATGGCCGTATGGCTACAACTCTTTCCGCCTAGATCTCACCCCCTACGTAAAAACAGGGGAGAACATCCTGGCTGTCCGAATTGACAACCCGAACAACTTCTCGCGTTGGTACCCCGGAGCCGGTCTATACCGAAACGTTTGGCTCGTTAAGGTTGATCAGACCCACGTCGCTCAGTATGGCACTTACATCACGACACCAAGTGTATCTGCTACCTCAGCCAAAGTGGACCTGACCGTTCAGGTTGAAAATAAGGGAACTGCCAGCCGCCAGATAGACGTGAAGACCGATATCTACGTTCTCGATACAAAATCTGGCCGAGCTGGGGGCGAGATCGTTGCATCCTTTTCCAAGGCCACCGCAAGTGTAGCAGCTGGAGCCAAACAGTCCGTCAATGCTTCGGCGACGGTAGCAAACCCACGGCTCTGGGGACCCAAACCAGAGCAGGAGCCTAACATGTATGTCGCCGTCACTACGCTGAGTGCCAACGGTACCGTCATCGACAGCTATGAAACGAACTTCGGTATCCGAACCATCACCTATGATCCTAATAAGGGTATCTTTGTTAACGGAAAGCACGTCTACATCCAAGGTACGTAGGAAAACCTATTATCCTCTCCGTGACGAGAAGTCGATTAACGTATTTTATACACGCAGGCACTTGCAACCATCACGATCTAGGTTCTCTGGGCGCCGCTTTCCATCTCAGGGCCGCCGAGCGCCAGCTAGAATTATTGCAAGAAATGGGAGGCAATGCGCTTCGGATGTCCCACAACCCACCTGCCCCCGAATTGCTCGACCTGGCAGATAAGTACGGATTTGTGGTCCTAGACGAAATTTTCGACGTTTGGAGACAGCAGAAGATTAGCGACGACTATCACGTCTACTTCAACGACTGGCATGAGGCAGATCTTCGTAACTTCATCCGACGCGATCGCAACCGTTAGTACTTTCCTTCCTCTCCGGTTCCTGAACTACCCATGTCAGGGACATTACTAACTTTGATCTAATATAGATCCCTCCATCATCGCCTGGAGTATCGGCAACGAGATTGTTGAGCAAACCACGGCTGCCGGTGGTGCGACCGCCCGAGAGCTCCGTGATATCGTAAAGGCGGAGGATCCGACCAGACAGCTCAGCGCTGGTCTCAACAACGCGAGAGCAGGCAGTGAGTTTGCCTCCGCTCTCGATATCCCCGGCATGAATTACCAAGGCGAGGGCCGCGGCACATCGTTCGACTCGGCATTCCCTAGCTACCACTCGACGTACCCGGACAAGGTGCTATGGAGTACGGAAAGTTCGTCAGGTGTCAGCTCGCGCGGAACCTATATCTTCCCGGTGACCAGTGCCAACAGCACCACCGTCGGCTCTAATTCGGGTGAGGACACCAGCAAGCTGTACGTTAGCGCCTACGAGTTGTATGCCGTATCCTGGGGTTCGTCACCCGATAAGGTATTCGGAATGCAAGACAAGTACCCCTACGTGGCCGGTGAGTTCGTCTGGACTGGCTGGGACTACATCGGCGAGCCAACCCCGTACGATACCTCGGCCCGCAGCTCCTACTTTGGAATCATCGATCTCGCTGGGTTCAAGAAGGACCGATTCTACTTGTACCAGGCTCGTTGGAATCCTACTGTGGTATGTTAAGCATAATCCCATTCAGGAGATTCTGAGAATGCAATGGCTAACAGATTGGCAGTGCGTAAAATAAGACCCTTCGTAATATCCCCGCCCACGAAAACTCTGCTAACAACTCAATAGGCGTATGGCACATATTCTGCCTCACTGGACTTGGCCTAGCCGCGTCGGTCAAGTCACACCAGTCCACGTCTTCTCATCTGCCGACGAAGCCGAGCTCTTCGTTAACGGGAAGTCCGCCGGGCGGCTCCAGAGGAAGCCATCCAATTACCGCTTCCGATGGGATTCGGTGACTTACCAACCCGGCGAGCTACATGTCGTGACTTATAAGAACGGCGCTAAGTGGGCCGAGGAAACGGTGAGGACCGCTAACGCAGCTGCTAAGCTGAAGGTCACAGCGGACCGCACCACCATCCGTGGTGATGGTCACGACCTGTCGTTCATCACCATTGCCGTCGTCGACGAGAACGGCACCACCGTCCCCGAAGCGAATAATGCTATCACCTTCTCCATTTCCGGCCCTGCCGAGATAGTATCCACTGACAACGGCCATCCCGCTGACTTCACCGCCTTCCCAAGCCTGACAAGGAATGCGTTCAGTGGCCTCGCCCTAGCTGTCGTTCGCTCGAAGTCTGGCGCCACTGGAGACATTACCGTTCGAGCTCAGGCCTCGGGGCTCACTGCGGCAGAGATAGTCCTGAAGGCTGCTTAAATGAAAAGGGGCTTAATGCATAGTATCATAGTACTTTGAACTAGTTAATAAATAGGATAAATTACTATATTTTACAGCATCTTCCACCCCGCCCTCGCTACTCTAGACTCGGAAGCTGTTACTACGACGGGCGCGAGTACGGAATAGATACAGTCTCCCCCAGTCAACCTATAATAGGAGATGATGTCGGACCATGTATGATTCTTCTCGAGTTACTATTCGCAAGAATATTACTTTGTTTTCCAGAAGCAGTGTGTAGAATCTAAACCTTCTATGTTCATATAGACCCCTTTGAGCATTAATTCATATATTGCATCTCTTTCTCATGTAGGGAAGAATAGGGCCAATAGGCGGACTGAACCGACCGCGACCTATCACTGCATTGCCAGAATGCGGAGATATTCCTCTACTAATCAGGGACAAAATCAACTACACTCCATCGATTTCTCATTCCAAGTTACACATGTATGCATACATTAGTCCGTCCTAGGCAACAGCCAGGTTTTATGCCGGCACTATCAAAAAGGGGTGAAATACTACCCCCACGACAAGGCTGGCTCGCTGAACAACACAGCCTCAATAATTTTGCCTACTGGATACCATTATTTCTTATGAGGATAGACGTAGCTCTTGATTGCCGTACCGCGCATCATTAATCCCTCAAATATTTTTTCACGCGAAAATGAGACTCCTACATGCGGCGACTTTGAAATTTCAAGACTTCAATGAGTCCGAATTGCCCGAATATGCAATCTTGTCACACACCTGGAAAGCCGGCGAGGAGGTATCATTCCAAGATATGTCCTCGCCATATTTACCGCCTAAAAAGGGCTACAAGAAGGTCACCGAGACATGTCGTCTTGCCTTGCAACGTGGTCTACAGTTCGCCTGGCTAGACACTTGTTGTATTGATAAGACGAGTAGCGCTGAGCTTTCGGAGTCCATCAACTCCATGTTCCGGTGGTATCAGAAAGCCAGGGTCTGTATCGTTCATTTAGACGACTTGTCACCGGGGATGGAAATTCGTTCCGGATTGATCAATTGTCGGTGGCTAACACGTGGCTGGACGCTTCAAGAGCTTCTGGCCCCTGATATTGTACAATTCTACGATTCAGCATGGGTTCAAAGGGGATCGAAGCATGACTTCGCTACCGAGATTGCTCAAATCACCGGAATACCTGAACTTGTTATTCGCAAGTCGACATATATCAAGGACTATTCGGTCGCTCAGAGAATGGCGTGGGCATCCCGACGTAACACTGCACGATTAGAAGATATGGCTTATTGTCTTCTTGGGCTTTTCGATGTCAATATCCCATTGATTTACGGCGAAGGTTGTAAGGCTTTCAATCGGCTTCAGGAGGAAATCATCCGGCAGGAAGTCGACACTACCCTATTTGCTTGGCAGCCAGATCACATCCTATCGCAACGTCCTTACTGCTCTATCCTCGCATTTTCTCCAACCGATTTTCGTGAATGTCACGATATTCAACCATTCCAAGACGATATCAAACCCGGATATTCAATCACTAATAGGGGGTTAGAAATCACCACTTATTTGATACGCGTCCCACTCGCAAACGCCGAGCCCAGCATTGACGTCGATCGGAAGAGCCGCTATGTTCTCCGTCTAGGACAAACAACAAGAACGGGTGTAACTTATGATATAGGAGTATATCTTCGTAAGATTGGCACGGATCTATTGATGCGTGAGACAAACCCGGCTGTCGCAATCTTTCCCAAGGCAGATCGCCGGTCCCACAGGAGTACGAGAGTCTACAAGTTGTGCGTTGCAACTATACAGTCTCTTAATGCCGCTCTTGTCGCGCCGATCCATCCTGCTTTCCATATACCGATATATGACAACATCAAAGTAAAGACGGAGAGCCAGGTCCCTGGTGGATCTTGGGACCACCGCAATCGTATCTGCTTTACCCCTTCCTCGAGAAACACCATTGTCGCATATTCATTTGTCGCCTCGGTTGGCAGTTCAAAGCTAGACTTTGGGGTGTTGTTCGATTTCAGTCGTTGTCTCGGTATCAATCCACCTCGTTGCCTAGTTACTGACAAGAGGACGATGGAAAGCCGACTACTTTTCCTCATCCTCCAGAGGAACCTGAACGAATCTATGGATTGGAGAAATGTCCGTGACGAGCTACCGGAGATTACGAAACTTACAGATCGCCTAGTATTTGACATCAAAGACAAGAACTATTTGCTTTCCGTTTCTATTCGAACCGAAACGTTCAATATAGAGTCTCGAACGGTTGAATGGCCGGTTCTGAACATAGACATAACAGAAGTGTCTACTTCGGTTGTGTTGAACAGGATAGCGATATCGAGGTCGCCGGAGCAGCAGCAAAATTACTTCCTTGAAAATTAAATATTGCCCCGAGCTATCTATAACGTGCTCAACTTTATCATATTATCTAATTTCCTTGCATATATTCTTAGATCCCCTTCAGTTTACATCTAGCTTAGGGAACAGCTAAGACTTCGTCGGGTTACTCGTTCAAATATTATTATAAGTCTAGCACTTGAGCGCCAAGATATTTAGGATCTTTAATGAAAAGCTAAAGCTAACATAGGGGTAGCCTCTTGCTGCGCCGTAGCATACCCTGTCGTGGTTGAGCTAGTACAACCCATGTCCATTGATCATACTAATTTCCAATTACTATATTATAGATGGTAGCATCTTGGCATCATTGCCATATAAACTAGGCTGATTGTGTCGCTCAATTTTCGACGCGATGCGCTAGCAATTCTGTCGCATTTTCATCGCACTTCGAAAATATGGACGTCGCTCCACAAGGAACCCAGTCCATCACGGCGGTCTGGCAATTTGCGCCAGTCCCGGCAAGCTTGGAAGCATCTATCATAGAGAGCAAAACGTACAGCGAAGGAGCCAATAACAACTACGTCGTCACATATCAGGTGGACTGCCCTGCCGCAAAATCGCCAGAGAACGACGCGTGTCGCGACCTCAGCTTGTATCCTCAGGAACTCTATCACACGCAGGGCTCCGTATTTGGCGGGACATGGACGAGGGACTCCAAGGGAGCGACAACGTGGAGATGCGAGTTAGGCAGTTGTAGGAAGTGCTCAGGTTTTGGCGCCAAAACCGCGGATTGTTCCCTAACCATCAACAACTCCGGCTCCGAGCCAACGACCGCGAGCGTCAGCGTTAACAGCTGCTTCTTAGCGCAGCAAAGCGTTCCTGTTGTTATCACCGCCGGCGTTGAGAAGCTTGATCCTGATGGCTATAAAGCAACCGGCGAAGTCGCGGATTATCTCTCCTATTATGCTGCTGCTCTCTCCGAACAAGGGTGTCCAGAGAGAAAGGCCTTTCAAACTATATGGCCATTAGAGACGTCCACCACGACTACATCGGCGGTTGCCAGTAGCACAACACCGACTACTGGCCCCATTGCCTCCCAGGACAGTCCAACACCCACAGCCCAGTCTGCAAGTCCCACACCAACCTCTGCTGGAAGTGCTCGACAGTCGATGAAGCTGGGGAGTGGGTTGATGTTAATGACTGGTTTATTGGGATTATGGCTATCGCTTTAAGAGGACCTAATGGGAATTTGTAAGATAGAAATAGAAGAATTAAGAGCCTAGATGAGACTCAAAAACCACACCTTTCTATTCCCCAATATAGGACTTACTATCCACAAGGGATCCATTGAATTGAAGTTCCTAACGATGTCTAGAAGCCCCCATCTATCTTCGCTTCGCGCATATAAACACGCTCAGGCGCCTGGGCTCCAGCGTTGTATTAACCAGGTTCTCCGCACTCAGCGTGCCTTCGCGGTGTCGCTCGGGACCAAATACCCTATCTTCGCCAAGCACTATAGACATGGTCTACCTACCTAATCCAGCAGGTAACAGTGATAAGCATCAATAATCTCTAGCTGGTTCTGGTATCTTTCCCCTAGCAATTGGCCATGGAGCGGAACAAGGCTATATTGTCGCGATGATACGGGCTCTCAATCAGCAGCCAAGCCTTTTTGCGATCGGCATCACAGCCGATGGGAGCCTGTCTTATGGGGTCGTATTTATACCTCCAATGTCCTGAGCGGCCGAGCTTTTCTCTTTCTCCACGTCCTTCGTGGTCGAGGGCGTGGAAGTAATAGGTACAACTCCTCTTGGTCTTGGCAAGGCATCATTCCAAAGATGCAGCTTAAGAATGCTGGCGTAAGCCGCCAAACGGTCACGTCGACTGTCGTGGTCGGCGCGCTGCTAGTGAGTCGCGCCTGGGCCGCGCCGTGTGCTCCGCAGAATGACCCGTTCAAGGTGCTTGATCCGCAGAACTGGGTGAACCCCGATAATATGACCTGGGCAGACTACAAAACACCCCCAGGAACATCATGGAACGACCCGGCGCGTAAGGGGTCGATCAGGAACTTTAACATCGCTCTGGTCGCCGTTGACTACTCGGACAAGCCTTTCGTCATCACGCAGCCAGCTGAGTCGACTGTCTTCGGGAACCCCTTACCAATTAAGTCCGGATTAGATCGCGCGGAGGTTCCGGCTTTCTACCGTGACTTCCTTAATAAGCCCAGCGACCTCAATCATAACCATACTCTGCACGAGTACTGGATGGAAGACTCGGGAGGTCGGTTTGGTGTGGACTTGACTGCCTTCGGTGCTTACCGGCTTCCGAGCCTGTCGTATCAGTATGGCATAGATGACGAGCGGGGAGGATTCAACGAGGGTGCCTGCCCCTCAGAAGGGCCATGCTCAGTCGACCTACGGACCGACGCATACAGGGCGTGGCGCGCCGATGTGGGCAATGAGACCGCAGACTCTTTTGAACTAGTCTTCATTCTTTCGGCAGGCCAAGACGAGTCGTCCACATGGCAGGAATTCGGCGAGATGAAGTTCTTGACTCCGGAGGACGTGCCCGACGAATTCGGGCCTCCGAACGACGATAATCTGCCCAACTATGCTCAGACGAGATACGTAAACTGGACCTCTTGGCAGGCGGCGAGCGTGATCTGGCCCAATGCCGGTGGCGGGTCGTCCACGCAGGCGGAAAGCTCGGGAATGTCGACGTACGCTCACGAATTGACTCACTTGCTGGGTATTGGCGATAACTACAATAACCCGTATGGCTTCCCACCGCGTCGCGCCTACACGGGCCCCTGGTCTATGCTGTCGAGAGGCAGCTTCAACGGCCCGGGGGGTCCGCACACGCGATGGCAGATCCCAGCAACGCAGGGAGGTTCTCTCGGCTCCCTGCACACCATGGGAGACAAGATGCGCATCGGTCTAGTTGCCAACTCAAGCGTGCTAATGGTGTCCCGCGACGCGTTGTCCAGCTCGGGTCCCGTAGTGGCTGAGATTACGGCGCGATGCATCAGTCCCGGGGAGACAGAATTGATGGGCCTGCACGTCATAATGGGCACAGACCGCTCGCCCTTCTGCAACGTGAGCACCGACGCTCTCTGCGACGGTGGTCGCTACAATAATTACGATATCGAAGTCATTGACAGGATGGGCGCCGACTCGTTCACGCCGGATTCAGGGGTTATGATTAGCAAAACGAAGGATGTAGATAATGCCCCTTTTCAATGGACGATAGATGCCAATCCGCAGGATATTGATGTTGTCGATTTCTACCGACCGGACGGCACCCCCGCTATGCTGACTATCGGCGATTACCGCCAGCTCGCCGATGCGCTATTCCATGCAGGTACGCGCTCAGGCAGCGAGTTTGAGTACACCGACGAACCGAATAGGCTGCACTTCTACATCCTAGAGATCCGCCGCGACAGCGCTGGTGTTCTCCACTACACCGTAGGTGTGCGCTCGCTCGACGGCAGCGGAGCCAGCACGTACGGCGTCGAGCTTGGCCAAGGCCAAGTAGCGGAGGGGCCCTTGGCGAAGGCTACCGAAAAGGGGGTTACATGCGCGTTCCGCCTCACGAACTCGGGCGCTTACACAGACGACGGTGCTGTACACCCACAGGACCTCTCCGCGTATCTCGGCTCAGACATCTACCGCCTCAGCGCCGAGGTAGATGGTGAAGGATGGCGTGTCGAGTTGCCGAATGCCCTGGCTACGACGAAGTTCGGTACGTGGACTACGGTGAATGTGGCTGTTGGTGCGACGACCGAGGCTGCGAGCACGGCGGTTGTGAAGCTGACGGCTACGTCTGAGTCGGATCCGATGGTGTCTATCACCAGTGAGTGTCAGGTTAAGAAATGAGATACTTAGGATAATAAAATCTCATATCAGCCTAACATTTAATAATTTTGACTTGGCCCCCTACAGCTACCGTGTTTTGCAACTCTAGTCGACCCTGAACGTATTACCTATTCCTACGAATAGATGCTCCTCGAATTGAACGGAAGTAAGCACACAATATAGCAATCTGGCATCATTCAAAATAACTGTTTGAAGAACTTCAGCTTTTTGAGCCAAATCATATTATTCTTATGATATTTCACGTACTTGAGGCATTACACAGCGGCGTTGTCTTGACGTCATGTATGTCGACCTAGCAGATCATCAACATCATGACTCCAAGACAGAGATGGACGCCACATCTCTAAAGGCTTATCATACAACATCAAGGGCTGCAGTTAGGATATTGGCTTCAATGCACTTTTAATTTCATTTTGCACTAGAAATAGTGTTCGGTTCAGAAAAGTTCGACCCCAACACCGACATCCCCGATCTCAGCGGGAAGGTCTTCGTGGTGACAGGCGGCAGCGCAGGCATCGGCTTTGGGATCTCGGCGCATATCCTACAGCATGGCTGCGCGAAACTATACCTTCTAGGAAAAAAAGAAGAGCACCTAGCCGAAGCCGAAGAAGGCCTCAAGAAGTACGGCGACGTATCGCGCGTCGAGCTCATCAAATGCGAACTTGAGGACTTGAAGCAAACGGATGAGGTAGCACGGAATCTAGCATCCAAGCTCGACCGGCTCGACGCTCTTTTCCTTAACGCTGGGCTCGGTGTTGGTCTGTATGGAGAGACGAAAGATGGTCTTGACAGCCACATGCAGGTCAACGTGATCGCGCAGCATCATATCGCGTGTATCCTGCTTCCAAAACTGATCGCTACTCCGAATAGCCGGTTGTGCTTCCAGTCATCCGAATTCCATCGTATAAGCACTAGTGATGTCGAATTCAAGGACGTCGCGGAGCTCAATCGAGATATCGGGGCGAGCAAGTTGTATGCGCGAACGAAGCTCGCACAGGTGCTATTGTGTAGGGCATTCCATCGCCGCAAACTGCGGGGAGAATTAGGTCTGACGCCCGGCGCGAGCCCCTGGATTAACGCCACGCACCCTGGCGGTGTAGCGACGGATCAGCCAAATCAGGCTGTTGAGGCGTATGGGACAGTGGGAAACTTGCTAGTCAAGGTCATAAAGCCGTTCATGAAAGATCCCGTCGATGAAGGTTGCCGGCCCATGCTGTTTGCAGCGACGAGTGACGCGGTTGTGGAAGAGAAAACTGATGGTCAATATATCATCCCCGATCGCAAGGTATCGGATGTGAGCAGCCAGGCAAAAGACGAGGAGTTGCAAGAGCGGTGCTGGAGGTTGGTTGAGGGGATACTGAAGGAGAAGTTAGGGACGTTGCCCTATGATACTACTTAAAGATTAGTCGTTTATTTTAGAGGGATGATATACATCAAATGGTCGTATATCGATTCAACGTTGAAATCTCTACTTGATGCCAGTGCTGGTGGGGTTTTTACGCATAGTACGCTGCCTTTGGGGGTGCTCATCCGGGCGGATGGTCTCTGTGGCTCGGCCTAAATATCTCCTTCAAGCCAATATTTAAAACAAACTCATCAACGGTCACTTAATACAACTAGTATCTCATAGTTTACACCGGTTTCTTATATACACTCTCATCTCACTAACTGCGCAGCAATATATAAGGCTAAAAATGAATTTCCTATTCCTCTTCAGTGGAGAAGCAGGTGCCTAAGTACATTTTCTGTTTCTGTTTTAAACCGCAGAGTATCTGCCTAACTACCATCTTCAACGAAATAAAAATCTCTCAACGTAGATGGATGATAGGGATATTTTGAGTATCCCGTATCAGAATGAAGATATATTGAATGTGAAATGTGATAAGTATGTGCGAACATCATCAAATTAAATAATAGTATAAAAATCATAACCTTTCTATCCCGCCCTAACCGTTGTTCCGCATCCTTCATAAGCCAATCTCATGGATTGAAATTCCCTTTTACATCACCCATTCGTCTCCGTTCGTTTAGAGCAGAGCGATGACGACCGCGGCAGCCGCTACGGCCTCGAATCCGCGCTCCAGACGTCCGGCAGCGGCGGTCGGGACGGTGACGTAGCCGCTGGTGGTTGCTGAAGCAGGCGGGGGAGGAGGCACAGGAGAACCGGTGCCGACGGGGGGTACCGTGTACGTGTTGGCGCTGGAGGGTCCGTTGGGGTACGATCCAGGGGGCTTGGTCAACGTCGTCAGGCTGCTGGGAGGGGGAAGCGTGAATGTGCTAGCGCTTGAAGGACCGCCGGGATAGGTTCCAGGAGGCTTGGTCAGGGTGACGCTACCAGTGGGGTACGGCGGGTTCTGAGGTGGCTGAGTGTGGGTAATGGATGTAGTGGGCTTCTCAGTTGGGGCCTCGGGGGTTCGGGTAGGTTGAGTGAGGATGATCGTCGTGGTAGGTCCTTCTGTCGGGGTCACGGGGCAAACGGTGGTTGTCAGCGAGATGATCTCCGAGGTGACTTGTCCCTTACCCGGGCAGTTAGGTACCGAGGGCGGGCAAGAAGTGATGGTATACACCGATGTCGAGTAGATGGTCGACGTGGTATACTGCGTCGGGGGCGGGGGCGGCGCAGAGGTTTCGGTTACGGGGCAGACTGTAGTAGTTACAGGCACAGTCTCAGTCGTGACTTGTCCCTTGCCCGGGCAGTTAGGTACCGAGGGAGGGCAAGACGTGACAGTGTAAACCGTGGTGGAGTAGACGGTGGAGGTAGTGTATTTCGTCGTAGGGCTAGACGTAGGGTACGGCGACGATGTCACTGTTACCGAAGTGGAAGTCACAGGGCAGACCGTTGTAGTAATGGGAATGGTCTCAGTCGTCTCATGAGGTGTACCAGGGCAGTTAGTAACAGTGGGCGCGCACGAGGTGACCGTATACTTCGTCGTAGTGTAGATAGTAGAGGTAGTGTACTCTGTCGTGGAGCTAGACGTCGTAGTAGAGTTGACCGGGTAGGGGACGCTAGAAGTGGGGTACGAAGAGCTTGACGAGATGATTGAGCTCGAGCTTGTCAGGCTGGTGGCGCTGGTTGCACTGGTTGCACTGGTTGAGCTGGTTGAGCTAGACACGCTGGTGGAGCTAGAGGTAGATCCGATTGAAGTGGTAGGGCTTGTGGCGGAAGTTGATGTAACCGGGCATACCGTTGTGGTAATCGGGATAGTCTCGGTTGTGACATGGGGGTAACCGGGGCAGTTGGTCACAGTGGGCGCACATGAAGTAACCGTATATTCAGTCGTCGTGTAAATGGTGGAAGTGGTGTACTCCGTCGTCGAGCTAGATGAAGAGCTGGTTGGGTACGAAGGCACGCTAGTGCTGCTGCTGCTGGTAACGTACGTTGAAGAGCTAGTGGCCTCAGTCGAAGACGTGCCAGAGGTGCTGCTGGTCACGTAGCTTGAAGAGCTGATAGTTGAGGACGAGGTCGTACTGCTGCTAACCTCATAGCTCGAAGTAGTGCTGCTAGACGAAGACAGAGTCGACGAGCTAGTAGGATACGTCGGGTACGACGGAACCGAGGTCGTAGACGATGACGACGATATCGTAGAGCTAGAGCTAGAAACCGAGCTGGAGCTGGTAGGATATGTTGGGTACGACGGAACTGATGTAGTTGACGACGATGATGATACAGTAGAGCTGGAGCTAGAGACGGAGCTTGAGCTCGTTGGGTACGTCGGATACGACGGTACGGAAGTAGTCGTCGACGACGACGACGTCAGAGTTGAGCTCGAGCTAGTGTCAGTCGGGTATGTCGGGTATGACGGAACCGACGTAGACGAAACAGACGTCGTGTGTGTAGCAGTGTAAGTGATACACGAGCAGGCAGAAGAAACGGCCTTGATGTCGCCAGCACAGTTCTAATGGGTGTTAATTATTTCTCTTATTTCCTGTTCGGGAAGGGAGAAGTGTGTAACTCCGATTCAGGGGTTAGCTTACGTTGAACTCAGTCGGGATGGCGGCAGCGTCGGTGGTGGTGCTAGCCAAGAATCCGAAACAGAATGACGGGGCCAAAGTCTCGAAACGTTTGTCAATCAGGTTGCGGTAGCAGTTATCGGCCTCGCAGTCGGGATATGTCCAACGTTTGGACGAAGCATTGGTTGTGCCCGCGAGAGCAAGAGCCCCCAGGCTTAAGAGTGAGCCACGCATTTCCTAGAACTCAGTATGATCCTCCCTAGATAAGAAATATTATATTAGGAATTAGATGTTTTAATCTAGCGAAGGACAAAGAAGCGATCGTAAATTAAAACGAACTGTGGTGCGCAAGTCGAAACGAGTGAACTTGGGCAATGTGTTTATAGGGTTGAGCAACACAGAACTGATGTTGGTAAGAACAAACGGGCTGGGAAAGAGTCTTTATGTACGGATATACTGCAGAGTGACATCGCGCTTCTGTGGGCTGCAAGGACAGTCATCAGCTAGGCGGCCGATACCAGTCGATCCCAAGGTTCCATCGCGAACCCAGCCCCGTAAATCCCATAGAGCTTGATTCATCGCCTATCGTCCCCGTAGGGACAGCGGGTGGGCTGACGTTGAGGCTGGCGCAAATTGTAGTTTTCGTAAACCCAATACGACGTCGACACGAGCAAGCGAGCGCATATGGGTCAAGCCCGTCCCGCATTGGTGCAGATCTCATGAAAGTGTGGGCTGCCAGTTTTCACAGTGTACTGTTCACCAATGGCCCAGCCGCCGGCGCATCTGGTCGTGACGCCGTATGTGCTGTTACACAACTGCTTTTCCTGGAAAAGCGTAGAGAATGATTGGCTGTGATGGCCGGCCGACCCTGGATGTTATTAGCCCATTCTACCCATGCTGCAGGTAACATCCCAAATTAGAAAAATTAATCTCCACTGGAATACGATATATTGTATGTACTCGAGCATAACACTTCGTACGGTGTCATAATATGATAAGTCAGTCCGTTAAAATGGTGATCGTTGTCGCAGAAGACCCAACTACGGTTCTTAGTACATGTTCGTTCTTATGCTGCTTGCAATACTGGGGTGATGGCCCCGGTGTAATAGCCCTTAGATCCCGACCGGCTCTGTCTGACAGCTTGGCTAAACACGATCTCACGAGATACAACGTTGTAGTAGAGGCGAATCTCGGTGGACCAGACGATCCGGATCATGCCGGACTAGCACCTATCCCAATCCGGAATAGGAATAGGAGGCCGTCCAAGAACATTAGAAATAACGGCGTCGCGGCATTCTCATGGCATTAGTTCATGAGAACGTCAAACTGATATTCCGTCATAGGTGGTACATCTCATCGTTCCCGTATCTAGTAGTTCTTTACCATATGGAACTCTTTAGAAGATCCGGCAACGTGCATCTCTGTACGTGCACAGTAAAGTCCATTCTCCAGTACGTACGTATGTAGAGGTTGGCCGGTTGAGATCGCGATGGCGATACACGCCATGTTTGCTTACTTGCAGTTGGCCTGACCTGCATAGGATGCGGGCCGAGTTGTTGGCTGCCGGCTATGAAGTTCCTTGGTGCTTGTACATGTCCGAAGCTGACACCATCTCGCGGTATATATCCCTCGAGTTCCAACGTTTGAAATTTCATCGGATCCTTTGCGTTATCTCATTCAAGGGACACGAACGAGGGCTGATGGAAAGAGAGCTGAGAGGTACAGACACAAGTCGTATGAGTCTTCATTATGCCAATATGTAACGCCTGGTAACAGCTCGCTGTTTCGATCCTGTTCTAGGCCTCTTCTCCTTCCCCCTACGAATGCACCTACACAGTAAGTAGCCGATTACGCGTTGCAATCTCATTTCACCGACGCTAAGGGAGATGTACAAGAGTGGCCCAGCCCGATAGCCCGAATAACAATCTTGGACAGTGCACCCGTATTCTTCGGTTTATCGGTTCCGTCGGATGGCAGGATTCATTATACGTAATTTTATCACTAAGGGAATAGCCAACAAGGTAGGCAAAAGTACAAGACGTGGTTGGAAGGACCATATTTAAAAGAAAAGCATTGAATGCTTAAGGTATTATAAACATTATTGAAACCGAGTGTTGGATCGTGATTATTACAGCAATAACTGTGGCAGGAATCTTCCCTTGATGGCGCTCTGGGCAATTGTCAATCGGCAACTTTTTTTCTTTTTTCCTCTCCCATTTAGCTCTGATTAGATAATCCCTTAGAGCCAGGCGTTTCCCCTTTTTCTCTTGACGTCATCGCTCTATGTCCAAGCCAATGATTCGTATTTGAAATGTAGCTATCCATATGAATGCATTAATACAATATAACTAGTCCGAAAGGTTCCCGAGGTCCCTCTTCTATCAAAGGCGCCATAATTATCTAAACAAAACAGCTAGAATCTAAATGTTTCTAAATTCATTCACCTCAAAAAACCTGTTGTCGAGAGGGGATCACAATATCACCTCCAGTTTTTGGCGGATCGCATTGTTGACGACTGCTATCGTCCAAGTCTAAAATAGCGCAACTGTCATACGAGCCGCAAGTCCCACTAAGCTTGGAGAAGGCCATGGCATCGAGCCCGCTCAATGGTACGGACTAAACACCCGCATACATGACAACTCACCCAACCTCCCCGCAATTACGAGCTTTGGTACCGTAGTGCTTACTGACTGCTCACACCGACATCATGCAATCACAGTCTTCAAGCAGCCCCTAAGGCTGTTCTCTCAGCAGCCCATCACCGGCTTTTTCCGCGATGGGTACTGCCGCACCGCCGGCCTCGACCCCGGCAACCACGCCGTAGCCGGCATCGTCACCGACGAATTCCTGGACTTCTCGGCGTCGCGCGGCAACGACCTACGGTCCATCGGCCTGAAGGGTGGTTGCGAGTGGTGCCTGTGTACCTCGCGCTGGCTGGAAGCGTACCAGGCGTATCGGAGCGGGAAAGTTACCAACTTGGGTGTTCCTCGGGTTGATCTCGACGCTACTGAGGATAGTGCGCTGGACATGGTCGATATGGAGACCTTCAGACAGTTTGCCGTGAGGCACGATCAGTCGAATACGAGTGGAAGTGGGAATGGAAGCAGTGCTGCATAAGCCCTGGTGCTCCGGTCCTGTGGATCGTGGATCGATGTGCATCGATTGGAAGCAGATATTTCTAGTCGTTTCTCGCTGCAGGCAACCTAGCAAGAAACATATTTAGCTTCCTCGGCATTCTCGAGCCGTAGCTAGGGCTAGTATACGTCTACTCGGATCAAACAATCCGACCTTACATAAATACGCTGTTCGAGCTGGTAGGATGAAGATGAATTTGGTCTGTTCGCTGCTTTCGTGTTGCACCGACGGTTGGACGGAATGATCATACTGTCGACTTATAGATATCCGCCGTTTCAACCTGAGAATCGTCCATTCTTTTTGGGTGCATACTCATTCTATGTTTCCTCGTAGAGGAGATTGTACGTTCATATATTCTCTTCGACATGGAATACATAGCATCAGAACGGTTGCCGAGTTGTCTTCACATTGCAACTCACACGTCACAGCTCTCTTGTCCTATTCTATGGCTTCGTTGAGGTTGCCCTCATTGACCGAGGAAACGGTAAGTAACAATTTATAGACATCAATAGGATTAAACATTCATGGGTGGCGACAATTATACTGAGCATCTGGTTCTGAGCCGTTCGGAACCGCGGACCAAGACACCACTAAGGATATCATCAAGTTGCCAAAACTACCTATTCAATTGACTATACGAATCATAATACGAAAACAAGAATGACAGCGCCATGTTTATTAGAATTAATCCGAATGCTCCTTGCACGTCAAGGGTCCGAACCGGATTGCAAATTTTAGTTTCGGGGCTGTGCGGAGTAATAGGGAGGTGAAGACAAAATCCCCTATTGAGGAGCACCCTATTTTATTCCCGGTCGGAGCTCACCCATTATTCTGGAATGGAAACCGGGAAAGGGAAAATAGGGGCTGTGATTTTTTTTAGTACAAACCCGTAGATCATTCAAATAGGGGTCTGCAGCTGTGTTTTGCCGGGCGATCAATCTAGCCGCATGCCGTTTCTGTCGAATTCCAAAGTTCTCTTTTGCAACCGCGGCACGGGAATAGCTTCTTGCGTCTGATGGCTGTCTGAAGTGACCTCGACTGGACCTACCGTTCTCTGCAGCAAAAACGGCCACGCAGATGCCTTAGTCTAGGTTGTACAACATTAGGAATAGCCGACATATCCGTCGGTCAATTGGATTACCTGTTCCGTTTCCCGTGGTGGTTTTTCTACGGCAGTTGTCGAGAAATTGCACTGACAGAGATGTTACTAGCCTTGGTTATCCGAACCGGCTTGTCACTTATTATTCCTACACGCCGATCAGGAAGAGACATTCATAGGCGGCGATGATACGTCCGCATTGTTCTCATCGACATGACGGTACCCCTGACTCTTGAGTGGTGCTAAAGAATCTAGAAGTTCTCTTCCATCCTTTCAGATGCATGATGCAGGCCGAAGCGCTCGAGTTGGCAGGTGAAACGGTGCGACCGTCCGGGATTGGCTGCAAAGGTAATTTCTTCGATGGCAGGACGGGAACGATCGTTGTTACTCTAAAAAGGCGGAGGAGGCTTGGCCAGCACTCGGACGTGATGTCGATAGGATAGAGATGAGGCGTTCGTAAGGTAGTTGGAGAAAAATTAAGATTTCCCGATAGTAGGTGTACAGATTGGAAGTTTCAGGTTTCATAAGCAGAGAAAGAATCGAAGGCTGAATCAGAACGTTGAGAACCGTTGGAGGCTTTAGTACGCCAGACCGCAGACCTACATGTACATGTACATGGACCCTATCTATCCACGCGGCTGCAAGGATTCAGGGGTAAGTTTGGATCTTGGCGCCCGGCTTGACTGCGACGACGTGGCGTTTGCTCGAGCGTTAGTTGAATATTGAGTCTAAAACGGCTTTCGAAGTCTTCTCGACGTTTATAGAGAATATCGCACCTCATGATAAAAACGTGGGTTATTATCGAAATATTACTGAGTGTATCATGCTACTTGCATCTAATATAGGTCCAAGCGCTGTATCAATGTAACCTTAGTAGATCATGATTAGGGGCTTTGCACATTCAAGATCCAATTGTGAATCAAGGCTATGGCAATTCTACAAAATCTTGATATAGGGACTTTTGACTGACCTAGATCTACCCTTAAGTGCAGAAGGACCTAGCCACATTTTCAAACTAGCATACGTAGTCCTTCAAGATTGTTGGCATCTCATATTAATAAATGATATTAACCCCGGCTATCTATTTCAGTTGCTACTTTTTATCAAGATAGTAGTGAGTTGTGTGATTCATAAGATATAAGACAATCTATGTGTCAATAGTGCTTGGAGTTGTTTAATGAATGGACAAATTACAAAAAAGTAAGGGCAAGATAACATGATATTCTTTAATAAGTCATAGTATCCCTTCCTTTTTTTCATTTTTACAATATCCGTACCATACATAGTACCTTAACGTCTCTAATAGCAGTAACTACAACACATTTAGGTGTACGATATTTCTCAAATGTGACTCCCTACATATCTAATCTACCCTCATATTCTCTCATCTAACTGTATCCGGTAAGAAGCGATAATGCCGAGCTTTGGCAATCAAGATCTTACGCGCTACTGTGGCTTAATTGCCCGCTCAGGTGCAGCCATTTTAGGTATCTTATGGTATCTTGTGCACATGTGGACAGCGAAAGGTGTGGGGGACGTGTTCCTGCACCAAACTCCACCGTTCTGGCCGTTTCGGTCAAATCAGATGCGACCATTCAGATACCGTATGTGCCTGAGACCCCACCTTTTAGAAGCATTAGCAGCATTAGTGACATTTCCATAGCATCTACCACCAATCAGCGCCAACTGGCACCACACTATTAGCTTGCCCAATAATAATTTCTGCATCTTGACCTTGACCCTCCTAACCCAAACTCCCCAAAACATCGTCTTGGCTCCAAGGCCATGTGTATGTCTGTCTTGCTTGCTTGTTCAGGGATCTAAGAGTCTTGGTCCCCTATCTTCTGTTGTCTCTGTTTTTCAACTCCCCTTGTAGCATACCACTTTACTTAATCTGATTTCGATCAAACCTCACAAATTATTCCACCCAGTCGTTAGACTCTTAAGGGTCGTGATCGTCAGGAGTTCCTTTTTTGTCGCTCTTCCTGTCCCTATGTTAATCTATCGCCCCTGTCGTCTTCATCGTCAAGTCTACTTTACGAGCGGTGCTCGAAACACGACTCTAGATCGTTTAATGTTATAATATTGTTCCCGAACACGGATATATATATCCCTCCGATCTGTGCCGATCCACATGCCGCGAATTTCAGTCCCCTAGGGTTAATTACTTATTTCATTACCCAATTCCCAGTTACCAACGTGTACCTAGTCACGGAGCCGACGACCGACAACAATAAGAGCAAGCGAATTAGGTTTTGGTCGGGACCTATTAAGGGGCCAAAAGGTTGGGAGGAATCACTTGGGTTTAGATATCGAGGAGGCCAACTCAGAAACGGACTCCCATACCGTCACTTGTACTGTGTATGGCAGCCCCCTTTTCTGTAGTTGTTCAACTCATCTTGTTGGACCTAATCTGAGCAATCGAGGCCTTGCGATGCACTCCTCCGAAAATAATCGACGATCCCAGCGCCGTCGGCCTGATCTGAATATCAACACCTCGAGTACTCCGAACGTAGGGCGCGATTCTATGCCTTCGACACCCCCGGCGAGGTCCAAGACAAAACCACCCGTATCTAGCCGAGCCTATCGTGTACCTGCCTCAACCTCAACAGCCTCACGCGATTCAGAGGAATCCTTCCTAGACAATGGCTCCGACGAAAATAGAGGAAGCGAACACGATCTGCCCGATTTGCCCGACCTCCCCGGCCCGCCTCGAGGTAGAAATCCAAGAGACTCGCACGACCTGTCACTACCCGCTCGCCAATTTACTCGGGATTCCCTCGTGACTAATATGTTAACATCCCTTGACCAATTCTCTCTTGGCCAGATTCACACACCTACTACAAATATGTTTGATGACGATGACCCTCTTAGTCCACCAAGAGATGATTATTCGAGGTCCATGACAGGACCGTCACGCCCGGGACGCATGTGGAGCTCAGGTCTAAGCCACGGTCACGGATATTCGTACAGCTCCGACCTCGAAGGAACCGATGACGGAGCCAGTAGGATTTCTGGCCAGTTTTCAAGGGGACGGCGCAGCAATAGCAGCTCTGGCTTTCAATCAAGTTTAGGTCGAATCAACAGTTTGCGGGAGCGCAGTCACCCAGGAACATCAGGCGGACGTGTACTGCATTCGAGAGGAGGTAAGACTAGTAAGAGCAGTAGTACCAATAGTATCGATGCGGGGGGTTACGCCCAGGTCCTGACTACTCAACGCTGGGCACACGGTATTGGTGGAAGATCGTCAAGTTTCGATTACGGACAAAGGCCCTCTTTAAGTTCTCCCAGCGCTTGGAAGACTGAATTTTCTAACACGTTTCTGGTTGATGATTACGAAGCCGCACCAACGCCGACCATTCCCGTTGGTCCCCGACGTCTAAATATGCCCTCTACTCCCGTCGCACCCCCACCTATGCCTCCACCGGAACCCGAACCGAAGACCCCCGATCGCAAGAAAGCCGCAGCGAGATCGAGAAGCGGTACTATGCGGACGACGCAGTCCAAATACGGCCCTCCGCGCGAGGCGCCTCCTCCGCTACCTTCCGTTGATCTGGACTCTGCTCCCGCGCCGCACGTCGGGTACGAGAAATCGAAAGAGGCCTCTACTGGAGCTCCCGGCCCGACACCGCAAGCGAAGCAGGGTTTCTTCAGCAGAATATTTGGTTACCGGAGTAGTTCAAACAATTCAGACACCAGGCCAACGCAGACTGCGTCCGCATCAGCGGAAACCGTTGAGCAAGGTGCTAATAAGTTACAGCGTGTAGCATCGCAGACGAAGGCTCAGTCTACGCCCCCGTCAAGGGATTCACAACGTTCTTCTCATCAAACTCACGTCCTCCAGAAGAAGTCGTCGTTTTTCAGGAGAAGAAAGAAATCCATAGCCGAGCCGCCAGTCCCACCGCCTCCAATGCCTCCAATTGAAATAAGTAGGATCAAAGAACAGTCGCTTCCCCTACGCGACTCTAGCCCTGTTAGTAGCTTGCGTGAGATCATGAGCCCATATCTGCAAGACAGTGCACCACCCATTCCGAGCGGCTTGCTACCTCAAGGGCACGAAAGCTCCCCACGTGTACGTGGCTACGAGTCGCAGGATGAGGACAATGCCCGTAAAGTCCGGGGCTTTTCTCCTGATTACGAGCCTAGTCCAAATGCCACTATCCGGACGGTAAAATCTACTTCTGCCTTGAGAAACCAAGAGTCCGCTCGAAGGCGAAGCCAGATGGAAATGGCTATGCGGGATCTACCTGAGTTGCCTACCAAGAAACCAGTGGAGAGTCGCGATACAACATTCTTTCACGATAGTAGCGATGAGGGAGAGAAACCTTGGGCTGCTGAAACACGCAATCAACATCAACAAAGTAGTAAATCTTCTCCAATGGTTAACGATTCGAAGAATGGGTTCGAGGGAGACGCAATCAGAGAACAGCAGGTGGCCCGAAGCGAGAGCTCCAAGCCTCAGCTGTCGCCAAATCTGCCGCTCCAACAGAACTCTACACTAGAAGAGGAACAGTACAAAACGAATGAAGGCCGCCAAGGCCCGAAGAGGACATCCACATTCCCCGGCTCGCTTAACAAGTCAGCCAATAGCTTACCTAGTGTCAAAGTAGATACTGCGGAGGGCAGTCCACAGATAATAGGTTCTCCGTTCGATGAGCCTGAGGTATCCGTAGGCGAGCCGACAGAAGACGAGCGGCAGAAGGCCCAAAAGATATTTGACGGAAACGAAGACTTCATCCAGAAAGAGAAAGCAGCGGCGTGGATGGGCGAAGAGGGTCTCGTGAGGCAACGGACTCTAAGAGCGTACATGGAGCTCTATGATTTTACGAACCAAAGCGTTCTCACTGCATTGCGGCAAATATGCGGCCGTCTTGTCTTCAGAGCTGAGACACAGCAGGTTGACCGAATATTGGTTGCGTTCTCGAACCGATGGTGCGACTGTAATCCCAATCACGGCTTCAAAACTACTGGTAAGTAATCAAAATTGTGATATGGGCTATCGCTTACATTGTCATAGATGTCATACACACAATGTGTTACTCTATCATGCTCTTAAACACCGATCTCCATCTTGCAGACATCGACCAGAAGATGACGAAGAGCCAGTTCGTCAAGAATACCATGACAACAATCAAACACGCTGTAGCCGACTCGGCTCCCGAAGCTTTCGACCGGGCCAGCGTTTTGCCCGGAAAAAATGGTATGCTCAGCCCTACAGAGTCAGAGGGCATGTTCTTTGAGACAGAACAGGAACGGCCCAGTTGGAGAGCATCGTTCAAGCCGCTGCCGCGGTCGGAATCTTCAATGGGAAATTACTCGGACGGACCAGTTGATGCATGCGGTCCTCTTGTGAAGACACCATTCGATGGCTCCGCGAAGGCCTGGACACAACAAGTAGAGATCGTGTTGAAAGATATTTATACGTCTATTCGTGATGAAAGACTTCCTCTCTTTGGCGCAGAGCCAAGCCAGCCACAGAGCCAGTCACAAGGTAGTCTATCGGTTATGGGTATGCTTAAGCGAAGTCCAAGTGTCCTATCAAAGGCGCCTTCGGAGGGTCATATATCTGTCCGTGGTAGAATCACCGACGCGACCCGGAATCCTGGCAGCAGATGGAATTCGAAAAGTCGGTCACGGCCGAGGTTTCCCGGTAATGGAGTGTCCTCGAGCCGCACCAGTTTCGATGATGGTAATTCGCTCTGGAGCCCCACTACGTCGTCTGCCACATGGAGTCGTTACTCATTGGGTAGGACCCAAACCTCTATGTCGATGGACTCGTTTGGTTCTTACCCGCATGGCGACTACCAGCAATCTATCGGTTTCGCAAATGCGCTGAGCCAAGCCATCATTCGTGAAGATGTTCCTCCCGGCACTAGTGGACAATCCATTGTGAGCGATGAGGTGCAGAATAATCAACTGCTTGAAGACGAATCCCTCGAGCTTGCGGGTCCTCCTTGGGTTAAGGAAGGCATCGTTATTCATAAGCACCACCTCGACGGTATGGATAAGAAGGCTAAGGAGCGGAATTGGACCGAAGTGTTTGCTGTCGTACAAAAGGGAACCATGAGTCTATTCTCATTCTCAACCAAATCGATGCGCCAAAAGGCTCGTGTTGGCCGCAAGCCTCCCCCTGGTGCCGTTGTGGGTGGCGGAAATTGGCAAGAGAATGCTACCAGTGTCGGTTCATTTTCACTAAGACAGACACTCGCATCGGCCCTCCCCCCACCTGGCTATTCACGTAGCCGCCCTCATGTTTGGGCTCTCAGTCTTCCCACAGGCGCCGTACACCTTTTCCAAGTTGGCACTCCCGAGATCAGCAAGGAATTCGTTCTTGCCGTCAATTACTGGAGTGCTCGACTAAGCACACACCCCCTAGTTGGCGGTGTAAGTAACATGGAGTATGGCTGGAGTGATGCCATCATCAATAATGCTCTAGTAACAGCCATCAATGAGCCACCCGCACCTCCTCGTCCCGGTAGCGCAGCGGCGGGCCGTAGTAGTATGCATAGCCGACAAGGCAGCCTCCAGAGTAGCATTCGTTCTTCGTTTGATGTTGGGGGTCGGACTACCACGAAGCTCCCGGGTGATCGAATCCACATCTCGGAATGGACGCCACCAGCACAGTCTCTCCGTCCAAGCAACGCGTCCGAGGCTGAACAGCTCGACACACTGGAAGCCTATGTCAAGTCCATCGAAGACGACCTGCAGAAACACAACCAACTTCGGTCGCCTATGCTCCTGGCGTTCACGCCGCGCGGCCATAACGCGGGCAAGGCGATGGCGAACTGGGAGCGCAAGAGTAGCTACCTGCTGCGCGAGATCGTCAAATTTAGGACCTACGTCGACTGCCTGCAGCTCGCCAGGACGCGGCAGGCGGAGATCTACGCCGAGCGCGACAACGCGAAGCGCGCCGCGCGGGGCGAGGACCTGAGCGACGGGGAAAGCGTTCATAACGAAGCGGACGTGACGATCGAGGTGCAATAGAGAAATTTCACGGAGGCTACGTTAACATCATTTTATCTACTACATACTAGCTAGGTACATACGCTTTTAATGTCTGTTTTAGAGTTGGGCACGGACGAGTGGGGGACTCGAAAAAGAAACCATGGCATAGCATGGCATGGATGGGGTTTGCTTTGTATTGATTGATTGATTGCACTACTAGAAGATCCAAGGGGATACCTCGATACCCACAGACAGGCAGGCGCATGCGTGGCTCTATTTTTTTTATAACTGCTATGCTATAAATATCGTATCTATTTTATGTCCCTGAAGGGAAGACAGATCTTGTGTTTTGTGTAAATATATTGGATGAGCTGATGGAATAGGATATCAAATTGTCCATCAACGATCCCGTGGGAGTCAGGCTCCGTAGCTATGACCCACGCCCCCGGCCCAAAAACCAATACAGTAAGAACTGGTTATAACGATGTGGGGCTGTTCCAAAATTTTTATCGTTATTAAGAGTTTATCGCTACTTTAAGTGACCCATATTAAGCCGCATCTAGTAATTAGTGGGGTATATTAAATGTTTTATTAAAATAATCACCACATATTAATAATATATTCTGATATGTTTTATAAAAGCCTCATTTATCCATGAAAATCGGTTTCGTATTAACGATATTTCAAGTAAAATCGATATATTTTAACGATATATCATTATTCCCAGAATTATCGTTACACCCATACAAAAAAGTGCGTGTACCGGAAATTCTATCGTTATTAAGCGAATATCGTTACTGAGCAGTATCGTTATAACCAGTTCTTACTGTATCGAGGCTGTGATACCACAGCCGGTGGTTTGGCGTTGTTCATGTCGAAAGGACCCAAGCTCCCCAGCTGCGCTCCACAGCCAATAGCGAAACGACTGCTGTCGAGTACATGATAGCCGGTGTCGAGCACTCGAGGCGCCCGGCTAACTACGTCCTTGACATCTTTTTCCTTCTCATCCTTCCATCTACCGATCCTTTCTTCCAGATCCGCATGGGACCAGACACGCTTGAACCAGATATCTGGGATCGCCTCGCCATCAC
Organism: Hypomontagnella monticulosa; assembly: GCA_902825475.1. Lineage (NCBI taxonomy): Eukaryota > Fungi > Ascomycota > Sordariomycetes > Xylariales > Hypoxylaceae > Hypomontagnella > Hypomontagnella monticulosa. The sequence continues at coordinate 2,536,254 of CADEBF010000008.1, forward strand.
TCAGTAATTGATCGCCGAGAATCGTTTGCTTCCGCCATTCCTGCGACAAATGCAAGGACTTGAACAGGACCTTAAAGCCCTCGGCAGTTTCTTGTATGCCTCCTTTCATGCCTCTAGCTCGCGGCAGCCGAACCCGATTCGCGTGGTCGTCGTCGATATATGCCTCTCCATTTTTACGTCCGTATGCCTCTGCATGGCATGGCTCCGGGAAGCAAAGAATGAACTCTTCTTCTTCGTCATCGTATACAAGGTTAACGGGAATATTTGGGGTTTCAGATGGTGATGCCATTATAGTTCGTAGGTTGTTTTCGAGTGGCGACAGGAGGAGAGCGTGTCTCCAAATGGTAAGAACAATAGAAGGTATAGCGTGGAAGACGCCAGCGATATCATCAAGTCAGATATTAAAATCGCTCAGGATACATGTTCAAACTAATATATAGCACATAAGTGCAAATTTTGTCGGAATTGAGTAGAATCGGGTAGAAACGCCGGGGCTGAAGACTCGCCATGTAGTGACCTATAGTAGACCTTGTTCTCTCAATAGTTTGATGCAAGGTTACCTTCATTAATAAGTTGATTGGGCTCGGCTAGCAATAGAAATACTCGAGGATACCATGTGGGAGGCCCGGGGGTTCGCACATCCTTTCCAAGACACAAATGCCCCGTCTAAGTAAAAGAAAAAAAAATAAAGAAAACAAACAATGGTTAGCGACGTCGAATTGGGCTTATCTGGATGGAAAGACTCAGGTGCGTCAAGTTGACCCTTGGATATCAGGTATTGGGACTGAGTACAGAATCAGGCCAGCAGTCCGGGGCCTACCCCGATCATAGCAGGTTCCGCAACTCTGAGCCTACGTCTCCAGCATGGTCGCCTAGGAAGCGTGCTTACACAGCAGATGCCGGGCAATACAATATAGGTACCTATCTAAACGCTCGAGGACTGTGTTTCATATAAATCTGGGCTAACATTGATCGAATCATGGTTTTACAGTGACCTCCGCGGATTCAGACGAGGCGATGATCAGTAAATTCTTAGTCGAGCATTTCGAGAAGGATATCTTCCATCTAAAGAAACGAGACAACCGAACAACGTCTTTAAGTGGTATACTACAGTACGTAATATTAGAAGTGACAACAGCTACTCATATCCTATGAATCTCAACATGACGCCATAGACCACTGATTGACGCTTTTATCGTACGGTTCCTGCACAAACCGGTCCAAAAGGTAGACTATGACGATAGCAAACGGACTATGATACTCAGCATAGCGGCTCTCAGTCGAATGAGAATGCGGAAGCTTCAGATAAAGCTGGCTGACAGTATCATACGCATGCATTATTTTAAGGACATAACTTCTGACTGGGAAAGTCTACTCCAACAGTATGGTAAGCTGCTCTGAATATTTGCCACATATGACACCCCACGCTAAGGTTCGTGGTGGATAAGTCGCTGCCACGCGCGATAATGACTATATCCGCACATGTGTCGACCGAGGGCTGCACGACCCATTTCTCATCACAAGCGACAGAGTGGTTGATGCGGCGATACTCGAGGCACAGTTGGGTCTCATCCCGGAGGAATCGCGTAAAGGCAACTTATTCGTGGCCAATTCAGCCGAAGAGAGAGGCTTCAACTTAGCCCCCCCTCTAGAGAAAGGGCCAATGGCCATTGGCGGGACCCGAACGGAGATGACCCGGAAGCAGCGGACAGCAGCCTTTATATGGCGTATTATCGTTTCCCTTGTGGGATGGGCTTTCTTGATTGCCCCTATGTGGCTGATGATCAAATTGGGCTCCCAGGATGCGTCGCTCATCATCACTACTCTCTTCGTCTTTGCCGCTGGTATTGCGGCGGCTGGGGTGCTGGAGAATCCTATCTCAGTCATATCAGCCACAGCGGCGTATGCCGCTGTGTTGGTTGTGTTTGTAGGGGTAAACAATCCTTCAACGTAGTTCATAGTTGATGGTCGGTTGGTTTTACACCTGAAATTGTTATTTGATTACTCCTGTCTCTTCATCATTTCCGTTCAACACTACACTAAGTCCAACTCATCATCTCACCCAACGAAAGACAAGCACAACTAACCAGAAATATGGAATATCTTACGATCTCCAGGTTAGTATACACGGTTATGGCTAAACGATACATGTGGCGTTTCCCAGTGACACCATCGCTAGGTATCTGCACTGGCCGGATCACAAAGGACTAGTGGTCATGTAGGGTGGTCCCAAGGGCAATATATTTGGCTATACACTCGTTATACTTTAGCTTAATGAAGAGGTGGATTCCTATATCTTCTGCTTTGCTTTATAGATAATGGATCTCTTCCTAAGCTTAGTCTGGCCCCTGGGCCGTTCCGGGGAGTTGTCCACAACCACCATATTCTCGAGACAGAGGAGTAAAATGTCGATGAAACGGCGTAAAAAAGCTGCGTACTCATTGTCTGGGACCCGCACACTGGTTGACTATTCGAATCTTGTGCTTCGTCCCGGGATCAGCCACCTCCATATCCTTCCATATAGCTTCGCTGGCAACTTCCACCCAACATTAGAGATTAGCGTCGTCGTGCGCGCCTACGCGCCTCTTCTTGCGCCGCTTGTCTCTGAAGGCGCCGCCTCTCGCAAGGCTCACACTCCCATGTTGTCGATCTCTGATTGCCCAGCTCTAAATTGGGGCATAAGGGCGTTTCAGCATAGGAACTGGCGCAGGGTTGCCAATTCCTGTAGTAGGTCGAACGCCTCCTACAGGTGGAGCAAGTAAGATACGTTGCGTCGGCGTAACACATGATGGAAATCGATTTTTGGGTTGCGGTATGTATGATACGGTATTCTTGGTTAGGCGATTTGTTCGGAAGATAGGGTAGGAGAAGAAGAAATGGGAACGATGCCATATTTCGCTAGTAATATATAATATGTTAAGCTTTTCTGAGTGCAAATTGTGAATAGATACGTTACCGGTGAAATATTCATGTGCGGTGATTGCGTTGCTTTACATAAATATAGGTAGGTTAACCAGTAGGTGATATACTGCCTAGCCTGGTATAGATATACTATTATTTACCCAATTCACTTGACATGTTGTCAAAATATCGAGTAGCAGTTAGTTTCTAGATGGCACCAAAACGTCGACCTTCGCTGGTACCCAGGTCACTTACATTTAGGAGTACTATACCGTAATGTTTGAAGAAGGTTAGTGATGACAGTGATCTGGATTTCCATCCTGAGACCGCCTATATACCGAAATGACTAAGTGATAAATAACCCGAGCCGACTAAGTATATTGATTAAGTATATTTAAAGTTACCTAACAAGCAGTACATCACCATTGCCTAAAGCTCTTTTGACGTAAGTCACGTGTACCCCTAAACTTCACCCACTTCTGAGGTTTCGAGCGTGAGACCGAGACGCATCAATTTACAACATTATATAGATACCTAAGTAGTATGGATCCTTTTAAATGAACCATTCGTGTGGTTCTTCGCCCGATGTAGATGCATACATGGTATAACGTTACTCACCCTTAGTTAGATCACGTGTACTAAGGGAGCTTTACTACTCCCTTACTGACAATCTACGGCCGCCCTCTGGAGGTTACTTGCGTTCATGAATCTCCTCTTACTGTTGCTTCCATTAAGCCTTCTCTGTCCCTCGATCTTCTGCCAATATAACTATGTGACTAATTTATACGTAGGTCACGTGTACCCCTGATCCTGCTCATCCCTTGCAGTCTTAAACTCGGCTACGTTACCCAGAGACAGTGTACTTCTTCAATAGCTATAATCTAGGGATGTTATAGTCCAGGATGTCGTGGCGAGCTGTTAAGCAGCTGACAATGAGTTGGTGGATTACTGGGATTAGGGACTTCTGCAAGACCCAAGTGCATACTTATAAATAACGTTAGTCTACAGGTCCATCACATACGACCATAAGATCTAGAGAACTCGGGATCCCGTCCGCTCTCCCTTAGATAAGCTGGATACTGCCGGATCAGTAGTCGGGTCGGTGACGACCGGCGAATCCCCGGTGTTGTATGTTTTTATATTTTTATCAATTTTAATATAAATTCTGTGTTGGTATCATATGGTATATTTTTCGTTGTCTTCAATGATCGCTGTTGGCGGGTGCAGTTTAACTTTTTTTATTAGTAGGCGAATGAATCTAGGAGTTTGGTTATCGATAAGGCTGCTTTAGGGGACTGCACACGTGGTTTTCGGGGCGACTGGTGAGGCAGCTTATTTGTTTCAATAACTAGGTAGGTAGTCAGTATCTGGCCTATCTATGGGAGAGCGGACCGTTAGGAATGTTGGCTCGCAGGTATCACCAAAGACTCCCAACTTCTAACGAACATGTTTCACAGCATATTCGTATATGTGCGTGAACCTGTAAGGGTATCGTGGCTGGTATGTTATAGATTAAAGCATAGATTGACCTTGATTTCTGGAAGCGTAATGGAGGGGCTTACATCGTAGCTAATAACGACTTATCGAACCCCTCCACCGACGTCATCTCAGAGCAGCAAGTCTCACAGTAGCTGCTTGATAGGTGATAATTTGGGCAAGAATGAAATTAAATTAGAGACGAACAAAACTTCCAGTGTTGATTAGAGTAGAGGTGATATAGTAAGAATCCTTTATCGCGATAGCGCCCGCATCTCGTTTCTGACAACATCAATTGATCCATGAAGGATTCTAGGACGAATGACTCCCGAATTTGCGCACGATCCAGGGTAGGTCGGCCCCGTTTCAGCCGCTGCAACCCCTTTATTCTCTGCACCACCAATTAGAAATAGTCTATTCCCGATGCGACGATCCTTTCAGAGCCCCCAAAGGTTCTAGATGGTCGAGTTACTCCGGGCCGTTGGTTCAATGCTACGTTATTCCCCGTCCTCGGAAACGACCCACACAGCCACTACGTTCGCTGCCTAAGCATGCATCGATAATAAGAATGAATCATTGTCGCTTCGGATTTCTGGTGAGCTAGGAGGGGATTGGAATCAATCCAAACACATACCCTGTTTTGTCCGTCCTTAGTGAGGTTCCAATATGTCTGGTTCGAGTCTTTACGAAGGGAAATTATGCTGTGCTATCTGCGGCGATGTGATCCCGCCCCTGACGTCAGAGTCCACCGAAGGTACAAGATGGCAATCGGAGGCTGTGCTTCTAAGCGATCCGGCCCGGGAGTTCGAGCAATTAGAGGAGCACTACCGGGGCGGCAAGAGGAAGGCCGCGCCGCGACTCGAACTCCAAGCAACGGAGGACATTCTAAAAACTCGCGCGCATGTGATCGAGGGGGACCGTCTTCGACTGGTTGCTACCGAGGAGGGCGAGGATTCGGGTCGTAATCAGGAAGAGGTTCGGGCGAACAATGCGTACGGCCGTCTGGAAAACGGACAGTGGGATCCGACACCGTACTACATCGCGACACATGGTGCATGCCTTGAAGTCGCTGAAATGGCGATGAGGAATTCGCCGCACAATATTGCCGTCCGCGACCTGCGAACTCTATGGAAGGTTTTGCGTATGCGCTTCGAAGTTAGCGATAGTCACTATATGGGCTCGATTAGTGGCACGGTGCCCCAGCCCCAGCGAATCAACATGCCCCATAGCTACTATATCCTCTTCCGGCCTCCTGTAATAACGGAGCCGGGGACTGCGGTCCTTGATAGTGAGAATGAGCGCTGGGTGCGTATCTGACATGATGTGGTTGACAAAGCGCTAATTATAGGTTTAGGAGGCGGCATATCCACTTCATGTTCCGGACCTAACCGCGGCAATCCTCGATAATCTCAGAGGCCTACCACCAGCAACTACAGCTATTCCAGAGGCAGTCCCATTTCGAGAGGGCTTCGTTATGTTACCACCAGAGTTGCGAGAGCAAGTTTGTTCGTTACTAGTATCACGCAGAGGCATGCCGAGTTCATGCAACGGGCTGATGCCGCAGTGGGTGTGGCGCGAGCTACTATTGGACGGTACATGTCTACCGTTTCTCTGGGACCTGGATATTTCTGTCGTTAAGGACTTCTGTACACAGTGGGATCGCGATCACAAGAACGAGGAACCAAATTGGGAGCTCCTTGTTCGGAAGCTAAGCCAGCAGGCATGGTGTGTCTGGGATGCGGAGAGCAGCTCGTTGAAGGTCCCCAATGGCCTGCGTAACCGTAGACGCATCTGGAAGTTGGTTGAAGAGATGTACGTAGGAGATTTTATATCAGTGGTTCCGACGGAGCGCTCTGGCTATGCGGATCTACCAGCGGTGCCGATGTATTGGGATCGAGGTGGCGATCCGCTGTATCCAGTGGTAAGAGCATTTGTGGGTAGGAGAGGGCATCATGAAACGCGTGCACTTATTTAGAACGATAGTGTTTGGAGTTATTTCGTTGAAATTAGCCTCGAGATGGATGAAGGATTGATGATACCAAGTGTGATATCCTCGAAATCAACACTAGGAAATGTAGACTAGTGATTCACTATGAAGCTACGGTGATGCTTACTTGCATTTTATTTACTCAAATCCGAGAAAGGACGTTCCACGACGTAGGCTGGAACTTTCGTAAGATGAGACAATGAGAATTATTAAAGAACTTGGAAGTAAGAGGTGCGTGGACACACTTGCAGTAACTTCCTACCTACTACGCATGTACGGTTCATCGACGCTTCGGCTAGTATCATTATCGTTCCACTTATACCTATTTTCAGTCAATATGGTTACCAAGCTACATACTACTGACAGGTGGACATAGACGGCAACAGGAACAGTGTATTTTATTAACTATCTAGATACATAGAGTGTGGCGAGGTTGGCAGCACTCAACCATGCTATTAGGGAGGTAAATCATGATAGATAACAGATAGAAGTGTATATAATCTCAATTAAGAGAACGTCTCCGCGTTAGCCGCAACTTTGCGTCCAGACGACACCACGAGGAGGTCGCAGAGTCCGATTTTCGTCGTCCGTAAATGGCCAATCATATGTTAAATAAATGATAGATAGATAAATGGTAGATATATGGTAAGGAGAGGAGGATGGTAAGGAGAGGAGGATGGTAAGGAGAGGAGGATGGTAAGGAGAGGAGGATGGTAAGGAGAGGAGGATGGTAAGGAGAGGAGGATGGTAAGGAGAGGAGGATGGTAAGGAGAGGAGGAGATGAGACCAAGGGAAAAGCCGTGGGTCGAGAGGCGGGCCAGATCTCGTCGGTCGGTGATCTGGGCAGTCTCAATCGGTCGCAGGAGGGTAGTGTCCAGTTCGCGGTTTGGGAGGCGGGACATACTCCTCGTCGTCAGCAAATATACCAATCTCAATCAAATCAGAGAGATCATGTCCAAGTGAAAAAGAAAAGAAAAGAATAGTAAAGAAAATTATTTAACATATAATTGATAAAATAAATATAGTTAAGAGAAAATATATGATATAGAAAATAAAAGTAAAAAAAAAGAAGAAAAATAAAAAAAAAAATAAAAAAAATAAAGAAGGAAAAATGAAAAGAAGAATAAGAAAAATAAAAGAAAAATAAAAAGAAAATAAAAAATAAAAAAAGAATAAAAAAGAAGAAAAGATCGAAAAAGAAAATAAAAGAAAATCAAAAAAAAAATAAAAAAAAGAAAAAAATAAAAAAAAAAATAAAAAAAAAAAAAAAAAAAATCATGAAAAAAATGAAAAAAATCGAAAATCAAAAAAAAATCAAAAAAAGAAAATAAAAAAATCGAAAAAATAAAAAAAAATCAAAAGAAAATCGAAAAAAGAATCATAAAAAAAATCCAAAAAAAGAAAATCAAAAAGAAAAAATGAAAAAAAAGAAAAGAAAAAATGAAAAAAGAAAAAATGAAAAGAAAAATGAAAGAAAAATGATGATCAATAATCGAAAAAAATCAGAAAATCAGAAAATGCTAAGTAAATAAATAATAATGATATTAGGAAAATAATAATAATATTAAGGAAAGATAATAATATTGGGGATAGTGATAGTGAAAAGGGGATAATAATATTGAGGAGGGATAATAATAATATTAAAAGGGGATAATTATATTGAGGGGGGAGATGATAATGATATTAGTAAGGAGTGGTAAGGAGTAATGGGTGGTATGTGGCAGGTAAGGGGTGTTGATAATGATATTGGTGAGTAATAGAGTTGAATGTAAGATGGTGGGGTGTGGGTAGTAGGTGAGGAGGATAGGTAAGGTGTAGAGATTGGGAAGAAGAAAGAGAAGAAGCAGGGGGGCCGGCCGGGTTTTTATAGGAATCCAAGTGCTATTTCCGCGTTGAGTACATCTTCAATTTGCCAGGTGATTTTAATACCGGCCCTGAGGTTGAGGCTCCTTGAGGCTAATTTTCGGTGGACCCCTCGGAGATGGAGATGCGGGGGAGTGTGGAACGTGGCGGACCAATCATGTGCCCCTGCACTTTCCTAAAATGGAATTCATGATATCTTCTTTACAAAGTTTTCAACGTCCGACGGTCGTTAAGATGTGAGATATAGTTAATGAAGATATGGTGACTCATCGCTAGATGTGTCATAAGGCTTGAGTCATAATATCTAGGGGTATCTTTACTTGTTATATGGATATGACCTAAACCTAATACAAGCTGAACCTGGTACACCCCAGCCTTACCTTCGGGAGCCAGTCATGTGACGTCTATATTCTCATGATGTTGGAATTAAGATTTATGACTGGCGATTCGTGAGGGAGAACCGAGGCGGCTCCCAAAACTGAGAATTATTAGTGCGGTCATGTTATAGAATTTAGCCGTACCGAGTACTGTCGTATCTCTCAAGTATTCACCACTATTTCTCCGAGCAAGAAATATGACTACTCAGGAAGACTTGGAGTTACCAATTATCCCCTAACAGATCTATAAGCCGCCTAGAAAATAGGAATAGGTGGCTGGAGATCTTCTTAATGGTATACGGTGTGAGATACTAAGATATTCTCGCGCTTAGGCTGTAGGGAGACAAGCCCTCGATTGCTGTGGCTTGGTGACTCATTCTCGTAGAAATGACTGGTCCTAAGGAGATAGACTAAAAGTCATCTCCGTAGTCTGTGCTGGACAGGTCCCTGATCAGCATATGGGGCGGGTGTGTTGGTCCGATAGACTTCGGTCTAAGTCTAGTGCTGCTTCATTCCGTATAGCTGCCCTGGTATAGAACCGAGCGTCGCTATCTCCTGATGAAGATTTCGACAGCATGCACGCCTTGTACCTGGTATCGACCTCGTGACTCAAGTTTGACCTGACTCACCGGTATACATTGTCAACTAGGTAGTCACGTGCTTGATTTCCCACGCCACCAGCTCTTGGAGCATTAGTTCCGTCGAGTATTAACTATATTCCAATGACTGTGCTTCTCCGAGAACATTCTAGTAGTTTCGAGTCCTAGCTCTTCTAGGTAGTTCGCGTAATGGAAAGTAAGAGAACGAAGGGGGTTTCATGAAGGATATGGCTATTTTGGCAAACGGAATCGGCCGGGCGATGATCGTGGTTTTTAAGAATGATGCCAGAGAGTCGAGTTCTAGTTCGAGTCAATATGGAATATATTCAGGACCTAGCTGGGAAATCGGTAGCGACGATAATATGTCTTCAACGTCCTTAGATGTTAAACGCCTTAGCAATATTCAATCTGGTCTATATTGATGCGTTTCTGATATGCTTCTGTGGTGATGGTTTGAATATGTAGGACGATAGGAATCACCCGCCCACCGTTTTCGCCGATGGGAGTTCCCCTCCATTGCGCGCCGGCGGGAATAGGTATCATCGCCATTGCCGCTTTGCTCCTCTCTATCCTCGACCGAGCGCTTCTTCACCGCGGGATACTGCACTTTCCGATCCCACGCTTCTAGTGACCATGGACTCCGCAGGAAGTTCTTGAGCTCATGAAGTAGCAGTTTGGTATTATCGCGACCGAGGAAATCCTTCAGCATTTCTTCTGCTTGTCCCTGACTTCCCTGAATGTCCACGGTTTTCAAAATTGCGATTATGTACTCGAGCAAGAATTCAGCGTTGTTCGCGCGTCTCCTCGTCATCGCATCGTCGCCGGGCTGGGTGGTTGCCGGAGTGCGAAGGAATTCGAAGACTTGTAGTTCCCTCCTTAACCACATCCGCGCTCTCGATACCATCTCGGGATCCGACTCAAAGGTCTGCGGGGTAAGGTCACGATAACCCGACCTCTGGTTTGACCCTACATGTAAGCAATATAGTTGATTCCGATAGACATGTTGACGGCGAAGGATAGCTTCGTCAACGGTTATACGTCTGGTAGGGATGTCTTCGCGGCGTTGACGATATGATCTTGAGGTGGCATTTAGTGGTCGGGTTGGTTGAGGACGCGACTGTACGGATCGTTGGGATGACTGTTTCGGGGGCGGGACTAAGTATACTCTACTCTTTGCACCTGGTTCATCGTTCTCGAAGTCGTACCAGACCTCATCGATTTTACTCTTGCAAAGTGGACACTTGGTCTGTTGTTCGAGCCAGCTGAGGAGGCATAGATAATCGAAATTTCGGTGACTGCAAGGCCGGGCCTCGCAGACTTCGGTTATGCTATCGAGGCAGATGACGCAACATGTTTCGTTTGGATTATCTGTTTCGGCTTCTTTTCTTGACGATGCCACTTCTATAAGGGTGTTCTGTAATACTTTGGATCGTATGTCAGTCGTATCTGACTCAGTGTCCATATAGGTTGTGAATGCGATGGTTTCTAGCTGTGTTTAAAATCAAAGGCAATTGATTATGCGAAATGCGACGGGGAGAGGCGGTGCACAGATAAGAGACATAGGGCCGCTGATGTAATGATAACGACGATTATTACAAGGGTAGAATGAAATGTGCGATACCGTCTGCGACGGCGGGCCATTTGCGTTGAAACCGCCAAACCGCCAAACAATATAGAAACCTGATTATATAATATTGAAACCTGCTGACATAATTGAGAAACTGCTTATATAATACAGTGTTCACATACGGTGTTTTTCATGTTTCCTTACCGTACGATGAAGAGCACTGTAAAGATAGGGGACTTAGCACCTGGTCTTGCTATAATTACAGCGAACTACAGCGGGCACATCCACTACAACCAAGATTTCATGAATACGTCATATTGAACAGTCGAGGATTATATCAATTTAAAGCTCTCAGTCTAGAGGCTATATAAATATTCATCATACCGAATTACTAGTTCAATTGGAAATTTCAAGTCTGAAACTAACTCAGTGGACCATATTACAAGGTTATATGTGCTATAAGCCGCTATAATTATAGTGAGCTGTAGTACTAGTACCCCCTAGATGTATAGCGTACTTCAGTTAGTAGTGTAAAATACTACGAAGAACTGTGATAAGACACTGTGTTATATAAGCAGGATTGCAATTATGTCAGCAGGATTCAATATTGTTTGGCGGGTTGGCGGTTTCTATGACTTGGCGCACCATAAGAATGAACATTGAATCAATTAGTCCCGCGTCGCGTATCCACAGTGTCGCCAAAACTGTCGCGCTCACGTCGCGAATTAATCTAGCTATTAATAATTTAACGTTCCTGCGTCCATCGACATCCCTCCAACTACCTCTCACATTCAGTGTCATTTCTTTCCAAATTACACCGACCGATACCAATTAACAATTTTCAACATGGAACAAGACGAAAGGGAGAAATATGAAGAAAAATCAAAGCAATTGCGTGCCGAGCTCAAGCAGTTCGAAGCTGACTGGGCGAGTCGCAACGGCGGTAATAAGCCAAGTCGCGAGCATATTAAGCAGAATCCTGATATAGGTAAGTCTTCTACGCCAATTGTAGAGTTTAAGTGTCTACAGGATACTAACATGCATAAATTCAGCTCGTAAATATAAGAAGTATAACCAAGTTCGAGATATACTTGCTGGAAAGATCCCGCCTCCACAGCCCAAAAAGGCGCCAACCCCTCGGAAGCGCATCCCGGACGACAGTCTTGTGCAAACTCCCTCTAAACGCCAGAAGTCTGTTGAGACCCCTTCTCACCTTAGAGAGCGAATCATTGATCCCGAGATGTTCGAGACACCATCCACCCGCAAGCTCTTTAGCCCTGCCCTCCCTACCTCAATTGGACCTACACCTCAGAGAGATGGACGAGTCTTGGGCCTATTTGATCTGATGGAGGAAAATGACGAAAATACGCCGTCTAAGTCGAAAAACGACGAGTCGATTGAGAATTTTAAGGTGCAGGCTACTCCCAGTAAAGTTACCGGTGGGATGAGCCACAGCGATATCATGAAACTGGGCAGAACTCCAACATCGACAAGCAAGCGCGGAATGCTGTTTACGACCCCTTCCAAGCCAAGAGATACCAATGCTGCTCTGGGAAGAACGCCCACTTCGACCAGCAAGTTGCAGTTATCCACACCCTCTTTCCTCAGGAGGGTTCCTCTCGCTACTGTGGACGAGAATGGCAATTACGTCTCTCCCGCCCCCGTACGCCTACCACCTAAGCCTCTAGGTCGTACCCTGAGTAGTGTGGTAGCTAGTCTACGGAAATTAGAAGAGGAGGCACTCGACGACGACCTGGAAGCTTTGCATGAGGTGGAGAACGATAGGAGCTTAGCAAATGGCACGAAGCCTATTAAGCAAAAGGAGCAAATCCTCGAGCCGGACAGTCAGGGGCAACGACTTCTTGGCGGATTCGACAATGAGGCTCTCTACGATAGCGCACCGGAAGAAGAGCTAGGCCGCGATGGCAAACCTCTGAAGATCTACAAGAAGAAGGGTCAGAAGCGCACCACGCGACGAGTGAACATCAAGCCAACCAGGAGCAAGCGGCCGGAGAAATCGACGGAGGATCGCGAGGGATCTGGTGCCGAAGATGACGTCGTGCTTGAGACGCAGATCGATGCTACGAAAGGTGGTAGCGATCCTGTTGATCTTGGATCCGACTCTGAATTCGATCTCTCAGACGAAGGGGAGGTTCAGAGCAAGAGCCAAGCTAAGAAGCCCGAGAAAGTAGAAAAGAAAGGGGGCAAAATCAAGAAGGCAGTCAAGAAGGTTAACGAATTGGCCCATGCAAACTTCAAGAGACTAAAGCTGAAGAATCATGGAGCGAAGGGCCCTGGAGCTAACAATAAGTTCCGGCGCCGCAGATAACGGTCTCAATAATGGGCGGGTATGTAATGATTTATGATCTGCATGAGAAGAGCGAGGTCTGAGCTTTTGCTATTAGCGTTCCATAGCGCGGAAGAGCTACGTAGCATACATTTGCGTTGATTTTTAATACTACATCATTATTAAGACTCTTCCTGTGTCTATCTAATACATGACTTCCGATACCGTCCTATATGACAGCTAGAACTACAGGTCTATATATCGAAGGGGCCCTTCATTTCCTATGGATATCCCTAACCTGAGGGAAGAACTTTCCTATACGGGATATAAGGGGTGACTCCCGGCCCTTTGATAGGTGGAAGAACTTAGGTAAGTTATAGAATCCATATGATCCATAGGATAGTACTGGTTGCAGCTGATATACGAGTTATGATGCCGTGCAACATGACCATAGCCCCGACCCGAGGTTGGCCAAGCTACAAACCCCGAAGTTCCTTGCCACCTAATATCCCCCGCCCCAAGTCTATCACTTATTGTAGTGATTCTATCCCCTAACCTAAACAAATCCACATATCCAAATCGAGTTCAGCGATAGAAGTAACGAGTCTTGCTAGATTTATAGTCATCCCTTCATCATGGCTTACCCAAAAACGTCGACTCTCTCTGAAGTGCAGCGTGCTCATGAGTCGGATCCATTCCCCTTCATCGTCATCGGCAGCGGAATGGGTGGCGGTACATTAGCCCGCCGGTTGATGCAGAAAGGCAACCGCGTTCTTCTTATCGAAAAGGGCGGACTCGAATATTCTACCCACGTGCTGAATACGCCACGTCCGCATTTCGACCATACGAGCACGGATCCCTCAACTCCAGCACGAGACAACGAAGTAGTATTCCAACAGAAGCGGAAGCCCTGGGCCGTAAAGAAGGGCTCCAAAACGAGCGAATTCGGAGGCGGCGCCATCAACGCTCTCGGTGGACGGAGTCTCATGTGGAGCCTCGAAACTCCGGAAATCAACTTTGGCAACCGTCCAGTGGAACTTGATTTCCCAGAGAGAGTAAAAAGGTACCTAATTAACGGGGGTTATGAGGAGGCCCTTAGGCTCATGACAAACTCACCCCCCGGGGACCCTTTCTACCCTCGTACGCAGATTCACACCGCCTCCGAAGACTCACCGGACCGAAAGTCTGTACGAGAAGCACGAGAATCTCTCGAGAAAGCGCTTGATGACTACTCAAGAAAGTGTTCGGAGGAGGGGCTCAATGACAATGGTGGGGCTGAAGATGACAATTCTCAGGAGGACCCTTTTCCTGTTACGAACGGGGCAGAGTTTTCAACCGCGAAGAAGCTGTATTACTTCCCACAAGGCGCTTACAGTACCACCGACTACCTTCTCGACCGCCTCCACGCTCAAGACAAGAGCTTGACTGTACTAGCAAGTTATGAGGTTGTCAGTTTCGACATGGAGCAAGTAACTCCGGCAAAGAACATCTTTGGTGTTCGAAACATCGTCCTTCGTAGTGCCGATGCACACTCTAAGACGCATGAGCTACCCACAAGGGGGGCAGCCGTCATTTTGTGTGCTGGAACTGTCGACTCGGCGGCAATTGCATTGAGGAGTGGATGGGCCGAACTTCAGATTGATATTGAACGGCCGTCTTCGGGTCATGGTCGTCACTCCGAGACCCATCCATCTAAGGCCACCTCTAGTACTAGGTCCCCAGCAGCTTTTCCTCCCCATGAGCTGTCCGATCCTTCGTCCCAGTCGCCCATAACCCCCTATAAGTCGATAGCCCCTTACGGATTGGTAGGAAGGGGGCTAACAGACCATGAAATATGGAGTACTCGCTTTTGGAATCCTGATCATACTAGCAAGCCGCAGGCAGAGCCGGTGGAACTGTCGACTAGGAAAGCTCTTGTCCACAATCACAAATGCTTGCTTACTATATGTACGCAAGCCGAGAGTTTCTATTCGCATGTGGTCGGGACGGGCAATGAGATTCCTGTGCCGAAGAAAGGCAACACGCTCAACGTCATGGTCGAATTCGAGACAAAGCTCGACGAATTGAGTTCCGTAACTATTGACAAACGCACCTCAGAGCCTCTCCTAGACCTCAACCGCGAACCTTTGGATAGTTCTCCAGAGTTCCAGAAGGCTCTTGGTTGTTTGGCGGAGTCCTTGTATAAGGAATTCAAAATGCCTGAAGATGGAAAGCCTCCACCGCCAGCCCTTGGGAAATTTGGGTTTGTCGCACATGAGGTTGGCACCATGCGTATGGGAAAGACACCATTTAGGAGTGTGGTGGACGAGGACCTGAAGGTTCATTTCATGGACAAATTGTTCGTGTGTGACCTGTCCGTGTTTCCTTACAGCCCGATGGCCAATCCGTCGCTGACCCTGGCCGCGCTGGCGATCAGACTTGGAGACCATCTATCGTATCTAAGGAGCCACCCAAGTCCGAGATAGCTATTCAAGGTACTAGCTCAGACGTCTCCACAGAGTACTACGCAGGATAAACGCTAGAAAGTATCCATGTAGGATTTAACGGGATCTTACCATAGTTTGGGTATGGGGAAGAAGGATATCATTTGAGCTGGACTGGACACTCGTTGAATAGGTTACTGGGA
This sequence comes from Hypomontagnella monticulosa, assembly GCA_902825475.1. NCBI lineage: Eukaryota > Fungi > Ascomycota > Sordariomycetes > Xylariales > Hypoxylaceae > Hypomontagnella > Hypomontagnella monticulosa. The sequence continues at coordinate 2,551,937 of CADEBF010000008.1, forward strand.
GATAAAAGTGTGTTATAGTATTGCCGCAAGTTGATAAAAGGGGCGAGTAACGAGGAAAGGAGCCTAGATGGCCAATAAGAAAGGTCTTTATCACGATCAAAATCTATTAGAAGTGAGGTGTCATCATGCTAGAGCGCTACTCGCGCTGCCTATATCTTAAGTTGGATGAGACATGTCGACGTGCTGTAAGTTTGTGTATAATTACAATAAGATGGCCTTCTTGATGTTGAATATAATGGCAATGATGAAGGCCATACAGGAGATGAGGCTCATTGCGCAACAACGGAGTTGCTTCCTAGGTTCTATAGCCCTCGTGATACTTCGAGCCATGGTAATGCGATCTCTGGGGAGCTGGGAGGTGAGATAGGGGGGAGGGAGTGAGGGACGGCTGTGAGGTGTACGTCAAGTAGAAGGCGGCATCGCTCGGAGCGGCAGAGTGCTGAGGCTAAAACGGAGTAACAGGCCGGTCCGTATGAGAGACGAAATTTTCATTAGCAGAGACACCGGTGCCGCTGTTGGACTCGTTCGGCCGCCGCGTGATACAAGTTAATTTCAACATACACTTTATGGGCACCACGTCATGGACGGCCTGTAATACCTAGTACCTGCGCGCTCCCCTTCATTGCCTAGAGCGGCAACTTCTTATATGAGAATGTCTGTTAGTCCGCCAAGTCTACTCTAGTTAAGGTTAACACTGTGTTACTAGTATTAATAGAAATAAGAATCTAATAACCATAACCCCTGTGTCTGAACCCGAAGATGTACGTACCGTACACAACCTAAGTGAAAAGTCTCATTGCTCGGATTTCCTATTATTGACTTTTTCGTTTCCCCCTTCCGCCAGCCGGGTCTCGGGGGCATACTGCAAATTCCTAGCCTATAGGGTTTAGTCTCAAGGACAGTTTCCGGAATAGGGGCTAACGGACCAATCACACCAAGAACGCGGATTAGCACAAAGGGATTCAAATCAATATTTGGTTTGAATAAGCAGCGGCATTAGTATATAGATATATTGCATGGCTCTATCCGCACAAGCTGTTATAGGCTAACACCGGTTAACCTAATACTGTTCACATTCACGGTAGTCATTGTCATTTGGTAGATGATAAACATATTATATAGTGGAATGAGTGTATTAGTTAGTCGAAACATCTTTAATTATACGCCGATATACCCGAACGAAGTCTCAGTGAGGAGAGTCTGTCATAATCATCATATCTTCCAACTATAACTCCTTAAGCTTTCCATGGATCCAAGACCTTGACAAAAATACTCGTGCAACATGCAACACCATACTACGGATCAGTTCTTGCCCTAACCCCTCCTATCTAATATCTTTATAGGCCTACTTGCTATCATCGAACTGAGCTCCGAAGCCGATGAGGTCTTGATCGGGATTGTGATCATCGACGGGAGTTGTGCTGGAGGAGCTACCACTAGTGTCCGATACATCAGGGGGCTGGGGTACGGGAGAGCCGCGACCGGTCTTCATACTATCGTCGGTATTGCTAGGATCGCGAAGATATTAGTATCGGCCAATCTTGAAGGATGTTCACATAAGCAGGTGGAAAGACTCACGACGTGGTGTCCTGATCCTTCGAGGATAAGTTACCAGGCATCGTGATGTAGCCGAAGTTCTTAATGATAGAGATGAGTAGGATCCAGCTTGGGGAGGGCCGAGCTTCAACTATGAGAATAATTGAGAAGTAGAAGCGACACTGGGCTGTCACTTGTAATGAATGATGATAGTAGTAGAGCAGTCTACGTATGACTGAGAATAATTCAAGATATCAATATCAGTTAAACTATAGAGCAGGACGCAGTTGGATGCTGTTATATCATCTATGAACTGAATATCTAGAGGAGAAAAACAGAGAGACAGGCGAAAAGGAGAGCCGCGGTATTTATCCAGAATACCATACCTCGACCCAAGTCTCCTACAAGCCAGCTTGTCATAGAAAATCCAGACTATGATTTTCTTTAGGTATAAACCCTCGATAGGCACGAATTTCATGCACGATTCCAACGTCCGAGCCACCCAGAGAGCAACTCATATCCGCATGATACCACGCATGGCTTACAGCGGCCGAATCCCACCCTCGTGCCTAGAGCGATGATTCGCCATTCTCCATTTGTTCTGCATATAAGTTGAATATAGATTCCCGCCCACGCCATCACCGAAGATATGTCACTCCCTATTGGGCAGTATCGTTTTGTCAATACACCAGTACTTTGGTACATACTTACTGTGCATACATGTAGGCTATATGCTGTGCGACATACCTTCTACCCACAATATATCGTTACCTATTGGGCGGTTCATTCCGCTCCATTGCGACCCGATTTCCGAACCAGATCATGCATTGCAGTCGCCTACATTCGGGAAATGAGGCGGCTCAAATGCGTAAAAATTCCATTGCTTCCCCTCTTCAAGTCTTCCTTCAATATTCAGACCTCATCAGAACGCTCCAAGTGTCGTGACACACTCACTTATTTCAAATCCGGCTCATTATACCAAAATGAACCCTCCAAGTATTCCAAACAATGCAGACCCGGTAGAGAAATATCTGCATGTTCCACATGATCAACGGTGGGATCCGTTGAAGGCCACCATCATTCGAATATATATGGAGGAAGATACAAAAATCGCTCGCCTAGCACAACGGATGAAAGAGGAGTACGGTTTCGACGCTCAGTAAGTATGCCCTACTGGCTGTAATTAACTTTTGTCTTGGGTTAATTGTTTCCTTAAATAGGGTCCCTCATTATCGGTACCGGTTCAAAAAATGGGATATCAAGAAGAGAATTACCACTGAAGAGAAAGGCGCCGTAATCACAGCACTTGGGAAGCGAAGCAGAAGTCACACGACGAGCACATCGGATGCAATAATTGACCAAGGAGGTTTTGCGAAGAATGTGAACCGGAAAAACCTCAAACGGTACATCAACCAGAGTATCCGGAAGAATGAGGCATGGACTTGGACACCAGGCTTGTAAGTTGAAATCGAACATGCAACATAATTATCAAGGCTCTATCTGTAATTAATTCCAATGCTAGGTTTCTTCGATATGACCTCCCATACACGGCCTTAGTGCGCGGTCTTGGTGTGCATAACTATCCCTCACCATCCGCTGCCGGCCCTGCTACTCCTAGTTACTTAACAGTAAATAGTCCAGAAGAGGTCATCTCCCCTTCCATTGCTCAAAATAACCCATCACCAACCATGCAGCTGGTTCAGAAGAAGATATTATCAGACAGAGCTAGACTCTTCCTCGAAGGCAGAGAATATGACTTGATGGCACAAATGAGCAGAGATGAACGAAGGCAAGACACCATTCCACTTCTACGCCCAAAGTTCTAAGTAATTAACATAGTTTTGCTAAAGATCGACTGCAACATGGCTTCATGATCTCTGGATGTATTCTTTCATGACTGCCAAATACTGGGGCCGAGGACCGAAGGCTTGGACCATATCCTTAATCAATTTCAAGTCTTTTGCCGGAGACCACTCCCCATCTACACCAGGTTCAGGCATTGATGCAGAGCACACCCTCGAGTCCCTGTCGCCCCAAGGAGCGGATCTATCCCTTGATGATCCTACCCAACTTTGCAGATGGAGTATACATTATATGGCTCCAGATTATGAGGAGATTCCGTCACCCTCGACCGTGAATGATGGGTCTGAAGAGCAATTCGATGTCGACGATGAATCCACGTGGAAAAGCTGGACATCAATGGAGTCCGATCAGGATCTTTCAAGCACGATACAAAAGGGGCTCCAGGAGAATGTATTCACGACAATTCAAACCGAGAAGCTCCCTCTGGATGCTGGTCCAATCATAAATGCAGTAAAAAGGTCCCCAGATGAAGTAGAGGCCGATGCCTTTGGTTTTGCCATCATGTCCCGTAATAGAGACGCCCTTACAGCAACTCTAAAAAAGTCTAAGGCAGGAAGACTACAGGAGTCTTTGTCCGAAATATTTCCGTTTCACCTAGCCGCAGCATTTTTGGATGGAGCCAAGACCTGCTGCACGATAATGGATGACCTTGTCAACAGTCTGGATCAATCTAATTCCATTGCTCTCAACTATATAGACGACTTGGGGCACACTGTACTCGACACTCTCTTCATCACCATCTTGAGATCACACAGCACAATCGCGCCCCATGTTATAAGTGATTCATTCAATGGTCGGTTGCGTTTCCCTGGACAGGACGTAGATCCATGTGGGAGATGGGATGCGGATTCCCCTTGTATCCGGAAATTACATGCTTTGGGAAGGGAGACAATTCCTGTGTCATGGAAGCACATGTTTTGTCACACAGCCGTTCAAGCTATATGCCACTGTATCTCGGTGATATGTATGGGTCCATCGACAACAAATATAAACACACCGAGTGGGCTCTTTGTGAAAAGATGTTCCAACTGTAGTCTGAGTCTACAGGCCGGGCCTCTTCATGCCCTGGTGTTGACGGCATTTTACCTAGCACAAGAAGGTATGCCTGGAGAGAACCTCTTTGGTATGGTGGCTTGTCTTGTCTGTCTGTTAACCTTCCGTGCCGATCCCCGCAGTACAGCGGATATCTCAATTCCCGCGCTGCTTGGGCACGAGGTAAAAGATGAGTGCGGACACGCGTCGATGAATGCAGCGGAGCTGGCATCTAAACTACCGTGTGGATCGTGGAGCCCTGAAATCAAACAGAGTTGGATGGCTCTAATTGCAATCCTTCAGCACGATATCGCTAAACGCCAGGATCATGTCCCTACACCCAACGATAAGAATGAGGGACTTGATCATATATACCCCCGTGACACAGACAATGATGGGTATTTCAACGATAGGTATATGTCTATCACGGGTTGTCGCCACATGGTTCATGCTGATGAGAAAAATGAGCAGACATTCGTATACTGTGGTAATCCGCGGCTGGGCCGAATCTGGGCTACAATACAGGCAGAGTTGTTGACATATCGCCGTTTAAGCGAGAGCGATCACTGGTTATCACCTGAATTCAAGATGTCAGACTTGGTAAGAGGGCTGCAAGAAAATGATGATAGGTATATCCTACAGTTATTCAGCGGTACGGGGAGTTCACAGAATAGGTTGATGGTTCACTCGCATTGCGGGCTGTTCGGTGGGAGCCACCCAGGTTGTGTTATGAGGGAAGAAGCTTGTGCGTTTTACTACGGTAATCTTGATGACTGGAAACGCACTACATTTATTAGAACACTTGTATGGGAATAGTCGAGTATCGCAATTGACAGATACTTCCTAAAATTCACTCTTTTGCGGTTCCAAGGTTGGGTGTCAGAAGACCATCTTAGTGGCCTATACGTAGGGAGTTGTCCCGGGGAGCCCTAGCCAGGATAAGCAGGCTCTTCCCTTGGGTCGGGGGTTTATTAAAGATAAAGAGCCGTTTGGATATATAAACCCGTGTTTTTACCTGGGTAGGGGCTGAGGCTCCTTGCATAATAATGTAGTTATTTCTTAAGCTTCTGAATCCGCCTCATGACAAGGAGGTTGGTAGTAGGGAAACATGAGTTTAGAAGCGGTCCATCTCTTTGATATGATACGTACGATAATTTCTGTATAGGATAGCTCTAACTAGTAATAACGATTCTTTTCGTCGTCACAATTACAGGCCCCTAGCTAGACCAAGTTGCAAAACCCGTACAAATCTCCTAACATCATCCACGGAGCTATAAAATCCAAACGAGACACGTACACCCAGGCGATTAACTGTGACCCGCGCACCACCGGAACCCCTCAAGTAGGTAGCCCATTCATCCGAATCTAGGTCTAATACACTTATATGCGGCGCTCTGCTGTTCCGTTCTCGCGGACCTAGGATTCGGATGCCCAGGCGTCCACACTCCTGCATCAGCAAGCTTGTCAGATTATACAAATGTGCCTCCACATCCTCTGGTCCCAGCACATCCAAGTAGAACCTCGTATATGCTTCCGCGGCGGCAACAGCTACCAGGCTCATATTCGCATGCTCGAAGCGACGTGCGTCGGGATACATATTCACCGGGCCGTCACCAGCAACCAAGTCCTCACCCATATCGCGCACCCCCTGCATACTGACAATCGGCGGGATCGGATCTCCTAGTTCCGCAAATGCGGTCGGCGAGACATACAGCGCGCCTAAGCCCGTCGGCGCATTGAGTCCCTTATGCAGGCTAAACGCCGCAGCCGATACCCCCAACGCCTGCACATCCACGGGCGCGAAGCCGACGTGTTGCGTGATATCGGCGAGCACATGGATCCCGCGACCACGGAACTCCGCACAGATACCAGCCACGTCATTGCGCTGGCCGCTATCGAACGTGATGGAGCTTATGCCGATCGCACGTGTCCTGGCATCCACATACGGGCGCAGGGTGTCGGCGGTAATAGCGTCGATGCGGCCGGTGCGTTTAGCGTCGGCAAGAGTGGGGACCTGGCGGACCTCGAGGCCGGCGGCCCGCAGCACGAGCCACCCGTACGCCTGGTTCGGGTGCTCGGTGTCGATGAGCACCACGTTGTCGCCGCGCCGGAACCGCACGCTACGGATGAAGCTCCCGAGTCCTTCGGTCGTGTCCCGCGTGAATGCGATGCACGACGGCGATTCCGCGTTGATGCACCGCGCGAGCAGGCCCCGCGCAGATTCCCGCACTTCCCGCCATTTGGTGTACGGGTATGCATCGTACAGCGCCTCCGCCGAGTACCGCGTGATGGCTTCGTGCACGATGAGGTTGGAGGGCGGCGCGGAGGCGGCGTTCAGGAAGATCACGTCGGAGTTCTGCGCGACGAGGGGGACTAGGTGTCTGTGCGCTGCGAACTTGTCTGATAATCGCTTCTCTTCGTCCACGACATCTTTTGAAGGTTCGCCGTTGCTGGTTTCCTGTTTAGGCGCTATGTTGCTGCCGAACGGGCGGGCTACCATCTCGGCGACCTGGTGGTGAGTTTCTGCTCCTGGCTTGACTTGGAAGATGTGTTTGAGAGGAAAGATGAGTGCGGGTCCTCTAATTCATAAATATATTACAAGATAAGTAAGCAGCATACCTTCCTATATGAGGAATCGCGATCGCTATCGAGTTGTATTGCGCCATATGCCCTCCCCTCGCATCCACACCCGCCAACCCCGCATCTTCGTCATACCGGCGCCAATCCGCGATACGGGTCGGGCATAGGAGATATTTTCTGCATAAGAACGATTGACGACATTCAATGAATCGGGATAGGAGTTAAGAAGTGAAATTATTATGTACCTAGGTAGGTAATTAAATATCGTAAATTCAAAATGTCCACTAGCGAAAAGGATATTGACATTTCCCGCAACAATGGCAGGCCTTTTGGGAATAACACGTCTACCTATTTGCCCGGAACTCCCTGCTGAATGCTGCCCAAAGATGCACACAATCCCAAAACCTTTGTTCTTTTCCTCTCACACCTAGTCTCTTATAGTCGCGGTCACCGTATCTGTTGCGGTCGTGGTTGTTGTCAATGTCTCCTTTTCCGTTACCGTAGCTGTGGCTGTGACCGTGACCTGAGCTGGTGTGGCTAATGTGGCTGATGTAGTGAAATTAACAGGTTTTGTTCGAAAGGGTCCACCCCTTGGGCCGTCATCGTCGTCGTCGTCATTATCATCATCGTTATCGCTGCCCGGGAAGCCGAAGCTACCCGTCTCGATTGGGATAACATGGAGGCCCGAATCAGTGGGAGTAGACCTCACTGGGGAGGGCGTACTAGGGGATGGTATGATGGGCGGTTGGATCGATGAAGACACGGGAACTTGCGAGGACGATGGCGTTACGGTGACGGTTTGCGTAATTACCTCGGGCTTGGAGGTAGAGCTCAACGATCGAGTCACGGTGTTAAAAGTGGTGGGTATGAAATCGGTGACTGTGACTGTCTTCTCGGTCGGTTTGGCAGGCGCTGTAGGAATAGTGTTCGAAGGTGCTTGTGTAGACGAACTAGCTATTAGAGTGGTCTGGGACGTCTTGGTAAATGTCGGTGTAATTGTCACCGTGACTGGATCCCCATCGGGATCTTGTGATCCCCCAGATGAGCTAGTGGGGGTTGAACTTGATACTGGAGGTGCCGCACCGCCTAGTGCTTTGCGAACAGTAGCATCATCCCAGCAGCCAATCTGTACACCTTCCACTGTGTTCATTGGCAAGGCATAGCAAGTTAAATCACCAGCACAAGGGATGATCTCAAAAGTGCCGGCGTTAGTACACTTTCCGATATTGCCGTTGACGCAGGCAACCTGACCAACTGTGCACGCGGATTGATCAGTTAATCCAGCAAAGACTTCATTGTATTGCTTCGCGTCCGCGAGATTGCTTGCCAATGTTTCAGGGGAAACTGTTGTTGTCGAGGCTGGGATGGAACTGATGATGGTAGGGATATCATCATTTAGTGTGCCTGTCGCAGACACCGAGTGAGACACATAAGAAGACTTGATGACAGATGAGAATGGTGCCGAGTTCGATGATGACGAGGAAGGGACTGAAGTAGAGAAGCTCGCTGAAATAGAACTTGTAACACTGGTTGATGTAGGGGTATCTGCTGCTTTGGTATTCGATTTCGAACTGGTAGAAATCGACGAGCAAGAAGCCGTAGAACCGCTTGGTGTTGATTGAGTAGCGCCGCTCTGTGCTGTGCCCTGTGGCTCTGTAGGTAGACTATTGGTTGAGCTAGACAACGTCGCAATAGCAGTCGCGCTCGAGACAGTTGAGTCTATTTTGGGAGAGGACCCGACGAGTACTGTGGAAGACGGAAAGATGCTAAATGACGGAATAGTACTGCTCTCGATAAGGGTAAATGACCGAGATATGGAGGTAGAAGCGGATTTAGCTGAAGTCGATGTATCGCTTGTACTTGAAGGAAGTACAGTCGAGGATGAGGCTGGAATGGTGTCTGATATTATGAATGAACTTAAGTGAGATGAAGATTGTGTCGATACTTCGCTTATCGTCGATGACGAAGATATCTCGCTTGTTACCGTCGATGATGTGGAAGCTATGCTGGTGTTGGCGAACTTATACACACTTGACGCCCCTGCATTTCGCCATCTTAATCTAGTAAATGTTAGTCGACTATCGTGAAGCCGTTCTACTTCATGAACGTACCTTTCTCCCCGCCTCAACGGACCTGCCGCTGAGGCCTCGGAGAATAACAAGAGGTAGGAGAATAAAACGAGAATGAACATTTGATGAAATTTCCGGAAATTTTCCAAATCAAGTGAAACGAATGTCAATCAGAAAGAGAGAAAAAGGAAAGGGAAAAAACGAAAACGGGGAAAGTAGATTATGATGCCGCAAGCATGGATCAGGAGCGATTCATATTACTCGATTGGGATTATAAAGAGCGAGGAAGTCCCAAAGAAATCGTAGGTTTCAATAGGGATTGAACAAGGGCGTATCCACGTGGGCACAATAAGATAGACTGGAAGAGAATAGTCATAACATAGAGAGAGAAAACAAAGAAAACCAGCTAAGAATAAAGAGCCGCAATTTTACGAAGGCGACCCGCGAATCTAGAAGGACGATCACCAATCTCGAAGATCCTCGCCCGCAAGAGCGGAGGGGGGAAACACTTCATCTTGTAGGAAAACTACTGACGAGCTGATTGCGCGCGCATGGGAGGCTTGACCATCGGGTTTACAGTCACGACGTCCGGGGACTGGGTTTCGCTATAGTTTCGGCCAAGATAACAAGTCGAAAACTCGTAACATAAGATTGAGGCCCATCTAGAGGACCAGACAGCTCGGGCGAATTAGCCAATGGGATCGTATTGGACAAGGTCACTCTAACGGTCGGGATAGGGCTCGATCTAGTAGAATGCATTAGAATCACCAGCTGTTTTTCTGTATCATATGTAGATTGGGCTTGAAGAAAGGTTGGATAAGCGCTGCGAGGGGTGCTTGAGGTCCATCGAGGTCCCTTCATTTCATGTTTCGGCAATTTGCTGGTAGAGACGCGCGCTTGTCTGTTATTGGTAGCGGCCTTTCGCTGGTCGGCGGTTATGGCATCTCTGGGCCAATCACTGGACTTTTTGTAGAACCACCTGCGGCCACCGAGAAACCGACAAGTTCCCACTGAGACTCGGCTTGATTGGGTATTAAGACGTTTAAATTCTTTCAGACGAAGTGGCACTAGAAGAGAGGCCTATTGAAGTTTAAAATATGGCATAGTCTTTTTCCCTACTTTCCTTTCGTTTTGTTGTTTCGATCTTCGATTGTCTTGCTTTTTGTTCAGTTCAAAATGGAGGGGTTGAATCAATTGATTGATGGGTCCACTACCTAATGTGGAGCCTTATCACGTGGCCTACCGACTTAGGGAGCTAGCACATCATTCCAAACGAGTCACATGATCAAGATCTGTTGTGTTCCGAGGTTACTTCGACGTCAATCATTTTAGAACTATCTCTAATTGATGAGAAGTGCTATTAAACGTTTATTATATGCAATAGAGTATATCAATAATCAGCCAATATGGATTATATATGTATAAGTTAGCAGAAAGCCAAGATAAAAGAGAACCCCCTACTAAAGAAAGCGACTCAATCATAGGGGTCGTCACGTGACTTCATATGCTATCGATATCGCGGCTCTGGCGATTGCATAAAGGATATATCCTTATACAGAGAGCTTCGTTTCCTTACAAGAATACCTCGTCAACAATCATACTTCCACACCAACCCGTTCATCTTTGGCTCTTCCATAAATTAAGATGTATGAACATATCGTCTCATTAGTATCGCCACCCATATGCTAGCAACTTGAGCGTGGCGAAATTTCTTTCATGTATCGTAGGAGCAAGGAATACCAGCTACTGTTTCTCCACTGCTCGAGGCTGCTTGGCTGTAAACAAAATACCAGAATTTGGAATACTTCAATCTCTCGGCGCATTCGTTATATAAGTATGACCGAGGTTAAAGCACATATTGATGGGTTGGCTAATGGTAATGAAATCATACTTTATATGTTCTATGACCCGGTACCCGATGAGGTTGCCAGGGCACAGGCGCGTGGATGTTGCAATTTGGCAGGCATCGTGAATTGCCGAGCCAACCACGTAGAGAGCCTCTAGTTGCTTACAACATATATGTGTATGCGAATCTGTAGATAAGCCCTGTATCGATGGGCTATAATTGGCAAGATAGGAATATTCGAGAGTTAAGGATTAGGGGGAGGGATCTAGGCCACATATGATTCGTGGGATCGACGTCCTATCCGGCGCCGCCTAAATCAGTTAATATATAGGTAATATGAGATTAACCACCAAGAATGGCGCGCAGCGGCACGTAGGAGAATAAGCCATGCTACGACCATGTATTTAGGAGTTGAGATCCCGGTCATTCTAGAAATTCTCTTGGCCTTTCTGTCACAAGCCTTCGCATCTCACTGACGGTAGCCGCTATTTCGCCCACGATGCAGTTGAAAGCTCTCACCCTCGCGCTCCTCGCGGAGCGCGGCGCCGCTCAAATGCTGGAGATGATGAGATTCTCCTGCTCGCAGCTCGTTGTTGACCGCTTGGACCCTCTGGTCAGTCCGGGCTCTATCCCGTCGCCGCATCTCCACCAAATTGTCGGAGGTAATTCGTTCAACGCTTCCATGGACCCTGCGACACATGATCTTCCTTCTATGTCCACATGTACCAGCTGCACGTTCTCTGAGGACTTCTCTAACTACTGGACCGCCGTCCTGTACTTCCGAGCCCGTAACGGAACATACAAGCGGGTGCCTCAATTCGCAAGCGAGGGTCTTCGCGCCGATGGCGGTATCACAGTTTACTACATCCCTTCGACCACCAAGAACGAGAAGGTCACCGCATTCAAGCCCGGCTTCCGCATGCTTGTCGGAGACGCCGCTCTAACGGGGCCGGGCTCGGCGAAGAAGGTGTGCCACCGCTGCATGCCGAAGACGGGAGACAACAGCAATGTCAACTGCGGAGCTCCGGACAGCCAAGAGCTACCTAAGGGTTTCTGCGCCGGCGGTATTCGTTCGGTCATTACCTTCCCCACCTGCTGGGATGGTAAGAACCTCGACAGCCCCGACCACAAGAGCCACGTGGCCTATCCTAACGGCGACACATCTGTTGGTGCCTCCGGTACTTGCCCGACCAGCCACCCGGTTAAGATCCCCCAGGTCATGTTAGAAGTTATGTGGGATGTAAGTGTTATCAACCCCCCTTAACCTTCATGAGAAGTGGACCCCACCTTTTAGGTGATAGCAATATCGCGCAGGCTATCATCAACCAGTCCAACTTGACGGGAATTCTAGATAAATCGACTTACTGACTCTGCGAATAATAGACTCGAATCTTCAACGACAAGAACCTATGGCCTGAGGATGGTTCGCAGCCATTCGTCTGGAGCACTAACGACAAGTAAGTCACCCTTCCTATCAAGCTTCACATAAGTTAGATTAAAATACTGACACCGGTGTTCAGGAATGGATTCTCGCAGCACGGAGACTACGTTTTCGGCTGGAAGGATGACTCTCTCCAACGTGCTATGGACGCCCGATGCAACGGCGCCGTATGTAACCAGCTGAAGACCCAGTCCTCAGAGGCGGCGATGAAGTGCACGCTTCCTCGTGTTGTCCAAGAGGACATCGATGGATGTAAGTGATATCTCCTAGCCATTCGCTCAGTGAAACCATTTCAGCTAACCCATGTTCTAGGGGTCAATGAAATTCCGGGTCAATCCATGCTTGAATAGATCCGTTTATGGGAAAACCTAGCGGTAGTTGGTGATGGACGTGCGGTATTAGAATGAATCGCTTACGATAAATATACCTAATCACATGTTAGCCATGGAAGCGTTCGTCCAAGCCCATACGCCGCAAATTTGTTCCTTATACATGTAATCTATGCGTATTGAATGAAATAGAAGAGCATCGGTAACTTCAATGAATAGTTTAGATCAACATGACCGACATAGAACATCATCCTTGAATTTTAGGGCAGCGTGATATGCCATACGATGCGAATACATCTCTTAGGCCCCTAAACGTGTATAGCATTTCACTTGATCCCAATATCACGTTATCGAGTGGTTTCGTAGTGATTATATACTGGGTATTGCGAGACATACACTTTACCCCTATTTCACTTGCTACTACGACACATGAATCAGTACCCCAACATTATAGTTTCTAGGTAGCAGTAACTTACTATTAATCAACAAGTCAAAGCAAGCCCAGCCGTTTCCAGATATAGCTACTACCAGCAAAGAGTGTCGTAGCTCCGGTATAGACGATCAAAGGCCCATATCCACTACCATAACCGCCGATCGCCTGGCCCTGCCAGCTCATCCCCTTTACGAGAACGTCACTTAGGGGGCCAGAGACCACATTTCCAACGCCCCGGCCAGCACATAAGAACCCGAAGATCATGATAGGATCAATATAGTGCTGTTGGCCTTCGGGGTCGGCACGCCTTGCAAGGTCCCGCATGATGCCCGGCCATATCGACGTCCAACATCCTCCGAAGAGACCGTATAGAACACAGAAAAAATACAGCACCCCAAGAGACGAAGAAAGTCCCCAGACGAGTAAAGTGCCGATGCTAGCTCCAGCTGTCGAGATAGCTATGCATGTCGACGTCTGGAGCTTGTCCGTCATCGAGCCCATGATGATAGATCCAATAGTTGCGGATATATTCGCTAAGAGCAAGGTCAATGCGGACAAGAATGTTGACGTTCCGAAGGTGGCCCGCGCGTATGATGGGAGGTAAATCCCAGGCAGGAAATAGCCTGTCGCCTGGACGATATTGGCGACCTGGTGGAGCAAGAAGCCTTTTGATGTTAAGAAGCGGACGTTGAACGGACGAACGTTCGTAGTAGCTGATGGAGGCAGCCTAGGCTTGACGAATAAAGATAATGGGACGGCTAAAACGCCAAGAATGCCAGCCCAGATGCGAAGAGCGGTAGGGAAACCGTACGAGGTCAAGAGCACCTCGAAGAGTAGGGGTAGGACAACGCCGCCGAACCCAGCCGCACTCCACATGATACCAAAGGCCATGCCTTTGCGCTGCACGAACCACTCATCGATAAAGAGCACACATGGGCAGTATGCAAAGCAGCCACCAATAGCGAACAGGACCCCTTGTGTAACAATGAGCTGCGGGATTGACGTGCAGAGGGAGCTTAGACCCATCGTAAGCGCCGTCGAAAGAAGTCCCCCGAGTGTAAACCAGCGGGCCCAACGGGGGTAGAGGCGGCATAATGTCAATACGATGGGAGTTCCCATGTACATCAACCCCTTTTTACCGTCAATATGGATTTATATATACGGGCCTGTTGATAGGGGTAGGTATTCTTACCAATGTCATAGTACCAATGACGGCAATGTTACCTGCGCCCAAGAAAGGCTCATAGCTGCTATAGTAATCCTGGAATATACCAAACGAGAAGCCGAAGCCTAGGATGCCGTCAGTTACGCATTGCTTATTTGAGCCGAATTCACTGACCCCACTATATGCGATTTTCATTAGCGATTAAACCCCCAAAGAGAGCCATAAGCATTTCTTTAGAGTTGAACTTACAACTAAGGCCTCAATCGCCCAACAAGCGGCTAAAAACATCCATGCATCTTTACCCCGATCAACTGGTGGTAAGGAAAAGTCTTGCTCGGGGATGTCATCGTTATTGATTTCTCCACTGGTAGATGGGTCAACTGTGGCGTTTCGAGAGCTCGCATTGAGATCGTCTAGTTCAACGGCCATGTTCAGTAAAATCGCGGTTACATAAAAAAAAATCTTGATACTCCTCAGGACTTCCGATCTCATTTATACACCGACCGGAGAATAATACGTTATTTATATAAGGACAAGCCGAGCCCCGAAGATCGAAGCCGAGAATCGGGAGTCGTTGAACGGCGAGACTAAGACGGTCTAGGGGGCCCACCTTTTCTGTCTTCAGCGCCCTGGCGCTATCTTATCTCGGTCACCGACCTAGTCATCGCTAACCCTTTTTTATGGCCTCGCCTAAAATTGAGCTCAAGTTCCCATGGCATAGACAAATATCGACGGATTCCATCGAGCAAACATCAGGGATAGCAGACCCTTACGCGGCTTTCACATAGCGATATCGCTACTATCGTCAGCGATTCAGTCGAGGCCGTTCCCGGAATTTTACGTCTTGTAAGGGTCATATTCATTATAAAAGCAAACACTGTTTAGCCGGAGTCGTGTAATAACGGTATTTTCAACTAGGACAGAGCGGTATAAGGTAGGGAAGTAAGTGGCCAAGTTGCTAATGCTCTCGAATGTTGTCGCAGAGATCAATGATATTGAAAGAGATAAAATAGCATCATGAATATGGTGGTAGGAAAGTTTTCAATGTTAAGGAGTGCTCCAGGGCTATGTACTCTGATTAGTCAGTTATGAGAAGTGTTATGATTCTGATTGGTCTGTTATGAAAATTGTTATGAGATTTGGTGGCAAACTCATAACAAGACCCGCTATATTAGGTTCAGGTACCCACCCGCCCAAGTACCTCCAGGGTTAGTCGTTCTTACAAACCCTCATACCAATCGCATACCACCATCTAGCGCAACGCCTCGGCGCGGTGGTTCCAGCGCGATAATCGCCTCTCGGCACCTATATTCCAGGCCCTACTCCGTGAGACATAGGGAGATTTATGATGCACGATATTAGGTGATTAAAGTAGGTTCCGTGGCTACCAATATTGTCAGGGAGTCGGTACTAGCAGCAAATATAGGCCACGGGAGCTCGTTAGTCAATACGTAGAATTACGTCGACAGAGGCGGCAGCATACCATATCTAAGATATCACCCCGGTCAACGTCGGACACTCAGGACTCGGCTTCCCGCTGGTTCCCTCAAATACAGATTCATGCCGTTACCCACTAAGTATTCCTCCCAAGGCGATTGCTCAAGCAGAGCAGCTGTGGAAGCTTGAACTTGACTTGCTTGGTCAAAAAATGGACATGCCCGCCTCCTTGCAAGCAAGCTTAGTTCCCATGCCCGTGGTTACAACGATCATGGACAACTCCATACCTCATCAATCCTGACGGGTCCGTCTTGTGGCTACAGAGTTCAGGGGGGGGGGGGGGGTCGGTGGCCCCTCTAAACTGGCTGAGTACCCCGAACCCGTTCAAGGCCACCAATATGTTGTAAAAAAACAGCAAAGTAACTACAAGATGGCTAGAAATGTTATGGAATGGCCAAATTTTCAAACCGCACCGATGACACTTGATGTCATCAAGATTCCGAAGCATGGTTTAGGTGAGAAGATCAAAAAAAATACAAGGAACACCTAGGGAAAAGGGGCCAACCCTCGGTAATCCTAGTATGGCTTATATCATGGCCCATTGCACTGCCACATGTGGCTTCTCTGCTATGAAAATTTGGTCACCAACATTGAATCACATCAATGATCAATTGATTCATGCACGATAGAGCTGGTAGCAAATAAGACGTCAGTCGATTTTTTACTACCTAGGCCTTTTCCGCATAACAGCAGCATGAAGAGATCTCTCCTGCTTACCTACTAAGGTAGGGTAGTAAGAGGGATTCGGGACGCCCCATCCGAGTAGCACGCCTCAAAACATGAACCCATCATTCCCAATCATCAGTATGCGTCAGGCCGAGACGTTGTTTGACGAGCTTTAAGTGATCTCCTGCCCACGGTATCCAGAGGTTACCACACTCCTCACTGAGCGAGAGGACGAGCTCTTGTAAGTCCTGTGCCGCCTCAGGCCCATATCGGTCGGCCATCTCCTTTGCCCGGCATTCCACTAGCTTGGTCTTGACCGCGTAAACGAGCTTTAGGTATTGATCCTCCGTCCCGTCCTTTTGCAAGTCGACGTATGGCGCGACCCACTTCTCACCCAGGCGTTGGATGAACGAGAACAGCCCTCGCGGCGCCAGGTCGTCTCCGCTGAGAACACGTTCGATGGTCTGGACTTCTCGCACCAGGGCGAGGGACTGCATCACTCGTGGGTCACCCAGAATTTGGAAAAGGGGGTGAATGCAGTCCCTCCATAGTACAATACGCTGAGAATCAGTATCGTACCAGCGCCAGGGCTTCTCGATTGCTTCGCGAATAAGTGATACGCCTTGCGGCGTGCCAAGCTCCTTGACCGTACGCTCTAGTATATCAATGTCGCCTTGCTGGATCAATATGTTCGCGGTTCGTAGGAAATCTGCCAGAACCGCCATCGGCGTGCTCTCGTCAACCGTCTGGAGGAGGAGTCGCCATCGTCTGAAATCATCTCCTAGAATCTCTCGAGGTGTCTTGGTTTGCTCGTTGCTTTCGATTCGCGCATCATCTTTAGCCTCGTTTCGAGTCGGGGACGGCTCAGGTATGTTATGAGAGAATTTGCAAGCTGATCCATACGGACAACCTCCGGGCTGGTTGAAGAATGTGCAAACTGGCAAGGATTCGGGAACTCGGATGTGGCGAAATTGACAACTTGTTCCGTATTTACAACCTCCTGGTTTGTTAAACAGGAAACAAAGTCCTGCACGGCTCCTACGGGGAATTAGTAAGATGATTTGAGATGCAGGAGTATGAAGATATAGGACCGTGATCCTATCTAGGTAACTTACTTTTTCGAAGGCATCGCGGATTGATGGTGCTGCGGGCAAATGAGATTCGTTGGTGATGGAAAAGGTTACAAACTGGAATGTGAGTGTGATATGGGAAGCTTCAGTTGGTATCTGGGATGGCTGAGTAGACAAATCAACTCAGCTAACCTAAGGTACTATGTAACTGTTATCGTCCTGTAACTCCCTTAGGATTTCATTGAATGTTCCGGGTGGTTCCGCTGGGCTCCGTATTTTCCGGAAGGGTCCGTCCCGAAACAAGCAGTCACTCGGCAGATAAGCCACGAGACTAACGAGATAGGACCACGTCGTCGAGTGAATATCGTGAGGAGTATACGCCGCTACTGGGGTTATCACCACTGTTGACGTCTATCTAACCATGCGTATATCACCGTAGTATACAGAATGTGCACAGGTGAGAATGAATAATGAAGAAATTCGTGATTACAATTTAAAATTTTATCACCTAAAGTACATACCAGTTGACCTACCTACATATGCATATGTGTCTAGTACTATCGGCGTGAAGGCTGTTATCCCCAACCCCAGTGAAATCGTCCCCTTCAAGATATTCGCCGACTTGAATATGTTCATCATCAGACGCAAACTAAGAAGCCCGGAGGTTGCGGCGTTATAAAATGAGGAGTCTCCGCCTTACTACCATATATCGCCGTTATAGGAGAGAGCCATTACACTGGCCCAAGTAGGAGCATAGTGTAGGTGTCTCCCAGCCGGGGATAAGAACCGGCAAGACCATCCATCCACGATGCTCAAATAGGATCTGAACTTCAGGCCATTCACTAATTTGGGGGCGCTCGCCAATTTCAAGATACTCATTGAAGTATTCTAGCTACTATGGCCGCTTTGTTGACGTGCTGTTCATGTCCTGATGTTGAGCTTTGGCGTCAATGATGATTTGAAGCTGAATGCTTCAACAAGTAACTTTCCTAAGTTGTGGAACGTCCCCCTTTCCTTCCCCTAATTCGAGAGGAGGCAAGAGAATGCTAGACATATCACAGGGCGAGAGCCCTGGGTGGCAAACTTTTCGATGCTTTTGGGAAGGAAATGGTTGTCAATGTATATTTCGACATGAAATAAAACTAATTACCTAGTGAATCAAGGTAATATAATAGTTTATTGTGTATTGAATGCTGACCCTCGAGGAGTATTTCAAGAAGTTGGCCGAGACAATCAAAATAACATGACCATCTTAACTATCTTATATAGATACTACATTTAACAATAGTCAGTCTTAAGACTTGAGATGAAATTAATAAATAATCCATATTTGTGTCTAGTGATATAGAGATTTGTGGATTCATGAATAGTTACACCTGTGTATAGGTATGATAGCTGGAGACCTCACCGGCCGCTACGGAGTCCTAGCATATCTACGCGAATCCAGTATTTGAAATTGACCATCGCTTATACTAATAATGAACCGCATATATTTGAATTTTGGTAGCTGTCGTCGTCAACTACAAGGATGTTCGCCACGATTACATACACCTCGGTGGACTCAAAACTCATAGAAGGCCGAAAGAACTCTACTAATATCGTGTCAATTTGAAACCTAGATCGGTTAAGACCCATCCGTGCTTATGGGAGATGTGAATAATATGCCGCATACTAGCAGTGCGATTAAGTATAGTAGGTATTGTCTAACATCTAGTGCGTGCCGTTATCGACATGGAAGCCCGCATTATCTAAGCGTGGACTCTAATTTCTTCTTGGCTGTATTATACTCAGTATTCATATGACTTGAAAGATCCACTACTAGTTTGCATCATGTGTCTTTATCTCACATACTAAACCCCCTTCTAGGCTTAGAGAACCCGCATCCGCCTTTAAGGGGTGAACGAATCAAACAATTTGTCTCTTGATGAGTTCAAAATTTTATTTGGATCTTAGAAATACGCCTTGTTTTATCTCTTATGGCGCTTCTGGTGGGTCCTCAGCTCTTCCAAGCCGCCACGGCCTTTTGATTAGGATTCCGGATCGGGGTTCCAATTTTGCAGCCCTACGGGTTACTGATGCCTATTCCGATTCCAACTCACATCTTGAAACTACGGAATCCTACTATCCCGCTAGGTTTAGTTCCCGTGGTGAGGCTGCGTCCGCCCATAAGCATGCTGATTCGTCACCGTTTACGAGCTGCAGTGCCGTGTAGGATCGTGATTGGTCAGCCCTAATATGGAGCTGATACCTATTTCCAGGAACAAACATTTCAACGTAGTCACAGGGGAAATGCCATTCCCGACGTTCTGGAAAACGACGGCCAAGCACGTGCGAATACGCCGCAGCCTCGGGGCTTAACATCGGCCGTGAGTCCTATTGTGTGAAAAGAAGATGGCGCGGTACATTCCTTCTCATATTCTTCCTTCTCTTGTTCTTTCGCAGACTGGACGAACGTTACGCTCGAGACCGGTCTCTTATCTACGACGCAAGTCAAATGAATTGCCTCCCTTCAGGGTACAATATTACAATCAACACGAGACGAGGCGACAGTGGGGGCCTCCATCTAGGACGTGATCATAGAACGCTATAAGTTGACCGAACACGCCCATCAACATGGCATTAAGAGACACCACGGAAAAGGGCAGACTAGATCCAGCTCGACCCAGCATAGAACGCTCTCGAAATATCCTCTCTTCGAAGTCAAACATCTTGAAAAACTCTAAAGACTCCGAGGATACCGAGTCCAATATGAGTCAAAGTCAACCATGTACCTTCGGGGACGTCGCTGTCTCATATCGAGTGTATATCCTCGATGACCTCCTCGCAGAACCACAGGAGATTGTCCACGACTGGAGCCGGAATCTCCTGTATATCAGCCAACGTCACCGGCAAGGAAATAACTTTGCACCGATCGAACTATCTAACGAAATATCTGTTTTTGATATATCAATCGGTGATATAATCGCCTCGGTAGACATCAGCCCATACGCGGGGCCTCATTGTATGGAGTTGGACGGATCTTGCTCCTATCTACATGTCCATGTAGACGGGGGCACCATCTGGATCGACCCAACGACAAGAACTGTCACCAACTTCGAACAAGCGCAGAAAAGAAGACGCCACGAGAGAACGAGCGAGGACTTCATTGCTGAGATCGACCTAAGATCCGGAAAGATGCGCCAGAGAGTCAATGTTCCCGAGGGCGATAGGCATTCTAGCGATGGACGCCATGTGGCCTTTTCTGCCCCGGCCATTCGATTTGCAAGCCGATCATCAAGCAGTGGATTGCCGGTTGTCGACGTTGCGAGTGACCCCGTCATCGAAGCTATTAAAGCCAAGTTTCCAGTGAGGACAATCTACGTGACATCAAGGAATATCATGTTGGTGTAGGACTAGAAGGGTCTCATGTTGAATTTACTATACTACGGAGTCAATCATTCTTGTTTCATTTTTTTTTTCTGGTTGGTGTAAAATATGGGCATCTAGACTTGGAACCTGGTGTTCGGGAAAACTAGAGTCACTTCACGAAAGCATGGTCTTTTGGGGTTAGGGAGGTTTGCATATGGTACATGGTATATAGACGGTTCATACAGCAATGTAGAGTTGATCCTCTCTTTTTTTCAATATTGCTATTTTTAAATATGACTTACTGCCTAACATACATGTACATACCATCGGTCGATTGATTATAATCTCAAAGCATGATTAATGAACAAATAAGAGAATTAGTCCGGCATCCTTGAGTAGGTCGACACACTCTTACCTAACTTGCACAACCACGCGTGACCGGAAAGATGGCAAACTAGAGGCTTTAGTAGAGTGTTAGAATACGTAGTATATGGATAGTTCGAATTGTTCTTCTCAGAGTGACCAATCAGAATAGCGCGGACTTGAGATCGCTAAAGTCCTATGTGGATATAAGTGGGTCGCTTTTCAGCCCTATAGCGCTAGTTCGCCCTGAGCCCCATCCTATGAATCCTGGTCAAATGCCATCCTTCCGAACTCTGCCTTGTTTAACCTGAAATCGGTAAGTGACTCGCGGGGGTCCGGACCGGCGGTGGGTGGGTAACGAGCAGTGCCGCAATGCCCGCAATGCCAATAACGTAAGCGAGCTTATACCTAGGTCCGTCTGTTCCTATCGGATGGATATGATAAGTAAATGATCTCGTGAGTGGACGGTGGACCGTGTCTTAAGTTGTATGTAAGGTTAGTATAAGTGCATAAGTGCGCGCGCGGTGGGTAAGCAGAATCGCAGCGCCACATGACGAGGACATCTTACGTATTGCTCGTAAACGACGCCGCATACCTTACGTCGGTATAGCCACCCATGGGATCAATGATTTGCTTGGCTCCATCGTAGCTTAATATTCGCCACTGTCAAGTTGTCTTGTTTCATGATGTCTCTGACACTAAAACCCTTGAGGCTGCAACAATGCGATTCAAGCAAAGCAAAATCCTAAGGACCCGTATGCATAAATAGAATACGACCAAGTCTAGACATCACGACAAGCTTCGAATGAGCAAGGCTCCCTGTTACTGCGCCGCCTGTGCAGCAGCCCTAGACCATTTCATATTTTACCATGGAATATTCGTACGACGACCATGTAATGTGATACAGCGTATAGCGATACTCGGGCTTCTCATCTACCATCGGCCTCCTCGCGACAAATAATTAAGCGCGAGTTCAAAGTTCATGGTAGTTATAACAAGTTCATTCCTCAACCTTCGAAACCATCTTTTCTAAATTGCCGATGGCTATCATCAAAGTTGACTTCCTTGATGCCGGTCTATCATAACTGGTGCGATATTTGGCAATGGGACTGGTATTACAACATCCTTAAACTTCTATCATATAGTATGTCCCGTGTACTATCATTTGATCTTCACTACGCTTTAGAAATTCAATCCGCTGTTATTTCGAATATTGAATAGACGTTCGAATCAACTTCCGTTTTTATTCGTTGCCTCATGCTTCGACAAGTACATATACTTGGGCATATAGGCTAACAAGTATATGCATGCGGCCAGCGATCTTTTAGAATATTAGCAAGCCCTTATAAAAAAGCATGCAACTTGTGTAGTCCAAGCCTAGTCGGCATCGAACTCCATATGATGGTTTCCGCTACGGGAACAATGAGACGAGAAATAACTACTAAGGTCAATTCCGAGGTATGAGTGCGAATAGCATCATAAGTTAACGTTAAACGTTGTTGAATCTTATGAGGGTACATATATACTTAATAGTCAAAGCTTCTAGGCTCTTCCCTCATTGGGAATTTATTTACTTTTCCCTACCTAGCGTGTACCTTCTAAGTAGGAATGGGCATGTATAAAACCTTAAAAGTATATAGCTTCAATCTTTAATATTCATATAATTGCCTAGCAACATCCATACTAATACTATTATGCATTATGTAAATATCAACCATCTATGTGTATGTACATGGGTGCTTCTTTCCCATCGCAATTGCCTCTACATAGTACATTGTACTAGATGATTAGGTACAACTTGAATCCAAGGATGTGCTTGGGCCAGCTCTAGCTAGTCCATTTGCAACGCGTCAAATTTTTTGTTTACCAGCTGTAATTTCGCATTCTACCCTGCCTATTAGGTACTAGATAAGTATTAAGTTCAAGATTGGGAGCCTCGTTGCGAATTCACGGTTGCCTTGGGTCTACCTGCCTACCTACTCTAATCATCAACGTTCCTAGCCCAAACAAGTATTCCAAACGGATTGATTCGCTGTCACCAAGTCCGCCATCCCGCCATGTGGTTCCAATAAATGCTACCTGGACCAACACAGTCTCACTTTTGACTGCAGTCAGTCGCGATCGCATTTAAGCAGCCATTTACTTCACGCGCAAATGGAGCAGCACAATCTCATCATTACCACCACCATCATCCACCCGGACTTTCCGTACGTGTAGCCTAATTGCGCAGTTTTCGTTCAATTTTGTTGCGACTCTTCCGATGTGAACGACTTTCTTCGAAACATCTTTCGCAGCTCCTACAGCACGGCGCAGTTAGGAATATACGACTTTCTTCACCGATGCTTCCCTCGAAATCCTTGGTATTCCTGCCTTCCAACTAGATCCTTTCGTTCTGTTTGGTAGCAGCCCTATTGAAACTTCAGCTTTTATGTCTATTATACCGGGAGGTATTCGGATTGAAGCTAATGGAGTCTAAAGAGCTCCACACCCCGACTGGGGTTCTCAAGAGCCTTTTCCATCATGTTGCACTACCAGCGAAGCTACCACAAGGGTCCGAACATAATATCGATGATATCGAACGCGGCTTGGTAGATCGTCTGATCATCGCGGCTAAGCTCATGCGGGATAGCCAAGATGGCAATTCTTCACGGGTTTGGGAGTCTATTAGACATTCACTTTCCCTTTGCAAGATGCTAAACATTGGCGGCAAATTGGAACGCGGCCAATTAGCGTCACATCTCAAGCAGCTTCGTGACTCTGGTCTTGTCATACTTCATATTGCAGCACAAAATGCAGGAATTATCATCCATAAACCCGTTGAGTGAGTTTTCCCGATTTGTATTAAGAGGACTTAGCACTGATAAGATTTTACAGACCAGAATTGAGAGGTAACATTCTATTCGAGAGCTTCGAAGCCTCACCCAAACGCGAGTCCGTCCTGGCATCACAAACTTTATCGTGGACGTTTCCTGGTACCGCTGTGCTTGTACCTGCTTCGGTGTTCTATGATAATGCTTTCCTCGAGAATCTATCTGCCTTTCTAGAGCAAGCATCGGCTGAGTCTACCCAGAGGTTTTCGGAATATATTACGAAAGCAGGACACGCAGTGGCAGAAGAAAGGGAAAGCCCCGATCCGTCTCTTATCACGTCTTTTCTTACCGCAATCTTGGAAGCCAACGGG
This sequence comes from Hypomontagnella monticulosa, assembly GCA_902825475.1. Taxonomy (NCBI): domain Eukaryota; kingdom Fungi; phylum Ascomycota; class Sordariomycetes; order Xylariales; family Hypoxylaceae; genus Hypomontagnella; species Hypomontagnella monticulosa. The sequence continues at coordinate 2,576,356 of CADEBF010000008.1, forward strand.
AAGCGCATTTCCCCCATACTCCTCCGAAAGAGAGTTCGAGATGACGTGTGCTGGTTCAATAGCGCAGCACCTTGGCGAAGGCTGCCTTATTGGCTTGTTCTTCGAGTTTCCATCGCGCGGTATCTGGCAACAATGCTTGGCGGAAACCATGGCAGGATCCAGTACAAATTCCTAGTATGTATTGTTCATGGGGTGATATTAAACGACACCCAGGACGTCATTGCGCTAGAGGATCAAGCTTTCCTCAAAACAAAGCTTTGTCGCCGCCTCTATAAGCTCGATCGAGATCATCTTGAGCAACCACAAGATACCCAAAGCTCTTATCTTTCATTGATTCAAGCTTTAACACCATGGTTCGATAAGGTGATTGATGCTGCCGCTTCTAGAGTTGGCAATGCTTGGGATAATGAAAAAAAGACGACCACCAAGACAATACCGCCATTACCCCGTAAGACAGATTCGGCACACCAATACCTAGATCTCTCATGTAGCCGCAAGCACCTGGAATATGCTCGGAAAAGGTTCCAGAATCCATCCTCGCATGAACTACCTCGGATTCATAAACCAGGACATCATAAACAGCACATCCAGGCTTTTGGAGAAAGGCTGATCCGGTTATTCGATGAGGAGAGTCGAATCAGGGCTTGTATTGACGACATGCCCACGAGCTCCTTAAGCTTGTCGGCACGTATTCTCCAATTACACGATGTTATCATCAACTATACCGACAATTTAGACGGCTCTTACGATCATAATGCGGAACAGAAGTCTATAATGCTCCTCACGTTAATGGAGGTTTGGACAGCTCTCGACGAAGCTGCATGCAGGATGTTTCCTCTCTTGTACGACTTCCATCCCGTTTTTACTACGCACTTGATCGATGCCTTTCGCCTTCCCCTTATATCCGACGTAACACGAGCACGGAAAGTCCAATCATACATTCATAAACGAATACTTAGATGTAGTAGAACAGGTGCGACGCTATTTGACGACCCGTGTAAGGGCTGTTTCGCGGAAAGATACTTTGACGACTCTCCTGGTTCTAGTTCACTCGCAAATCTTCTTGCCGAGATACGATTTGAGGCCAATGTCCAACGCACGGTAAAAGAAGAGGAATGGGAGGAACTCAGTGCCGAGTATGAAAAGTTGACTAAGGAGTATGAGTCCGCAACATGCGATTATATTCAGTCGGCGGATGGACTGCGCTCGGTGCATGATGCGTATTACTGTTCGAAGTGTCGGATCGACGCAGCAAGATCCCGTATGTCAATCAAAGCTTTTGAGTCACCATTGCCGGAATCTACAGTGATGGCTAAAGCTGTAGTGTTCGAGCTTCGGTGTCCCGAAGCGCTTGCTACGTATCGCGATGCTACATGGAAGATCTTGAACCGCATTGCAAATCAAGCTCAAGATTCAGGGATTGAACCAAGGCTACGCTTGGAAGACTATTCTGGGCTGCGGATGTACGCCAGGGCCCCTGGAAGCATATCTCTTGCATCAGTGACTAAATCCTGTGAGTTCCGTTTTATTAAAATGGTAAACATCATGCTGACGGAGTGCAGTTTTGATGACGCACTATAAGGAAAGAAAGAGATTCCCGGTCGAACTAGACCAAGTGTGTCTCCCCAATGGCCTCAAGCTTGCGTACTTTGACAAGGCCACTAAGTCCTGGCCGGGGCGCCAGAAAATTCATCCCACCTTTGAACATCACTATAGCCTAACGCTTCCGAAAGATTCAGCCTTCTCATCGCTCCTTGAGTCTCAAAGTTTCCATGTTTATGGGGATGGCCCATCCTCCTACGAGATTGCAGCGTCTTATTCGTCTTGTCCGCCTAGTCTTAATGTACACGAATATATGGCATTTCAATCCCTCTTATCCGGCAAACGTCGAAGATGGATTACTATTTTGACGGAGTTTGGGTCATCCAATCTCAATCTATCTACCGAGACTATTGTGTCCTTATTCGACCACTTAGTACATCAAATTGGCCCGCCGGATGAGAATGAAGAGCTCCTTGGCACTACACACTATGTTTTTAGAGACGTTTCTTTCTGTGAAGTCTTCTTGAAGCAGTTGAAGATGAAACTCGAATCTATTGCTTCTAATTGGCGGGAGACTCATTTGATGGAGATTATCATCATGTTAACGTTTCGGCTGGTCGTGTTCACCATATCCTTCCCACACATGGAGCATCTGATGAGAATGGGCTTGGATCTCCTTTCCCGGGCGCAAAAGGCCACCCTGCAATGGGTGAGGATGTTGCGAAAGGAAGCTTACCGTACAAATCATCTAAATAACCTACAGAACTGCCAGTCATATCTGCTATGGGCTGCCCTCCTCTGCAAGAGAACCTTCGCCCCTCACCAGGTACTGACCACGACTGTCCTCGAAGGAGACGAGCTTTCTGCGTTTATAGAATGCAGCACAGCAATCTACGACAACATCCCAGATAATATTGAGTCACTTGGGAGAATTGCGAGAAACTCCTACACCCGTGATTTGCGGATGATGTATAATTTGAAGGGTCAAATTCGCGAGTCAATCGAGAAGTGCGGAAAGGACGCGATTCTTGCCTCACTTAAAAACTTGTGGCCAGCAGCCGAGTCGATGGCAATTCAAGAAATTATATTTACAAACGACAACTGGGTCCGGGTTGAACTGCATGATTATTATGCAAGACGCGCAGTTGCAGATTACAATTACCTCTTCGGCATCCTACTGATAAATGGCCAACCTCTAGGTGTAAGTATTTATAACTGGTTCATTATAGCACTATTCGTGATGACTTCCTCTAACTATTTTTTAGAGACTTCCGACAGAACCCAAAGACACCATTGTCCTCGAAGAGCTTTTTGGGAGCCAAACTAGTCTCATGAAATACCCATCAAGCAGCCCTGGGATGACGCATGGTAAGTATCCCCCCCATCATACTTCTCCCCAGGCGCCAAATAAGAGCAAGTAGAGCGAACACAGCTAATCAGATTATTACATAGTCTTGGCCTTTGAAAATCTGGGTTACCAAACTCATATTGGATACGATAATGGAGAGACCATAATCCGCGCCATTAAGGGTAGACAAGTGCTAGAGTTCGTCCCAAGGGAGATATTTTACAATGGAAATTCTTTTGATCTTCCAGCACAGCTCATATTCAACTGCATCCACTGGCTGTGAGTTACCAGGGAAATACCTTGATCCTTCACAGAGATCTAACAGACAATAGTGATCCTGTATCTGGCATCCTTGAGATCAGACCAACGTCAAGAAATGTTTGGAAGTCGAACTACCACAACTGGAAGCTAGATATCACAACTTCTAGATGCTCACGATTCACCCCATACGGCAAACTAAAAGAGACACTGGTAAATCCTTACTGCCCGTTATTTATTCGGGTGTCAAAGATTTTTGCATTGTTCGAGAGGCCAATGCATTTAACCATATACCAACCAGGCGGCCGAGCACCCATCATCGAGATGCCCCGGATGCAGCTAAGATGGTTTGTAAACCTCAAAGGACTGCTACAGTCTACACATTTGCAGGTAGAGATTGATCCCTCTCAAAATATCGGCACGGTAAGTAACTTGAACGCTTCTATTTGACATTTGATTGGGCTTATCAGGGCGCCGTAGCCCCCCAAAAACATTAAACCGGAGCAACTGTCACTAATTTGATATGTTCCAGTGGTATGGTCTGGATAGCAAATTGGTCTGTCGCAGCTTAAAAGATCCTCTAGAACGCTCGATTCTCGTCCCATTGGCACCACTTGCAGCAAAGAGCCGGGGTTGTCACGTTTCAGTGTACGTGCAGTTGCCAGACAACCCATCAATACATTATCTTCGCTTCACGGTCAACAAGGCCCTTGGCCGAATTGATTGTGCTGCTGACCCTACACTGGTATACAAAAAAGCAGAAATACATGCCCTTACATCTTTTTTATTGCCAGACCCCTTGACAGGTTTAACAGGGGCCGAGAGCTCCTTGGCAATTTTAACATCTGGATTAGCCCAACCATGGTCACCTCTAGCCATTCTTCCGAGTTCCGTACTATATTCCCTCTCACATTTCTCCCCAAAACGAGAATACTATCCCCAAGACCTTCGAGTCATGAAGAAAGAGACTTGGATGGATCAGCTACCAATGATGCTTCAACGCGAAGAATACCATATTCTAATTACTCGGATCCTCTCGCAATCTGAACGACTGGGTGAATTCAACTTGAACAAGACAGAGATACCAAAATTTCCTTCACCTGGAGATAATCACCTGAATTTGCGTGCTCTTCGCCGACGCCGGCTCTATGAGAGAAGCAGCAATTATGAACTCCAGCTTGATGAGCCAGGTGACACAACATACGAAGCCAGACATAACCCCCTGGCGACTAGTCGGCGGTACTCCAATGTCTTGGAAGCAATCGATATAGTACGCCGCAAACCAGCATTCATGTCTACAGTGGGGGATCTTGCACTGAACCTCTCACATTCGCTATGCATCAAAGGTTATAAGCAGGATTTCGAGCATGTAACCCTGCATGATCGACTTAAAGTTGACGTTCGCCGCGAATGGGGTCCGTTGGTTAATGCTTTGAAGGAGATGCAGGATCGGTATAGGGTCATGTTCTTCATCGGCATTATATCGTTTCGGCCACATGCGAACATGCACTTAATTCGGACACTGATTGCATTTTCACTATGGAGCGATCTCAAGTCCTTAACCCTCCCTGATTACGCGGAGTACTCTAATTTCCGGCCGCGTCAAACGCCACAGGTTGACGTACTCGTCAAATTAATCGAGCCTTTCCGGGCACCCCCTCCTGAAGACCCACCGCTAGTAGAATTTTCGAGCAGCAAGGCCCGGAAAAAGCTTTGGCAAGCGAGGCGAGTTCATACTGAAAAGGCAGACGCAGACTGTAAGAGCTTCGCTCAATCCTTGATGTTAGAATGGCCTACACCCAGTCCAAGCGCAAAGAATATCGAAAATCTGCACTTTTTAGACGCACCTGCAGCCCTGGAAAAGGTACGCCCCGAATGGGAACAGCTTTATCAAAATCATGAATTCTATAGTCATCTCCAAGAAGTTCAGAACATCCTGAACCGGAGACATTCAGACATCGCCTTTCAACGACCGGGTTTTGTAGCTTCCGAATTAATGTTTCCAATGCAGCATTCCAATTATGGACTACCTACCCTTGCGTATGATCTGACGAGGATGACCGTCCCCAAGGGCGGAGCAAGCGCCGCAAAGCGTGAGTCTAGTCTCGAAAGCAAGAAGATACAGGTTATACCTGCCCTCGGGGACCCAACCACAGAGAAAATCACCCTTGAACTAAACCAGATCATCGGAGCAATTTCGGAATCGGGATCGGGCATCAAGGACAAATATGCAAACGATTTGAAAGAGGGTTTGGCCACCTTCAATGCTCGTCGTTCGCAAACCGTGGCAGTTCCGGCATCGTCCCCGCCTACTGAATACACCGTTCTTCAGTCTGAAGAGGTTGTTCGGCGATGTTTTGCGGAAATTGAGACCGCGGTGCAGAAACCGAACGATATGTTTTCTGAAAGGCAAATACGTTGGCTCTTACGAGCTCAATTGTATCCCGCCGTGACGCCAATTACCATTCTCGAGCAGCTTCGGTCAACCTCAAACCGTTCTTTCGGCAGCGGAATGAGGGAAAAGATTCTTCAATTTGCTTTGTCAATTACCAACCTACAACGACAAAAACGTATGCTCATGTATCGACGCTCAAATGAGCACGCTCGCTATGAAGAAGAACATATGAACGTGGGTCATTGCAATTGGCGTGTGGAAGACTACCCAGACTGGCTCCTTTTGGAAGTTGAGTCAAACTTGCTCATTCGGAAGACTCAAGTTGAAGTCGCATTAGCAATAATCGCACCAGAATCCGGAGCCAACAGTGTTTTACAGCTCAATATGGGCCAGGGGAAAACCTCGTGCATTATTCCGATGGTCGCGATCCTACTTGCAGATGGCAAGAATCTCATGAGAGTATCTGTACCAAAGGCCCTTTTACAACAAACAGCGCAATTGCTCCACGGACGCCTGGGTTGCCTCGTCGGTAGAGAGATCAGCCATATCCCATTCTCGCGAAGAACGCCAACGAAAGAGAGTTATGTCAAGCTCTTTCTTAGGATACATCGCGATATTCAGAGAAAACGTGGAGTCATGCTCTGCCTTCCGGAACATCAGATGTCATTCATGTTAAGTGGCCTTCAACGCGTGCTAGACAAGCAAATTCCCGAGGCCAATATGATGATCCGTGCACAGAGGTGGCTTCAATCGTGTGCCCGGGATGTCCTCGACGAGTGCGATCATACACTTGCCGTTAAGACACAATTAATATATCCTTCCGGATCACAAATGTCAGTTGACGGACATCCTCATCGCTGGATTGTCATCGAGCAAGTATTAGGCTTAGTGGACATTCATTTGTACAGCCTTGCTGATAGCTATCCACACTCCATAGAAGTTGTCAGGCGACCACATGGGGGTTTTCCTTTTGTCTTTTTCCTCCGAACGAATGCGGAGGAAGAGTTGATTAAACGTGTCAGGAGCGACCTTTGCGGGGGTATAAGAGGGATTATACCTATGGATTCTCTTGACACGATCGACCGCGTTGCCATCAAAGAGTTTCTCTCGGGTGGTAAAGTTCGCCAATCAAGCGTGGATCGCATCGCTCATCTTTGCCCGGATCGGCCACATGTCCGACAGACCGTTTATCTACTTCGCGGCTTGTTTGTTCATCGTATCCTAATCATGGCGCTTAAAAAACGGTATGGTGTCCAATATGGGCTCCATCCTCTCAGAGATCCGGTAGCAGTCCCATTCCACGCGAAAGGCGTTCCAAGTGAGCAGTCCGAATTCGGGCACGTTGATGTAAGTTTAACGAATATATGATTCACCACACAGCATAGGATATAATTCAAACCCCGCTTATCATACTCTAAGTACTAACGTGGAATAGGTGGCTATCCTATTAACCGCATTGGCGTTTTACTACTGTGGAATCAGCATTCAACAAACCCGTCAAGCGTTGGGAGCCGTTTTGAAATCTGACGACCCCGCCTCCGAGTATGACAAGTGGACAGAGGACGAAGACTTTCCAGATTATTTGAAAGACTGGCATTCAATCAACGTTGACGATTCTCAGCAAATAAGCCAAATCTGGAGCTGTGTGCGTTTCAAAGTGCCCATAATCGACTATTTCATGAATCACTTCGTCTTTCCGCCACACGCGAAGCAGTTTAGAATTCGCTTGCAAACAAACGGATGGGATATCCCTCTGCTCTCGAGCAAAGGTTCTGGCCAGCCAACGGGGAAAGAATCTTCCAATAAGTCAAAAAGGTTAACAACCGGCTTCTCTGGTCAGTAACACTTTAATTCCTACGTAGTCTCTTGAGGTTGAAGCTGGGAATTTGAATTAACCGTCTCCTCTCATTAGGTACAAACGACATTAAGCCACTCTTGCCCTTAACTATTAAACAGGACGACTTGCCATCACTATCTCACACAAATGCGGAGGTCCTCACGTACCTCCTACAGCCGCGTTCCAGGAGATATGTTGTCATGGAAGACTCACGTCAGCGACGTCTCGATGAGGTTTCATTTCTTTCTATGCTAAGAAAGAACAACCTCCGCATCCTTATTGACGCCGGTGCCCAGATACTCGAGTTATCTAACAAGGATCTAGCTGAGAAATGGCTCAAGATAGACGGCCGAGCAACAGTGGCGCTGTACTTTGAAGGTGATATACCACTGATCCTCTCTAAGCAGGGCACAAAGACCCCTTTGCTTGCCTCACCCTATGCGGACAATCTTCAAGAAGTCCTCGTGTACCTTGACGAGGTAAGACATAACTATCTGCAAAGCAGTCTAACTAAAAATTCCTTGCTTACTCACCACAGGCTCACACGAGGGGAACTGACCTTAAGTTCGGGCCAAATGCTTGTGCTGCCCTCACGCTAGGCCTAGGCCAAACCAAGGACCATACAGTGCAAGGTACGACGCCCAGAACAATATATTAACCTGCGTGCTAATGCTATTTTCAATTAGCTGCGATGAGGCTACGTCAACTTGGCACATCTCAGTCTGTCGTATTCTTCGCTCCGCCTGAAGTAAACCAGAGCATTCGCGACTTGTGTAATAAGAAAGACAGCATGTTCGTAGATTCTTATGATGTGTAAGTATCAACCATCAGATTAATGCTATACATTTTATCATTTATTAATAATACTAACATGCAATAGGATTCGTTGGCTCATCAATAATACTTGCGATGCAATCGAGCAGTTACAGCCTCTATATTACTCACAAGGCATGGACTTTTGCAATAGAATACAAGCAGCGGAAGACTTCCCAGATTTCTTAGTTGACGACGAGCAAAGAGCAGCATATATCGATGCCATCAAGCACAAAGAGCGACAGACTCTACAACAACTCTATGGGCCACAAAACAAAGCAAAGACGCATACCCCTTTAAAGTCAGATGCCAGAATTGCGGGTTTTGTTAAGGAGCTTGAATCCCGCAAGAAAAGTTTCCAAGATACCGGCCGGGCAGTTCATGCCGCAGCTCTGCAAGAAGTTGAGCAAGAGCGGGAGACGGAGGTTGAAGTTGAGGCTGTACGCCAGGTAAAAAAACCAATCGCATACACCCCTCACAAGTTCCCCGGGCTCCATAGAGATCTTGAGACTTTCGCCAAGACAGGGAGGATTCCCGCCGGGTCAGACACATTCATACACATCCTAAGGTCCTTGGCTAAGACTACGCTTGGCAAAAAGTACAAGATCAATCACATGATTAGCTCTTCTCCACTGTTCGTGTCGAGTGAATTCGAACGAACTGTCAAATTGGTCTTCGAGTCAGCAAATGACAATTTCATGGTAATAGTTTCCTAATAATACTACGCGATTTCAGTTTACTAACCCTCTCCAAATAGCGTCCTGTTCAGTGGGTTCTCTACGCAACATATCCCGAAACTGCTATAATCGTCACGCCCGAAGAAGCCGAACTCTTAATTGAAATCATTCAAGAGACGCGAATTAAAAATCAACCAAGTCCCACTTGCCTTCTAACATATGCCGCGCCAGTCACTAGACGGATGATGCATTTCAACAAGTTGAGCTACTATGCGATCCCGCCTCTTCCTCCGGACTGGCAGGTTTCCCAGTGGCTTACCACTGAGCTTGGCTTCTTTGCGGGGAGACTCTACTTTGATTGGTCAGAATATACCAGCATTTGCGAGTTCCTCGACATCGATACCTCTTTAACAGGAATGAACGAGCTCGATTCGGAGGAGACAGAGAGTACTGAGCACCTAACATCTCCTATTGCAGCAAGTCAAACTAAGGCAACCTTGAGCCAGCCCAAAATATCTCAGAAGCCCATCGAGGATCGCCACCTAGTCGTCGAATCATCTGGTCGAAAGTCCCAATATTCGGCCCCCGTGTTGACTTCCAAGCCTTATACATTCACACGAGAGTATCTAGCCGCCCGACGGCATGGGCAGGACTTCACTCATACTCCAATGGGGTTTATATGTAGTGGGAAGCCGCTTAACATAGAAAGCCCATTCTTCCGTCAAGCTGACGCCACTCACCGCACCCAAGGTCTGCTGCCAATAGGAGCAGCGCAAGCCGATGATGACGGTAGTGGCGACGAAATCAACGAAGCTATGGACTTAGGAAACTACGATCCATCATCAGAGTTGCGGGATGATGAAGATTACACGGTAATTGAGTACGACGAGTCGGAGATGCGCCCAATGGATGAGGAGGAGAATAGTTCTAGCACCGAGGATCGACCCGCTAAGGGAAATCATGGGAAGGGAGCTGCAAGGCGTGGAGGTAAATCTGCTTGATTTTCCAACAATCAACTCCAAAGGATTTTTGTTGGAATTTGCGCTATACTGGTTGCTAGCTGATTGTAGTGGTTGTATGTCGCATAGCTCTTGAAGCTGAATTGAACACTGTTGCATTTCGTTGAAATGATGCCTTGGTCCGTCATGTTAAGTGACCCAATGATCTGGTAATTGACCGCCTGCCTATCGAGATCAAGTGTAGTGCTACTTTCGTTGCATTAGGTATATAGTCGTCACCCGACGCATACTGAAAGTTCCTCGAGTTCAGGCAATCCCTCTCTCTTTAGAGTAATAATCGTAGCTCAATTCAATTATAACATACGACTCCTCTCACTTTAACTAGGTATTACGTTTAGAAAATATTTGAGCCCGTATGTAGAACCATTCGCTCGGTTCCCTAGTGAATGCAAGTCAACTAATTACGATTTCTAAGTGGCCAATCAGGTGTTGAGAACATCTAAGTTGACAACTAGCTGGGGTTACACATACTTCTAGACGTAGCCAATCAGACTCTACATTCAGAACCTACTACTGCCGAATGCGGAAATAGCCACAGCAGAGACTTTAATCACAGCTACACCCTCAAACCTGATAAAAGTCTATAAGTTTTAAGTCGTTATCAATGATATTTACCCGAGTTTTACGAGGGATATTGTGTCGCTAAAATTCTCAATAGACTCCTCACCGAGAATGGGGGGTCCGGTGTGCTTAAATCGCTGCGATAAGAAATTTTTGATAAGGAGTTTCTCGCGTTCCACGGCCGACACGATTATATAAGCAAAGTAAAAAGCTATAATATTTAAATTTTTTAATTTTATATATAAGTAAAGAAAAATTTAATTATTATAAAAAGTCAGGTTGCACTACTTAATTATACGTTTTCGTAAAGTTATGGATTTTTGAAATTTAAGAATTAAATTTATTATGTAATAATCGTATTTCGTAGCTATTTGAAGCTATTCCCAAGCTTGCCGTCTACCGCCGCGAAGCGGCCAGGGTACGCCGGAGGGTTTTTGCGACGGCCGCGCGCAGCGGCCGGAGCAAAAACACGGAGGCGCCCACCTTTTATGGGAGCAGGGAAGCAAGAGTAAATAGAATAGCAGGAATAGGGGGGACGGGAGGAATAGGGGCAGGGGTGGTAGCTACGGAGGTGGTGGTTGCGGGGGGAGGAGAGGCTATGAGGGAGTAGGTGGAATAGGGTGGATAGCTATAGCCGTGGCTACGGGGAATGGGTGGAATGAGGGAGTATGTACGGGGGGATAGCTACAGGGGTGGTGGCTACGGGGTGGTGGTTACGTGGGAATAGCTTCATTAGACTTAAGGAGGTTTCGTAAAACTCGGGTTACTGTGCCACTGGGGGTGGCCTCGGTTTTACGTAGGACATTTCAAGCATAGTGTATCCAACATATTATATTCACAGTTAATTCTCATTTATATAGAGCTAATATCAAGGACCAGGCAGAGGACAACCTACCATTATTCATTACTTGTGCTAACTAGCTTTATCAATTCTTTACCCTCCCGTCATGCTGCTCGAATGGACCGATTACATGCGAAGCACAATGACTATCGCGAGAGCTATCCAGGTCGCATAGAAAATCTTGCTGGCGACCGACTGCTTTGGCTCAGCGCCAGACTCGGTACTGGGAGCAGCTGGGCCAGAAGCAATCGTACCACAATCGTTGGAAGATGTAGCATCGGGATCCGTGGTTACGAAGTTGGGTAGCCTAGCCACGTTAGAAGTAGCCGTACCAGAAGGAAACGTACCGGTGGTTTCAGAAGCATCTACGCTAGCAGTAGCTGTCGCGAGGGAAGTAGCTGTAGTAGGCGTAGCATGAGTTGCATCAGACTCAGCACCCTGCGACATCATAGGGGGGGCGAAAGGGAAGGTAGAGCCCTGTTCCTGACCAACGAATCCCATAGAGCCAGCTCCATTTGTGATGTTGTGAGGTTCGATGGTGCAATTACAGCCCTGAGGGCCATGATAGACAGAGCAGTCAAACGCATGAGTTTGGCTGAGGTTGGTCATGTTGGTGGGATGGGCCCGTGTTAGCATCACGAAACAGATGATGAGGAGTGAGATGAACATAACGCGGGCGAAGAACCCGGATACCATACCCATTTTGAATGCTGTGGCTTGGAATATGCAGAGTAGTTGTCCTTGTATCAATAATTTTGGTCTGAAATGGAGAATGTTTATCAAATTTGTGTCCGATGTCTTACCAACTTATATATCCATCTCCGTTCAACAGATGTCTTTGTAATATGGACCCTGTATTAAAACAATGATCATTGTTTCCAGGGATTAAACAACGGTATTGTTCACATGCATGAAAGGGGTCTAGACAAAGGTGCTCTGTAGGCTTCTTGTGAAAGAATATGGCAGATGGGAAAGTGTTGGTGAATGGCGAAACCAATTGAGTTTGCGCGAACTCGTGGGGGGGGTATGAAGCAGGGTTTCAAGGGAACCAAGATCGAAAGATCCAAGATCATCGATTGCGAGAACCCTAGGAATGCCGACACAACTGCCCTTGATGTACAAAACATACTCAGTACCGTCACCACCTCCACCTCCCTCTCACCAGAATTTGAAATAGAATTTTATACGTGGTTGGGTCCGGGTTGTCTTGGAAATCATAATCGGAATCGTCTTCAGAGCCGCCCCTTGGTAACTATTTACCTACCTTCAGAATAGTAGGGTTAATCATTCCATAGAAAACTAAATGGTAGCCAGCAAATTTAGAATTCATAGTAGGTTCTATTGCTATTTGTTAGTTGTTAGTAATCAGTTCTATCATTCAACTTCAACGCTCGACATGAAACAACAGTGCTTCTTTCTCGAATCGTATCTCCACAGAAGTATCTCCTTTAGTGTCCCGACAGGTTCCAGCTAACCCGTGCGTCATGCTCCAGATTGGCGAGGAATTGGGAACAAGCAAGTTCCAGAGAATCCTTTGCTTCCAAATTAGTATTCGACTTTCGCCACGGCGGTGTCCTCTGGGTGACTTCCATCTCCGTAGTGCGGCAGTCACGGGCAATGTGACCGAGTCCATTGCATTTATGGCACACAATAACTGATGCTGAGATACTGTGATTCGAGTTAGTGACCTTCCCTGTGCCCTCGTCATCGCGAAATGTGCCGTTCACTAAAGCCAGATCTCGGAGTTGCTGGCGTTTCCTGTCATTTTTGTGTCCCGGTATAGTAATGGCGTTCTCGATGACTGCTTGAACGAGCTGTTTTGCCGTGTCGACTCTATCCTGTGTATCCGCCGTGATTAAACAATGTAAAGGTTCCTGGTAAGCGTCAGTATCAACTCTTCCAGGCCCACGAGGGCCGGCGAGGCGTTTGCCTTCTTTCGCAGAACCTTTGCCACGAATGACTATGGAAGCATGGGATTTTGTGTTCATCTCTGCAAGGCTGCGCCCACGTGGCCCTAGGAGCTGCCCGATAAAATTCACTTCCGGGAATTCCTTTACGGGTATGTACACCTTCTCTGTAGGTTTTCTCCATCGCAAGCTAGCCCGCACGTAATCCTGTGGCGGATGGTAGTTAGGAATGGTGCGTATCGCAGTCTGTATGAGAGAGTCGCGTTCCTTTTCAAGAATTTCTCGTTGGCGGCGATGACGTGTGTTGACCCGTTTACCTAACGAGTCATAAAGGGGTTCAGGTGATGGAGATCTACGGCGATGATTAGCGAGGTCAGCATCGCCTACACTCAGTTTTTGAGAGATCTCTCTGATCCGGAAACATAATACGTATGCATCGATCTGTTCGCTCGTCATGGGCGTTGTACTTAAGGTGGTTCCCATCGCAGTAGTCTCGGGGCCCCATCTACTTCGTTTTCCATTGCTTATTAAAGCCATAGTGGAAGTATTTGCTAATTTTCGTACAGTCACGGCCCGCCGTATTCGTTTGATTAAGCGAACTCTCATGAATCTGAATGTATCGGAAAATGGGCAGCGGGGTACAAGTTGCTGATGTGATACCCTGTTGTGTGGCGCTCTTGTATGTGTCCTTGTGAATAATATTTATCTTCCTTTATCGGGTGCTTCCTTATGAGTATAGTTAGCGTGAGTTTGTAACGGTAGAATGGATGGTAGTAAATGTTCATCGGGATGGGTCTCTTGTTTATATACGGATACGTGACCTTAGCCGAGAATGGTCCAGTTAGGTTGGGGCCTAAAAAACACAAGGTGCTCCATCGCTTAAGGCTTAAGCATATCCATTTGGTTAGTCCTTATTTCATGGTCCGAGTCTCGTTGGGTAAAGTTTAACTTAGCTTCGTTTTATTTATCTTTAAGTAGTGAAGGAGTAGTAATTGATATTGTATTTCTAGTTCTAAATCATATACTTAATATGACTTGAAACTGTATGGAAAACTTAGATAGCATCTAGCTGCGCCACAGTAGCTAAGAGCCTCGGTTTGAGTTTTCTTAGTAGATATTGGAATCATTTCGTCAAGACACCAACTTCTCAATCTCGCATAATTCCATTCATCTACATTGCGGTAGCTAAGTAGTTCAGGATGTCAGTCTCGGTGATCATCAACAGTGCCATATCGCCTCAACAGCCGAGCACCCCGGTGAAGTTGCGTAAAACCATACCGTTGGTTGAGCAGTCATCGTCAAAGAAAATTCTAATCCTCGCAACACCAAGCAGGTGGCCAAACGACATTAGTAAAGGCGATGCATTATCTATCCAACCATTCTATGGACCGAAGCAGAGATTCCCCGAAGGTGTCGCCACTGTTCTTGATCATTATACGCATGGACATCCACCCCCTAGCGAGCAGCATGAGAATGAAGCACTCTGGCATAGCCGTCATGTGCTTGTCCCATACAACCTACGAGACCATAGTAATAATATTTTTGAAGGCGAGCTTCATTCCCTTCTCTATAATATCTTCCCAGGCACGGAGAATGTCACGCAAGCTCGCTTTCGTGGCTACTTGATCTTCCAAGTAAAGCAGCTACCAAGTGCGCCGTGGCCCCTCACAGTGGGCGGTTTGCCTATCACCGTCTCCGAGACTCGGTCAAATGGAAGAGGTCGTGCTCTTATGTTTCCAAGAGCGACGCCGGGCCGTCTCTCCATCTCAATTTTGCAGAGCGGGTTTGATGCCACCAACATTTCGGACAAGAGTCTCCGTCAATTAGCTCGTGATGTCAACAACTATTTCCAGCTTAACCTGCCGACCGTTCATATCATTGAGTTAATGTTCACATGCGAGCGTACTTTCTTCGTAGTCATCGATGACCATGTCGAACTCAATACCGGCAGCTGGCCTGGGAAAATTGCAAATTACCCAGTGGCCTACCTTCATGACAAGGATCTCAACAGACCAGTCTGGGTAGATCGGCCCGCAAAACAAGAAATCGAGCCGCAGCCGTCGATGGGGATAGTCGATGACACAGCTTATGATGTATTGAGGCCAGGAGTGATGATCAGCAGTTCCATCATTACAGGACATTCCCATCCAGCAACACTTTCAAGTACGGCCGGCGTCCTTGTTAAGAACCCTGCTGGTGATAGCTTTATGACTGCGGCGTCTCACGCCATTGGCAATTCCGAGAAGATTTGGCAGTCACGCCGCCCGGCAGAAACTATCGGGAAGGTCGCCGTCGAGATCCCCTTCACTGATATTTGCTTGGTGGAATTGGACAGAAGTATCTCATTCTCAGTCCAGACATTTGAGGCTAGTGACAGTGTTGTCCCCCAATTCACAAGAATGGCCACCTCGGGTGATGAGTTCAACTTCTCGACATGTTATCTTAACAGTCCATTCACCGGCCTATTAGATTCAGAAATCATAGCAAAGTCTATCAAGATCCAGGCAGAGGGAACGCCTCATCCAACAGAGGAAAGACTTCGTTATGTAGTATACGACTGGCTCTACCACGGACAAGAAGAAGCCAACATCCGAGCGGAACTGCCCGGTGGCATTTGTGGATCCGTAATTTGGAACGATGATGGGATTGTACAAGGCTTCTATCAATTTTCAATTAAAGAGGGTCCATGGAAGGGGTTTTCTGCTTGTGTCAGTGCGAGTGAGGTAGTCGAATCTGGCTACACCCTGGTAACATAAAGCATTGGTTCGATGGGAATGAAACAATATGAGTTATGAGGATGATTATACATCACATTACCGTTGTCTGTTATAGCATTGCATTAGATGGGTGAACGGCTGATATAGAAGCAACCTATTTTAAACTCCAGAGGTTTACCCGAGTTTTACGAGGGATATTATGTCGCCAAAATTCTTAATAGACCCCTTACCGAGAAAGGGGTGACGGGAGGAATAGGGGGAGTAAGTGGAATAGGGTGGATAGCTATAGGGGTGACTACGGGGGAATAGGGGGGTAGGGGGTAGGCATGGGGGAGGCTACGATGGTGGTGGCTACGGAGGTGGTGGTTACTTGGGAATAGCTTCATTAGACTTAAGGAGGTTTCGTAAAACTGCCACTGGGGGTGGCCTCGGTTTTAAAGGTCGTAGATTCGATGCGTGTCAGTGTTATGCCTTCGAGTGTGCACTGGGGGGGGGGGGGGGTTCTCATTTACGCCCCTGCTAGTATGGCGGATTTATTCTTTAATCAAGAATCGGTCGCTCCTATTTCACAGCGTCGCTTACCATTACATAGTACAAGATACTACACAGTACTCGGTACATGTATGATGTACTATGTAGGCATCATTTATAAGTACATCGTATCATGCATGGTGACTCATCAGCACCGCCTCACTGTGTTCTCTGACCTTCCATTACCTTCAGCACATAATTTGAAACCAGCTTCATATGGTAAATCCTACCTAGTAACACCCATTCCATCCCAATACAACCCATTACTAATAGCTCAATTTCGAAATGATGGCCAGCGGGCTTTCGGAGACTAGCGCTCCAAATACCACCCTATACCAACCATTAGATACGGCAAAGAAACAGATTCGCTTGCTCAGAATCGCTGAGCCACCATCTACTTATTTCGAGCAATGGAAATGTCAGCCCCTAAAAGTGTCTTTAGAGGCCGTGTCAGTAGACGACGCGCCTCAGTTCATTGCGATCTCTTATCATTGGGGCGATACGAGCGAAATGGTACCCATGATGATAGATGGCCACAAGATAGACATAACACCGTCTTTAGATACATTGCTTCGAGCCCTACTATTGCGCTTCAAGTTATTGAAAGCTTGGAATGGTCCTGATTTCAACACTTATTGTAGAAATTCTCGTCATGATGGCCTTACGATTTTGCATAAGATGCGATCTGGTATATCCGAATTCAACACACCTCAACAGAATTTGCGAGACAGGATAGACCCTCAGGGCACAAATCACGCGGGCGACACAGGTGGTACCCCTTTTTACTGGATTGACCAACTATGCATCGATCAAAATAACATGGATGAGCGATCAGATCAAGTGGCACTCATGGGCGACATATACTCCCTCGCGGCAAATGTTGAGGTGCACTTGAGTGGACAGAAGGATGAAGACGCCTGTGACGCATTCACTTTCATAGACCTTGTTGAAACTCTTATTCACCGGGGCCCAATGGACTTCTTTGATTGTACTAATCATGCACTACGATCTTGGGGAAAACTCCTGAAGTGCGGCTGGTTCCAAAGAACCTGGACAGTTCAGGAAGTAGCCCTTGCCAGGGAGCCCTCTATCCATTTGGGTATATGGGGGATCACTTGGACACGATTACGTGATTCTTTGATTCATTTGGAAGTTTTGGAGACACGTTTCAACGAAATCGCAAAACACGATGCTGTCTTAGCTCCGCACATCACCAACTCGCTTCTCAGACGATTAGTGTGCGAGATGGCCGGGAGGGAAATGGTGGATAATTTACGAGATCTAAGGAACTTTCTTAAGTTCATTTCCATTATTCGCCGCCAAGTCCGTTCTATCCAACAGAGTCAAGACCGCTTAATATGGACGCTTTTATATGAGATTCAAATGAAGAAGGCAACAGATCCTCGAGACAAAGTATACGGCTTGCTTAGAATGTTACCCAATCTCACACAGCTGAGTTTCAACATCAACTACAAGGAGCATTGGTCCACCACTTATAAGCGGTTCGTCAAACGATATATCGAAACTTACCAGAACCTGGAGATATTGCGGCTATGCGAGATTGAAGGGTCACCCGAAGTGCCGTCGTGGGTTCCGAACTGGTCACGGGAAGAAAGAGTTGGGCCCCTATGTAACCTTCCCTCCGGTCAACCATACAACGCCGCAGCAAGATCACAGTCAAGTACCAGTTTCACAACTAATATGAATATTCTGACTTGCCAAGGAGTCAAGTTCGATCAAATCCTTGACGTGGGGGACTTCGATCCCAACAACCCTTTCGAGGGCTTCGGGCCAGAACTGACAACTTGGGGCGATCAAAACTTTCTGATTCAACGGCACACGTATCTTCATGATCCGTATGCACCAGAAAGTAGCAGATCAAAGGTTGCCTGGCGCACTTTGATTGGCAATGTGGTGTTTTCTACAGATGGGGTCCGGGGCATATGGGATCGTGTTCCTCAAGACACAGAAAATTTGACGCAGACGGATACTTCTATGTCGAGTGATGGTGTCTGCAGCTCCTCAGAGCACGTTATTGAGAATACAGATAACGAGTGGCGCGAATACTTCATCCCCCCTGATGCGTTTGAGAGTACAGAGTTAAATGATGGAGATGATATAGCTTGTAAGGTAAAGACTGAGTATATCTACCCCGCTCCATCATGGCTTCAGAGTTGCTATGATGCAACTATGGCGATATCGGGATTTCAGGGTGGTTGTCAAGATGCTAGTAGGGGCCACGCGTTGGAAGAACATAAGTATGAAAAAATGGGTGACCAGTATGCCGGCGCGGTCGGGCCTCGGACATACAAACGGAAGAGCTGTATTACACGAGGAGGCTATCTAGGATTAGCTCCGAGTACTACCCAGCCTGGAGATCTGGTATACATTCTAAAGGGCCTATCGGCGCCTTTGATAGTTAGGCCTCTAGAGATCGGGGTAAATGAAGCAAATGGCGTCTTGGTTGGTGATGCGTATATACATGGCATCATGGATGGTCAGGTGCATGGGCCTCCGGGGTTTGTAAGATTACACTAAACAAGTTTCTCTCCGAGAGGATTTTATCAGGTGTATGAAGGAAAGGGTATATTCTATCTAGGGATCTATATGCAGGTCTTACTAGTTTAAATAATCCAAGTTGACACGTCTACTACCCACTCGATATACTCTAAGGTTGCTGCCAATCGGCGAGGCAGACAGTAACACCACGACAGATTCCATATCTCTTTGGCACTCGCAGAGTCAATTTCGGGTACCCTTATGTCACCTTTTTGGTGCGTGCTCCCAAGTGTCAGGATGTTATTCTAGTAGCCCATGCACCATGCAGAGGGAGTCTTCCCCTATACCCGGAAGCTAACCCCCTAGGCTCATGTAGGAACCCCCCCAGATGAAGAGGTTTTTAGGTTTCTTCGACCGACTCATGACACCTGGTGTGTAGTCTACCATTTATTTATAGGATCATTGCCACATACTTAGTATCCTGGTCCGTATGCCAGAAATTGTATTTTATCCCGAATCGTTTGACTATCGATACTTCCTTTTAGGGTTGAGCTACAGGATCCACGTGCATGCAGGGTATTTCTATCTTGGGAGAGGTAAGATCTTCTGCAGCCGAAGATCCCTCGAGCTCGCTCCAACGTACGCCGTCTTCCCATACCCAGTAAGCCGCCAGTCGCCCTGCTCGGTACTCCAATTGCTCATGTCGCGATACGTCACGTTGAACTGGACCGTCTTCGTCTCTCCCGGCTCTAGATATACCTCATCGAAACCGCGCAGCACGACCTTTGGTTCAGTCGGGCCTCCGTGCGAAATGTACTATGAAGCGGGTTAGAGAGAAAAATGATTGTTACGGAATAAACAAGCAACTTACGAGCTGCGGGATATCGGCTCCAGCTACCTCTCCGCTGTTGGTGATGTCTGCTGTTATAATGTATAAAACCTTATATATCTCGGGGTTTCCGCCCGACGGACCACCCGATGGCAATATTGGCTGGGCGGATGCGTTCTGGCTTCCCGCGGGGAGATCAGTGGGAGCCTTCGGTATTTCTGCGCTATTGATATAGGGGTAGATGAAGCGGGGAATCTTGGAGAAGCCTTCAGGCGTCACGGCATTCTTCGGATCCATGTCCAACTCGCCGTAAGTCGGTGCAGGGGGAGTTGTGCCATAAGCTGGCTTATATACCCCCGGATCGTGGAACCTTGCCGTCATGTTCGAGTACGTGAAGTTCGTGTAACTAAGTCCGTAGCCAAATTCGTAGCTCGGCTCGATCTCCTCACGGTCGAAGTACCGATAGTCGATAAACAAACCCTCGGAGAAATCCTGCTGTGGTTCACGCGAGGTCGAGTTGACCAGGATCGAGACACCCCAGTCATTCGCCCCCTTGCCCCAAGTAAAGGGGGTGCGGCCCTGGGGGTTAACCTTTCCGTACAGCACGTCAACAAGTGAGTTGCCAGATTCTTGTCCCGGAAGACCTGCCCATAGGATTGCGCTAACGTTCGGGTTTGTCTTAATGTGGTCAATTAGAACCGGTCCCACGCTATGGATGACGACTACAGTGTTCGGGTTGACGGATGAGACCGCCTTAATCAATTCATCACCGCCTTTCCAAAGCGTCAGGTTGTTGCGATCCCCGAAGTTTCCATCCAGTGTCGTGTATCCCTCTCCCGAGTTCGCATTAGCAAACACAAGGGCTACAGACGCATTGCTCGCTGCTGCTTTAGCCGCCTCAAGGTCGAAGTTGCCCTTGATATTGACGAAGGCCGTGCCGTCGGCCTCTGCTTGCTTCTGGAGGGCAGTAGCTGGCGCAATCAAATAGGGGTATTCTGCTGTCGCCGAACCCCAACCCATCGCGAGCGTACCATTATTGCAGATTCTGTCCACACAGCCGTTGGGGCCGTCTGGATTATCCTGAGCGTCCTCTCCAATTACCGCAATGCTCTCAGGCTTGACCAGGGGCAAAGCCTTTCCGACATTCTTAAAAAGCACCGTCGCCTTAGCACCCATCTCCCGAATCAATTCGCCGTGGTCAGCCTGTACATCGACATGCTTGTTCACCGTCGTATTCCCCATCTTCGCCGCCCAGTACTGAGGGCCTACGGTCTCGTACGTCCAGGAGGAGTAGTTAATGTCGATCTGCTTCTTGTCGCGTCCTACTTTATAGAAAGCAGCCATAATACGAATAATCATATCGTCAAGTCGCCACTGCGGGATAGCACCGCTGAGCACGGCTTCGGTCAAAGCGCCGCCCCAATACGACCCGTACGTGCCGGCTCCGAAGCCTTCGCCCGGCATAGTCATATCCAGGCCAGCGAGCGCGCTGCCGACGCCGCTGTGTTGTGCGCCCCAATCGGAGACCACTGATTTCGCAGAGTAAGTACCTGTACCCAACCAAAATCAAAAATACAGGGGCGCAAAACTCACCAAATCCCTGGAATCCTAACTCGTTCTTCAGCAACTTATTCATAACATACGAGTTTTCGCAAGCGTAGCTATTATTGATCTGATTGTACGAGCACATCACACTCCCGACGCCTGCGCGCACCGCGTCCGCGAACGGCCACAGGTACACCTCGTGCATGGTCTTGTCGTCTAAGTTGCTGCTAATACCGCTGCGGAAGTGCTCCTGTTCGTTCAGGATGTAGTGCTTGACGCTAGCCACCACGCCCGCATTCTGCGTACCGATGATAGTTTCCGCCACCGCAACGCCGGATAGGTACGGGTCCGGCCCGAAGGCTTCGAAGTTGCGGCCCCCGGCAGGGTCTCGGCCTAGGGGACCGACCACGGGGCCGAGGTGGATGTCTGGAGAGGAAATGGGGTTTAGGTTTTTATGTGAAAAAGGTTTGGAGAGGGAAACCAACCGATTCCTTTCCCGTTGAACTCCGCGCCAATCGCTTCGCCTCGTCGCCGGAGGAGGGACCGCGACCATGTCGCTGCAGCGCTGATACCCGCCGGAAATACGGAGTTGAGATCGGCTACCAGCGTGAGATATACAATTAGCATTTTTCTTCCTCTAACTCCTTCACCTCAGCTACAGCTCATTCCTCGCGTCCCTTTTTTCCTGCCCCTTTCCCGCGTTCTCAATGGAATACTATCAGACTTACTATACCGTACACCCACAGGCCCGTCCTGGAGACACAAATGCCGAAATTCCAGTCGAGGCACCGCACCCGTATTCCCCGTACATAAATCCGCCTGGTTACCCGTGCCGGTGGTCAAATTGACCTTCTCCAGCAACGTGAGTTTGCTCACGAACTCGCGCGCCTTCTCGTACGCCTCGTCCCAGCCAGGCCCGCCCGTGCCCCACGGCGACGGGTACGAAGGCTCGAAGGTGGCCTTCTGGGCGGTGACGCCCGCGGCGAGGGAGAGGAGGAGCGCAGGGGTGAAGTGCATCGCGCCCGTTTACCTAGAGACCCCAAGTAGCTCGGTTTCCTATGATCTTGCTGTACGATGCGGCCGCAATGAGGGCTGTGAGCAAGATTGCTTACAGAAGCTACTAGAGACAACAGCGGAGGTCGAATGAGGGTGGGGAAAGGTAGTTATTCCAACCTCAACGACCTCGGTATCGCGCCATTGGGTCCTACATCGGAGCCAATTACCGCATGCGATTACAGCAGCGATCCAGGTACCGCAGGGGCAATATGGAGATGCAATTAGCAATTAGACAGCGGTCTTGGTGTGCTTGAACCGAGTCCTGAATTGCCTGATTGAGGGCGTTCATTTGCGGCAGAATGCAGGACATCTTCCGTCGGGGGATAAAGTCGTGGGATGGCATGGCATGAGCCGCATCTCCAACAACTATTTTTGGGTTGCGCATCTCGAAATACGGCGTAAAATCTAGTACCAACTACCAGTGAAGTAATTGTGAGTAAATATACTTTATCATAATAATTGCGTCGTCGACGACGGGGATATCCCTATAGCCCCTCTCTAACTCCATAGGTGATGCCTAAAATCTCAGTGTAAAAACCAGCCTCCCAATCTAAAAAATCATAAGAAGCCCGCGATCAATCTACGTAAACTTGCTCGTGAGGCCCCCAAAGATCATCTTTCTCTTCTGCTGGTTGACGTACTTACCCACGTCATCAGCCCACTTCTGACTAGATTCCGCCGCATTGTCCATGCTGTCATTCATGAGGTTGAGCTTTTCCGTCCGCTCGTTGAGTTGCCTGGTGAGGTATTCACCCCAGCCTTCTTGGCTACCGGACGCTGAACTAGACCCCGCTCCCGCCCGGGCATTCCGCTCCATTGCTGCCGTGGCAGAGATCATACGCTTGCTCGGAGGCCGATCGGGGCCGCCGACTAGAAGATCTAGATCCATTGGCGACACATACTGGGTACCTGAGATCCATTGCACATTTGAGATGGTCGGTCTTGGTGGAATCTCAAGTGCTGGATTGATGAGCTTGTCGGCTGTGTTCTCCATCTCTAAGCCTGTGCCCCAAACCTGAAGGATCGCAAGTTCGGACGGTCCTGTCCAGCAGAACACGTCGCCTTCCTCTGTGACTATTGTGCTATCACCCCGACTACCATCCATCATAGGTAGCGGGTAGCTCCCGAGCTCCTTGAGGCCTGGTAGGCTAAAGGCCCTTGTTGTCCTATCTCCGAACACGCCGACTAAGGCCATCCCATGAACATCAAATTCAGTTACCGCGGCAGCATCGCAGAGATAGTCGTCAAAGGACTTTGAAGCTCCTTTCGCAGTGGCCGGCTTAAAAATGCGGGCTTCGCTCCGAGTAACTATAGCACGATTAGCAGTTACACCAGATGTAGATCCTATGTGAGTTGACTTACCGACTACAAGTAGGCCGTTAACATGTTTTCCTTCCCGGAGTCCGGCAACAGCTTCGCCAGTAGCAAGAGCAGGCTTCCCGGTTTCCGCGATGATGGGACATATAGACACAACTTGATCATTCAAATGAGCGACTCCCGCTAGGGTAGCACTGTACCCCTGACCGGATGGTAGAAGCTTGAATGTGATAACTTTCCCCAAATTTGTGCCGACGAAGCAGCATATACTGGAATATTTGTCTTCGTCAAGTGTCATAACACTAAATTCAACCGCAACCGGCCATTCTTTGGTTTGAACTGAGTTACGGCGGCTCTTGAATAGTGAGGACCGCTTGTCTTGCTTGACGAATTCAGTCATCGATGCTTGGAACATGATGGTAGGCCCTCGAAGGTCAATGATGCTAACGAAACCGTTCTCGGAGCCGACCGCTATGAACCCCGCATCAGAAGCTTTCAGAGCAGTGATTGAGCCTTGCATCATCTCGTATAACGCGAATGGTTGGAGGCCACTCTTCAGAGATGGTTCGGTCCGCGAACTAATATTAGTAATTCCGCCCGGATTCGATGCGAGTTTCTGCTCTTGAGGCTTGCCGAAGTATTGATTGCCGCCCCAACGGTACATGACGACCTCACCCTTGCTTGTACCAACAGCAAATTCGCCGGTGGTGGAGGCTAGGGTCATAGCGGTGATCTCCACGTCCTCGTAACGGTCGAGAGCTCGAGCAACATCAACTTGCAATTGAGAAGGGTTCTCAATTTCATCTCCATGGCCCACATCCCAGATTCGGACGGTGCTATCCGCATGCGCTACTTGCATGATGGTCCGCCCCTCAAATCGCCGGCGTGGCCGTCCCGCCTCAGCGCCTCCCTTGAGCAGTGGTTCACCTTGATTCCGAGTCTCAACCATAGAAAGCCATCTGTTTCGGTCAAGGACGGAGACGGCGAACTTAGTCGCAAATGGATGAACGAAGGATACGGATGGATGAAGTTGATTAGTTGGCGAGATAGGATAACCACTTGGGAAACTCATTGTGAGAATCTCTCCTGATGAGAGCAGATTCATTATGGCAATAGGATCTTGAGCGCCAGCAAAATGAGGTGATGCACGTGGGACCAGGAAGAAATTCGTAATATCAACTCCGGCGGGTGTTTCTAATGTATTCGTACGCTTGCCCTTCGCATAATCTGATAGGACTTGCCACGACGAAGTAGCATAGTTAGGAGTAATTCCGAGGTCAATGAACGTAAGCCCATTCGAAGATTCATCCAATTTCTGACCGCCAGCGATTAATAGGCCGCTATCCTCGGGGTTCTGCTTGCAGCACCAGGCTATGCGTACGTAAGGTAGCTTGGGGTTCGATGACCCGGGATTGGGCACGGGTTGGTCGACGTTAATATCGTAAAGAGTTCGTGCCATAACCACCCGTCCGTCTCTCGCATCCCAGAATACCAAGCTTCCATCGTCGTGAGCAGTCAATATGAACGTTCCCGTGGGATGCCATAATGCATGCGTGACTTTCGGCTTCCTCATAGATTCAACAGCTTGAGACGAGCCACCCGGTGCTCCCGGCGGGACTTGGTATTCGAAGAACTTGTTGGGTACGTTCTGTTTGAAGGAGTATACCACTACTCCATGGGTGTAGGCAAGCAATAGCTTACCTACATCACGCGGGTGTAACTGCATAGAGACCAGCCCTATGGCCCGAGCCCTTGGATCTTTCTCGGCCCAAAAGTTGGGAATTCGGAAGGACGACATGCGCTCCCGGTCCAGATCATATGCACATACGTCTCCCATTTGGTTCCCTATGAAGCACCAATCCAACATGGGGTCAGTAACCATGCAAGTTACGACACCAGGGGCACGAAAGCCCGTAACTCGCTTGCCAGTATCCAGATCCCATACTGTAACTTCATTCTTGGTATCGAGACTGACCAAACGGTTGGCAGAGAATTGTATGTCGGAAAAGGAGGAGGATCGGGACGGGATGAATAGCTTCTGGACACGGCTTTGACCGAAGACGTATATCCTTCCGCTACCGAATTTGGATTCATTCGTGCCAATAGCGAGAAGGGACTGGACAGGTTCGTATGCGATGCAGCTATATTTGGTAATTAAGAGTCAGCGCCGGCCACATTGCTATGCTACAAGTGGAAGCCATGCCGGGCGACGTTACGAATAAGACCGTGAATTTGATGGGACTTGCGCACCTAATCTGGGAATTTATTCCATAGCGCTCTCGATCGTCAGGTATGAAAGAGCCTGGGAGGATGTTAGCAGACAGGTCATTTTGCATACCTGCCTGCCGTCCTCGAAGAAAGCTCGCCATGACTTGAATGGGGTTGTTTTGGAGTTAAGGTTGAGGTTTCGGGTTCGCGTATTTTGACCTTATCCCGAAATAATCTCTAGTTAGTACGGAAAGTTGCATGTGTCTGTTTGTTGCAGCCATACGTCATCATCGCTATTTTAGATAATGAAGCCCCGAAGACCCCGCAGGCAGCTACAATCAGCAATCTGAGACAACGGACCCACTATTTATACGTATTATATAATCATGATACAGTGACCGGTTTTGCCAACCTTGGAACTTCTAAGGTTGTCATACAAAGGGTCGGATCAATCAATCATCCGAAGTACTCCCAGGTCCGGAGCCAGGCTCGCTCCTGAATTGCCTCACATCGCAAAACCTCTGAATAGGTACTGCGAATCACGCCAATTTAGACTCAATCTTACGCAGGAGCAACTGAATCACGTGTTTAAATTTACACTTAATACTGCGCCCACCACTTTGTGTAACTGAGGCAATGCTCACCGCTGCCCGAGTAGTCCATGGGATGGGAAAAACGCGATTGTTGACCGGTATTTTCCGTACGCCAGCCTGCCTCAAAGTAGACCAGCATTACGTTCAATACACGGGTACATTAGACGACCCGGTTTAGGTTCTTACAGATGCTTTGGTGGCTGCCCAACCCCTTCGCCTCTGAACTCCACCCGCAGCCTGATCGATCCGCGTCAGCTACAAGATGTACAGTTCTTGAGATGGTGTGTAGGTGTTTATTGGAAAGGCCAGACCCCAATCCTATATGCTCAATGTTCAAGACAATGTGATCACCAGGTGGGCTTGATAAGGCAGATTTGCGGGCATTCAGATCGTAGAGACGCGATAGAGCAAGCCTCCTGCCAGCTACACGCGCATGCAGCCACTTCACTGGTCGTAAGTGCGCGCTCAGTGCGAAACTCATGCAGCGCAGGATTCAAAAATGCAAATTATTTCATCTCGACCCTGCGAGTTGACGAATGTGGCCGCCATGGTTGGCAAATGGATGAATACGTAACGCCACAGCATGCATACAATACACTGTGTACCATGGTCGTGGTGGTTCGCGAACTCTTTGCTCATGTGGTTTTATATTTGGATGTTTTAGTACCGGTGTCGTGTATAATGGAGCCGCCGTCCTTTCGCCAGAGCGCCCTTATTCTATAACTGCTTTTGTAAGTTTTCCCAATCACACAACCAACTTGGAAAATTTAAAAGATGGCTAAACCCCTTGGGTTAACCCTCTTATCTGAGGGAGCTCGGTCGGCTAACTGTGGAATAGACATCGTCGCTATTCACGGCCTTGGTGGCCACTCTTGCTGGAATACTTATAACTCCCCACCCACAGGTGAGGACGAAGGCCAGACGGTATCCTGGTTACGTGACTGGGTGCCGGCGGATTTTCCTTCGGCAAGAGTGTACACGTACGGTTATAATCCCTCTGTTCTTTTCGGTGGCGAACGAATCATCGCGGTCGCAAATAAGCTGCTAGACGAGCTCAAAGACGCAAGAGCAGGCAAGACTGAGGTCAGCTACATCCAGTCCTCCGGCGCCTTCTATGCTATTTCTGGTATCGATTAACTAAATATTGTATCATCAAAGCGATCGCGGCCACTCGCATTCATATGTCATAGCCTTGGTGGCCTGGTGGTAAAGTGCGCTCTAAGCAAAGCATATTATAATAGGGGCGATGAATCACTCAACGATATCATTGCCGCAACACAGGGGATCATTTTTTTGGGGACACCCCATTCAACTACATTATCCGGATTGCACACCAGTGTTTCCAGGATCGCCAACGGCAACGAGCCGAACGAAATAACTATGGTTGCAGTTCAGGCAATGCAACAGGTTCTTCTTCAGTTTCTGAGCCTGCCCTTGCAAAATCTTTCATGGAGAATCACATCTTTCTATGAAAAGCTGCCGCTACCGGGTAGCGACTCCTGGGTGAGTCGATCAAGCCAATTGATTATCGTCATCGAGCGACCATATACAACTGACCATTACTGTTTCAATTAGGCCGTTGACCAGAGTCAGACGAAATTGTGGAGTTTCCCACAAGTGTCTTTGCAAAAACATCATCATGTAAGAAGTCGAACTTCTAGAACCATAAAGTCTCTCTCTAACGCATAAGTAGGATATGTGCCGTTTCGCTTCAGATGATGACCCCTCTTATGTGAAAATTCTGGAGTCGTTGCGAAATATCACTCTCGGTCCTAGCGATACAGACCAGATCACAGTGCATCAGACACCTTCACTGGCAGAACAGGGTAAATTCTTCTCGCCTTAATAACATATCTTTCAATTAATGAAAGAACATTCCAGAGATCCTAAAAAGCCTTGCAATTGAAGATACATCCTCCAATATTCATGATGCCTGCCAGGGCACATCAAACTGGATCTTTCAACATGACACCTTCAATTCATGGCTGCGGCAAGATAAGCAACCCCAGCTCTTATGGATCCACGGTATTCCAGGTAGCGGCAAGACGACTTTGTTGAATCATATTATAAAGCATACCAAGCGCGACCCTCCAGGAAACGCGGGAAGCCCTGCAGTAGTAGTTGACTTCTTCTTTTCTCGCCACGGAGCAAACCAATCCATAGCCAGCCTTCTGAGGTCCCTCTTGTATCAACTCCTGAAGGTAACTTCCGGCTCCCCAAAATTCGATATACTAGCCAATTTGACCGAGAAAATGGAGGTCCTAGGCTCAGATGAATCTTGGGGTTGCGAAGAATTATCAGCGAATTTCCTCCAATTCATTGCCAAGTCTACAGCCCTAGGGGGCTCCTTCTGGTTCTTCATTGATGCATTGGACGAGTGCAATGACCCCGATGGTGTTGTCTCTTTATTCGAAAGTATTAATAAAACTCGCAGTCCTCGCCAGAGTGTGCGGACCTGTGTTTCTTCTCGACGCACTCCTCCTCTTGTCCCTGCGTTAGAAATATGCATGAGCGACAACAATTCCTCCGATATTCAGAAATATCTCAACAACAAACTCCTCGCCTGGGAGAGTCCCTTGCCACTAACCTTGGATCTCAATGAACTTATCAACCTCATTACGGAGAAATCGCAAGGTAGCTTCGTTTGGGCTGCTCTCATGATATCAGATCTAGTTCGGGACTCTTATCTAAACCCAACGAAAGCAGTGCAGCACATGGTATGGTGGCTCCCAACAGACCTCGAAGCCGCATATCAGACTATTCTAGGTCGATTATGGAGCTCGCACAATACACAACGCCGCAGGATTTCGCAGGATGCTCTCATTCTTGTGTTATGCGCTAGGCGACCATTATCTATGCCAGAGCTCCAGGCCGCGCTAGCAGTAGATAACAACGCCAATGGCTTCCAGGCAATAGGGGACAAGCATAGCCAGAAACAAACGAGCTGGACACAAGAGAAACAGAAAGCTCTTCCGGCAGGCATTGCCGCCCAGCTCGCAATCCTCTGTGGTGGCCTTCTCGAGATCTCGTCTCAGATCCCTAAATCGGCAGACGGCAGGACGACCGTCCCTGGGTCGACCACGGTGCGGTTCATTCATGAATCCGCAAAAGATTTCCTCCTACCTAACGAGACCTCCCAGGTCTTCCTAGCTAAAGACTCATCGGCGTTAGAGGGGCATCAGGGCAAAGGCTCCAAAGCCGATTTACAGTTCCGAACCGCCCAGATATGTCTCGAATACGTCCACGGAACGCCTGCATCTCCGATTTTCGCTACGTCATTTGATTTCTTACCATATGCTGTGACGTATGGTATACAGCATCTCAGCCTAGCTGGGCAAATGGGCGTGGCGCCCAAAGTAACCGATGACCCCTGGCAATTACCCCCTTTCCAAGACGGATTCATTGACCGATGGACCCATATCTACAATCAGCTCTTCAAAAACCACAAGCTATTTAAGCCAGGAAAAACGAAAGCAGTGCATGTTATGTCTTACTTTGGGTTACCGTGGCTTGATACAGGGCTCTGGGGTGTAACCCGTAGCGACATTCTTGTACAAGATCATCATGGACAGACCCCATTATCAATCGCAGCAGCAATAGGGCATCTCGAAACCAGCCAAATGCTCATCAAGCTTGGCGCGGATGTGAACCATCGAGATCATGTCTATGGGCAGACACCGCTAATGTTAGCTGCAGCTCATGGGCATCAAGAAATCGTGAAGCTCCTCATCCACGCCGGTGCTAACTCCAACGATCATACAAATGGCGTCTCTGCTTTGTGGATGGCAGCCCATAACGCTCATTTTCAGATCGTAGAACTCCTCTTAGAAACAGAAGGTGCAAACCCCAACACCACCAATATGCGCACGGGAGAGACAGCCTTGTGTCGAGCCGCCGCTCTCGGTCATATTCCTATCGTATCCCTCCTACTGGGTAGAGGCGCCAAAGTAGAAAGCTGGGATAGGCGTGGGTGGACACCACTTCACCACGCCGTCGGCCGAGGTCGAAGAACAACGATCAAGCTATTGCTTAAAGTTCTTAAACAAGATCAATTAGACAGGTTGAGGATAGGTCTTGGCAGGGCCCAATTTTCTTGGGTCAACACGGTTCTTAGATCAATTATTCTTTGTGCATGCTACCGCAAATGCACTCAATCGCAGACACCTCCGCCTAATGACTCCCCAGAGTCAGAGACACCAGGTGCATCAGCCCAAAATCAAGACTCTACGACGTCGAATCGCAAACGGGGCAGAGATAAGTTAGACTCGGGATCCGATGAGGATGACTGTGAGGAGGACCCAGGCAACTCAGAAAAACGGCATTGCCATCCGAAAGCAAGCGGGCGGCGGTTTGCATGTCCATATCACAGAAAAAATGCAGTGAAGTACCCCAGCGGCGCTTGTAACGGCAAAGGCTTTCAGGATATTCACCGACTGAAGTGAGTTTCCTCCAACCCAATTCCAACATGGAATTTACTTCATTAGATGAAGAACTAATAAGTGTAGATCACATTTGAAAAAGTCCCATTCTCGTGTAACAGAATGGCAGCGTTGCCACATCTGTAAGGCACGATTTGCCCATGATGCTATCGCGGCTCACGGACCCTGCATACAGCGAGAAGAACCGACAGATTACGAGGACGGTTTCGATGCCGTACAACTAAATAAACTAATGTCGAAGGAAATCTTTCCACGAAAGAGCTCTGAAGAGCAATGCTAGTATACAATTTTCAAGGTGCTATTTCCTGACTGGCCCAAGACCGAAGAAATTCCAAGCCCATGTAAGTTTTCGCTGCCGCACTACACCACTATGATAGCACAATTGTTCTTATCAAGTTCCCGATTCCAGATCAAGATGTCCAATCCCAGATCATCCCATCCCATCACCAACAAGCCGTTACAGAGTGGGGCAATAGGTTCCTAAGCCTAGAGACACTCAATGAGATCAGGGACAGTATCCGCTATGGTCAAGATGAACAACAACTCCCACAGATCCTTGGGCGACTCTATGGGGACTTGAGGGACAGGCTTAGGCTCCCATCGACAACTAGGAATACACGACTATCTCAAGGGTCTACAGTTAACCCACTCCTTGCATCTCAGCCTGTTACCTATACGGGGATCAATCTCACCCCATCCACTGCCCCGTCGCAATCGACGCCCATGCCGCCAAACTTTGACCCAACCCAAGCGCCGATTCCGAGCAATTCTATGGGAGATTATCAAGACTATTATGAATTCCTACCTTTTCAAGAGCACTCCACCTTTCAAAGCAACTACAGCCACAGTTATGACAGCTCTTTCGGCCGCCGAGGCTCTGCTATGTCAAACTCATTCTATCCAAATTACATCGACCCCGAGTTGTTTACGGACAACACGGCTTTCTCGGATGCAGGCCCGATTAACCGTAGCCATCAAGGCAACATGAGTGCTAGTGGCAATATGTTACCGTTCTCCCAGCAGATGACGGACACTATAACTCACCCATCGACATATAGTCAGGCAAGCCAAGATGCTAGCTCCGCTTTACAGACGATATTGGCCACCAACCAAGCCATCACACCAAGTCATATCAGATCTGGAGTCTCGTCTGGTCCACAACCACAGCAGCAAGCTCCGCCATTGGGACCTTGGCCAAATAATGCTACCAAACGTCTATCTAGCAATGACATGGATATGGAAGACTCCATTGTTGTCCGGACCAGGACCAATAACGATGATCATGGGTCTAGCTCGCAGGCGTAGGCTATTCAAGTAAGATGCTTATCGCGTCTTATAAGACAATTGGACTCGTTGTATGACTTGGATATCTCCTTGAATGGATTTCAGATATTTGTAGTACTCCTGTATCCTAGAAAATACCAACTGTTGCCGCTCCTTAACCCTTGCCTCCTCGCAACGCGAATAAATGTCCCTTCCTATGACGACAACATGTTTAGTTAATCAAACAGAAGTAACGCCTCGTTATTGAACGTAGGTTGAAAATGGTGTTAGTATTATTATTGAAACGCTTACACTAACTGAGACGCAGGCAATAGGATGTGTAGGTGAACTTCCAAGGCTCTGTCCTCGGAGTCTTTTCATGTTTAGCCGAGTTCTGACTATTCACATCTTACATACGTATATGCATATAGTTATTGTGAAGGACAGATAACCTTATCATTGCCTTATGATAACCAGTTCAAAATGATAGGTGACTTAACTATCCTCCAATGAAGTGAGAGTATAGCTACTAAGGTGCCTTAGTTAATGCACTCCCAGTACGCTCGAACGTAGGCAACCACCCTTATAAATTTAGATAGTGTGAAATTTCACAATAGTTTCTTTTTCTTCTCTTCAACAATTTTATCACATTTTTCAATATCTGGTCATTCCACAACTACATATCTCGTTCAGTCAATATGCCTCCTATTCTATCACAGACCAAGGGCAAGCGTACCTGGAAAGAATCCAAGCTCGTTATGTAGGTTTAACAAACGCAGAGATCGATATCGGTACCATGGCTGACATGTTAACTTAAGCCGCAGCGCTTCCAAGAGATCTTCAACCATGGTGAGGCTTATTTTCCCATCCTCTTATTCACCCTTCGTGCTAGTAGGGAGAAGCTTCCACTAATTAATATTAGAGTGGTGGCCAAGCCCTTCCGGCCAAGATTACGAAGATTGCGAAGAAAACCAATAAAGAGGGCCGCGGAGGCCAGCACAGTGCTCTCCAGAACGACCTCAAAGACGTCCCACACAAACTCCAAAGCATCTCAGACATACTTCACCTTCGCCAGCAAGAGCTGGCTAAATTCACCGATAGTTTGGAAGAGGCCATCGGCGAGTTTCAGGAACTTGTTTCCGCGAACCCAGGACGCACTTGGGCGTTTTATAGAATACATATAGGCAAGGCTGTGAGGAAACTCGAGGCAGATAATGCAGCTATTTGGCCTCGTCGCAATGTCAAAAACTGATTCTGACTCCGATTAGTCTAGGAATAGGTCTGAAGAATGTTGGCTATGGTGTTATTTGAAATTCAAAGGGTCTACGGCACGTCAGGATTGCTACATTGTAGCGCCACGGTCTTTCTAACTAGGAAAGGAGAAGTTCGGATGATATCAACACTCGCTCATTAACTTTGAGGATATACATGTATTCCTCGGGCTCATACCCAAACACTAAATGCTGAGATCAATACATTCATTCCTCCGGCGATAGTAACCTTCTACGCGACCCCAAGTTTCACGTTCTCGTATACATGACTTCCTCTAGTCTATATGGGCTCTAACCGTTTCTGTCTTCCCTGGCCCAACTCCAGCATAATCCATTCGTAAACCGCCCACTGAACAGCGTTGACAACAAATGCTCTAACACTACATACGGTCAGTCCCCTGAAGAACACTCGCGCACCACCTTCTCTATATGCTTCCTTGGCAACCTCGATCGCGCCCAAGCGTCTCCGCCTAGGCTGGGAAGACCCGAGAAGTGGCGTTGCCGCGGGGTCGAAAGCTTGCGTCTGGACTCGAGTCTTTATCACGTCGAGAGGGAACACGCTGGCCCAGGTAACAACGCCAGCCAATCCTCCGCAAAGTAGAACCTTAGCAGCGTCCTGCGAGAAAGCAGAGCTATTCTGCCTACTCGACTCGACCCATTTACTGCTCAGTTCGTAAGACCAGAAATAGAATCCGTACCCGATACTATCCCTCAGCGCCGTAACAACTCCACCGAAGTACAATCCTCTGACACCTTCAGTCTTAAGAACTTGCTTCGCGATGCTCCAGCTTGACGCTGGGGGTGATGATAGTTGGGCCCGGCACTTGATGAGCTCGGTGGGAGTGCTCACAACCCACGTCGCGAGGCCACCAATCGCGCCAGCGAACCAAGTTGCCCAGAGGCTGTGCTGAGTATTCATGGCCGCGTTTATGGTGGCCTCGCTACGGTTGTAGGAGACGAAGAGTAAAGCGTTCAGGGCTCCATAGCCGAGAACAGGAGCAGCGGTGCCGGCCACCAGAGCTGACTTGCTCTGGAATTGTTGTACGTATGATGCGGCTGTCTGGGTGGGGATGGCATCACGGGCTTGAAGCCGGACTTTGATAAGATCTAGCGGATTGCCGATTAGGATACCGACGGCTCCGCTGATGTAGCCAGCCCAGAAATCGGCGGACATCGTTTCTGAACCCGATGGCGTAAGGCTACGCCCGATACTCAAGGATAACTAAGAGCTGGATCCTCTAAGTACTATAATAGATGGTCCTTCACTATAATATCCCAAAGTCCTTGTCACCTCCAAGTCGTACGCAGTTCGTTGAATGTAGGCATAGGTAAGTGCATGAAGGTGTCGAAAGTAGATAACATCAGAGAATATTATAATATCGAAGATAAGCTAGGTAAGATCTCTTGTGAGCATAATATGAATATGAATTGTAAGGATAGACATTTAAGGGGTTAAGCAATTGAAGTTGGCGATGATATAAGTCAGCTTAGAGCGTTTGACCCCGCTATGATTTGAAGAGAGCCGACGAGAATCCGCGGGGCAGTGGAGATAACCATATATAGTGGGGTTCCAATCAAAGACTATCAGATCGATCTACAGCAACTTGTGTAACTCTACAGAAGTCATTTTGAGCTATGTTCAAGATAACTCATATTATAAGGCTCTAAGGCATTAGGCATAGATGAGGTAGTTAATTATAGGTTTATGTGAATTGAATCAAGTTTTGGGTAGAGATTGACGAAGAGGGAGTTGCAACTGTGCGACTTACTATCGATTACTAATGTACTGGAAAATTAGTAACGTGACTTGGTGTCAATTCCCCGCCAGATCCGACGAGGCGCGTCGCGATTTCCCAAAGTCAACAAAGTGCCTAATTGACTTTCATCCATTTCCAACATTTCGCCGACTAGTGGCACATTTTCAATCCCAACATCATCTAGCTCCCTATATCGCGTGTTGAAACCATTTACCTTTTCGCTGTGTGAAGGAGGGACAGGAGGTTCCAGGGAAAATGTATTTATTATGTTCCCAATATGATTGTCCCGCGACTAACACAAATGATACAGGGCGAGTGTTCCTACCACGCCGTTGGTGAAGCCGTATAATACCCCTGGAAAGCGCCTCCATTCGCAAAAATCCGTAGACCAATTATTCAAGCCATTCAAATGCCCCGGATCCGCTACTAGAGCACCTGCTACAGATCGTCCGACTCGGAAACGAAGAAAGGTTGACTACAAGGGCGCTGGCGGCGATGATGACGGGGATAAACCGTATACGAACGCCGACAGACTAGCTCTCGCAAATCGGGACGTCAATCGATTCCCCGTATTCCAAGCCAAGGATAAGGATAAGGTCTTCAGGAAGGCATTCGCTGTGCCTCTAATCAACAAGAATAATGGTTCTTACAATCCCAACCGCCCCCCGCCGACACTCGGTCTCAGACAAGGCGCTGTTTTCGTCGCTAAGCCCTTGCACGACCCAAGCGGGGAATTCGCAATCGTTTTGCACGATCCTACGATCGATGATAAGCCGAAAGAGCTCAGTAAGCCAAAGGAGGATGAGGCTAAAGATGAACCTAATGAGAAGCTCGACGCGCCGTTAGTCCACAAGAGTCTAGCGGAAATTCTAGGTATAAAGAAGAAAGTCGATAATGAGCATCCAAGAGTCCCGGTCGTTATTGACCCAAGGCTAGCCAAAGTCCTCCGACCGCATCAAATCGAAGGTGTCAAGTTCATGTATAAATGTGTCACTGGCATGATCGACGAGAAGGCCAATGGCTGTATCATGGCCGACGAAATGGGTCTAGGAAAGACGCTACAGTGCATTACCCTTCTCTGGACTCTCCTCAAGCAATCGCCCGACGCTGGGAAGACGACGATTCAGAAGGCCATCGTCGCTTGCCCGTCAAGTTTGGTCCGCAATTGGGCCAACGAACTCACTAAGTGGCTAGGCGCGGATGCCATCACTCCGTTTGCAATTGATGGCAAAGCATCCAAGGAAGAATTGACTAGACAGTTACGCCAATGGGCAATTGCGAGTGGTCGCGCTGTTACGCGACCAGTCATCATAGTATCCTACGAGACGCTACGGCTGAATGTTGAGGAACTTAAGAACACTCAAATCGGCTTAATGCTCTGTGACGAAGGCCATCGATTAAAGAATGGAGATAGTCAAACTTTCACTGCCTTAAACAACCTCAAGGTTACGAGGAGAGTAATTCTTTCTGGTACTCCCATCCAGAATGATCTGTCAGAGTACTTCTCTCTGATTAGCTTCGCGAACCCCGGCCTGCTCGGTAACCGACTCGAGTTCCGAAAACGATTCGAGCTTCCTATTCTACGGGGTCGAGATGCCGATGCGAGCGAACATGACCGCAAAAGGGGTGACGAGTGTCTAAGTGAATTGCTTGCTGTCGTCAACAGGTTCATCATCCGACGCACAAACGATATCTTATCGAAATATCTACCCGTCAAATATGAACATGTCGTATTCTGTAATCTTGCCCCATTCCAGCTCGATCTATATAACTACTTCATCAAGAGCCCGGATATCCAAGCTCTTTTACGTGGCAAGGGGAGTCAGCCTCTCAAGGCCATCACCCTCCTCAAGAAACTGTGCAACCACCCCGACCTACTCAACCTAGCCGACGATCTTCCCGGCTGCGAGGAGTTCTGGCCTGAAGACTACACGCCGAAAGACGCACGCGGTCGTGATCGTGATGTCAAGCCGTGGTACTCGGGCAAGATGCAGGTCCTTGACCGCATGCTAGCACGTATCCGGCAAGACACCAACGACAAGATCGTGCTCATCAGCAATTACACGACGACCCTCGACCTCTTCGCACAACTGTGTCGCCACCGCGGCTACGGCCACCTGCGGCTCGACGGCACCATGAACGTCAACAAGCGACAGAAGCTCGTCGACAAGTTCAACGACCCGACTGGTGATGAGTTTGTGTTCTTGCTATCCAGCAAGGCTGGTGGTTGCGGTCTCAATCTCATCGGCGCGAATCGTCTAGTCTTGTTTGATCCCGACTGGAACCCCGCGGCCGATCAGCAGGCGCTCGCACGTGTCTGGCGTGATGGCCAGAAGAAAGACTGTTTCGTGTACCGGTTCATCGCCACCGGTACTATCGAGGAGAAGATCTTCCAGCGCCAGAGTCACAAGCAGTCGTTGTCATCGTGCGTCGTCGACAGCGCAGAAGACGTCGAGCGCCATTTCTCGCTTGATAGTTTACGAGAGCTGTTCCAGTATAGGGGTGATACAAGGAGCGATACGCACGATACGTTTAAGTGCAAGCGCTGCAAGCCGGATGGTCGGCAGTATATTAAGGCCCCGGCCATGCTGTATGGAGATACTAGTACCTGGAACCACTTTGCTAATAAAGACCTCAACCCCATTCAGGATCCCTTGCTCAGGCAGGAGTGTGGCGAAACTGAGGTTTCGGCTGTGTTCCAGTATATTTCGCATTAGACGAGAGTAAGAGTAAGATATGCTGTCCTGAGGAGAGGAGAGCGGGTTGCTTGTGGCTTGTGGCTTGTGGCTTCATGTACGGTGTTTGGGTGGCGCTGTAAGGAACACTTCATTGGCATGGCATTGCAACGGCGTTGGAAGACGAGAAATTTTGCTGAGGACATTGCTGCATGGCGAAGTATACATAGATGCTTCCTTCAATGAGACTACTGATTTTGGTATTGGCCAATGTTCATGCCCATTGCTTGTTGCTACCATACGTCCATATATAAATAAACTTATACCAATAATGAGTGAAAACCAAGTAAATCAGTTCCGTCCAGTTCCTCGTTATACCGACCAGGTAACTACCGCTTCCCGGTATATCAGTGACATTATGGCCTTAAAGAGCACCTAGCAATCCATTAGCTCCGTCTTCTCCCCCGATTCTATCCGTCTTTCCTATCCTTATTTACTTCTTTCCCTTGATATCTCTCTTCTCTAAGGGCGGAAGGGCGGATTGGTACTTACCTTAGGTGGGTTCTTCACTCCTACATCCTGTGTCTCCTTATTCGAACTGACTATTTAATCTACGTAGCCTTCATATCGCCCACAGCGGGCTCTCGTCTGCACTTCTTAGATTAGCTAGCTATCTTTTTCCTTTGATATATGGGGAGAATACGATTATTATTATTTCCTCAGTGGTACTTGGAACTTGTTGGCAAGGGAGGTGACTGAGCTAGACCAGGAAGATGTGATATTTAAATTTTGGTGAGAAAGGGGGAAGCTATGATACAAGCTGTACAAGTGAGCAGGTAGTGAGTAGGGTCAGTGTTGATAAAGCTTCGAGACTCGGGAATTATTCGGCATCATCATCGTGTCGACGTTGTTAGATCCATATAGGGATATCCTAGGTGTGAATCCACGTTGATATTGACGACTTGCATTACCCATGGATATCGATCAAATATCTCCCAGGCCTATTCAGGTAGCAGCCTTCCTGGCTAGATAAGAATTCGGTTTGAGGACTATCGTCTCTATCAGGTGTATTGATTGGCCATGAGGCTCGAATTAGAGTTTATTAGTACTGTTGACAAACACCCGGAGGGCCAATCAATTTCCACCTACGAGCACAATCAACATATAATATCTAATTGCCAACGGTTTTTCAATGACGGGGTTCTGGTTTGCCTTCCGGACTTGATACACGCTGTGCCTAGCGCACCTGGATGATCTATACCCGGTGAAAAAGTAAGACGTGAATATTGAGGAGTCGGGAGGAGCTGGGTTCGAACTCACCTGGAACCCCTTCATTTTTGTCTTTTTTTTTCCTTCCTAGATCAATAATAGCAATTGCATTTGTGGCTATTTAGTAGTAATAATTAACTGCCTCCTACCTAGCCATCCTTACTTTGCTCCCTTTACGTGACTATTTTGCTACATCTTTCCTTTCTTGTGTACGCAACTAGCAGGAAGTGAAGCTATTCGGATTCCCACCAACCAACATAAACAAAGCCAAGCTACCAAATTTAATGCAAAGCTAACTTAAGCATCTTGCCCGAATGTAGACAGCTACGTAGTTCTATTAAATATCTGGTTCAGGGTCCGAAGCCTCTTGAAACACTTTCCCAGGCTAGACGTGATAGATTGCTAACTAACTTGTCACACGATGCCCTTAGTCCTCGCTCGCCCTCATGGTTATCCTCGAACCCCTATACAATACCTCGCCCTACCTACCTCGAATCAGAGTACTACGTAAGTATTTCGTTACGTACGCGTACTCTTCAAGACACGTAATCCACATTCTAGAACTTCGTGGATATCACTAACACATTGAGTCTGGTTCTATTGACGGATTCATTGATTCATTCATTGATGACAGGAGATCCAAGCCTCGTCAGATATTTAATATTTATACCGGGCACGCCCGCCGATATCTCATCATCATCTCGTTGCGAATCCTGCAGAAAGGCCTATATCCATTAGGTCCGCCTCGGGTAAATGTAACTAACGCCCTGATCTACCTAGCCCATGCAAGAACCTCTCTTTCTCTCTCTCTACGACACTTATGCTCCTGCGTCTATCTACAGCAGGTTGGTTGGATTTGGCCTGGCTCAGCCACGCCCTCGTCGGTTTAGGATGTGTGACAACTATTTCATCTGCATTCGTGAGGCGGCGTTCAACGACAAAATTGGTATCATGATAGGAAGTGAGAAAGCCGCAACCGATCTATTCTAGGTATAATGTGATCGATCCGTTTACATGACAACCTAAAGTTAACAAAGTCAGCATAAATCAGAGGGTAATAAGACGAGGAAACAAGAAAACTTACGCAGTCATCATCTTGCTTCCCTTGGGGAATACCCATGGCCTCGAACGTGGCGGGGCCTTGGCTGGGCTTACCAGCGGGTTTCGCCGGCGCAGACATCGTCGACCCGGGGGTGCTAGCTGTAGGTGGCGGGCTTGTTACCGGTGGTCTTGACTGTTGTTGTGGCGGTGCGCTCGCACGGCCTGGGTAGTCCGCCGCACCGGGACGTTCCTTCGATGGCACCGGTCGACCAGCACTTGCTATCCTTCCGGCACCAGGGCCTCCCTGGGGTAGACCTCCTTGGGGAATAGAGCTCGTGCGAGGTCCCATACCACCACTCATAGTCGGAGACGGTATAGCCGGCTGTCGACCGCTGTGGTCGTAAGCGCCCGTAGAAATGCGTGGGCCGGGAGCATGAGATGGCGGTAGGGCTTGATCTCTCGGACCATATCCGGCTGTTGGGAATTGTCCAGGCGGTGGACCTTGTTTCGTGAGTCGGTTCTTGGTAGGTCCGGGTCCGGGTCCGGGTCCAGGTCGTTGATCATATCCAGCTGGAGGGGGTCGCTGGTCAAATTGCCCTGTGACAGGACGACCTCCTTGGCCTCTAGGTCCGGGGCTGGGTTGTCGGTAACCACTAGGAACTTGAGGCGCCCAACCAGCAGAGACAGGGCGAGCCCGGTTTGGATCCGTGCCGGCAGGAGGAATAGGTAACTGGCCCGCGGAATTGGAGGGTCGCATCCCAGCAACTCCGGGAGACTGCGTGCGGATCCCGAAAGAACTTCCGGGACGGTCCGCAATCGGACCCGCTGATGTCCGAATGTTAGGGTTGTAGTGCTGCCCCCTTCCACCAGCCATGTCGTCTTCGGGGTAAGGTGCAACAGATTTCGGCCGTAGGTTCAAAGCTGCCGGTTTGTCATCTTCGGGATACGGAGCTGCCGACTTCGCCCGATCGGGAAGATTGACGGTAAAAGCCGGCGGCCCGCTGCCGCTTATATTAAGCCGAGACGGATCGGGCATATCTGCATGGTCGAAGTTCTGGACCCTGGGGGACGGGTAAGGCGAGACTCCGGGGGAATTTCTGTCTTCGGATACTGTCGGCATCGAGTTATTCATTGCCTTGAACCGCTCCGGTCTTTGGCCCCTCTGAGAACCGTGCTTTGACTTAATCCTTCCTAACGCCGTCGTCTCGTGATCCTTCTTCGACAAGGTCTTAGACTGTGATAGATTCTCCAGCCGATCTACAGCGTCCTTGTTGCCATGCTCTGCGGCTAATTCGTACCATTTCCTGGCTTCTCGTAGGTCTTTCTCGACCGATATTCCAATCTCGTAGTAATATCCTATGGCGAATTCTCCAGTCGGTAGCTTCGTCTTGGCGGCTAACTGCGCATACTTAAATGCAAGAGTTTCATTCTTCGCGAATGTGGCTTCGTACCCAAATAGGAACCATCTGCTAACACCTAGACATGCCTCGGGCTGGCCTTGTCTGGCAGCAAGGCCGTAGTAATGTAGTGATAGAGCAGGGTTGAAATCGCAGCCGAGTTGGCACAGCTCGTATGCCTGTCCCATCTTCAACTGGGCCTTAGCAAATCCAAGATAGGCAGCTTTTTCAATGTACTGTCGAGCGACACCAACGTCGTACGGTAGCACACCCTCGGGTATCACAACGTCGGGAAGATCCCGCGCGATAAGCATGCCGTAAACGAAGGCACCCTGCGGTGCATCTTCATCGGCCGTGTCGGCGGCAGAATGAATTAAATCCAAGCCTTTTGCGATATCTTTTTGTTGACCCCGTTGACCTAGAAGATTGATCATACCCAGCCGATAGGAAGCCGCAGAATCCTTCGAAGATAGACCTAGCTGATAATGTCTCATGGCTTTGTCCATATCATTGGAGTTTTCGTACAGCATACCAATTCGGTAGTCGGCGCGGCCCCAACCTGCTTGTGCGGCGGCCGAGTAAGAAGTGTAGGCGGACTTTTTGTCCTGTCGCTCGCCAAATTTACCAAATTCCATCCACTTACCCCTTATGAACAAAGCTTCAGGATGGCCCTGATCAGCTAGATAAGCGACTATATTGACAGCATCGACTCGTAGTTCATGCTCGATTTTAGGTGTCGGTATGCGCGCCGGCGGATCTCGATCGTTAATACTTCGCGCAGCTTCCTGTTCCCGAATGGCGGCCTCGGCGGCTATCTCGACATATGACAGGACATCGCGAGCCCAACATATCTGCATGTTGGGATCGTTGGAATGGAGGACATGTTGGCGGCTTTCGGCTAGAACGGCCTCTTTTTCCTCATCGCTGGGAGGAATGTGCTCTCCTTGGACCTTAGGGAAAGGCGAGAATGAGGGTAAATCGCGCATATCTCGAAGACTCCTCTCGAACTGGGGGCTGCGCTCCTGTGTCTCTTGGAAAGGGCTGTAGTTGGACCCGCTGAAGTTGGATGCGGGACTATAGTCGGTAGTTGGATTTCGACCTTGCTGATATTGCTGCCCAAAACTGGCAACTCTGGTATTCAACACGGTAGAGAGGGAGGGTTCGCGAGTGTGTCGCGGACCGGAACCGGGTGGTTGTGAGGTTGGGTTTCGCGGCTCGATTGATCGGGCTTCTAGTTCCATACGTTGTAGACCCTGCTGCATATTTTCGGGGACTTCTGGCATTACCCTGTGGTGTGAGAGAGTACAGGTCAGACACAAACAATTCAATCAAGAGTACACAAAATAGGACAAAAGAGAAAATGGTCTTATAATGCTGTAGTTGATTAAGACTCTTGTGTTTCAAGGTATTTGCAATATAAGAAAACAAAAGCGACGAACCTTTGTGGTGATGGCGCCACTACTTCAGGCATAGAGTAGTCGTCGGCGCCGGGGTAAAAGGTCGCTCCAAAACTAGGCATGTCGAGGTCGTCTTCTTCAGCCTGCGTCTGCGGCTGGTGAGAACCTGCATAAAATTAAGAAAATGCACTTGTCAGCGCGCCGTTCCCTGAACCAATGGCCGGGCCAGTTTCCAGCACAAAGCCGGTGTAATATGTACAAAAAAAGTACTAGGACTTCCAGTAAAGGACCACTGGACCAGTAAATGGTGAGGTAAAGAGGAGTTATGCTGTGGCGGGGCTTCGGCGGAGTGGCGGCCAAAAAAAACCAGTGAATCCCTCTCTTATTACTTCAATGTCCCTTTCCTAATACTGTCTCTCTGATGGGTCCCTTTAACCTGTTATGTTTCACTGTGCTCCAGTTGGTATCTAAATCTGATCTGACTTGGGTCCAGCCGGAAACGGGAATGTTGCCTTAAAACCGACCTCCTCGGATCCAGGAATAGATATAACAAATACTTTTTAATCGGCGGTTACGAGAAAGTCTCAGAATTAATTTCCCGTGTTTGGCGGAGAAAAAAGGGGAAAACTTCGTGGATTCTCGATCAGGTCTCAACCTGGAAGGGTGACGTTTTCTTTAAGTGTTGATGGAGATGGTTCGGACGGCATTCCAAGCCAAGACTTGCGATGTGCTGAGGGGCTCAGGATAGA
Source organism: Hypomontagnella monticulosa (assembly GCA_902825475.1). Taxonomy (NCBI): domain Eukaryota; kingdom Fungi; phylum Ascomycota; class Sordariomycetes; order Xylariales; family Hypoxylaceae; genus Hypomontagnella; species Hypomontagnella monticulosa. The sequence goes on from CADEBF010000008.1 coordinate 2,620,107, forward strand.
GTCAGGTACCTTCCAAGTTGACCATATGGACCACCTAGACCCCGCCACTTCCCTAGGAGAGTATAGGCGCTTAAGCTAAGCCACCTCAGCGCTGTTCTAAGCTTAAGCCCTGGGAGTGCTCCGCATCCGAATCGTTTAGACGGTATCGTACCTAATACGCCGGGTACGAAAAATAGAAGAAAAAAAAAGGGGGTGCCTAATAGACCGCTGTTACCGCAGTAAAGCCCGCCTAGACGTGTGGGCATAGGAGGTAAGGAATGCAAACAACAGCGCATTCTCTGACTCCCCTCTTCCTGCATTTCGAAACTGCTGTACGACACATTTGCAGATGCATGCAATTTCTGTAGGACTTTTCCAGTCTCCCTTTTTGAGATAGTGACTTTCGTATCATTGATGTGTGTATGTAGCATTTTTAATATTCGTAACGTTCGTCCCTGCATGATCGACCCGAATGCATTGCTGACAGTTTCGATCCCGGAAGCTTGAGCTTAACTTCTCCATACTCAGGGTCCATTTGAACGGTAACATCCGTGACGTCCCATCGAATCCGGAAGGTTTATCTCGGTGTTCATCCCGTATCCACGTTATCCATGGCATCCACGTCTGCCAGCCCCTTATACATACGTGTAATGTGTATTGTGATATGATATGTAGTGATAGGGAGGTGTTAAAAAAAAGAAAGGAACACATTTGCTTACTTACTCACGACAATTTTAGGTACCATTCCCGAAGCTGCTCCCCCGGGCCACGCGTTAACTGCCGGTCTCTGCGTCATCATCATCTTCGCGATGCGCGATATGGTTGTCAAGTTTAATTAGTGGCTTCGTAATTATGATGACCGTTATCGAATAGGTATACGCTACCGTTGCGGTTGGGAACACAATAATAACAACATGTTATAGGGGCGTACCAGTAGAATGGCAGACGATCGTCTACGAAGTTTACGAAACAGCTGGGGGGGGTCACACAAATTCGGGTTGAGGGCTCCCAAGCATCTTTATCCTTTTGCCTCTACTAGCCCTGGAGGTCCGAAAACAGCCACTAGGTATTTACGTTGAGTCAAGCTGGTTCCTGGTGCCGGAGTTGGCAGGAGTCAAGGAACAAACGGTGTCCGTTTGGCGCGAAATGAAGGGGACTATCCCACGAGCACAGCCAGTGTGACAACTCCTTACCTTAGTAGGTCGGTGGTAGACCGAAATGAAGCTCCCGCATCCTTCAGGATATGCGTATGCATTGGATGGTAATGGGGAACTCGGGAGACAAGCATCGTGACCTAGTTAGCTCGTCCTTGCATACTTTGGTAGCTAGCTTCTCAAGGTTCCCTTACCTTGTCGTCTGAGTTATCCAGGTTCCACGTGTAGACTACCTATGTACGGTATCCCGTACCTAGATAGCTGGCTAGCCTAACCAACTAACCTTGACTCTGCCACGGCTAGCTACCCGCCATAGCCTCATTGTGTTTCTATTTTCGGGATCGGTAGCACGGCGTAGAAATGCAGCCGCAGCTAAAAAGGAGGATGTACCTCGCCTCAGAATCACCGCTCTTCGCAACACTAATCCCAATTTTCTAATGATCCTGTCAGAGCATACTTGCACCATTAGGCATTTTAGTTAATTTAGCCGATGGACTTCCAACAAGCGAAATCACTAATTATCACTATTCTCAAACCATGAGACAGGGTGACAGCGCTTGGCTATTAAGATAAAATCACGCCAAATCTAATTGGGTACATGTACTATAGGTCCTGGATGATGTGCATCATATGGATATCTCCTGTCCTTATTTGTTGAAACACGTGGAAGTGAATAGTCTTGGTAGGAGAAATGTTCTCTGAGTTGACAGCACGTAGTGAAACAAGGGTTCATCCGATATGCCATGTGTTACAGAGATCTGTAGACTTATAAGTTAGGTATAGACTAGACCTTTACTTAGACCATGCCTAGGTAGGTCTACTTACTATTATAGGTCTTTTTGTAATGCAGATAGCCGTCGGTGCAGACAGATCAATTGCTGGGGACAACAACGCGTGACCAGCACCTCGTGGACATGCAATGGTCATCAACTGACAAATTGTAAGAGCTGACAACATTTAAACCTATCGAGATAAGAGGTTCAACAACTCGCTAGTAAACAATAAACACATAAGACAGCCGGTGATACCAATAGTAATAGACATTTAAAATCAGACATGCATGAATTAATATCTAGTCAGCTGTTTTCGTGATGTCTTCAGCGACTAGATGGTGATGGTGCATCTCAATCAGTGTTATGTCATGTTATGTTATGAAATTGTGAATTATTAATTATTATTATGATTATTGATGGAAATGGAAGTACCAGACGAAACCCTGCCCACTCAAGCCACAACCGCCAAGGATGCTGCCGGTAGCTCCAGCCACTTGTGGCAGCAAGCTCGTGAGTCCGTTAGAAAATGTGGGTCTTGGCGGTTCTCGTTCGTCAGCCTTTCAGCCTGCTTGCCTTGCCTCATCCCCAAACGAACAACTCCATTGTCATCAAATCCACAAGAACAAACAACGCCAATTTCACCGTCCATTCGCCGAATCGAAATACCTTCAAATCCATCCATACGATCTCCAGGAGGAACAATTCCTATACCCGAGCTCGCAAAAGCTCCGAAACCACCTCCACCGGAGCCAGAGCCCAACAATATCACTGTCACCACCGGTGAAGCCATCACTCCATCAACTTCACCAGCTTCACCATCACCACCACCCCTCCAACTCTCCGACATGGCCGACCGCGCTTTACAACAGATCCTCACCCAGCTACGGTCGAATCCGTCAGCGCCATATAGCGAGGCCTCATCGCTGCTCAGCAAAGCCAAGATCGCACTTCTCCAACTCAAAGCCGCGACACCCGGCACACCAGGCGTATCGCAGCAGAACCTAGCCCTTGCGCGGGACGTCTACGAGCAGGGCGCGCTCTTCAGCATCCGAGCACGGAACCCGGATGCGTTCACGCGGTACGTGGCGCAGCTGCAGCCGTTCTACGAGCTGTTCCCCTCCTCGTCGAGCGGCAGCGGCGGTGACGGCGAGGACCAGCGCAACAAGATCACAGGGCTGTACCTTCTGCTCCTCCTGACGCAGGGTCGGTACGCCGAGTTCCACTCCGAGCTCGAGACCCTGGGCACGCGCGCCGAAGGGGGTGGCGGTGCCGGCGAGATCGAGGGAGACCGGTATCTCGGGTATCCGATCAAGCTCGAGCGTTGGCTCATGGAGGGTAGCTATGATCGTGTGTGGAAGGCGATGAAGAGCCGCGAGGTTCCGAGTGAGGAGTATGGCGTTTTCTCTGAAGTGAGTTCTAACTAACTGCTTTCTTTTCAGACTATAATTCTCCATGAACTAACACTGCAAACCCACAGATCCTAACCTCCCAAATCCGCTCCGAAATCGCGTCCAGCAGCGAGCGCGCATACCCGTCGCTACCGCTCAGCAGCACGAAATCTCTGCTTTTCCTCGAGTCCGAGGGTGCCGTCGTCGAGTTCGCGCACCACCGCGGCTGGCTCGTCCGCGACGGCCAGATCTACTTCCCGTCGTCTGCCGCCACCGCCGATGGAGAAGCCGTTGCTGCCGGTGCCGAGGAGGAGGGCGACGAGAAGGAATTCAGCCGCATGGTCATCGAGAACGCTCTCGGCTACGCTCGCGAGCTCGAGACGATCGTCTAGGTTTGTACTGCTGCGCCTGATAAGCCGAGGGTCGTGGGTATGACAAAAGGGGGAGCATGTATGGCAGGGATAGCAGTTCGAGCGTTTAGACCAGACGAATCCACGCTGCCGGAGGGTCAATACTGGGTCGTGGGCTACCTAGCTCCAGAAGAGAGTCGTCAAGGAACTAGTCACTGCGTTGCGGCAGTTTAGCTAGCTACGTGAAAGGAAGAGGGGGCTCCGATACATTTACTAATACCACAACACACAAGATAGATAGGCTAGGCTAGCTAGACCATCTACGGGGAAGAAAGGCCATGAAGCTTCCTGGGCCTCCGTGTATGAATAAACACAAAACTGAGCATCATCAATAGACTTAAAGTACTGGTTGGGGCAGGCCATTGAGAGCGTATAGCTTTTGTATTGAGATGAACATGCATTTACTAGTGAAGCTGACACGTATAACCGCAACTAGACAGTATTACACAGGATAAACATCATCACCCATTTGTTCCAGATACTATAACTACTATTGATTTATTTGCATCGTGATCTGATTCAGACAGACAACTCCCCATCCCAGCTTTCTAAACTATGGTTCTTTTAGTCCGTGCCCCGGTCCGCAGCAACGACTTTTCTTCTTCTCGCTTTTCGTTCGCTCCCTCCCTTAAAACCGACTAGCTACATCCACCAAGTACAATACAGCCATTACTCAGCAGTAGCCGGCACCTCAGAGCAATCCTCCCTCTAAGCGAAGAGCTTGAGCCCGCTACCGTGCTTGCCGACCTCGCACACCTCGCAGACGGCGCAGACGGTGCCCTTGTACTTGGTATGGTACTTGGACCCGTCGAAGGCGCACTCCTCGTACGCGGTGCCGCTGTAGATGGGCGTGTGGCTGGCTGCGCAGATCTCAAATTCGGCGAACTGGTCGTATTCGATCTCTACAGCATCGTGCGGGTTACGCTCACATTGCGCTTTTATCCTTCGGGCCTGTTCAATTTAGTTAGCTATGTGGTTACTCAGGGGTAAAATCTCTAGAATGAACTCACAGTCTCAAGGATTCTGCTGGCACCACCGTTGGCTAGGATACGATTCGCAAAGCTCAAGGCAGAGCTGTAGTTCTTACTCCTAGACGCCAGATTCATAGCGTTGAGTAGAGCGAGTTGTCGGTGAGGGACTTCAATCTTGGGAATTGTGAAGTACGCCGACAGCTCAAGACTTCGCTTGAGAAGTGTAGGGTTGCCGTTAACAGCATCCGGGGCGCCCAATTTCCTTCGCGCAAGCTCGATCGACATGGCAACAGCATACTCGCTCGCTGAAGTGATTAGTTTCTTAGCCTCCGCTACCTCACTCTCGCTGGAAACAGCATTTGCGAGCATGGCATGCAGAATGCCCTTGAAGATTTGTACACCTTCCTCGAGTTTGTTCGCCTTCATGGTTTCGTATCCCTTGTGAAGGTCATTGGTAGCAAGATGCTCAATATCTCGCGGAATGATGGGAAGGACCTTCCTAGGGTCCGTCTCGTCCACGGTACGGCGAACATAGTTGACTAGAGGAGGTAATCCAGGAGATGCGGGTAAGAACGTTCTTGACGCGGAGTAGATCTCCAGGAACCGTGGCTTAAGAGGCGCAAAGTTGACAGCACCGACCTGCCGATTAAGGAGGTTCATAGCTGATTCAAATGAGCCTCCAGCAATGTGATCGGCTGCTAATGGCGAATTGCGAGCCCATAGATCGGCCTCGCTACTGCCAGCCCCTCCAGCATCTGTGCTCTCGACATTGACGAAGTCGTTGTCGGCTTCAGGGATGATATCTTCACCCATATCCCATCCAGCCGCATCTTCCTCATCCTCGGCTTCCAAACCGCCAGCTCGCTTAGCAGCAACGTCCTCATCCACAGCCTCATCCAAGCCAAAACCGTTAGCAGCCGCCGAAGGTTCCTCCTCGAGAGTCATACCCTCTAGTTGACTAGCTAGGGCTTTCTCGAAGAAGGATTGAGAAGTCGCCTTAGTGGGCCAGTTGGCCTTATATGTGGGCACAACGGGCTTAGGTGGGGTGAGGCTCTCGCCGAAGGTAGGCAACGTTAGCTGGTCTTCAGTGATACCGGTTGCCTCCAGGATCGACTGGCACTCTTCTTCGAGGCCATGTGCCTTGGCAGTCATATATGCTAGAGGGTCTGTAGACTTATTAGCCATAGTGCATTGGTAGAAAATAGGGAGCATAACTCACAAAGGTCAATCTCCTTGAACATCTGTATCCTATCCTCAACCTCACCCAGGTACAGGGCATTTTGAAATCTCGCGGTGAAATCGCCACGGTGCTCGGCAATTTTGGCCATCCTTGAAAGTTTCGAATGGTCACCAGTTGCGAGGTATAAGAACGAAAGCTTGTCAAACTGCTTGAGTTTCTGATAGGCCATCTCCACAACCTGATGATTTCCATGCGCTAAAGCCTCGGTTCCTAATCTCGTCCAAAGCTTAGGTCGATCTAGTTCCTTCGCCATCTCTACAGCTACATCGAGGTTACCACATTCTATAGCGAGTTCAAAGCGAGTGGTCGGGTCTTGTACGAACTGCAATGCGATTTCGGGGTATCCTTTCTTCTGGAGGTATGAAATGATGGACTGGCCAACCAAGCTGGAAGTACGTATGATATGAAGCATCTCTTCGTAATTACGCTTGACCAGGGACAGCTTGAAGCGATACTCAGTCGGGTCGATATGGAGGATCTTGGGCTTGGCAGCGCGATCGAGGCAGTAAACATTTCGGCCCTTGACTCTTACGAGATATACTGTCTGATCAAGAGTCCTAACGATGCCATTGTCACCATTCATAAGGGTGTACTTGACGTGGTTTAGGGTAGAGTACAGTAAAACTCCAGCGTCGTCCCAAGTTGCGCTCTTGATTCGGATAGTCTCATGTAGGGTGCTGACTTGTTCAAGCGTCTTCGTTACGATAGTGACGTTATGCTTGCTCAAAAGCGCTGCGTGAAGACCATCATTGGACCATACAACATACTTGACGCCATTCACCGAGAGCTCAGCGATGCTCTTTTTCTGTTGAATGTCGTAGAGGTGGACGGCAGTAGGAGTAATTATAAGCAGATTTCCAGTGCCACCGAAGTAGATATCCGTAGTCCCAATAGGAGGTTTGAAAGATCGTGCCGTGTTATTTGAAAGGTCCTTAATGTCAACGGTTTGCGTAGATGTGTTGAGCACGGCAAACCGGTTTCGAGCGACGAAAATAGCCGAGTTTCCCTGCCCACGCTTCGAGTCCGTCGCGTCCAGCGCACCAGATCCATCCCGAGGGAGGTTGATCAGTTCATATGAACCACCTTCAGCAGGCGAGGTGACAAGAACGGAGCGTTCCGCCGGGTTGTAGGACAGGGTGCGAGGAGGAACCCAGGCGCTACCAAGACGCTTAAGGGATAGCAACGTCGGGCTCTCAGCGTTCTTCTGGAAGTCGTACGAGCGGACGTGCTTCTCTTTCGTGACGAAGAAAAGCGTGTTCTGGTGGACAGTCGAGGCCGGACGTTCTCGTTCAAGCTTGAATACCATCACGCCATTATCGTGACCGGCAGCGAACAAGTTGATTTCCGGGTGTGCTGCAATAACCCAAAAACGATCGTTTTCCCTCTTAAAAGACTGGACGGCAGTGCGCTTCTGGGAATCCCATACTCGGATCGTCTTATCCTCGCCGCACGACAAAATTAGGTCTTGGTGGGGGTGGAACAGGCAGCCAGAGGCATTCTGGAAATGACCGCGGCAGGTGTCGACTTCCCAGGCCTTGGTTTCGCTAAATCGCCATAGCTTGATGAGACGGTCGTCGCCTGCCGAGACAATATGGGGAGCGGTGGGGTGGAAAGCAACCCAATTGACACCACGATCATGGCCCTCGAGTACGAATTTCACCATTGCATCGGTATTACCGAACATGTCCGTCTGTTGAGCGTTCGATCGTGCGACTTGGTCTTCGAACGACATAGAGGTCGGAGCCGAATGCTTCTTTCGCAGGCCAGAGATATCCCAAACACGAACGGACTGATCGAGGGATGCAGATACAACGAGATCGTCCTTGGGATGGAACTGAGCGCACATCACATAGTGATTGTGGCCGGTCATCGTGCAAACTAGGCCAACTGTCAGTATGCCGTTTTCCTCTACCACCTAGCCACGATTATAACCATACTTAGCGACCGATTTTGCCAGTTCCATATCCGAATTGTCTGGTCGTCGGAAGCTGATATGATCCATGGTAACTCATGGTGGAAGAAGACGGTTCGTACGTAATCGAGATGTCCGTTTAGGGTGAATAGACATCGTCTCGTTTGGTAGGACCAGACCTTGATCTTATAGTCGTCGCCTCCAGAGACGAAGAGTGGTTGCGTCTTATGGAAATCGATGCCTCGAACGGGGCCGTCGTGTTCTTCGAAACGATCAATGAGCGTTCCCATACGGTAATCCCATAGCTGTATAGTCGAAGAGTGTAGCGACACAAGGATCCATGGTCTAGTTGTTCGAAGGTCAGCAGCGAACAGCGGTGACAATAGGGGAAATGTATATCGAATGGGGATCTCGACCTCTTTGGGTGAAAGGCAATGCCCTTCGCTCTCGAAGACTTGGACTCGAACTATATAATGGAAGATATTAGTGATTAATTTATTTAGAGGATATGCGACTAGCTTCGCAAGGTATTCAATGGGGATGCACCTTTGTTAACATTCCCGAAGAGGCCTGCATGGTGAGGATGATAGAGGCAGCAGGAAGCCTCTAAGCTTGGGTCATGAATAAGGAAGAAATGGCGACACCCAAATTTATAGAAGGGCTATTAGAAGGAGGTGAATGGAGAATTGGAGGGGGTTATGGGTGGCGGGTTGCGGGTTGCGAGCTTTGAGGCTCTGGACACTGTTCTCTCTCTACGCCAACTTGTTACTATTCTATATTCTGTACAAGTCTCAATTCGCAATTCGTGGCCCCAAAAGTGACGGTGGATTATTTCCCTTGACCGTGGCGCTGCCTGCAGTTTCGCCAGGCTGGGCTTGCACAATCTGTGGCTTTCAGCTGCCCAGGTGTCCTGATTGTGCCGTATCGGAACAACGATTGTCCTTTTTCAGTGAGCAAAAGTATACAGTACGTGGATAGGGGTTAAATTCCATAGTAGACTCTAGGCACTGAGTGTACCAGTACGAGGCTTGGAGGGGCAATTCACCTAGCACAACAGCTCAGTGGAAGCTGGCCACTACCCAGGTCCACTACGGCGTCTTACCAAAACTTAACCCCTGACAGCTTCAATTGCTATCATTCTTTCTTCTTATTGGCCATACCCTGGTTCCTTAAAGCTTCTAGCCAAATCTTATTGGTCGAGGTGTCATTTATTCGTCTAGGTGTTCAATTGCACCGCTTCAATTCGTTCACTTCCACTTACACGGCGGCTTGGATACCTATCAAAGTCCAGACCTTCAAAAAAGCCACTTTGCATTTACCTCTTTACCAACGACGTAGCCTTCTTCACCATGACTTCAGGATAAAGTCTTTACTTCTATTCAGATTATATGGTCTCGTAGACTTGTCAGCTCTCAGCTCTGCCGCGTGCTTGAGCTTGCGACAGAGCTATTTCGTTCCACGTTTCTCTAACTAAGGTCCTGTCTTTGTGAAATCGAGCATCATGATACGACTTCTCAAGTTGCCATGTGGCCTTGCTGCCGCTTTTCTGGCAACTCTCTGTCTAAACCCAGGTCATGTCGCAGCTGGCCCTTCTGTCAATGTTGCTATGCAAGCTGCATTTCCTGCTCCTCCCTATCTCGTTGAGCTTCTGTACGTTACTGTTCGTGAACTAGAGTATCTGTTAGAGTAACAGCTAAACCCGTAGCATAGAGAAACTGCCGCCGGAGAGAATGCAACATCCTACTTCCCCCTCCTCGATCGTATTGCCGACGGCACATTCGCGAACATAAAGACGGATAAGGAGTTATATGAGAAGTTCCTTGAAGTTCTAAGACAAGATGGCCACATGGAAAGTCCTGAGGCATTGTCCACCTTTAAGCTTGCTCTCTCCATGAGATCAGCTGCTCCAAGAATAGAGGCACATTATCAGTACTATGATACCGCAGTGGCGCCCTCTCTACAAAAAGCCAAGGATGATTGCCCTGAATGGGTGCTCCTAAGTGGGAAGCAGTACTGTTCGGCTTCACTCGCCCATGCTGAAGGCCACATCTCTGGAGACTCGTATGTGTTATACCACCTAAATTAGCTGGATTTATCTCACATGATTATAGGCAATTACGATCACTTCCCTTTGATCGTGCCTTGGGCAGTGGCTCTGAAGCGGTATTGTATGCGGATATAACGAAGCCTGAGTTCGGGCCTTTCCACAAGTCGTTAGCGGCGATGGCCCGAAAGGGGGAAATTTCCTACCGATTACGGTACCGTGTTGACCAGTCTGGAGATCGAGAGCCGCTGCCGGTCAGCGGATATGGAGTAGAGCTTCAACTGAAACGAACAGACTACATAGTCATTGACGACCGTGACGCTGAAGCCGAAACGGGTTCGGCTACTAAACCCGCCCCCACCGAGGTTGTGCTCGATGGGGAAGAGGAGGTCACGGATCTAAAGCCATTGTCGAGTTCTGAGCTGGCATCCTTAGGGCTCAAGGCTGGATCCTTTATCATGCAAAGTGATGACCCCTTCGAGACTTTGATTAAGTTAACTCAAGACTTTCCGAAGTTCTCTACCTCAGTTGCGCTTCATAATGCCTCAGACGCATTCGTTAAGGAGCATAGTCAAAATCGAGGCCTAGGAGTCCCAGCTGGCATGAATGTCCTATGGATGAACGGAGTCCAACTAATCGAGCGACAAATCGACCCCTTTACACTCGTCGATAGCATTCGGAGAGAAAGAAAACTCATCGAAGGCGTCACCGAGCTAGGCTTAACCGGAAAGGAGGCCGTGTCATTACTTGGTAACCGCGAGGTGACTATGGCCAAGGCCGACGATGAGCCTCGCAGATTTGACTGGCGAGATGAAATCGAAAATGGCCGTGTCATTATCTGGTTAAACAATATCGAAAAAGACAAGCGATACGCTGAGTATCCCAAGAGCCTCATGACTGTAAGCATTCCTTATATTGGCGAATGGACTTCATTATATGACTAACCATTTTCCAGCTGATGCAAAGGACCTATCCTGGGCAGATCCCGCCGATTCGTAAGGATATATTCAACCTAGTCGCTCCGGTTGATTTTACCAAGCCAGAAGATCTGTCCTTCGTGGTTGAACAGCTTCAGATGTTCATCAAAAGGTTACTGCCCGTCCGCTTTGGATTGGTCCCGTTGACGCCAACGAAGGAAGCCGAAGAACGTGCAAAGCTAGCCTACCACGTCCTTGAGAATTATGGGCTAGCTGGCCTTATGTCTTATTTAGAGGCCTGCAGCACAGGAGGTCAATCCGAACAGGCAAATTTCGACAAGGCAGTCAAAAATCGAACTCCAAAGGATGACGCCTCTCCTGTCTCGTACAAGGACGTCCTCGAATCAGAAGACCATATCAAACAGAATGAGCTCGCAAAGCACTGGGTAGAAAGACTCAACGCCGATACTGAGGTTCCTCCGATGTTTATCAATGGACTAGCCATACCTCGAGCTGATACCTGGCTCCATGCTATGACCATGAGAATGAGCACTGACCTGCAAATGGTCCAGCAGGGCATTTTCATGGGTACAATTGATGACGAATCGTGGGTTCCAGGTTTCTTCTTGGAGGGTGCCCCAACTCGACGTAATCTTTACATCTTCCCCGATGGCGATAATTCCCTCTCCATCTTAGACGTTAATAAGGTCTACTCGGAACACAAAGATCTCTTCGATCAGGTCCCTACCATTGAAGCCAGTGAAGACACCAGCAAGGAGACCTGGGCCACTCTGACTGTTGTCGCTGATCTAAGCACCAAGCAAGGTCTCGGTCTTCTATTATCAGCCCTATCATTCCGACGCAACAACCCCGGTGTGCGTATCGATATCGTCAATAATCCTCCGGAATCCACTAAGGCACACGAGATCAACGTACTTCTCAAGAAAGACGTTGCCAAGCTTTTAGAGGTCGAGAATTTAGAGACCCTAGAAATTCTCTTGTCAGGTGCGATTGACGTCCAGGACGGAGGATATAACGCTGCCCTATCACGATTCTTAACGGCCGCCGCGTTCACGCCAGGGTCTCAGCTACTCATCCTTAACGGTCGCGTGGTCGGCCCGTTTGCCGATGATGCAGTGTTCAAGGAGGAGGATTTTGAACTCCTTCTCGAATTTGAGCAGGCAACACGTATACTCCCTGTGTACAAGGCAGCAGATACCCTAGGCTTAGCGGACAAAATCTCAGGCCCTCTTGCTGCTGCAAAGCTTACGTCGGTAACTGCTCTGTCTACCATATCAGACTTACCAGAGGGGATTTTCGAGTCCGCCCCAACCCTCAGAACAGCCATGTTCGATGAGTGGAACTCAACCTATACAACGATTCACGTCGGTGACGAATCTACTGCCAATATTCACTTTGTCGCCGTCCTTAACCCAGCTAGCGAGGTAGGACAGAAGTGGGCACCAATTCTTAAAGTTCTATCACAGCTAGACGGTGTCTACATGCGCATCTTCTTAAACCCCAAAGATAAACTAGAAGAACTCCCGGTCAAGAGATTCTACCGTTACGTATTGGGGTCGGCACCATCCTTTGACGAAGCTGGAAAGGTTAGCGCTCGAGGCGCGACCTTCAAAGGACTTCCCTCAGAGGCTCTTCTCAACCTCGGCATGGATGTACCGCCTGCATGGCTAGTAGCAGCAAAGCACTCTGTTCATGACCTAGATAATGTGAAGCTAAGCTCCATTAAGACCGATGTAGACGCTATTTATGAACTTGAGCATATCCTTATCGAAGGTCACTCCCGAGAGACCTCAGGTGGCCCACCCCGTGGCGTACAGTTATTGCTCGGTACGGAACTCGATCCCCATTTCGATGATACGATCATCATGGCCAACCTGGGTTACTTCCAATTTAAGGCCAACCCTGGTTATTACAACATCCATCTCAAGGAGGGAAGAAGCTCGGAAATATTCAACATCATCAGCGTAGGTGCAAAAGGCTACAATGCTGTTCCGGGCGATGAAGGTACTGAAGTTGCTCTCATGGACTTCCAAGGCACGACTTTATACCCCCGGCTAGAGAGGAAGCCCGACATGGAAATAGAAGACGTCCTCGAAGAAAGCTCTTCGGAAACCGGGGGCGACCTCTTATCCCGCGGCCTTAAGTTTGCTGAAGGCATTCTTAGCGGATCCAAACCCAAATCAAAGTCTGTCTCGGACGAGGAACATGCAGAGATCAATATCTTCTCGGTGGCAAGCGGCCATCTCTATGAGCGCATGCTCAACATCATGATGGTCTCCGTCATGAAGAATACGAACCATACAGTTAAGTTTTGGTTCATTGAACAGTTCCTGTCACCATCCTTCAAGGACTTCATACCGCACCTAGCTAAAGAGTATGGCTTCAAATACGAGATGGTTACTTACAAGTGGCCACATTGGCTACGACAGCAAAAAGAAAAGCAACGTGAGATTTGGGGCTACAAGATCCTCTTCCTCGACGTTCTCTTCCCTCTATCACTCGACAAGGTCATCTTCGTTGACGCGGATCAGATTGTCAGGACGGACATGATGGATCTGGTCAACTTAGACTTAGAGGGCGCACCTTATGGCTTTACTCCCATGTGCGACTCTCGCACCGAGATGGAAGGCTTCCGCTTCTGGAAACAAGGATACTGGAAGAACTATCTTCGCGGCAACCCATACCATATCTCGGCCCTTTATGTGGTTGATCTCCGCCGCTTTAGACAGCTTGCGGCGGGCGACCGACTCCGACAGCACTACCACCAACTATCGGCTGATCCAGCATCCCTCTCTAACCTTGACCAAGATCTGCCGAATCATATGCAGTTCGTGATCCCGATCCATAGCCTTCCCCAGGAGTGGTTATGGTGCGAGACTTGGTGTAGCGACGAGAGCCAGAAAGAAGCGCGGACAATTGATCTATGCAACAACCCACAGACTAAGGAACCGAAGCTCGATCGTGCCAGGAGGCAGGTGCCTGAATGGACTGTATATGACGACGAGATTGCGGCAGTGGATCGGCGCCGAAGAGGATTGGTCGCAGATGGCGACACTCAGAAGGTACTTAAGGGTAATAGTGACGAGAAAAACACCAAGAGTAGGCGATTAGAAGAAGAGCCCGAGCCAAAGACGAGGGGTAAGGATGAATTGTAATCCCTCAAGATACCTACATGAGCGCATATAGATCTAAATAAATCTCGTTGATCAAGATACTCAAGTTATTCTAAGTACCTACCGACCAGGTAATCCTGGCATGTCGCCGAAGTTGTCAAAGTTTCCCAGTGCCCCCTTTCCCGTAAATCACCATCCATCCATTTCGTCTTGATTTGAGATGAATTTCTATGCCCCTTAATTCGGTAAACATACAGTTGCCAAATGTTGCACTTTATCATAGGCAGGTCAAGTACATGTAGGCCGATATATCGAGTGTGGCCACTTGAGCAAAGATAACCTATCATACCCACCAATAATATTTAACCTCGTCGACTCGTTCGATTCGAAACTCTTCCTTACTTACCTACTTTTTATCTTACTTTACCCAAAGATCTCGCCATCGCATCGCACGCCTTTTAAATGCACACACATACTACCACCTCTCCCATCCGCTTTGCGCCCTCCGTCGACATCCGGCTTGGCACCGCACAAGGGCGCCGATTAACCGACGCGCATTCCAAGATTCTTGGAGATTTTGTTCTCCAGCGCCCGCTTCCAAGGTTGCGTGTGCTAAGTAATGGTACCTAAGCCGTGCTAGTTGTTAGCTGTGTTAGCTGTTTCGCAACCCGCATCGCCCCCAAAATCCCAAAATCCCAAATCCCAAATTTCAAGAGTTACAGGATAACTGTGCATATTATTCCGTACATCTTGCTTTGCGGCACGGCATCGCATTTACCTTGATCTGCGCATACCAAGTCCATCCTTCGGCATCAGCACGGCTGAGCATGCCACCAGATTCCCCTTCTGTTTCGCCTACTTAGGTACCTCTTTTTAAGATTTATTAGTCTTCGTCTTTATTCATTCGGCCGTCTCGGTCCAGTCCATTCCCTACCTTACCTTACACTACCTTACACTACCCTACCTATCCCCCCCTCCTTAGTGCTACTCTCCCATTAGGCCCATTAGGTAGTATCACCTAAGACAAACTACCTACCTACCTACCTTACCCCGAGACACAATGGCATCGGAACTCGGCTGCTCCGTGATCGCGCCCCTGCCCCCACACCCGCACACCCACACGGTCGTCTTCCTGCACGGCCGCGGCGACACCGCGCGCAACGCCGCCGACGCCCTGCTCTCGCGCTGGGCGCGGGGCTCGCGCGGCCGGAGCCTGGTCGATTGCTTCCCGTCCGTCCGATGGGTGTTCCCCCAGGCCGAGCCACTCCCCGCCGTCTCCCACGCCGGCGAGCTCTGGGACCAATGGTTCGACGTCCCGAACGTCCTGGACCCCACCGACCGCGAGGATCTGCAGGTATGGGGCCTGCGGGATAGCGTGGACGCCCTGCGGAAAGTCGTCAGGAAGGAGGCCGAGACTGTGGGTGGGCTGGAGAGGGTCCTGCTGATGGGGATCAGCCAGGGTGGCGCCACGGCGGTGCATGTGTTGCTGCAGTTGGGAGAACCCGGCACCGGAAGTCTGGGGGATTGGGATTGGGGTCTGGATGTCAAGGCGAAGATCGAGGCCCAGCACCTGGAGACTGTGAGCGAGAAGACGGATCCCGAAGACCCTCCCGAGAGACTGGGTGGACTCCTGGCTTTCGCGAGTTGGTTGCCGCTACCTGGTGGCTCGCTGGATGAGACGCGGGAGGTTCTGGGACTGGACGGAGGTCCGCCGGATAATGATTACCTGGTGCAAAACACACCCGTATTTCTCGGGCATTGCGCTGACGACCCACTTGTGTTCGTCGAGTTTGGCCGGCAGCTCCGGGATGGATTGAGAGGGTTCGGTATGACCGTTGACTGGAACGAATATCCCGACGGCGGGCACTGGATCAATGCCCCCCAAGGCATAGACGATATGGTGGCATTTATGAAGGCCCAGGGGATACCTGTTGAAGACGAAGAATGATACATTTCCTTCCTGAAGATGTCGGGTTTGATACCACGGATTTGGCGGGACACTTTGGTCCCTTACGGGCGTATATTGGACTCTTATGCTATGAGATCACGGGAGCCCCCATGCGGGTATAATGTTTTCTGGGTACTATTGCTGGCTTGCTGTGCCACCACTGGTGGCATGAATTCGGTTTAATGACGTCTTAAAATGGTCTGGTTGATTTAGCTAATGACGAGATATAGAGCGGCCATCGTGTCGGAGTCCCTATTGCATATAGATATAGTTTTAAAGATTATATCGCTCTATTCAACCCTACATTATTGCTATTTTTTTTCTTGACCAAGTTTCTCTTGTATCCATTTACACTGCACACTCCGTGTCGTATCATATTGGATAGTGTCCACACAAATAGTAAAAGGGTGATGGCCCATGTATACCAACAGCGACCAACCTATTAGAAGAAATACATGATTCCTCTCGACCACAGACTAATAGGAATCATCAATGGCCGAGCTGGTGTGATGAAACAGGCTTTTAGGTCACTGAGAGATAATATTTCAAGCCCGCCCGCGCATATGCCGCGCCATGCGACAAAACGACAACCCCCCTCAAAATATTGTTCGGATATACACCACCAGAAGGGCGCATATAGAATCTAGTAGCTTAATGATCATCCAACCTCCTAGCTAGTGTTATCTTTCAATTTCCCTTAAGCAGAATCTCATTGAACGAATTCAACCCGAAGAATCAATCGTACAGATATTATCACAGCAGATCATAACCATAGGCGGTAGGCCCATACATTTGAAGAAAGATGCCTATATCATATTCTAACAATCATGCTGCTACAGCTTAATAGCACATTTCGGTTAATATTATCGTTTCTCCTCAAGGGGTATTCCCTTCAAACTAACCACGAACCTTGGATCACATTCAATCGATTTATTTGAAGCAAACCGAGTTGGCTCTTCACTCTGGGGGAGGGGGTTCAGGGTGATGTAACACAATGTAAGGCAGCAGGCACTTGAATCAACCAGATTGGCAGAATAAGCGATGCTCTGGAGAACCAGTTCCGATATCATTTAGAGTATGTGAGGTTGATAATAAAATCCTATTCAGGGTGTTGAAAAGGAGGCCGTCTGCTTGTGATTAGGGGTACTGTGCTATTGCCGAAATTCAACCGATTGGCCACTTTAAAAAGGTATATAGACTGTAATAGTTGGCCAATTGATTAGGAGCGGGATTGCATAAAAGTACTTGACTCATGCCTTTTACCTGACTCAACCTTGTGTAACCCACAATGCTCCTTTACACTAATCTTTGGAAACACTATTCTGGAAGTTCCAGATTCAATTTTGCTGAACTTTTCATTTTTGACAATTTTTTTTTCTTCCAATCTACACTTCCTCTAGTTGTATTTTCATTTCATTTACGCTCGATTAGATAGCTGTATTTAATTTTTGCTTCCATGTATTGTATGAGCTCTTATATCCTTCTATAGAACGATATCGGATAGATCGTATGAAGATTCGCTATATAACCGTTATCTTATGGTAATAGCACCCAGTATTGCTTCAAAGATACCGCGGTAACAATGTAAGCTTTATGCACTGCATATTCGCCTGTCCTTCAGCTCCAAAATCCGTGCTGCTCTCATTGTGAAAAGATGTAGAAGCCGTGGAGCTCTGTATTTTGCAAATAGTGAGGGCATCTTAGGAGCTTGCCTGCCGAAAATTTACCGGCATTGTACCCAGGCGGGGTAGCTCCGTGCCCCTCTACTTCTAGCTATATGTGACGTCCATGGCTGCTAATTGGCTTGGTACCAACCTATACATGTAAGCTTGAGGAGCCGTCCGCGATTGACCATACGAGAACAAGTGGTTTATATTGCTCGCGTGTTTATATCTGGATCCAGAGAGCCATCAAGGTTCACGTCTCCATCCCAATCAATCTTATCAGATATCCTGCAAACCTATGTCATCTAAAATGGCCTCCTGCATCTTCTGCAAGATCATCAAGGGCAAGCATTTCAAGTTCATGTCACCTTAGTATCTTCCCGAGAACTCCATCGCACACTTCATGTATACGCTTTATATAGCTACATATGTAGTTATATGAGCTCTATAAAACGCCATCATACCATTTATATAATGCTAATAATTTGCCTATAGGAGATATCCCCTGCTTCAAGCTCTTCGAAAGCGAGAAGACCCTTGCTTTCCTAGACATTGGGCCTCTGAGCAAAGGCCATGCTGTAAGACTATCATCTATCTTTCTCTTTGCAACCCTCGGAAGCTCCTGCGTTTCGACAATGCAATTCAATTGTATTTAAAAACTTTTAACTTGCTTACTCGTTGATCTCATACCTAGCTCGTCATCCCCAAGTTCCACGGCGCGAAGCTAACCGACATTCCCGACGACCACTTAAGCGAGATCCTACCCGTGGCTAAGAAGCTCGTCACGGCTACCGGCGCCGTCAACTACAACATCCTCCAAAACAACGGCCGTCTCGCTCACCAGGAGGTTGACCATGTGAGCTCAATCTATCCCCTAGCCCTATTCCATCTCCTTTATTTTCCCTTAAAAATCAAACGATATAAATCCCAATCGAACCTAGGTGGATAAACCGACCCATTTGCTAACCGTGTCTATCTCCTATCATAGGTCCACTTTCACATGGTAAGCCTTCTACTTCCTTTCCCTACATATATGTACATATGTAGGCACCTATCTTGAAGCTCACTAACAAACCGCCAGATCCCCAAGCCTAACGAAGAGCAAGGCCTTGTAGTTGGTTGGCCGGCGCAAAAGACGGATATGGATGCGCTGAAGGCGCTCTACGAGGAGGTCAAGTCTAAGATGTAAATTACCCGTGTCTCACCGCTAGGAATCATTGTTCTTATTCGGAGGCGAGCAGCAGTCTCTAGTACCTGCTTACGGGTGGTTAAATTCAGACTACGCTGGGCATAATTACTCAGAGTAAAAAGACGAAAATGAAGAAGCAACTAAAGTGTATTTCCGATTATCTCTTTTGGTGATAATTTATGCCTCTCTATACATATTATTTACGTCACAACCCCCTATCCCCTTCAATGATTTTATGCCATCTCGCTTTATGCCCTCTGACCCAATCCATTAACATTTACCCCTTAGTCTACATCGTCCATTGCCGTCTCCCCCGCCGCGAGTGCAGCTGCCGTCCCATTACTAGTGGCCGGGGCAATCTTCGCGGGATAATAGTCGAGCTTTCCGCCGGGAAGAATGACGCCTATGCGGTCGTACACCGATCTTGACCGGATGTACGGATCTAGGCGCCAGTACTGTTCCCGGAGTTTCTTCGCAACCGCGTCACGCTCCGAGTGCAGGACGCCCCGCTTTGTGGCGTCGGGCTCACTAACCCACTCGATAGTCTTGCTTTCATATTCTTCGTAGAGCTCCTCGCGTTCCCGGAGGAGCTTCTCTCGGGTCTCAATGTCCTTCATTTTGGCGTTCTCTCCAGGGATAGGCTCCTTGTATTCATAAGTGTAGTTGGATGAGCCCTCCAATTCGGTGGGTATCCTGTTCGTAGCAATGAACTCTTCTAGATCTTTGAGCGTATTCGTAAAATGCACCTTGTTTGCGACAACCGGGTCAAGCCAGCCCCGGATAATTTTCCAAATACCTAGGTATTCGGTTAGGACATATGGGATATTCTTTTGAAGCGGTATGACAACGTACCTTGGAAAACCCATGGGGCCTTGTGGACGAGAACGACTCCGAGACTTTCGGGGTAGTTGGCCTCAAAACACTTAATCATGAATTTGACAGGCGTGTAATCCTGTGATGTGTTAGTATGACTTCCACCTACTGGATATTCATTTCAGGCTCACCATATTCGCTAACGAAAATCCAGTCAGGTCGAAGAGGACACACTGCCAATATTAGCTTTGACGTCTTCTCTATGATGGTAACGGTATCTTACAGCAGTATCGACAGGAGGATCTAACATGAAACGCGTAGTCTCAATTAAATAGACTGTAAACCGCTCAAGACCCTCCTCCGACTGCTCGCCTGCCCTGTGTAGGCGAGCCCTAACGATGCAGATAGGTCTTCCCGCCTTGTCAGTGCCATAGCAATAACTTTTCCCCATGCGTAGCTGAGCTAAGAAGTCTTGGGCTAATTTTTTGGACTTCTCATCGCCGCTCTTCTCGTTGGTAGCGGCTGTTTCTTCGCCGTTCATCATAACTTCATCGTCGACGTGCGCCTCCGAGCATCTCCAGTTCATTGTTGACATAAGCATAACGAGCGCCCTTTGCAGATCCCACTTTCTGGCTCTCAGGAACCGTAGGAGGAGGGCGTCGGGGTGATCATGCTTGACCATAGACCAGATCGTAGCTCTTATCTGCTCAGGAGAGTGCGTGGCTAGAGTTTCGAGGTATGCCTTGTTCTCGCCCCATTTGTCTTCCGGATCATTTTCCTTGATGCTGTCCATAGCAGGGACCTTGGTTGCCGAATTTTCCTTTTCCTTATCCTTCTTTTTCTTAAAAAGGGATATTCGCTTCTTCTTCGGTTTCTCGGCTCCTGCGGCTGGCTTCCCCTGAGATACGGACACCGTTTCCGACTCGGTTGCGCCGTCATCACCGAGGACACCGCATACCTGCAAGAACATTTCCCAGAACTTGCGTAGCTTTTCGTCCTCTTCGGGGGTTAAGTTCCCCGGTCTACCAGGAAGTTGTTCCATGACTTCTTCGACGTCTTCGCCGGAGTACTCTCCAGCGTTATCCTGGGATACTGGAGGCCTCTCTAAGCGAGCGGGTTTTGAGTCGTATGCTAGCCAAGCGCCAAGTACTATGAATGGGATAATATATAGCGCAGGTGAGATCTGACTCCCTAAGCGCTGCTCGCTGCTATGGCTGCAATCTGAAAATTCTCGCCTCTCACAATGAGAATTTCTTATGCGACAAAGACGCGATGAGTTATGAAGTTTGCGAGTATTGGCGCCTCCCTTAAATTGGCGTGTCAGAAATCCGCGGGGCTGTGCAGATTCTGATGAAGGACGAGTCAGACAGAAGGCGGGGCTAGAGAATGCGCGCAAGACTTTGGGGGGGTGAAATAAAGACTGTCGCAACTTAGGATTTGAGCTCGAATAGTTTGCGAGACGACTAGCAAAAAAAGAAGGCCTTGGGGCTGTGGAGAAGACAAATGTATGGGATACCCAAGGCGTTGGGGTTTTCATAAGATCTAAGACAATGTCCGGCGGACCCGGAACTACCGTATCACCGTATGGCGTATAAGCGTTATACGCGCAATTGCTCCCTTACGAAAGGGGTTGGGTTGGCTGGTTCGCTTTAGGCCTTAAGGGCGGAATATTGCCCAGTCGCAAAGGCCAGGATTTGCTGACAAGACGCGAAGGAGAAGTACCCCAGACAATGAAATGCTAAGAGAGACTGGTGGTAGGGTAGAGGACCGGGAGGTTGGAGCTGTTAACATAGCATTGGCGTATAATTACTGTAAGTAAGGTATTCCTTTGTCGAACCAATCGTATTCGTTCTCGCGCCTTGAAACCAGGTACGAGCTGATCTAATGTGCTAGATCTGGAGCTGGAGCATCTGTTTTAAGGTCCTATATAACTAACTCGGTTCTCCCTGGTATATGGGACGCGCGCGGGGCTTAGTAACACAGTAAACGAGTGCATTTGGCAAAGAAATTAAGGAAGATGAAGATTGAGAAGAAACAGATTCTTCTCAAATCATAAACTGGAGGGCGTATACAGACAGGTATGAGTGTGTTAGGTGATAAATGCAGCTGAGATAGCTATGACATTAAGCATGGTTTCATTACATACCTACCGCATAGTATTTCTAAGTTAGAATTTGAATGCGCTTCTGCGTAGCCGCTGCACATCAGCTTCCCGTCCCTTCCCGTCCAAAATAAGGTTTACGTCATCTGATAGGGACCAATACTCGAGGTTCCCAAGCAGCAGTGTGGCACGTGCCCAATTTGTTAGCTTTGACCCCGCCGTGTCTGTTCTGGCACCCGTACATATACATCCTGGAAATCGAGTGCCAAGAAATCGCGATTTGCATAAAATCAATACCTATCAATCATAGCTGAAGACGTAAGACAATTCACGAGTTTCTTGTATATCCTCAAGTTCCCTTAAACCAATTGCAAACGTAAGAAAACTCAACAACCGACCGCACGAATCTTTGCTACCATTGGACAGATTCCATACCATGTCAGCGAGCGAAGGTCATGACAGCGCCAGACGGCCGCGTTCTACGTCGCGATCGCGTCCGACGACACCCCTCCGCCCCTCGTCCCGTTCCTCGTTCCGCGAATCCGCCCAACGCAGCACCCAAGGTGGTGAACCCTTCCCGCTGAATACCTTCGAGCCTGCTTTCGCCGAGCTTTCTGACGCCTTTGCCGATCTCGAAGCCAATATGATGCATTTCCAGCTGATGCACGAGAGCCTCGCCCGCTTTAGCGAGGATTTCGCGAGTTTCTTATATGGGCTAAATATGAACGCTTTTTGTGTCGATTTCCCGGAGGTGAGGGATACCATCCCATTACGGATCGTTTAAAACGTCTAACAAATCACTACATTCAGGGACCGATTGCAGAGTCATTTCGAAGGGCGAAGCTAAACGAGGAGCAAACACCCGCAGTCCGGTCTAGAAGCACCGAACGAGAAAAAGAGTTTGATGGCGAGACGACATTTATGTATGTGTATATTCAGATTCGGCTTGAGAATCTAGGCAGGACTCTAATAATTATAATTATAGGACTACCGATACCTCCTTTGTAGAACATCCACCTACTGTCTCTAAGCCGACTCCTAAGAAGTTTGCGACCCCGGATACTCGTCAATCCCGTGTACCCGGCCCGTCGACGAGAGGCGGTACACAACAGAGGGGTAGAGCCGGGACGGGAAGAGGTCGCACGAGCGGCCTTGTTAGACCGAGAGCCAGAGGCTTGAGATGAGCGAAGCTAGAACTCATCTATCACACCTCGATGCCTAGCAAGGTATATTGGTTCGGCTGTAGCGCCTCGAGCATCACGGCAACATACTGGCGCGTATAAAATGCTGGGCCATGTGGTCGATCGACGTATTGTCACGAATTCGGGTAGGCACGTCACAAGCGTCTCCCTTCGGCAACTAACCGACTGCGAATTCTTGTATGATTGCTCATGTCGTCATGGTAATCTCGTCGCTGTCGGTAGTATTGTCGGATCGGTAGGGTCCCCGGTTGTCGGTTTGAAGACCGATAGCTGCCTCGGCCTCTTGCTGAGTATATGGTTCTTCTTGAAGTTGCTTTACTCTACATCGACTCTGTTAGACTAGATACCCAATACGATGCGGATTTCTCCAAAATATTCCGTACCTTCTCTTGTGTGGTTTTCCTTTCCTGTGTACGACGAGATTGACCTCGCTCTCAAACCACTTAGCGCATTCGGTACAGTACCATCTCCCCAAATCTGGTAGATCTTCCGGCGCCTTGGTTTCCTTGTACTGAGCTAGGTGCTTCGGCGAGAGGAGGTCGGCTTTGATCTGATCGAGATCCCTCGTCTTGCGACGGGTCTTGGTGAGCGTGCGCTTATTTCCAACTCCCATGGCGAATGGTATCGATTGAGGCGAGCGGCAAATTCGATATTAGGTATCACTTCCGTTTCTCGTCCCGAGAAGAATCTGATGATAGTCGTAATCGAAGCAGCCCGTATCGATTTGGTTGATATTAGGTAAGTTGATTTGGAGATTTCTCGCCTCTAAAAATTTTGGTGGGGTCGAACTTTTTAGTTTGTTCGTTACACAGTAGTAAGTCGAATAAGGTGGTCCATGCTTTTTCTCTTTATGGTTCACATGTTCCGCGCCTCCGAATTTGACCCGGCTCCATCCGCCTTGCAGGTCCGGGCGAGCGGCATTGCGCCGTCGACTTTAATAGGCCTCTAACGTAACCAATTTCCAAGGTTACGTATGTCGAGAAAGGTGGGGGATGACTTCGGTTTTATTTTCTTCCACCACCTATTCGCCCATAAGTCATATATGATATCACGCGGTTTTACAAGATACTCAACTTATGGCTGGACGAGAGAGATGTGTAGAATTATCAATACCCTCGTGCCGATGCGTCGAATCCACGGCTCGGTGTATATTTGTCACCGAGGCAAGTACCCGTGGGGGGGTTCTCCCCTTGTTGTCCACGCTTTCGCCGATTGGCCAATTCAGGCCCACCCGTTTGGTCTGGAGACATAGCAAAATTTGTCTCGGCCTGTCGAATTTGACCTGCAGACCTCGAAATGTGGACCAACTTGCATTTGTGAAGCGATTCAGGGCAACTGCGCTACGGCGATACTTCGTCTTTAATGGAGAGGTACCTGCGGTTATTTTTCTAGGTACTTGTGCCCAGGAACAAGCGACATTGTAATGAATTATACGATAGACTTGGGTTTTAATTTAAGGGGCGTAAATAACCTGAAGTTGCATGCAGTTTGCATTTATGGTGCATAACAACTGCGCAACTCGGATTTATGAGTCTATTGCAGCAAGGCTACACAGCTGTTTCTGTGATTTACGGCGCTTACTACCCAAGGGTTTCAGAGATAGGCAAGGATTATGTGAGAGCTACATTAGGTCATAGATAATAATTCAGCTCCCAATGAGGCTTGACCTTTTTAGCTATAGGAAAAACAAGAACCTTGGAAATATATCTACGGGTAGCACAAATTAATCAATTGGCAAACTACCTCGATAATGGCGCATAGCTGGCTTATTGACCTAAATATCAACAAAAGTTGAACTTCTAATGAAGACATCAGATTGAATGAATTGAGTTCATAAGTCTCTATAGTCTCTTACCAATATCAAGGATCTGATTGAACGATATTTGTAGACGGTGTTCGTACCACGAGCCTAACCTGACATTGGGTACCATGAATTGATAGGACATCTGGAATCGAGAATTTGCATGTGCACTGACTAACAAGCTTCCAGCTAGCTAGATGGATTTACGTCCAAGTCCGGAAATACCTAGCTCGAGGCACGAGCTTGCCATATGGATAGGAAACCCCTCCAACCCGCTTTCATCCTTTTGCATTCCGCGCGTTCTAAGAAAATTTGAATACTACGGAGTTTCTACTATGTATCAATGGTTTTATTGCCGTAAATGAATGAATGCGCCTGTATTTCCAATAGACACGCGACAAGATAATTCTCAGGGTCCTTTGGTAACAATGACGAGTATCTTACATATCTATTCGATAAAGGACAAGATAATAAATAGATAGGCACTGCAGCTAATTGACTGTGCACGTAACCATGCTTTTTTCTTTATCGCATGGTGGTGGCTGAATCAGAAGCAGTATGAAGTCACATAAATCGACTTGAAGTAATCGGATGCATTGTGATTCGTCCATTCAACCGGGTGACACCATAACTTGTGGAGGTACCTTCTTGTCTTAGCCGAAGTACCCTGATACTCCCTGAATACTCCCTGAACCTAACATGCCTAGCCACTTAAACGGCGATTTGGACCAGTAGGCATTGGCAGCTTCCCTTTACCGTAAAACCGTAGTACCGTAGTACCGGCGGCCTAGGTTAGCATGGCTAGGTAGTTACATACGGATTCTTACTATTAATCGCAAACCACACACAAAACTCCACCTTTTCTCTTCTCTTCCATCACAACATCCTTTTTTTCTTCTTCCTCGAAGATTCAATTCTGTCTCTTGTTCCTGTCCCTAGAGGCGTTTTGTGCCCATCGTAGACTCTCTCCCCTCTTCCTACTCTCCTATGAGCTGAATTTGACTCAGATTGCTTCTTCGCATCTGAACCCCTCATACAGCTAGCTATTCTCAGGACCACGGTTGTCAACATGTTGGCTACTCGACAGGTCCTGGGCAATGTTGCCCGCTCGCGGGTCGTGTCTAACATGACCTTGCGCAGGTGTATGGCGACTGTTTCTGACTCGCCTCTAGACAGGAAGGTAAGCCATCTACCCTCTGTCGCAAAGCTCACGGCTTCTTTGTGGCTTGTTCGGAAAGGCGATAGCCAAGGCTAACTATTTCCCGCAATTTTTAGGTCAAGCAAAATAACTGGGAAGAAACCAACTTCATTAACTACAAGAAGATGTCTGAGAACCTGGCGATTGTTCGCAGCCGCCTGAACCGACCTCTTACGTTTGCCGAGAAGATCTTATACTCCCACTTAGACGACCCCCATGGACAGGAGATCGAGCGGGGTGTCTCATATCTAAGGTTGCGACCTGACCGAGTCGCATGTCAGGATGCCACTGCTCAGATGGCTATCCTGCAATTTATGTCTGCTGGCATGCCCGCCGTGGCAAACCCCACGACGGTACACTGCGATCACTTGATCGAGGCCCAGATTGGTGGAGAGAAGGATCTTGAGCGAGCTGTCAGCATCAACAAGGAGGTTTATGACTTCCTTTCCTCTGCTTGCGCCAAGTACAACATTGGTTTCTGGAGACCCGGCTCTGGTATCATCCACCAGATCCTTCTCGAGAACTATGCTTTCCCCGGTGGTCTCCTAATTGGTACCGACTCGCACACGCCCAATGCCGGTGGTCTCGGCATGTGCGCCATTGGTGTTGGTGGTGCCGATGCCGTTGATGTTATGGCTAACCTACCCTGGGAGTTGAAGGCCCCCAAGGTTATTGGTGTCAAGCTTACCGGCCAGATGAGTGGCTGGACCGCGCCTAAAGGTGGGTTTAAAACATCCCAAACTATTTGGTGGGTTTATAATGCTAATCCGACTTATAGACATTATCCTTAAGGTCGCCGGAATTCTTACCGTCAAGGGTGGTACTGGTGCCATTGTTGAGTACCACGGACCTGGTGTTGACGGCATTTCGGCAACTGGTATGGGTACCATTTGCAACATGGGTGCTGAAATCGGTGCCACCACCTCTCTATTCCCGTTCAATGACCGCATGTACGACTACCTGAAGGCTACCAAGCGAACCGACATTGGTAACTTCGCCCGCGACTACGCCAAGGAGCTGCGCGAGGACGAGGGCGCCGAGTACGACCAGCTTATCGAGATCAACCTCTCCGAGCTCGAGCCGCACATCAACGGTCCCTTCACCCCCGATCTAGCCACTCCCATCTCTAAGTTCAGCGAGGCCGTCAAGGCTAACAATTGGCCCGAGGATCTCAAGGTTGGTCTGATTGGTTCTTGCACAAACTCGTCATACGAGGACATGTCCCGCGCTGCTTCAATCGCTCGGGACGCCATGGACCACGGTCTTAAGGCCAAGGCCGCCTTCGTTGTTACCCCCGGTTCTGAGCAGATCCGTGCCACCATCGCCCGTGATGGTCAGCTCCAGACCTTTGAGGAATTTGGCGGTGTCGTCCTAGCCAACGCCTGCGGTCCCTGCATCGGTCAATGGGACCGACGAGACGTCAAGAAGGGTGAGGCTAACTCGATTCTCTCCTCCTACAACCGAAACTTTACCGGCCGAAACGACGGCAACCCCGCTACCCACTCCTTCGTCACCTCTCCCGATCTAGTCGTTGCCCTGTCCGTCGCCGGCTCCCTCCACTTCAACCCCTTGACCGACAAGCTGAAGGACAAGGACGGCAACGAGTTCATGCTGGCTGCTCCCACTGGTGATGGTCTCCCCTCCAGGGGATACGACCCTGGTAACGATACCTACCAGGCCCCTCCCGCCGACCGTGCCTCCGTCAACGTCCAAGTCTCGCCTACTTCCGACCGTCTCCAGGTTCTACAGCCTTTCCAGCCTTGGGATGGCAAGGATGCTCTAGACATGCCCATCCTAATCAAGGCCCAGGGCAAGACCACCACCGACCACATCTCCATGGCCGGCCCGTGGCTCAAGTACCGTGGACATCTGGACAACATCTCCAACAATATGTTGATCGGTGCTATCAATGAGGCCAATGGCGAGGCAAACAAGGTCAAGAACTCAACGAACGATGAGTGGGATGCCGTCCCGGCTGTCGCGCGTGACTACAAGGCGAAGGGCATCAAGTGGGTTGTTATCGGTGACTGGAACTACGGTGAGGGTAGCTCTCGAGAGCACGCCGCTCTGGAGCCCCGCCACCTTGGTGGTCTTGCCATCATTACCCGAAGCTTCGCCCGTATCCACGAGACCAACTTGAAGAAGCAGGGTATGCTTCCTCTAACATTCGCCGACCCCGCCGACTACGACAAGATCAAGCCTGATGACAGGGTGAGTTAATTTTCTGCCATAACGTTTATGTTGTAGACTTTTTTTTTGCTAATTCGCATTCGTGATATAGATCGACCTCTTCTGCACCGAACTTGCCGTTGGCAAGCCTATTACCATGAGGGTACACCCCAAGGACGGCGAGGCCTTCGACGTTAAGCTGAACCAGACCTTCAACGAGGCTCAGATCGAGTGGTTTAAGAATGGAAGCGCGTTGAACACGATGGCCAAGGCAGCAAAGAAATGAACACCTCGAAAGATGAGGCAATAGACAAGCTTAGTAATATAGGACGAGAAGAAGAAGATATGCATGCAGGCGCATTGTGGGGAGGTAGCATGCTAGAATTACAGCACAAGGGGTGTATAGGGTCTTGGGTTACGGATGCCACGCTATATGGGATGATTATATTTCCAACCCTTCGTGGCATTACTTCGGCCGTTTCTAGAACCTTTTTATGTTTGTACAAAATGAACGTTACGAAAGTTTTAAACATTACCTATTCACATTTATCACGTATTTAGTGAGACGATTAGAATGAATGGATGGATATGGATATTTGTACATACAGATGTCTATCCTCTGCCCGGACTTTGGCTTGGGCTTACTTGAGGATTGTGGGATCTATGGATTACACCGGTTGTTGCAAAGACTCTGTCGGCTTCATATATATGTACATATCCGAATATATTAACGCGTGAATGATTATCGATAAAGGCACGCTAGCGAAGATCAGTACCTTCTAGCGTGTCATCTTCGTCACCTTATACCCCATATGGTATAACGTGCCTACCCAGTAACCCCTGCCGGATACTTGTCACTGCCTGCAGGACGTAGTTGCGATTTTTGGCTACGACTCGACTTCTCTCTACCAACCGTCTCTCTCTTCCCGTCCCAACTCACTCCCGTCATTATTCAATGGCAGATCGGATCGGTCGCGCACAATCTATATAAGCATTGCGGGTTATATCCTGCTTTGCTTCCATCACATACCTCTATCTAGCGCGTACCAGTTTCGCAAGCCAAGCAAATCATCTAAAGGAGCCAATTCGAACGCAAGGGACAGATTATTCGATCCGACTCACGACTCACAACCTCGACGGCCCGCTCGGTCCCTACGGGATCGTAAACGACGTTAACGATGCCCGCCATCCAGGGGTTTAACACGCTCCGCGCGCGCTCCTACCTACTCCGACTGCCACTCTTCACTCGTGCGATGATAGTTGTTATGGTGGCGTTTTGGTTGGCGAGCCTTCAATCTGTGTGGGATGTGCGACAATGGGGTGCCCTCATCCCGGATGAACTATCACTTACGACTAGTTAGTCAAACCGCTTGCAAAATCCATCTATAGATTTCTGTGTAGTGACAAAGATTGGCATTTTGCTAACTGATGCGATTGCGATTCTAGTGTATCGAGTGAACACGTTCCCGTTGATTCACCTCAACTTCTTCCATGCCCTAATTAACATCCTCTCGTTGACACCGTTGTTGGAGAGATTTGAGCACGAGTTCGGCACCTTGACGTCATTTGCGCTGTTCTTCGGTCGTAAGTGCACTGCTTGTCGTCCTCGGCTAGAGCACAGTTTGGGCTAACACTTGTCATAGCTCTAACAACGATTCCGGCTTTCCTGTATATATTCCTTGAGAAGTTTATATTCAGGGGCAATGTCGCCGTCATGGGAGCTAGGTATGTATTCAGGCAGCCTTTATATGTTCTATTGCGCTTGGTTCTTGGTTGGCAATGTACTGACAATTGGATGTGGGGTAGTATCTGGGTGTTCCTCTTACTCGGCATGGAAGGCATTCGCACCTATAAGACGAATCCTCATCTTGTGATAGGAACACATCATGTCCCGACATGGACGACACCTCTAGTGATGGCCCTGGTTATCGAAGCACTCGTTCCCAGCACTAGTTTTGTTGGTCATCTGTGCGGCGTGGGCACAGGCTACCTATGTAAATGACCCCTATATTCCTCTTAGTGTTATTTATCACTATCTGCTAACAAAGCTCTCTCTAGTTGGCCTAGGTTACCTCAAGTTCTTGTCGCCGCCAGAGAAGGCGCTGCGATGGATTGAAGCCCGTCTTAACTTACTTGGACGACTACCTCACTATGTCAGCGTAGACCAGAAGACGTATGGAAGATTCGGAGTATTGCCAACGAGTAACTCTCAAAGCATGTCAACGCCACTAGGCCTAATAGGTTCGACACAGAGATTAGGCCCCTAGGAGACACAACTTCCTCGGCATATACCTACCTAGTATATAAAAGAAACTAGGGAAGTCGAATCCAAATCCATTGGATGCCGCCTTGTACATAGCATATTTTCATGCGGCATTCCGATTTGCTGCATGACACAGGAGTTTCTGGGAGGGAAAACACCATCAATGTCGCGAGGCCGTAGCTGATTTCCATTATGGCGCTTAAATAGGGGCTACTGTCTGGTTGGCTATCTGTGTAAGACTAATAAACTACTCGAGCTTACTTGCCTTCTCCTTGTGATAATATTTGGATTCTTGATACACGTACCAATCTTAAGATAAATCCATGGATATTTCAAGAAACCCCTTAAAATGTATTCGCCAAGACAGTCATATGCACCTAAAGGATTGGATATGGAGGGTGCCATAAGGCTGATTAGGTAATATAGGGTAGCTGCTACGTATACCCTGTAGTACGACATGCAATTTAAGAGGACCCCTGAAAGTGCAGTCACGGTGAGCTCGTGTTAATAGGATACGACACGATACTATACGCGATCTTCATTTCAACTATTAACGATCCCCAATTTAACTCAATGTAGCCAGCTACACATACAAATTTCGCTCTCTTTCGCAGCGTATAGCCGTAAACTAAGAAATTCCGGGCAGCTATGCCGCGTCTCATATGTAAGTCAGTTTTATGATTACACAACTATACCTTTATATGTAGCTACCTTGATGGTGGGAGAAGCATTGGCTAACCCCCAAGATCAGCTGCGGCCATGGCCCTGCGCCGCGACCCGCGCCTACTGAAGCTCCCGCCATACATCTCTCTCCTATGCGTTCTCGTCGGCGTCGTCTGGTTACTCGTACTCCCTCTTGACCAGTACTCCCGCCGCACCTACATCTCCGAGAACGCCCTGCTACCCGGCCAAGTACACACCTACTTCGGCGGCAGCGACCAGCACGTATTCCGCGCGTACCGTCACGAAGTCGACGCTTTACAGAACAGCACCAACATCCAAGTCAACGACGAGCTCGAGAAGATCTTCAAGGGCGTGGGCCTGAAGGTCGGGCGTCAGAACTACACGTACCATTCCTCCGGCGAGACCTACACCGGCGAAAACGTGTACGCGATCCTCCAGGCCCCGCGCGGAGACGCCACGGAGGCTATCGTGCTAGTCGCCGCGTGGAAGAACGTCGATGAGGAGTTCAATCGCAATGGCCTCGCGCTGGCGCTGGCGCTGACCCGCTACTTCAAGCGTTGGTCCCTTTGGTCCAAGGACATCATCCTGGTGGTTCCACCGGATAGTAGGGCGGGTATGCAGGCCTGGGTCGATGCGTACCATGATGCGCATGACGGCGCACAGGTCGCTGCGCTGCCGATTAAATCCGGGGCTCTACAGGGCGCGCTCGCGCTTGACTATGTGCAAGATGGCAGGTTTGACAGCGTGCATATCGCGTACGATGGTGTCAATGGACAGCTGCCGAACCTGGACCTGATCAACTCGGTCGTTAACATCGCTAGTGGTCAGATGGGCATGGGGTCCGCGTTGCAGGGCTTATTACGGCATTCTCAGAAGTACGACGACAATCTACGGACTGTGATGAGGGGCATGTTGAGCCAAGCTCTAGGACGCGCCGAGGGCCCGCATAGTTGTTTTATTCCGTACCATGTCGATGCCATAACACTGAAGCCGGTAGGGAATGGATGGCATGATGAGATGGGCCTAGGACGACTGATTGAAGGTCTGTTCAGGAGCTTGAATAACCTCCTCGAGAAGCTGCACCAGAGCTTCTTCTTCTACCTCCTGATTCATAAGCACCGCTTCGTCAGTATCGGGACCTACCTCCCCAGTGCTATGCTGATCGCGGCCAACTTTACCATCATGGCGATTTCGCTATGGGTTAAGAGCGGGTATAAGCAGGTCAAGCTCGCGAAGGATACGCCTAAGGCTGAGGGGGGAGCTAAGGAAGGAGATGAGAAAAAGGAGGCTGCGCCGAACTCAGTGGTGGTTGAACGACAGACTCTTCTCCCGCTCACGCTCGTAGCGGGCTGTCAGTTCCTGGGGTTTGTTCCTCTGTTCGTTTTCAACCAGACACCATCGAACGTAAGTCTTTTCCCCTTTCCATTTTTTTCGACCTTGTACTGTACTTTGTATTGGGACTAACTCATAAACCAGGTCCTGACTCCTGTATTTGCCATCTTCACCCTCCTCAACGCGGCACTCCCACATCTCGCCTCAGTCTTCCTAACCAGCAACATCCGCCAGCCGCCCTCGCCGCAGCAGTACCACCTCATCAAGTCGTTCTCGCTCTTGCTCCTCGGCATGTTCCTCTCCGCACTCGCTACGCTAAACTTCGCCCTCGCCTTCCTCGTCGGCTTACTCGCGTCCCCGCTATCCTTCACCCGCCCTTGGGCCAATGGCTGGATAGGGGCCAGGTACGCGCATGCCGCGGCTCTGCACCTATTGAGTCCTCCCGTTGTAGTACTAGTGGCTAGTCTGCTCGCGGGTGTGGATGTGCATGAAGTGCTCAGGGAGGCCGCGTTCGGCTGGAATGTCTGGGGCATGTATACCCCGTTGATTATCTGGTGCGTATGGTGGCCCGCTTGGCTTGTGGGGGAGATAGTTGTACTGGGACGCCCGAAGGACGAGGCAAAGGAGAAGAAGGCTTGAGTTTGGGTTTAAAAAGTATTAGAAGTATTCAGCGAATATCGCCATTCGCCCACGTACATACATGTACGTAATCTAGCAGAGCAGAGCGAACCAAAAACAGTGAGATGGAGTACGGTCCTCCGTCTTTGATACATGTATTCATCTGGAGCCCTAGCCGTATCAAGCAATGCTAGAGAGATGGCTAGGTTAGCGAGGCGAAAGAAATAGAAATCAAGATACCAATTTTTTCGTATTTTACAAGGTCCCTCTTACTATATTAGTATTAATGGTGACGATCATAAGATGGGGGACAACTAAATAGGTGTATTCGACCGACAGGATATTGACACCTCGGAGTAGTTATTCATGCACATGAGGTCTCAGTATCATGTCGTTTCTCGCCACTTAACACCAGACATATTACAGTGATACTTCAATCAGTCCTCCAATCAAGGACCGCATGTCTATTAGTATCTATCATACAAGGCAAGCTCCGAGGCTGTCCTGTGCCTAGATAGAGATCAAGAGAAGGACCCCTATCTGTCCACTTCTTTTCTCTGATTCTTGAGCTCGTGCCTATTACATAGCATTCGATTTCTTTCTCCTCTCTTCCCCTTTCGTTTAACATGCTTAATCAGGCGATCGGAAAAGCAAAATCAGGGAGCCCAGATATCTTGGCCCGTGGCCTCGATCCAGTTTCCGAGCTTATTCACGTTCTCTCCCCACTCGCCCAGGCGCTGGTTCATGCTGGAAATCTGGTACATATCCAGGATTCGGGGTTGTACCCAGGTGAAATTTACCAGCTCATCTACCTCATCGATAGTTCCGCGTACCAGCCCCAGGCTCAGAGCCTTCATGACCAAGTGCTCGATCTCGTCCTTGCGCACCTTGGTATCGGCGGAGATGGTGCCGAAGCTCATGGCGCGCTGGTGTGGCGGTCGACGGAACACAGACTCGGTGAGCGCTGCCAGGTAGATCTTCTGCCGGATCTCCTCGAGGTGTTCCTTTAGCAGAGGATTGCTATTGATGTGACCTGAGAGCACGTCATACGCCGCTAAATCTCCCCGGTTGAAGGCCAGCAGCAGCTCCTGCAGCCACGCCACATCGCCCGTCAGCGCAGCTAGAATGGGGTGCTGTAGTAGCTCGCCGAAGTTGTAGATAGAATCGGATACTAGCGCGGCGATACCCAGGTCGTAGGCGCGGGCCTTACGCTCCGCAGGGGATAGCGATGATAGGTCGATGCAGGCAAGGTATAGTAGGGCATTGCGGTAGTAGGAGGCGAAGTCGGCTTGGGCCTGATAGTAATTGGCGTTGACTTCGTAGAATGCGGCGTGCACCTTGGTCTCGACACTGTCGAAGGATTCGAGGATCTTCTCAGCCTTATCTAAGTTCTTGCGCGAAGACTCGTAGTCTTGCAGGTTCAACTCCACGCGAGCGACGGCGGCGGTAGCATAGACGAAGGCATCTTGCGAGTTCTCGTTGTCGACCTTCTTGGCCAGGTCAGAGAGGAAGGATAGGCGTTCTTGGTCATCTGGTAGTTGTTAGCTACTATATACTTCCCTTATTCATATAGCTAGTATGATTGTTCATGAGTATTCACCTCGACATTGGGTAGCGGCCTTCAGCCCTAGATCAACAAGCTTGAGCTGGTTGATCTTGTCGGCGAACTTTAATATGAAGACCTTGTAGAACTTAAGACGTTGGGGTTCGCTTTCGGGGTTTGCAAAGAATTCAATCAGGGAATCGGTCAGTTGGTGCCATAATTTCCGCTCCCAGAAGTTCTCAAATTGGATGATGAGGTGCTGGAGCTCGTCCGGGGTCTCGTCCCGCTGGTCAGCGAGGAAGTCGGCGATAGTGTCGACGTTCATGGTATTGCTTTTCGGTTTTCGGTGCTTATGTGTGATTTCGGTATGTATGGGGATTTGGTAGGACGTTGTTGAGGGTGATTAGGTTAAAATTGGCGGTGTTGGTATTTCGTTTGCTTTTGGATGTTGTAATAAGACGAAAATCGAAGCTTCCTCGAGCTCCCGTTGATACGCGGCTGGTGTGCAGCCTGTCTGTCCGGGTGGGTACCTTGGTAGTACAATCGTATCCCGTTGCTTCAATGTTTATGCAACTATGCAATAAATTGATATGCGCCTACTTCAATAATTCAAGTTCAAGCTTCGTTCTCACGAGCCGCAATTCTTACGTTTTAGCTTATTTAATTTGTGGCTTGACCTTCACCTTTGGACCAATCCAACCCGGCGCAATTCGATTTGTCCAATCCTCTTCCTGTGGCTTGACTCCCGGCATCCATTTACAGTTGAGAGCTTCAATCCCACCAACAAGTAAGCATTTCTGTAGCTTCGACATCACCAGCTCTCTTTTGCAATTGGAAAGGCCGTGTCATTCTTGCACCCCGGTATCGAGCAAGAATGGCTTCCTTTCCGACCGCCGTGCGGTCTAGTCGAAAGCTGGCCTTCAATCTCAACCAAGCACGACACATTTCCGACCTCACAATAACCCGCACCGGAAAGCCTATCCTCCGCGTTCAAGGTGGTCGGTCAGTCGTCATAGTTCCTTATGTGCCAATTGATCTTGTGCTAACCTATTTTTGCCTATAGCTCATCTCTCGGAGGTATTTCTACGTCACGAATGGCCCCTAGCGTTTCCGATCTTGACAGTTTGTATAGGTCATACTGCGACGGTATTTGGCGCAACGGGACAGCTCGGAAGATATATCGTCAACCGATTAGGTATGAGAAGTGCGAAACACAGTTAGCATTAAAGCATCTAACAATCTATTGCAGCCCGCCAAGGATGCTCGGTTGTCATTCCGTTCAGAGAAGAAATGGCCAAACGCCATCTGAAGGTTTCTGGTGATCTGGGCCGTGTTACTTTCATCGAGTATGATTTACACAACACCGAGTCGATCGAAGCCAGCGTTAGACATTCCGACGTCGTCTACAACCTGATCGGCCGAAACTATCCTACTAAAAACTTTAGCTTGGAGGATGTCCACGTCGAGGGTACGGAACGAATCGCTGAGGCCGTTGCCAAATACGACGTCGACCGATACATACATGTCTCCTCCTATAATGCCGACCCCAACTCGCCCGCCGAATTCTTCCGCACCAAGGGATTGGGGGAGCAAGTTGCTCGGAGCATCTTCCCCGAGACTACCATCGTACGGCCGGCCCCTATATTCGGATTCGAAGACAACCTTCTCATCCGCTTGGCCGGTGTCACCAACTTATTCACATCCAATAACATGCAAGAAAGATATTGGCCCGTTCACGTACGCCTCCCATAATCTGCCCGCCGGGGTCTTGTACGCGTTACTAATTTGCGCAGTCGATCGATCTCGGTCAAGCTCTAGAAACCATGTTATACGATGACACCACAGCCGGACAGACCTATGAGCTGTACGGCCCCAAAAACTACTCAACAGCGGAGATCGCTGAGATGGTCGACCGAGAAATCTTCAAAAAGCGAAGACACATTAACGTACCGAAGGCCATTCTGAAGCCGGTCGCCGGTCTACTCAACAAGGTACTATGGTGGCCGATGCTTTCGGCGGAGGATGTAGACAAGGAATTCATCGACCAGAAGATCGACGAGACTGCGAAGACCTTCGCCGACCTTGGTATCACTCCGGGCGACATCAGCAATTTCACATACCACTACCTAGTAAGCAAAACCCTTTCGCTTTCAATTGACGTGAAATATGTTAGTACTGACAACCCAACAGCAAGGATTCCGTAGCTCAGCATATTACGACCTCCCGCCGGCGACGGAAAAGGAGAAGAGGGAAGAGAGGAAGTACTTGCATGTGACAGACGAATTATAGAGGGTCAACTAAACAGGGGCATTTTTCTGCAATACCCAGAAAGAAGAGGCTCATGTAGCACTGTACATATATACTAGACAAAGTAGTTTTTCTTGATTCAAAAGTCACAGATGGTAGTGCAAGTTAATTTCCAACTTCCTGAGTATTTTTTATGTTCTTGTGTAGAAAGTGATTAGGTATGCTGTTTGTCGGCTTTTACAACTCCTAACTGCTAATTCTGAAGATTTTTCTGTGCTCCGAGAAATTTCAACTTAGTTTCTAAACTACAGCCCAACAACATATCAAATCCAATTCGATTAATGATACGGTCAACCGGAATCTCATAAAATTTCACAGGTTGATATAGAGAAATTATACCGCGAACTCAGTCGGACACAAGCTTAGCCAAAATGGCCGACAGCGATGAAGAACCAATGTAAGCGGGCCAGACTAAAGCCCAAGCAGGCGCACTCCGAGCTGGTGCTCGTTTATTCCCACAACGGCCGCAGGTTACGAGTATAACTAACAAGATAATCACAGAACCCTTTCATCTCATGCACTTGCCGCACTACAAGAGTTTTACGGCGAGCGCGATGCGCATGCCGATAAGTTTGAGAAGTTGAAAGCAGCCGCTGAGGAGCAACACGGAGCCCAGCAAACCCTGTCTATGGACGCTTTCACTGAGGACTGGAACGAGTCGCAATTCTGGGTATGTCATTACCCTTCCAGCCGATTCGATGAGTGTTATAGGAAAGAAGTGAATGAGCAGGATGTTGAATAAGATAGATGCCATGGAAAGAAGTGAGGTGGGATCTATCATCTATACGATGACTGACTTGAACCGTTGTAGTACTCGGATGAGACTGCGACAGTACTCGCGAAGCAGTTACTAGATGGCATACGCGAAGATAAGGTTATTGCGGTAGTGTCGGCGCCGAGCGTGTTCGTTGCGTTGAAGAACCTGTTGGTAAGTGAGCAATTCATACATACCGATCGGACGGACAGACAGACCTATGGTTCCCTACGAAGAAAGTCAATCACTAGCTCCCCTTCTAGGATAGCTTTCTATACTTGTGGCTCGGTTTCATAGTCCCTGCTTCACCTCATCCTTCGATACTTCACGGAATTCGCCGGTATCGACTTCCTAGCCTGAGAGCTAGCGACTTGGAATAGGAGAGCAAGGCATCCATATCACTACCCATACAACGTGCCTTCGATAATACCATATAGACCCTCTTGTTTCCCCATTAGCTATTTGCCCTCCGTTTCCCTATGATCCCAATCCTTTAGGTTTACTACGTAAACGCATCGACTCACTTGACACACTAATCTGATCTCT
The DNA here is from genome assembly GCA_902825475.1 of Hypomontagnella monticulosa. NCBI lineage: Eukaryota > Fungi > Ascomycota > Sordariomycetes > Xylariales > Hypoxylaceae > Hypomontagnella > Hypomontagnella monticulosa. The sequence continues at coordinate 2,658,161 of CADEBF010000008.1, forward strand.
CATCACAGAATGCAGCAGACGCTAACTCCCCCAAACCAAAACAAGTCTACCTCCTTGAACACGACCAACGGTTCTCAGTATTCCCCGAGTTCGTCTTCTACGACTTCCAGCAACCCATCAAGCTGCCCACGCAGCTCAAAGGCGCCGTCGACCGCATTATCTGCGATCCCCCGTTCCTCAGCGAGGACTGCCAGACAAAAGGTTCGCTTCTCTTGCTTCATCTACTCTCTATTACCTTCCTATTACTCTTCCATTTTCCTTCCCGCCCAATATCATAGCTAACGTAGGTACATATATAATCAGCCGCTTTAACAGTCCGCTGGATGTCTCGGTCGTCTGCGGATACAGACAGCCGCTTGCGACTGATAGTCTGTACGGGCGAGCGCATGGAGGCACTCGTCACGAAGCTATACCGGTCTTTCGGCACGCAGACGACTACTTTCGAGCCGCGCCATGCGCGTGGCTTGAGCAATGAGTTCTATTGTTACGCAAACTACGAGTGTGAAACTTGGAAGTTTAAGGTAAATGAGGAAAAGGACGGCAAGGAAGATAAGTAGGCATCATTGGCTTTGTGATAGAAGTATTGACTATATATTCCTTCCCTGTGTGTTCTTGTCGTAGACCTTGGAGAGGGTATGATCTATGAATCCGTAGGCCTTTGCAACTGTCCGATGGTGTGGCATGCTATTCCAATGTTACAGGGCCTTAACACTTGAGGTATTGACGTTCGATGTGATGAGGAGGACTATATGATTAGGGACAGATCTGGACTGAATGTTTAAGACACCTAGTAGGTCCTTAGCTATTGAATGGTTTGACGATGACTTCGTTCTTAGCCAGAGAGTAATGCTTAAACTAGGATTAAAACCATAAGCGAGGTTTGAGTATTGTAAAAGAGAACAAAGTCGAGGGTACGACACGAGATTTCAAGTGTTAGGTTAGACCATCACAAGGAATACATATAACCGTCTACACCTTATCAACAAGCAGTCAACATACCAATAGAATCCAATAAGATCAGTATCAAAAGTTGTAGGCTACTTAGAAAGCTCAAATGACAAGAGCTTGTCGAGGCATAGTCTTGATTGCTCTATATGATGCCCATCTATACAAGCATACGCAACATAAGGTCGTTGCAAACCCCTAACCGTGTAAATGCTTCAGAAACACCACCAGCCCAGTACCGATACCCCGTAACAAAGATAAGACCAGTATTTATGCCAGTGACCGGATGATGTAGAATAACAAGTAAGCCTGGCTTCCGAGAACATCGGATTTCTTGGCCAGTTCGACTCTATGGTCGTTGAATGAGAACCACTGTAACGAATATTAGAACCGCGTAACATATATTAGTGTAAACGTATAACTTGCCTGATCCCCAACACGAGAATATGTCACATAGTGTCCTAGTCCAGTTAGCCCGGCACTTATATGATATTTTCATCAATGAAAACGTACCTGTGTCGATCTCTCCAACATGCTCCACGACGCTCAATAGGTCGTATGTACAAGACCGCCTAAGCTCTTGACTGTCCTTGGCGTCTGATGTCCGGCCGCGAGTCGTATAGGGAAGCATGTTCAGTTGCAATGGAAATTGCACCTTCGTACTAATCTTCGAAGCAGCGCGATCACGGCTGCCCTGCTTGAATTCGAATCTCTGCATGGTTGTATTAGCAGCATCTTTATATAAAGCAAAGCTTTGACGGCTCACCTTCAGCTGTATGGACAAGACGTTTGGTAGGAGTTTTATGCTGTGATCTCTTCGCGCTTGCTGTGACGATTGACAGTTTCGACACCGATACTCGCACTTATCAGATTTGATGTACTCCTCATTAAGACATTCCTCTAACGTCAGCGATAAGTTCTTGGCGGCCTTCTTGCCCTTTTTCTGCGATAGGTTCTCCAAGCCAAGACTCAAGTCCAGGAATGACTCTACGGCGTTGGTGACGCCGCCACAGTGTTGGCAAGTAGTCTGGCTTTGCTGCTTGCCATAAAAGGTCTGGTGGATTATGCAATTGCAACTGTGCTCGCTTCCTGTCTCGGGCTTCTTGCCGTCTCCGTTCCTTTCATGAAGCTCTTCGGCTAGGAATTGGAAGAATTCATGAGCGTCTTGTTCCTTGGTCGTGACCAGGTTCTCAAATGCCTTTTTCTCCGATATCCAAAATCCAGAAAGTATGTTGGCTGCCGTATAACCATTAGTATTCTCCAGAGCGTAGAAATCTTGGAACATGTCGTCCATGGCACAGCTGAGACAGTGAGGAACTTGGCAGTCGCTGCTTTGGTGTCCATCACTAAGGTAGAAGTTCCTTAGTAAGGGGTTGTGGAGGAAACTCTGAAGGACGACATTCTGGTAACAGGTCGCACCAGCATTGTAGATACCCCGTAAGCCATCCGCCCTACATGACGCAATGGTGGTGTTGGAGGAGATATATCTAGGGTCATCCTTTAGGGGGTCCTTCACAGCATCCGAGAACATTTCCTCATGCTTTCTCTTGCGACCTAGGTTCGTTAGCCTTGCTTAGTGGTCTGTTAAGCCGAAACCCCGTATATCTCCCTCAGGGGTTGTTACTCATGGCAAAATTGGAATGCACAAAAACCTACTTGAAAATGAGCCAGTCCCTATCTTCCTTACTCGTAGGTCGTCTAGAGTTGGATCCCACACGAAATCTTCACAGAATTGGCAGAATAGCGCACCGCTTCTCGAATCAACATCTAGGGTCTATCAGCAAGGGCCAAGGGGTATGATATAGATTTGCTGGGACGCACAGAATCGATGGCTTTTCTTATTGCCATGCTTGGTACGCTCTTCCTCAGGGACAATAGAAGAGCATTGTAAACAGAGGTAGTTTGAGGTCAACGACGTAACTATCTGTCCGTCTAGGCCTTTGCATGTCTGAGGCACCAGGGGGTTACCGTCGTAGATGACACGCAGCAGCATCTTGTAATACGTGATAGTGCTATTCATAACATCTGCACTGTTAGAGAGGAGCAGCTGGACATGCTCTAGAGAGATGTCAGTATATGATCCAAGCTAGACATGTAAGTCTAGATATGATATACTAACCACACCCAAATAAAGGTATCCCCGGCGTAGGAGAGTTGACCTTGACATTTTTAGGGGATGCTGGCGTGGTCGGTCGCGCAGCCATGCTTTCTTTCTCTTTCTCCTAAGTCGACAATAGATATATTGAGGGACTTATTGCATAAAGCCAGTGAGGATGTTTGCAATTGCTACTACGGAGGAAGAAGGATTCAGGTTCGGCGCGGGATTGTAGTAAGCTCGACCGATCGTAGGCGCGGCACGGGGGATGAGGAGCCGAAGACGAAATTGCGATCACGGTGGACTTTTCGTGATTGACAAACTGCCACGTCGCAATTGAGCAGTACTAAGATGCAAAAACTATAGCGTAGTATGATGAAGGACGAGCGAGGCTTCGGCGCAGAGCACGGGCAGCTAAGGCAATGGACGGACAGACGGGCGGCGTGCAGCGTGAGGCGTGTGAGGCGTGCGGCTTGCTTGCTTTTACAGCAAGATAACCAACTACAAGCTCCTAAATTGATGTGGATTGCTCGGCTGTGTTCTTGGTTGGGAGGCTTCTCTGCAGCTCTAGAGTTCTTATTAGCGAGATATTAGATTGCTATTCAGGAGTATACCTGTCGGATGCTTACAGGCTTTCGAAGATATCCGATACGGCGCTGGAAGTTCTAAATTATTAATAACTCTGCACGCGGCGTCATTCTCAGAAAGATTACCGATTACAGTTGAAGCAATCCACTAGAAAGTCTTATCGACACCTGATTACCTGATTTACTGTCTTATCCTGCTTATCGCACAACGCTAACGGGAAGATCCAGGGGTCTACCTTACCTAAATGGTGCCTGGGAGTTTAACGCCGATGATCCTCCCGCTTCTGCCCGCTACCTAATTAACATTTAACATTTGGAGAATCAATGTACTTGACTATCATACGCGCAAAGAGTTCCAACATTGAAGCCGAGAGGTGTTACATGTACGTAGAAGCCACAGCCTTATCGTAGGAACCTCGGCATTTTATCTATATCCAAACTACAACTGCACCTATCCCACTTGCAGCTCCTATGGCATAATAGCGCCTTATTCTATCCTCATCGCTGATATTCTAGCCTAGCGTCATTTTCCACTAATAACCTTATATCATCAGTGTAATACCCCGACGTACTTTCCCTAGATAATAAACAGTAATATTTCCTATCCGTGAATACTCATCGTCTCAGTCGTGGGTTATTGGGCGCCGGCGCTTGCCCATCATATATCATACCCGACTATATCTGATTAAGTTTGCGGTGGTATGAGAGTATCTCGAATAAGTTCAAAGATGGCTTCTCAACTTGTCCACTTACCCGAGGTTGAACGGCTAAGTCCCGTTTGTATTCGTATTCTCGGCGGCAACCCGAGCAAGTTCACACTTCAGGGCACCAACACTTATCTAATTGGAAATGGTCCTAAGAGACTGTTAATCGACACCGGGGAAGGCAAGCTTTCGTGGATTGCAGCTTTGAAGAGAACCCTCGAGGAGGAAAAGGCCACAATTCAAAGCGCTCTCATCACCCATTGGCATCCCGATCATGTAGGCGGCATAGACCAGCTCTTAGAGCTTTCTCCACAAACGATAATCCACAAGAACAACCCGACGAAAGGTCAGTCGGACATATCAGAAGGACAGAAATTCGAAGTCGAAGGCGCTACCCTGACTGCCTCACATACTCCGGGCCACACGACGGATCACATGGCCTTTATATTACAAGAGGAAGATGCGTTGTTCACTGGAGACAACGTCTTGGGTCAGGGCACTGCCGTTTTCGAAGACCTCGGCACCTATCTCAAGAGTCTAGTCAAGATGGAGAAGCTAGTATCCGGCCGCGGATACCCGGGTCACGGTCCAGTGCTCCCACAGGCAAGCACCACAATCGCTGAATATATATCCCATAGACGCCAGCGGGAGCAGCAGGTGTTGCAGACGCTGGGTTCTGGTGATGAGAGCGATCTTTGGACGCCGATGGAGTTAGTAAAAGTGATATATCGCGATGTCCCCGAGAGCCTGCACATACCTGCTGCGAACGGTGTAATACAGATCCTACGGAAGCTCCGGGACGAAGACAAGGTCGTACAGGAGGATGGCGACTTGTGGCGCCTCAAGGGCAAGTCAAGTCTATGAAAGCGCCAACGGCTGGTGGCGTTTCGCGGAGAATATGTTATATATTATGACGACTCATGACCATCGGCGATAAATTCGAAGTTCCGACTCGCTATTTAAATGGATACGAAGTCCGCCTCCAAGGTTCTAACATGAGTGTGACAACATCCTCAGGGCTTCTCGCCCTATGGTGCTCAGCCGGGTTTCCGCAGCTACGTTATCATTTATCATCCTGTCATCTTTGGGTCACAGATCTAGTACGAAGGCTATTATGGGGTGGTACCAGCGTGTTGGGAATCGTACCTCCGCAAAGCCCCCAAACTAGGAGCACTTAATTACATGTAGGATCATCATTGTGTTCGGGTCTCACGGCAAATGGGCGCCGCGAGGCAGTTTAAACTATAGACTAGGCGCAAAAATAAGAGGCTTGTAAGACTCGGGAATGCAAGGAGACCTTTATTGAACTACATTACACAAATTTCGATTTGACCATGGGACTGGCCATGGATTCTGACTCGATCAAAGGATGCCTGGTGCCGCGCTACCACATTCGGAAGTTCGGCGCCGAGAGCTGAATGGCACAATTGTAGAAGCACGACGTCTTCGGCCGTAACAATCATAAATCACTGACATGGCTCGAGAAGATTCGGCTTCCTTCACGGTCAGATGGATTAAGCGACTCGAAGCTCCAGTCGATTAATAATTCCTTGGACTTTGACCCATTCCTCCCCGTCACTCCCGTAACTATCATACTTAGTATATTACACTAGTCGGGATTCATTACTATAGTATTCAAGTTATGCGGAATAGTAGCCGCACTTGTGTCTGTTATGAATGCTTAAGTGGTATTTTATGTCCATGTTCTAGCCTCCATGTGGAACAGCGGATATTAATAATGAAAGTAATGCCAGCTAAAGCCAAGCCGGCAGCCCTTGCCAGCCTTATGGTGTAATGAAAAAAAAAACTAATTACCTACCTACGGTAAATATTGAAGGATTCACACACTTTTCCAAGTACCGCTCGCTCTGTTCCGCTTTTAGACTGGTTACACAGACTAATCCTTGCCGCGTCGTCAACTCGTCTCCTTTCGGACTCCGACTTGCCCGGCGGGTTTGACTCTCCATTCACCGACCGATCATGTACCTATTAGGCCATCGCGAAGGATGGCTGCGCAAGTCGGGCGCAAAAAATGACTAACCACCGAAAGAAAGGCGAAGCAAAAGTGACGAGTAATTACCTGACTAGGAGGAGCGACAAGTGTCTTGGGATCATCCCTAACGTCTTGGTCTCATTTCTCGGTCTTCTTGGACTTGCTCGGGTTTCGTAATTCCCAAGGCCTTGGCAACCAACCGACTTAGTCATGTTCGACATTCATCTTGTTAGTACTCCTGACCTACGGAGTATCGCGCTGAAGAGACCCATTGGCCAAGTAATCGACGTTGGTGTTGTGATCAGTGATGATACTGGCTAGCAGATTTCCAACCTACATACGTTATGCGTGCTACTATGTATGTTCTAACCAAGAAGTATTGTGCCTTGGGTGTGGAGAGTCTCGCTGGCATGTGGACTGCTGCGGGTGAGGTAGCTTTTAGTCCAGAACTCGTACTCGGTTCTCCGTCCATACATACAGATACATACAGATCCGGCTTCAATGAGAAGAGTCATCTAGTGTGCGGGCGGCTGCACCATCATCTTCAATGTCACCCTCCATTTCTCTTTCGAAGGTTGGTAAGTAGAGAGATTCGCATCTCATCTCATATCTGCAGATATCTAACCACATGCTCCCCCTTATCCATCTTCCCCAGACTATATTGGTTACAGATATCATCTGAGGGGCTCGACAAACCCCCTTCAAATCGCACGACTCGCTACGAGCGCACGTCACCGCTGGTCTCGCTGGCGGCTGGCCGATGAATTTACCGGTCGTCAATTGGTGTGTTGCAGCGGACCGTCCGTCTCTTGCATGATGGGCGTCCGGTTAGGCTGTCGACCCCGGTCTTAGATTGTAAATCTTGTATATAGATAGACCGAGGTTGCTAGGGATACAGTATATAGTATGATCCGGTGAGACATACTCTTCGGAGTTAAACGGTGGTATTGTAATTGGACGAGTGTGTCATTGCTCATCCTCATCTCACCCTTCCTTTCTCTCATCCCATCTCGCCTAGTCTCGCAAAGTATTTACTAGCTGGTGTAAATTCGCGCGCGCCGAGATTGTTTCACAGAATCATTACTTGGCTTATTACAAAGTTACGCTATTATTTTGCAGTCTTTTCCCGCCCAGTACAATGATGCTCAGCGTTTCACGAACACATCTTATGCATAATACTTAAATTTTTACTTGCATCAATTCTTAAAAGATTTTAGAGGTGCGGACCCGTTATTCGTAGCGTACCGGTATGTGCTGTGTGACCAACGCCAACAGCTCAAATCCTTGCTAGCGCGGCTCCTCAATAAAGTCGAAAGGCTGAGATCTCACCGGCAAGTTCTGGTCGGACAACCTTTTCAAGTAAGCAACAGCTTACACATGATCAATCTGAAATATAAGATGTTGGTTCGACATGTACAATTATGACAATATGAAACTATTTTATGGACTTATAAATCAAGCAAAGAAAAAGCAATGTGAGTTCATATACGTAGACAGTTATTGGCTACCGACAACGAGGTAGTGAAGCTACCTAGTTATGAATTACATACTATATAGAGAACGAATGCGGATTTATGAAGTCAATACTCCGGTATGTAGTACTTACATATGGAAATGTACAGTAATGTCCGATTCCGGATGGCGGGGTCTTCGGATAGTCGCCCTCTTATTATGAACAACTTGAAAATTCCCCATTCATAATTCATTCAAGTAAGTCACGTCAGACCACAGGCGGCCAGCGATTATTCATCATTGGCTAGGAAGATTCTAGTGAAGTTGTAATCATGTCGCATGGCTAAGTAGGGCACTGGGGAATACCAGTTGACCTACCCTGTCAAAACACCCTCGAAGTATCGGCGTTCTGCAGAGGTACTTAGCGGTAAGTGGGCCCCCTTGTGACTGATGCGGTCATTCTTAGGTAGCTACGGCCACGGGTAGTACATAAGCCGACATGGATGACAGCTTCTGGACGGACCCATCTTGTCCACCATCTTGTCCATTCGAAGCCATTCCTGCCACCAAGTTAATCCATGTTTATCCACAATCTGATTCTGCGAGCTTCTTCAACCCGGAGCTCTTGGCACTGGAAGCCCTTGACAGCCTCAATATACATACCCATCCATCCCATCCATACCGCTGTTTTAGTATGATTTCGGATACCTCGGATGGTCCATCGTGCTATTTTTCCACGCTATCGCTCGATGGCTCATCAGAAACAGATGGCGCACGCCGATGGGAAAGATGTGAAATGCGCACGGGTGGACCCGGCCCTTTTGTGTCTGATCTAGTTATTCGATGTTGCTCTCGATAACCTGCCTACCTTACCTTACGTGTGTATCCATATGTGGTATCCATCGTATGTATCCATAATGTGAGTCTACCATTTCGGACTATTCGATATACATCTTATACATCTGCATACATGCTATGTGGAGGGTACAGCACAATATCAAAGTACATTAGCTATGTACCTACCTACCTACCATGTAGTCCCACTTGCCAAACTTACCGAAGCTACATACAACCTTGAACCTCAAGGGCAGACATGATGTTTCCCATGTCCATGTTGCTGACAAGTTAAGTGTTACCCGTCCTGGATCTGGGTCTGGGTCCAATACCGAAAAAAATAAATATATCCTGGCGCCATGCGCCTGCCACCTACTCTCTCCCACCATGATGCTATTTTGTGAAAGCCATACTTCTCCTCCCACCCGCTCCGTTTCCTCCATACATATCACATACATAAAGGTGGTAGTATTCTCTTATTGGATATCACCTCCTCAGCCGGTCTCTCGCGGTCGTATGTCCTTAACCTAGCCCTAGCTATATATACATATACAAGCTACCTAACTACCTCCTCCCTTTTATATGTACTGACAAAGCTCAAAGGCCGCCGTGAGGTTAGCCTACCTTAGCCTAGCTCTGTCTTGAAAGCTTTATAAGTAATTCCTTTGGGTACGCCGGTCGAGCACATTCTTCGACCTCCGTAGTTCGTTCACGGGTTAGCCCTCCCACCGACAAAGAGATTCGGCAGAGGGGCATGTAAATAGATCTCTCCCGCTTGATCCGCCCAACTTCTCGGAACAGCATACTTCTAAGCCAACCCAAAATAACTGCGGCGACATGAGGTCGACTGCCCAGCATGCACTCAAGCTATTGGCGCTTGTCGCCATCGCCGGAGCTCTACCTATGGTTCTCGCCCACGGCCACGACGACGAAGGCGCAACAGATATGGATATGGGAATGGATATGAGCAAGGAGGACCCGAAGCCGGATCCTGACTCTTACCCACCGACGTACTTTGCACACTCGGAGCACGTAGTCGAGATATATGCGCATATCGCACTTATGGTTATTGGCTGGGTAATCATGTTGCCAATAGGTACGAGAGTTCTGTCGGTAACATTAGGAAATCGTAGTATTCTAACTAGTTTATCAGCTGTCATGTTTTCCATTGCGCGATCACGATATACGCTTGCGATCCAGTTCCTATTCCTCGTCACGAATGCGCTCGGCGTCCTATTGGGCATTACCTACAACGCGAATACCCCCGACCTATATCCGAACAATGCGCATCACAAGCTGGGCTGGATAGTTACTTGGGTAGTCAGCGCGCAGGTGGTTATCAGCCTCATTGGTCGCGTAGCGGGCGTGATGGGTAAAAAAGAAGGCCAAGAATACAGCAAGGCAGAGGAGCAGGCGTTTATCCCAGTTTCGACACAAGCCATGGCCGAACACCAGCGCATGAACGATTCATACTTCCCGCACCCGTACCGTCACTCGAACGATAGTGGTCAGGGCACGGAACCGCATACCGCGTCTCTCCGAAGCAACTCCGTTTCGACTGCTGTTGGTCACGAATCCCCTATCGAGATGAGCGACCGACGAGCGCAATACGAGGATGACCTTGAAGACCTCCATTTCAAACCCGCCGAAATGCTGGGATCAAAACCGGCCAATTCGTTCATCGCTAAGATTACTGGCAAGATCTCCAACAGAGGATGGAAAGTAATTATGTTTGCCTACAACTTTATCGACAGGACCATCTTGATTCTAGGCTACATTGCTCTATGCACTGGTCTCATCACATTTGCGCGATTCTTTGTAAGTTTAATTTGGCGCAATCCGTTCATGTGTATGATTGTAGACTAACATAGTAATATAGGAGGGACATGGCATTTTCAGTGGCCTGGCTCACTGGATCAAAGGTGGTATTTTCTTCTGGTACGGCATCTTAACGCTTGGAAGGTGGTCAGGAAGTTTTGGCGAGCTGGGTTGGGTGAGTCAGATCAAACACCGTTAAATCCGCAATGTCCCGTTGCTGACAAGATACATAGGCGTGGAACGTTCGTCCCAAGCAAAGCTCTCAGAAATGGAGACCCACCGCGGAATTCGTTGAGGGTGCTCTCATCTTCACTTATGGATCGACCAACATCTTCCTTGAGCACCTTGGCAATGCCGGCAAGGAATTTAGCCCTCAGGATTTGGAGCATATCTCCATCACTGTTCTCTTCATTGGAGGTGGTCTGGTAAGTTTCCATGAAATCCGGTTGTAAGTTGATAAAAACTAATGGGATAATACAGCTCGCAATGCTTATTGAGTCAACGCGAATTCGTGAGCTTTTGAACACTACCACATATGACGCGGCTCTCTCACATCCGGCTCATGCGTACAATGACGAGGAACGCGAGGCTTTGGAAGCACCTAAGCAATATGAGTTTTCTATCAACCCTATTCCCGCGCTGGTGATTCTGCTCCTTGGCATCATGATGAGCTCGCACACGCAGCAGTCTATGATTTCCAGCATGGTTCACAAGCAATGGGGCAATCTCCTCACTGGTGCCTCATTCGCTCGAGGTTTCACATATGTACTTCTGTATCTCAAGCCTCCACGTTCGATCCTCCCGTCTCGACCTCCTACCGAGCTCCTGACTGCTTTCGGGCTAATTGCCGGAGGAACCATCTTCATGGCGAGCGTAAGTCGTGTGCTTGGGCCCCTAACCCCGAATGTCTATCACTAACAATTACGACAGGCTAGTGATACTATTGACGGAATGATTCATTACGATCTAGACGCGATGTTCTTCTATACAGTCACAATGGGATTCGTGGGCCTGATCATGGCCTGGGTTGTGGTTCTCCTAGCCCTAAAGGGCTGGGCCGTCCGCAAAGAGTCAAATCGATCTGTGAAGTCATGGAACCTGACGTCCCGTGTCTAAAAGCACTAGCCAGCAAAGAGTAAAAAGGAAATCGATGAGAGAAACTCATCATGCATTCACCATGCATTGCATAGGAAACAGACCTAGTTGCCTGCCCCTCTAGTAACGCAGCTGGGGCAGTTTGTTACATATCAGGTCACTCCTTGGTTTACGGCGCATCGGGGTGGGTGGTCGATTGCGATATACCCAAGATACCCCATACTTGTTTTTGGGAAGCCCTTTTTGCATTCTAAACTTTCATTACACATCATCAATGATACCCCTAGGGAAGACGAAGTACGGTTTGTAGAGGACTTGGCGGTTGGGCTGGCTAGGCATGGGAATTGGGTGAAGGTTCCTATGAGTTAGGTCCTCAATGAGTGGATAGATGGATGGGATGAGCGCCTACCGGGCTGGAATGGGATGGAATGGTTAAGACTACCACAGGTACTTAATGAATCAAGCGACGAAGAAGAATTATAATCACAATGAGCAAGCGTGATCTTGCCTAGCCTTCCGATCGGTTTACGACGTATATTGACCTTGACTCATCCCCCATGCCATAATCTACCAGGAGGACAGATAATTTTACAGGTGTCATGCCAACATACGGCGTGACACCTCAAGGGACACTCAGTAACCCAGCTTAATCGTAGTAGCTCGCCATCTTATTTCAAATTGGTATAGCATCACGCAACTCATCCATGTTTACGTTACTTCTAAAGGCAACACAGCATAACACATACTAGATCAAGTGTGCCTTATAGAAGGACTCGGCATATGACCGTGTTGAAAACATAGCCTAGCACGAAGTTTCCCGACATTTTAGCCTTCAATATCGCAGCTATTTCACTATGGCGATAGCTCTACATAATAGCTATGGGCTCTCTTCTTTTTCACCCTTTCTATACTCGGCTTACTCAAACCTTTATAATAGCTGACCGGAAGGGACGGAAACACTTCTCAAGGACCCCTGCGGCGGACAACTTCTCACCGACAACCCTACAAAAACAACTACATGTCCATACAGCCTTCCCATACAGCACTAACGTCCCCCTGTAGCAACCCGGGTAACGGATACTTATAAAGCACTTATCTTGGAACCGAGAATAAGGCTAGATAGGGCATAACGGAACGGGGAACCTAACCATATAAAGAATCTTGAGATGGTCTTCGCCGTTATCATATCACTAAGAATACTTTCTTGTATGCAATAGCGGGAGAAACCCGATACTATTACTGCTATAAGTCAGTTCCCGGAATCGTAACCTAGTCTAATTTATCAGATTCATATGAACGGATCAACTTTTCACTAACAATTCACATACATTAGATGTATCTCATCAATCCTTTTTCTTCCCCCTTTCCCTCTCTATATCTTTTGAATTATGAAAGACAGCCAATCTTATATCAACAATAACATCCAACTATTGGATCAGACCAAGCCAATAGATAAAAGGGCCTATATTACATAGCTTGCCCCAGAATGGTAGTAGTTTAGCTAAGTATCACGACTACGCTGCTTTGAAGTAAATACCCCCATAACCACGAACGGGACTCACAACCAGCGTCAGCGGATCCATACTCTATTACCTACGATCTAAATGTAGAGCTGCCGACTCTAGCTTTGATTCAGCCGCTGAGTGTCTACACACAGCTAACCTAGGCTTTGTACTGAATATGTCACAGAGGACAGTTCCCTAAGCCAAGACAAGATGATGAAGAGGGTTTATTAACGTCTCGGAGACATAAGGATCTATCCATCTACGTGCCAGCCACTAGTATATATGCCCCTTACACGTTAGGTCGCGCATATATGGCGCACAGGACGACTAGAGTACCAAAATACGACTTCCTCTTGATTCATTCCATACCACATGTATCAGGACGGAGTAGAACTGAGACCAATTATTCCACCAATACCATCCAGAAGTATCGTAGCCTAGCCCACCAACCCATTTCTAGCCAAACGCCCAGTCGAATAATCCATAGGAATAGGGAACGCCGGCGCCCCTTGAACATAGCTCTTACAGCGATGGCTTCAGGTAAATCAGCTTAGCCGATTTCCAACCCCGTCCACCCCAACGGGTTGAAGTCCCTCGCGACATCTTCAGCCTAGCTATCCTCCTCGGGGCTCCTTTGTGTTCAAGCCACAAGGGTTACCCTCTCCAAAGTCCACAACGGAGCTGTGCTCTGCACCACGCTTCAAAGAGTGATACATTCTCCACCCAGTCTATACTCTCGGGCGATGCGGTCTTGACGCATATAATTGTGGTTGGTGGTTGATATTTGATGTGATAGCAATGGTTGTTGTTGAAATGATATAGGAGTAAAGTATGGAAAGGAATGTACATATAGCCTTGTCTGGGCGATCGATTGCTCCGAACTCCATGGGCGGTAATTATGGTGAGTGGTTTATAGTACGAGACATCCAGAGAGGCAATCCGACTGTAATTCTTCTTTCAAACCGGGCCATCTGTAGGTGTATGGTTGTTGGTAAGTACCGTTGGTTATCCGATCGATGGTCAACATCTGGATGTTCCAGGGGGCAGGTCTTCCAGGCGGTTGGGTTGGCCACTGATTGGGGAATTATCACTATCTAGGCGTGCTGATGCCTATAAGATGTAGAGGATGGATTAATGTTCCGTCTTTAAGTGCTTGAATCATCTTGGAGTAGTCGAGTATTATGAAAATATGAGGCGTAGGGGGTATCTAGGTATATGCATGTGTTTGAGAAATTTGACCAACCATCCCATTTGAGTAGAAAAGGAAGAAGAAAAGAGAAGAGAAAACTTCTGTCAAGAGCTTAAACTTGTTGTAAAGTTCGATTTGCGTTTCTGGTGGAATAATAAAGGAGCAGCGAGGGAAATAACAATAATCACACAGGAAGTCAAACTTCCAGGGTTCAAACTTGTTAAAGCAATTTATGGATCAGCCGATAGGGAGATTTACTTATTTATTCGGGATATTATATGATATGATATAACCTTTTTCCCCTCTTGTTTTACTACTAGTCCCATAACTAGATTTGATATTATTCCCTACCAGAGACTTAATGCATAGCATGTGGCATTGCCCTAATACAATGCGAAGAGATCGTTATAATGTGATGATGAGATACAGATATATTGATCAAACTGACGAGACATACATGTATCTCTTTAGCCCGAACCTTAGAAATAACCCCTAGTATTATAAGGCCAACAAGTAGAGGTTATCGTGGTGCAGCCTTTTACTACCTTATATGATTACGTGATATGGTGCAACTGTGAAGAGCCTTGATTAGTTTGCAACTCATGGGCGAATCAATCGAGTAACAAAGAGGGAAAGTAGTAAGGTGATGATGCTTACAATCTCTCGGTGTTACCATATGGTACGATCGTACTTCATTGTCCCATTGCAAAACTCCGTTAGAGCAGAGCATAGGAGACCAACTTCCTTCGAGGCCACTATACTTCTCAACTGATAAAGCACCATCTGCAATCGGTCGGTCTTTCTGGCCGAGTTCATCCAGTCTTTTGCGTGCCTTTTCAGTCGACGCTGGATGGTTGTCATTCTCCCGCACACACCAGAAACATTCCTTGGTAGAAAATACCGTAAATGGTAGGTCGCCCTTGAACTCGTAGTTAACCTCTCCGAGCGGTACGAATACCATCTTTGAATCCTGTGGGTTTAGCTTGAAAATCGCATACTCATCTACATCTGCATCTTCGTCTTCGCCCTCATGCTGTATCCGATATCTGCCAACGGGGAGGGGGGCTCCGAAATAGATCGTCAGATAGATCCATCGTAACAAGTCCCCTCCCCATTCACGAGGAATGATTCTATCCAGTACCTCTCTCTCTAAAGGGGTTGAAGATTGTCGGAATTCTACTTCTCCAGCCGTGTCAATGTTTAGTGGCTGGCTGTACTCAACTGGTTCAACCGGGGCTTCCTCTTGCCGCCTCGCCGCCGCCCAGGTAGACTGGTAGTCAGGGTCGATTTGGCTCGGCCAACTACTACCTCCCTGATGCCAACTATGCAGTTGCCGCATTGCGGATCGAACCTCAGCAGGGGATTCCCATTTCCTCCCCCAAGCAAGAATTATGATAAGGGGAACCAAAGAATCACTCCCAGAGACGAATAGTTGCCTAATTGTTGCTTTTAGGACTTCTAGCCCCACGCGACGGCTGAGTGGTTGATTATCTCGATAGGCGTCAAGGCATGTCCGTATACCTTTCTGAAGAGGTAGGAGAGACTCGTAATTCTCGATTTCCCACAGCAACCCCCGTGCTAGGAGCATGTTATCCACCACAATGCAAGGATTGCCGACGTTCGTAATCATGCCGGTGAACATATGCTTGGGTATTGAATCCACAGTACTTTGTGATTTAACCAAGTGAGTATTTGGCATTAGCCAGGACGGCTCGAAGGTGCGTGGATCGGCTACTCCGGTGAGCCAGGTGTCCGTTATGAGACTCAGGTCCCCGTTTATGAATGCGAGTGCAATGATACATGCAGAATAGCTGATTCCAGGTTCCTCCCTTAGAATGGTATCTATATCGAGGTGGTATTCGAAACGCGCCATGTTTGCAAGTATACTCAGCCTATCTACTGTCTTCAAGTTTCTTTTCCATCGAAGTGAATACCAAGCTCCGAGTATAGACATTGCATGATGGTCGGTTCGGGATACGCCGCTCAGGCTTCGTTTGCGACGTGAATGATCTATATCACAGTGACGATAATATTTCTCCCTTATAGAAAGGTTGAAGAGCGTAGTTATATAATTGGTTGCTGAAGACACAATCGACAGAATGTTCTGAGATATGTTGTTAATTGTCACCCTACTAAACTATTAGCTTTATATTCATGATCGATTGGGGGACATATCTTACCAGCCATCCTTACCGGAAGCATACCATGGATAGTGCTTTAGATCAACGGCGCTCAACGTGAAGGCTTCCGTCTGGCGCGCCGACCTTTCCGTAATTGCGTTGGTCATCGCCATCCCGCCATCGAACACAAGGAAAGAGAGTGTCCATTTATTTGAGCCATCGAGAATTAGCTCTCTTCTTACCGTCTGTTTAGGAAATTCCGATGGCAGTGATGCCGCCATCTGCCTCCACCGAAAGCCAGAACTATCAAGATTGTTCTCCCAGCCTATTAAATAGACCATGTTATCCCTCGTTGCGCTAATCGCTTCTTGAGTTGTCCAGGAGCGTTTGAACCATCGGTCCCTGAGAATACGGTCGCGCAAGTTAATAACATGTTGATCGCCCCGAGTTTCGTAGATGCTATCTTCCGTTTCGTGAAGATGCTCTATGGCTTCGATGTCCTCAACCGACTGGATGTGTTTTCCGAGGAGAGCCAATGTGAGTGTTGCTTGCCGATAAAGACGATGCATGGTACCAACCAATCCCCGCTTATCATCTGGGTCGTCTTGGTGAATACACTCCTGGTCAATCCAAACTCGTTGGATTCCCTTGGAATGCGCAAATGCAAGACTTCTGAGTATAACCTCTGCACGTGCACGAGTAGGCCTGACGATCGCTCCAGAGCCATCCATCTTAGGGATCTTGATTCGAAGGGGACGCGAAGCTTCACGAGATGCCCAACAGTACGAGACTGCAACAAAAGGCTCGTCGCTGTCCTTGCCGTCGCGATAGGGTTCGATTACCTCAAAGTCATACTCCTCTCCCTCTTTAGCCTGAACAACAAACCGTATCCGTTCTTTCCACGCTTCTGGTTTCGATGGGTCGTGAGTGAGAGAGGCATACCCTTGAGCTCGTGTTATGTCTTTCAGAAGTTTCTGTTCGCCGATGACCTGCCACGACAGCCCAGAGTCATCGCGGAGGTCTGGAAGGATCTCCGTGACAGACCCTTCTTTTCTTTTGCGCATTGTTTCTCTCAACAATTCCATGATGGCCGTATGTCCGGCTTTCCGTGCAAACCACCATGCAGGTCTTCCGGAACCACCTACGAGATCCAAATCTTTGCCGGAGATCCCAAGTATGAGTTTGACCATGTCCATATTCCCCAACCACCCGGCACTATGGATTGCCGGGTCTCCGTCTTCATCCCTTCGATTCAGATCAGCACCACAACAATAAAGAGTCTGTACTAGATCTAATCGCCCTGCCACCACCGCTGATATTAGAGGAGTGTATGATGCGCGATTATCACCGTCAACATTCGCACCCTTAGTCAAAAGTAGCCAAACCATCTCATCATGGCCACCGCGTACCGCCAAGGACAATGGCGTCTGGAACTCTAGGCTATCAGAGACGTTAACATCAGCCCCCGCCCTGATTAACCCAGTCGCTGCTTGAACGTTCCCTTTCTCGGCAGCCAGATGTAAAGGGGTGACATAAGGTAAACCCGCGCGGCCGCTGGAGGGGCTGCGAATAATGTTAGGATTTGCTTCGTGATCTAATAGTAACCTCATAAGCTCATGGCGGGACTGGATAACCGCTAAATGCAATGGTCCATAGCCATCTGCGTCATGGATATTTGCGTTGGCACCCTTTTCAAGTAGAAACCGGGCCATATCGATATCATCACCATCGACAGCGAGATGAAGTCCAGTACCCCCATTATGTATACGTTCGTCTAGTTTAGATACACCACTCCCTTCCGCTATAGATAGGCCAACGAATAGTTTGTACCATCTGAGCGGGTTGAGGGCTGGTAACCACAATAGATTCGCTGGCCCGAGCTGAGCTTGGCTGTTTGAAGACTCCTGATCCTGATCCATGCTGTGCGCCCTCTGCCTTGAATCCGAAAGTGAGAGGCTGGATGGGGAAAAGGGGGTAGAAAACCTGGATCTCTACCACTCGTCACAAGGCGGACTAGGGAACTTAAGAAATAACCACGCCGTTGCAAAAGATATAGACCCATAGCCTTAGCTAGGCGGGACATCACTGATGTATGGCATATAGTTGACGTTACATCTTTGTAGGCCACTGCCTGATCAACTTCGGCTGGGCATGTACATAATAAATTCACACCACATCTTGTACAGCCTATTGTTCGTTCATCTTGGGATCGCCACGTACACGGCCAGTATCACATATTAGCTTCAAGAATTTTCTTGCATATACGAGATATACCATATCCGATGAGAGGTTGCCACCACATCCCATAGGCCACTATTCCGCCAAGTTCGGATCATCACCTATGCAGCCTGCCTTCAGCAGTCTTGATTATCTCGGAAGCCTGTTTCGAGTCCTTTCTTGTGCAAGTGACTTCTATCAAATCTTCCAACGAGC
This sequence comes from Hypomontagnella monticulosa, assembly GCA_902825475.1. Taxonomy (NCBI): domain Eukaryota; kingdom Fungi; phylum Ascomycota; class Sordariomycetes; order Xylariales; family Hypoxylaceae; genus Hypomontagnella; species Hypomontagnella monticulosa. The sequence goes on from CADEBF010000008.1 coordinate 2,676,931, forward strand.
CAGTCCGTGCTTGGGCACAAATTCGTAAAGCCAGCGATATTAAAGGTCAACTTCCTCGGGTACGTACGTATGTATGTACACCCAACTTCTAATATCCTGTATCATCACGTCACCGTCGGAGTGGCGAAGTAGCACATATAACATAGAACTAGGGCGCAATGGCCAATCGGACCTATTAGTTAAGTCGGTTGACATTGGCACTTGATGCTCGGAATTCTTTTGAATCCCACAATTCCTCAACCTTTGTGTCCGGGTATTTACATACGCATTCATGTCTACCTCTGGCTATATCGATTCAAGTGGCAGCTACGCCATGCTCCATCCCTATTCCCACAACCCCTTTCTTCGTCCTGAGCTTTAGAGATATTTACATCCCCAATGGCAGCATCGTCTACCGAGGGGTCTTCGTCCACCGAAGGGTCTTCATCCAGCGAAAGGTCCTCATCCCCTCAACTTTCCGGGGATCGTCTACCGTTTCTAAGTTGGATGACAGAGACAAATACGGACTTGCCCTTGAACAAGAAACGGGTGGCCACCCTAGAAAAGTATCTACGTGGAATCGGCTCTATTCCTGCTAAACAACAGGTGCTATACGGAGAAGAACACCATGGGTGCATCTATTGGCAAGACGAGCCACCTCGTGGAGCTGAACGTGAACCTAAGACGTACGACGACGCAGGGTACATAGTTCGTAAAATCTCCAAAGGCCGCAATTCGCCATGGTTAGTACACTCCATAGTTGTCAAAAGCCATCTTATCATGGAAATTCTTCGGCAAGCCTTGCAAGAATACCCTGGAGTCTCACCAGCCCTTGATACGATAACCTTGACTAGCCCCTTTGAGCCAATGTTCCATCGATGGAGCGAGTTCCGCACGGCGGTCGAATCAGCTGACAGTGCCTCGAAGGCACATATTGCTGTTTTCTCTGACATTCTAGAGAAGGAGTTGGCACCATACTTCAAGATCTTGCAAGATGCAAATGAGCACAAAGTCATCGACTACAACCACCTGTGGACAATATTTGGACCCAACGAGCTCATCTGGTCGGACCTCCAACAAAACCATGTCGTTGTAAAGGTAGTAGATACCAAGGTAGTGAACATGGGACAAACGTTCCTGATATTCGGCAGTATGAGGACCTGGGATGGGTTTGCGTTGAAAAGCCAAGAGTATGTATTGAAGATTCACCAGTTCACTGGAACTCGTCCTATTGCAGATCTGAATGTGGTTCCACTATCAAGAAAGCCCAACCAGGATGCAATTAGAGAAGAAGTCTTGCATCGCGGGAAAAAGTTTCTGAGTCTTGCTGGGTGTCACTACAAAGAATATCTAGGCTTAGGCTTGGCGAAAGGGGAACATATGGATGACGACTCAAAATGGGACGGGGTAAGACTCTATGAATTCCGGCTTCATACCCATCATTAAGACTTACTTTTGTCAGGTATCCGGACGCGTCGTCGTCGATGCCGCTATGTGGAAGGGGAAGGTTAAAGACCGCGGAAGAGCCCATACAATAAACCTATCATCCGAGGCCGATTCCGATCTTCTCATACTTAATCCAACGGTGAAAGGATACTCCTTGTCAAACAAAAAGTGGTGTTGGTTGGCAATCATACGCTTACGTATAAACTACTAACGAAGATTAAGACGAATTGCTCGTGAGCAATATATCGGACGTCGTTTGGGACAATTCGTTTGATCGGTTGGTCCTGGGACGAAACGAGAAGGATCTCATCCTCCAATTCATAGAGACAAAACTACAGCGGTCGGCCGGATTTGAAGATCTAGTCTCTGGAAAGGGTTTGATAATTAACGGTTGCTTACATGACCTATCAAGCTAACATGATAAAGGTAATGGGATTATCATACTTCTTGCTGGACCTCCAGGAGTAGGGAAGACATTGACTGCCGAATCGAGTGAGTCAATATTGTTATATGTTATACTGCACATGGTGTCAATATTGATACGAGTAGTTGCGGATCGAGTGCGAGTTCCACTCTACCCACTCAGCGCGGGTGAACTAGGGATATCTCCAGAGGCAGTAGAGCGTCAATTGAACCAGGCGCTCACCCTGTGCCAGGAATGGAATGCCGTGCTACTTCTTGACGAAGCAGACGTATTCCTAGAGTCGCGAGGCAGTTCGAACTTGCAAAGGAACGAGTTAACATCAAGTGAGTATTTTCCTATATTTCATATTATTAAGCGTTTGTATCTCCCCTTTGGATAACAGCAGAGGGCTCCTTGCGGCGAGGTTATACATATATATATGACAACGAGAAATTCGCAGTCTAACTCCATCTAGTATTCCTGAGGCTGCTAGAATACTTCAAAGGCATGATGTTCTTAACGACGAATAGAAGAGACAACATCGATCCTGCGTTCCAATCGAGGATTGATTTGACGATTCCTTACCATGATCTTCCAGAAGACTCCCGGTTCAACGTATGGAAGAATTTTATCGGTGAAGAGGCAAACTTTCTAGGTGAATACGAGAGCAAATTGCGCGATCTTGCTGCTCATAAGATGAATGGAAGACAGATCAAAAACGTTGTGAAGCTGGCTAAAATGTTGGCAACTCGGAGAGAGGAGCCCCTTGATTTGGACCATTTGAACTCGATCCTGCAAATGTACTAGTAGAGATCGATATCCGAGGTAACAATGAACAACGAGTAGGGACGCTATCTGCGTACTTTCATTCCACTTGACTCAGGTTTCCGACTATCTATTGTATTAGTATTCGAGTTCTTCCCTGAGTTGTCTGAATCGTATTTGCATTGATCGTATAAAACCTTGGCATCCTCTTGAGGTTCATTGACTACCCTCTTCCTCCATTCCTTCCACAGCCGTGTCCGGGGTAACAAGTCGACTTCGTCAATCCATTCTCCGTCTCCGAACCTCCGGATGAGATTAGCATAGATATGGGTACGGGTCGCGGTATTCTCGTCGTGTACGACAAGTTTAAGCTTCCGAAAGAATCTCTCAGTATTCAGCTTTTGCCCAATCATAACGTTCAGTTGTCCTAGGACATTTAAAGCGACGAAAGCCAGTTGGTCCCAGGCTGTACCATTGGGAATCACAGTAAAAATGAATACAAGGACGCAGAAAGTCCCAATACGAGTAGCGTTTGCGGTTGCGGTAGCCAATTTGCCCTTACGCATACGTAAGCCTTGGCCAGTCATCTGAGCAATGTCTCCGCGGCTGCCTTCGAGCACGAAGCAAGAATTTCGACGACCGAGAATATAGACGGCATCTATGTCGTCCACGTCGCCAGTGACTAAATCAGCTGGTTGGGCATATACTCTGTCTGCGATTTTCAGAATAATGGAGTAAATGGAAAGAATCAGACAACCTGCGAGACCAATCCAACTCGTTCCATTGTACAGACACAGGAACGTGATGATACCCGCAGTACTAGCCCAGCTTAATAAACTCAGGCATGCCGTGGAGAAATCCAGAGGAAATTTGCTTTTCTTTGCACCTTGGCTTTCTTTGCCATGAGGTATCGAAAACACGGCGTAATTGCCGTCATTAAGCAATCCCTTAGACGCCAGACAGTAATTCAATTTCATATTCCTCAGATGCGCTGTCTTACTGCCATAGGGGCTCGTATACTGTATGCCAGTCGCATTGAAAATGCTATCTGGGTTTTTAAGATAAGACTGTAGACCTGCAACTGGTGCTGAACAGAAACATTCAAGTAGCGAGCGGCGCATATGGCGAAACTTGACTTCCTCATTTTCCCCTAACAAGACGAGGAAAGAAGAAACATCGAAGGACCATGACCAGTTTTCCGGACCGGAAGTAGTATTATCGCTGTCTTGGGAGCTCATCCTGTGGATTTGAAGCCTTTTATTCGATAGAGCTGATGCCTGGAAATATTGAGTGATATAGTAGCAACTCTAAGCCCTCTAGAGCCTTGGCAGTGGTGCTAGATCTCGTAAAGAAGTTGGGAGCTTGATGGTTGGGTAGGACGATTTTACGGCAAACAGGCCGTTACATCATCGGCTGCCCCACCAAGCAGGGAAAGGTGCAGCTCTGAAGCAGGCAATATCAGGTCCTGAGGTCTTCCTTCAGCTACTAGTATCAATACAAGACAATCGCCTGATGTTGATCATTTTGATACCATACTAAATTAAGCTTCTTCGATCAATATTCCTGGACTTTCTACTTCTCCGTGGTTTATCTATTCAAATATTTTCATCATTAACAAGCTGATATCTCGTAATTTTGAGGATATATCGATTTCCAAGATGACTACTTACAAGAGCACCCCGCTATTTGGAGGGGCTCTCATCTGCGATCTTCCATCCAACTTCGCCGACGTGAGGTACGTTTTCCACGTTATATATCCTCTTTCTCATAAAATATACTTGACTACTACATGTATTGCTTTATACATGGAATGCGACTAACTTTGGCAAACTGACCTTTTGCGAAATAGTCTCATAAGACAGGTTCCCGACAACCAAGAAGTCTACATCGACAAGGATGGCTTCACAAGCATCATCTTCGACATCAACGAGCGCGTCGGCGGTCCTGGCAGCGGACCCGAGATCGACGGTCGCGCCTTGACCACACACCTCGAGGACCTTGTGGGAGATGACCTCGATCGCGTTAAGGTCTGGAATACTACACCGACCCTATTCTCCCGACTAGAGTACGTATTCTTCCACGGTAGCCTTGCGCATTCACTCTAGCGCTATATGACGGCCTGGAATACTAACGTGCGCGGTCGCAAACCAACAGCGATGACATCCCCGCCTACACACTCATCGCGACGAGCTCCCCGCGGCGACCCGACCCAGCGGCGGCTGCTGAGGAGAAGCAGCCCGAAGTCAAGACCAACTTCACAGCTATCATCCTGACGCTTGTACGACTGGAGCGTGAAAAGACCGATCTGCTTATCACCATCAACGTACCTCACATCCGCGGCGAGTACGAAGAGGAGGACGTCGACCTCGAGCTCGGAAAGCAGGGCAAGCTTATCGGAGATGCTGTCGATTACGCTGCGAAGATCTGGGAGACCTTCAAGGTTAAGGACTGGGGTTTGTTCAACGAGGTCTGAAGTATAAGGACCGAGTAAGAAAACGGTAGGATGGTCCGGCGGCGTCAGGATCCATGGATGGCGGTGGGACATATGATCAGGGAGCTGGATTCCTGAAGACGAAATTCATGAAAAAGAGCGCGATGTGGATTAGTTAGCTACCATGAGAAACTACTTTTCTTTTGTTTCTCTATTTTCTGGCCCCCTCTCGGTTCTGGGGGTTTGGTATGAATCACGAATGAAAAAAAAATGAGAACCTCATGCCTTGCGACTACGAGGCCGGCATATCGGATGTGGGCACTGGAGGTAGAAGATGGATGGAGCCCTTACTGAGTGACCTACATTCCATATTGAAAAGTAGGGCACCATTGAAGCACTCTATTTAGATAGTAAGATGCTGCGAAGAATCGCGGCTTGACAAGACTTTGGCCATGACTGTTTATTTGATAATCTACGTTCTTTGGCTGTTCATTCTATTGAACTCCGTAAAGCTATGTATGCCTAGTTAGACCCCTAATATCCCAGCATTAGCCATCCATGGATTTCATTACGTCGTCTCAACCACCAAGATGGCGGTTTGCTGTTACTGTCATAGATAGAGTACCACTAGCTAGAACCACCATGCGCTGTTCGCCCACGTAGTAATTGGTCCCCTTTAAAACAGCCAGACGCTCTAGTATTGGATAGAGACCTTTCGTCGCTGATTGAATCGTGAACTGCGTCGGGGAGTGAGTATTCAGAGCAACCTTCCGGATTTGTACACAGTCCTAGCTCTCGCTAGGAGAGGATATCATCAAGTGCTTTACTAGCACTTTTTCTCCTTGCCCTCCTCAATCAACCTCCCCTTTTATTCCACCCCAGTCATCTTCCTCATCTTCCTCTTCTACGATCTTCAAGATCTCTACGGCAGTCTGTAGCTCCTTTATAGCTTTCCCGCTCTTCTTCCCGTCTTTCTGCCGCAGCTCTTTCCACTTCGCCGAAATAAGCGCCATCTGCTCCTTGAACGGCATGCCAGGGTTGGTCTGGGCCAGCACGCGCCTCTCCGCGGTCATGAACTCTTGCCAAGGGTTCATCTTCTTCACCGGTTGCGCGGTTATCGTGAGACTACTGCTACTATCTTTCTCAAGAGTCGTAGCCCCACCGTTCCGGCGTGGTGTAGGCTTCACCTGAACCAGCACCCCGCGACACCGACCGCAGCGCTGGCGCGCCGTGTCCACGCTGCGCGAATGTCGCTTCACTTCGGATTTACAGCCCTCGCAGCACCAGATGTACTTGAACTCGATATCGTAATCGTGGCGTGTCGTGACCACGATCCCGCGACTTCCGAACACCCGTCCGCACCGCGCCCCCCAAGCCTTGAACTCCGGACCATGGGCCGCTTTCGGCTTGCCGTTGAGCATGAACACGGCGAGATGGCAGAATTCGTGCGCGACGGTGTTCAGGAGATCCGATTCGTTGCCTAGCACCTTAGAGGCCAGCTCAATCGAGGCCGTGTGCTGCTGCGTCGTCACCTCGCCGGTGCTCCCGTCCGGGCGCTGCACTCGGGTGGACTGCGTCTTGCACTTCCAGTGTGCGCGGCCCGCCGTCGTGTTCAGGGTGTTGGACCACGCGATGTGCAGGCCGCCCGTGTCCTTCGTGAGCCGCGCCAGCTGGCCGTCTGTGATACGTGTGTCGAGCTCGCAGAGGAAATCCTGCGCTAGTTGCTCCTTTGTGGCGTCGAAGGCCTTGCGCGCGTCCCGCTTCTCAGGGCTTGTGCCGTACTTGCGCTTGATCTTATCTTTGACGTCTTGGGCGTTGAGAGAGAGGCTCGGGTCCGAGGTTTTCTGGGGGCTCGCGAGTTTCTCCGGCGCGTGCTTGTCGATCCATGCGAAGTTCACCTCTGGGTCCCAGAACTCCTTATGCTCGGGTTTCCAGGGCGACTTGGGGATCTTGGGGGTCTTCAGGGGCGAGGCCGGGAGGGTCTTCTTTGTTTTTTTGGGTGTTACGGGCTCTAGAATGGGTTTCCTGGGCCCCTTGACGGGAGGCTCATCCGGTTCTGAGTCGTCGTTGAAGCTGGCGAGGCTGTTAGTATACCTTGCTTTTTTCGTCATAATGGCCACAGTGTTGGTGTAGTCTGCTTTTGATGGGACTTACATATGAAGTTTCTGGAAAGCATCCTCTAGATTCCCTGGTTGGTGCGCTTTTAAAGAGTTAAGGACAGAGTCCCCGCGTCCCTGTTGCCTGGTTGTATGCTTGGTCGGATTATTGATGTTTGTCTTAGGCTGTTTGTCGCTGAGTGATGATTCCTTGCCTGGAATTTTGAAGGATGCTCTCTGAGGTTTTGCCCATTCAATGGTTGGGCTTTGTGACCGCCGTGTAGGTTGTGTCATAGAAGATTCAGGGTCTGAGTTCCACGTATCTGATTCAGAATCTGATATCGAGACAAACTCAGAATATTCGTCTTCGCTCGATTGTATTCTGTCCTTCAATAGGTCTTGCTCTTCGTCTGACTCTTCCTCAGGTGTTAAGGGTCTAGCCGGCTTTTTCAGGGCCTGTTTCGCCCGTTCATTCTTCATATTTGTGTCCTTCCTCGTATTATTTTTCTTAGTACTCTTTTCCTCTTCCCATTCTATACTGAGGCTTATGTTAGATGGTTTCATTTGGGTCGTTGCTTGCCGAGAATTGACTGGCAATGGATTTGATGGATCATCAGTGTCATTGGTTAGGGGTTTTATTTCTCGTACACGTGCGCGGGAACCTGTAGATTTCGGTGCTCGGCTTATTTTTTCCTTGGTGAGTACGGTGTCCTCCCAAGGTTTTAAGAGTGAAGCATCCGCAGCTTGACTTTGGCCTAATTTTCGTCGTCGAAGAGGAGTAGCATTCACCGCGGGATTCGATTTGGTTGAGACATTTCGGCTCACTTGTGAGATCGTCTTTTTCTTCGGGGTCGCGTTGTCCGTGTCATTATCACAGCTTCTCTCCTCCGGTCTCGCTTGTGCGTTATGCCGATACCGTCGAATGACTACATCAACCTCCGGAAATTCGTCGTCACTACTGTCCCCCAGCCCGTTTAACATATTTGCGATGTCTCCTTCCTTAGCAACATCATACCGAGGCATTGTAAACTGCCACAATCATCTGGTGGATGTATATCATTGATGGCGTTAGGTCATGTGTAGGCGAGTGAAGTTAAAAATCACAGAGCTGAAGCTTGATAGGATACAATCGTTCCTAGTTGCCAGGCAACGCGGGACCCGTGTGTTATCGATAGGGTACGAACCAACCCCAGTATTTTCAGGCTTAGGGCACATGCAACGAAGAACTCAAATCGCAAAATGTACTGATAGGTTACTGGTACCGAACCATCAACCATTTAGATTCATGAATAGCAAGAGCTTCAATATTTACTTCGCCAATTTTTGATTATCTAAGTGGGTAATCACCACACATGTGCAGCTATCACTGTTTGCTATAAGTTTGGACCTATGGGGGCCATTCTGATTATATTCATAGTTACCTATAAGACCAAGCGACCTAGCTGGGATTAATGGTGACGGTAGGTCGTAAAATCCCCGATCCCAAGGTCTTGTACGGTCCACATCTAAGGCTACAACGATTTACATTTGCGCATAATAATGGGAAATGCTGAACCAGGTTCATGGCATGAGCGGGGTGTTCGGCGTCTCAGGACTGTATCGAGGCAGCAATTCCTTACCGGTATACCTATCAGATGTCGTTGTTCTTTTCTATATGATATTATATTCTAGGGAACCTAGGTTTCGGGCCACGTAATAGGGCGCCTTCAATAATTGGGTCAGTGTGTCAAATTGAGCAAGCCATGCAGCAAACGTAGATTGCTATATACATGTACATGTATGTGAGATACAAGGTATATATAGTAGGACATGTTGCAAAATGGCTTTCAAGCTATACTATTTCTGCAGTACATAACGAGGTGCCAAATCTAAACCCTAGACTACCTACATACCTAGGTATCTGCAATGAGACATGATGCTGCGTGTTTAGGTAGAGAGTTCCTTTCTCTCTATCATTGAGTATGCTACTGAGCATGATGAGGATTTGGGCACTCCATGCTAAGGGTTAGAAATATCAGCATAATACCTTTGGCAGAGAACACTGCACTATAAGAGCTGTCAAGCTAGGGATTGATTGTACGCAATTTATAGACATCGATTTGTCTTCACACCTACTACCTACTAGGTATATATTACACATGTACGGAGTGGAAGACCTTATCTCGTCTACTGAATCCTACCGGATGAGAACCAACTCCGAAGTTGACTGATCTTACAAATCTGGACCCTCTAAAATAACGAACTTCATGGCTTCAAGCACTAGGAGGCGCAGCCAATCAGGATGTTCGTGTTGCTTCTGCGTGCCCCTGAAATTTGAAAGATGAATCCTACCATCCATCGCCGGATCTCAAGATTGGCCCACAACTAACTAACGAGTAGCCCAGAATAGATCGGACTAGAGTAAATTGGACATTCGAGAAGCCTGTGATTTAGGTTCAATCTTGCTAGTTCTTCCTGACGATTACCAACCGAATCCCAATATTGCTGGGGCCTCCTGACTTTCAACATTTAGCGAGCGAGCTGCGTTGCTCCGGCTTTTCTACCTACTAACTAAGTACCAAGCTGATGGATGTTAGCTGGCTGAAAATCTTGCACTAGGACTGCTAGTTTGCTACCAGACACATGCCTCACACACCAAAGGCGCCTTTAGGTTAGGGTGGTCATTGATCGGCACGAATTTTTCTTCTGTTGGTCTACTTGGCCTTGTGAAGCGGATAGAAGGGAAGCAAGGAACAAGGCTTTATCTGTCCGCCCTATTAAATCCAGCTCGTCCAGTAGGAAAGCGTTGCTCCCTAGCCATTGCGAGTTAGACGCGTGGAATGGCTTTTCGATGATGCATATCTCTCTGCTGCATAATAAATTACCACTACGTATGTAGCACTGTATGTACACGTATTCATGGGTGTAAATTGAAGATGCCGTCATCGACAGCCACAAGTAGAAATAACGGCCGGTACCTGCATATAACGCCCCTCATCATTTGTTAGCCGTCAAGTGGAAGCCCCTCCAAGCTCTCTTCATTGGATGCCACCGTAATCGATCCCAATGTGATGGTGTGTAGCGTGTGGTAGCGTGTAGTAGCGTATGTATCTAAGTACCTAGTCCACTCGCTCCTATTTTTCCAGCATCCGATCTTCTATCCCGGATCTTCATGGAGGCGCATCTGAATAGCCACACAGAGAACGATGAAATTGGCTCAAGCGTCAGAGCCGCGTCAGGCTCCGTGTATAAATGTTTGGTGAAATGCATCATCAAAGTTTGTGCCAGCACGTGTCCTGCATACTACGTATGGTAGCGCTCAGCTGCATTTGGCCCTACCAACTTGGATCGTATTCAAAGGGGACGGCGAGACTTAACTCGCTAGGTTGGGGAACTGGTGGCAAACGCGGGCTCGGCTGCGTTGGTGGGTTACATGTCTGACAAGTAATACGAACATTTTAAAGACAATACGATGTTGGTTCGAGAATTCTATACGATTTCCTATTTTCCTTACGGGTTATGCCAATGCAATAGGGCTACAATAGAGCATCAATTTAACATGTTAGAGACGACTCGCTGTTGAATTGGGCTAAGCTTTTCAACGCTACCAAAGATTGAGTTGATGCGAGATTTTACACTTTACATGTCTGTCTATTGGGTTCGCATGTGTGTTGTAAGAGTAATACATCGGCTGTTAGATCTTAGACTTACTTACATCGACAATTATATACTTATTGCATGATAATCTGGGTGATGATCGCTACTTATGAATCCCATACCTTTATTCCTCAACCTTGATTGACAACATTGTCGGCGATAAAGCGAATTTGAACTGTCCTGACCCCATACATATGTAGAAGAAACGGCCGCCAGATTGGAGAACGGTACGGCATGGTACGGCATTAGCGTCGGATATACTGTGAAGGTTGGGCTAGCCGATGACAAGAAGTGCGGCCGGTCCGGGAAAAGTAGCTAAAATTAAACAATTGATAGGATAGTTAAAAGTTGTAGGTAGAAAATAGGAGATAGGTACTGTAAACTTTACCTTATCCATAGCATTTGAACCGAGAAAGCAAATAATTTAGAATATATAAACATCGGATGACATCTATCATTCTGACCTTAATGTAGGAGCTAGCACATAAGGTGGTGTGCGCGGGAGATTCTGGCAAAGAGTTTGGCAGCTCGAACGTTGAATTATCTACGGCCAACTGGTATCATATCTATAATTTACAGTTCTCAAGTGCTATTAATACTGTCAGATAGGTACATGTATTTTAGCTTGTAAAGCAACATCCATTGAACCAGGAACAGACTTGGATACGTCTACTCCTAGCCATGCCCTTGTCGATGTGAGCTATCAGCCAATAGGAGAGATACTCCTGATACTGATGAATCAAAGACGACCTGTTTTGGCAACTGCAAACTCCACATGTGCACCAGCCTTCTTCTCCCTCCGGAAGTTCTCGTCTAACAGGCTGACAAAGAAAATGGCATGTATGGTCAATAGCGTGATACCTTGTCAATTGGATGTAGGGAACTCGATTGCATCAGACCCACCCTCGCCTCTAGGTAACAGCGATATGAACTCCGTACACAGCCACATCGATTGATCCCATCTCGTGCTTCGTTATCCTATTCGTTTTAATTCCGATCTTTACCTTCTGTAGGTATGCGAGATATGCAGAGTATTGAATTGTGGCAAGTCTAAATGCTCAAATGTTTAAATACTGTGGCAGGAAAAGTTCTTTCAATATTTTAGTATGTACTATGTAGCGTACGTATCGGATTGGATGTATCTTTTGATAGGAACTGATACGTGCCTGCTACCGGATGTCTCGGTGGTGACGAATAGAAGGTACTTTAAATCGTAGGTAGAACTTAAAGCACTGTATACCCTAGTACATACTGTAGCACACCCCTGGTTCTCTAAGGGGGCGACACTAACCAAGGTCCACAGTCCACGGATACTGCTGGCTGGCTGGCTGGCTGGCTGTCGGCGGGCTGGGGCTCCAACTAAGCTTTGCCCCGATCCCCCTGGCTCTTTCCTCCTTTCTGACATTTTTCTTGATTCTCGATCCCAAGTTCCATGTTCTGATCCCCTTTTCCCCCCTCTTGCCCTTGACAAAACTTGTTTTACACTCGCTTTCATCCTTCAACCTTTAATTCTCCTTTTCTCTTAATCTCTTTCTTCTCTTTTTTCTCTGTTTGTGCCCTCTCGCCGCTTCGACTCTGGTGCGTGGATAACGTCAGGGGAGATAAGTGTTGAGTACTTGCAGGAAAAGAAAAAAGTCTGGTACGAGAAAAGAGTTCTATACAGACAGACTATCAGAAAGCTGCGTCCCCTCGTTACTTTCAGGTACAACTTGGCCGCTCCTTTTTTTGTGTTTCGCTCCCGCCGCCATTGAATTCTCAATTCACTATCGTTGCAACGGCAGCGGTCCGCGAAAATCGAAAACCTTAAGGACAGCCAAAGAATAGTACTTGGCTCTTTCGCTCGTCATCGTCTTCGGATTGAATCTCAATCCAGTCAATCGTTTATTATCACGAACACCCCCCTCAGCATCACGAAGTGTCGGATTCGGAACTCGCCGACCGTGCAGTGCAAAAAAAGGGAGAGACAAAAAATAGGAGGTGGAATTTGTCAGATTCGCCAATCAACGCGTCCTTCGACCAGCCTCGAGTTACTGTACCGTACAGTACTTATCAGGGGCACGTCGCGCTAAAGTGTGCACTAATTAGTACTACAATTAGTGCCGACCTACCACGTAGCCACGAAACTTTAGAAGTCAACATTCACTGCGCTTCCCACATCTGACATCTGCGCCATCCCGTGTTTAAGTGCGCCAAACGCAACAAAAATACGCCCCCGTCCTTCCTCCCGAGTCAACAAACAATCACTCCGACAGCCACTCCTGTCCCTGTCACAAAGACAACTCCTACTTGTGGCCGGCCACATCGACTCCATATTACAAGTTTGTTAATAATATTAATCTCGACAATCAATACACAATCACTTGCATTGATCAAAGTCGCAATCGTTCACTGCGATCAATCGCCTCATGAGTCTGTGATCTGTAAGTAATTTAGTTGCATTGCAATTGTGTACCACCTTCTTCGATTTCGGTATATTATTTTTCTACCTATTATATCTGACACTAATACTTTGCTGCCGACATAGATCGCGTCTTGTACACGATCCCGAATCGCCAAAATGTCGGGGTACCAACAAGGAGGCGGTGGTCATCACGACTACAACGACAACTACGGCCAGAACCACGACTCGTACTACCAAGACGATCAGAACGGCCACTACTACGATAATGGTTATGATAATCATGGTCAACAACAGCATCACAACGGAAACGATGGGTACTATGATGAATCGTGAGTCTAACCGATTGCCTGAGGAACTAATGTTGGAATGTGCTGACTAACAATTTGCAGCGGTTACTACAATGCCGACCCTAATAACCCATACGCCGCAGAAGGCGGCTACTACGATAACAACCACGACCAGTACCATGGAAATGGTGGAGGAGGAGAATACTATGACGATGGCAATGGCGGCTATTATGACCACTACGGCCAGGGTGGCTACAATGGTAACGGTGGACGCCGAGGTGATTCTGAAGAGGATTCTGAGACGTTCAGCGATTTCACCATGAGGTCCGACATGGCCCGTGCTACCGACATGGACTACTACGGTCGCGGCGACGAGAGGTACAGTGGTTACGACCAAGGTAGAGGATACCGACCTCCGTCTTCACAAGTTTCGTATGGCGGAAATCGCTCGTCTGGTGCTTCTACACCTAACTATGGAATGGACTACGGTAACGTTCCGAATGCGCAAAGGTCCCGCGAGCCATACCCTGCCTGGACATCAGATGCCCAAATTCCCTTATCCAAGGAAGAAGTCGAAGACATCTTCATGGACCTCACCAACAAGTTCGGTTTCCAGCGAGATAGCATGCGGAACATGTACGACCATCTCATGGTTTTGCTAGATTCGAGAGCCTCTCGAATGACACCGAACCAAGCTCTGCTATCGCTCCACGCTGATTATATTGGTGGTGATAATGCCAACTACCGGAAGTGGTACTTCGCTGCCCATCTCGATCTTGACGATGCTGTCGGCTTCGCCAATATGGGAAAGAAGGGCCGCAAGTCCAAGAAGAAGTCAAAGGGCAAGAAGGGCGACCAAACTGAAGATCAAGTGCTCGAGGATTTAGAAGGCGACGACAGCTTGGAAGCTGCCGAATATCGCTGGAAGACTCGAATGAACCGTATGTCCCAGCACGACCGAGTTCGCCAAATCGCCCTCTATCTCCTCTGCTGGGGTGAAGCTAACCAGGTCCGTTTCATGCCGGAATGTCTCTGCTTCATCTTCAAGTGTGCAGATGACTACTTGAACTCACCTGCTTGTCAAAATCTGGTCGAGCCTGTTGAGGAGGGCACCTTCTTGAACAATGTTATTACGCCACTATACCATTACTGCAGAGATCAGGGATATGAGATCTCTAACGGAGTATATGTTCGCCGAGAACGCGATCATAATCAAATCATCGGTTACGATGATTGCAACCAACTCTTCTGGTATCCTGAGGGTATCGAGCGCATCGTTCTGGAGGACAAGAGCAAATTAGTCGATGTGCCCCCGCAAGAGCGATACTTGAAGTTGAAGGACGTAAATTGGAAGAAGTGCTTCTTCAAAACCTACAAGGAGACTAGGTCATGGTTCCACATGATTGTTAATTTCAATCGTATATGGGTTATCCATTTGACCATGTTCTGGTTCTACACCTCCCACAACGTCCCCTCCCTCATCGTTGGTGATGCGTACGAGCAGCAGGTTAATCAACAGCCGCCAGCATCCACCCAATGGTCAATTGTCGGTATCGGTGGTGGCGTCGCTTCTCTGATTCAGATTATTGCTACCTGTGCTGAATGGGCATATGTTCCACGACGATGGGCTGGTGCTCAGCATCTCAGCAAGCGGTTACTCTTCCTGATTGCTGTGTTCGCTATCAATGTTGGTCCCAGTGTCTACGTTTTCGGTTTCAAGGACCAGCAAGAGACACAGCCGGCTTTGATTTTGGGAATCGTCCAGTTTTTCATTGCGGTGGCTACTTTCATCTTCTTTGCCATCATGCCTCTTGGTGGTCTCTTTGGCAGTTACCTTACGAAGAACTCCCGTCGTTACGTAGCCAGCCAGACCTTTACCGCTAGCTGGCCGCATCTGAAAGGTAATGACAGGGCTCTATCGTATTTCCTCTGGGTAACAGTTTTCGGCGCCAAATTTGGAGAGTCGTACGGTGCGTTGACGCTCTCGCTCCGTGACCCCATTCGATATCTACAAATCATGGATGTCTCGTCCTGTCTCGGAGATGCTCAGATCGGAAATATCCTTTGCAAATACCAACCAACCGTTGTCATGGTTCTCATGATCCTTACCGATTTGATTCTCTTCTTCCTCGACAGTTACATGTGGTACGTCCTACTCAACGCTATTTTCTCGATTGCACGGTCATTCTACCTGGGTTCGTCTCTCTTGACTCCTTGGAGGAACGTCTTTTCGCGACTTCCTAAGCGTATATACTCCAAGATCTTGGCCACGACAGATATGGAGATCAAATATAAGCCCAAGGTTTTGATTTCCCAGGTTTGGAATGCTATTGTAATTTCCATGTACCGAGAACATCTTCTGGCCATCGACCATGTGCAGAAACTCCTGTACCATCAGGTTCCGTCCGAGCAGGAAGGTAAGCGTACTCTACGTGCGCCTACCTTCTTCGTATCTCAGGAGGATCACTCGTTCAAGACGGAGTTTTTCCCCAGCCACAGTGAAGCCGAGCGTCGTCTCTCGTTCTTCGCCCAGTCGCTTTCCACTCCGATCCCAGAACCTCTCCCTGTGGACAACATGCCTACCTTCACCGTTTTGATCCCTCACTACAGCGAGAAGATCCTATTGACTCTTCGGGAAATCATTCGTGAAGATGAGCCTTACTCTCGTGTAACGCAGCTTGAATATCTGAAGCAACTTCATCCCCATGAGTGGGACTGCTTTGTCAAGGACACCAAGATTCTTGCTGACGAAACCTCGCAATTTAACGGTGACGAGGAAAAGAACGAGAAGGACACGGCAAAGAGCAAGATCGATGACCTGCCATTCTACTGTATCGGATTCAAGTCTTCTGCTCCCGAATACACCTTGCGAACGCGAATTTGGGCATCTCTTCGCTCACAAACTCTCTACCGTACTATCTCCGGTTTCATGAACTACAGCCGCGCCATCAAGCTATTGTACCGTGTTGAGAACCCAGAAGTTGTCCAAATGTTCGGTGGTAGCTCTGAAAAGCTAGAGCGCGAGCTAGAGAGAATGGCCCGTCGCAAGTTCAAGCTCGTCGTCTCGATGCAACGTTATGCTAAGTTCAAGAAGGAGGAAATGGAAAATGCCGAATTCCTTCTCCGAGCGTACCCTGATCTACAGATTGCCTACCTCGATGAGGAACCTCCTCTAGTTGAAGGCGAGGAACCGCGCATCTACTCCGCTTTGATCGATGGCCACTCCGAACTTATGGAGAACGGTATGCGACGACCAAAGTTCCGTATCCAGCTTTCCGGCAATCCTGTTTTGGGTGATGGCAAATCCGATAACCAGAACCACTCTATCATCTTCTACCGAGGAGAATACATCCAACTTATCGACGCCAACCAGGACAACTATCTCGAAGAATGTCTGAAGATCCGGTCCGTCTTGGCCGAATTCGAGGAGATGAAGGCAGACAATGTCTCACCCTACACACCTGGCGTGAAGAACGAGACCACTGCTCCTGTTGCCATCTTGGGTGCTCGTGAATACATTTTCTCTGAAAATATCGGTATTCTTGGTGATATTGCCGCCGGTAAGGAACAAACATTCGGTACGTTGTTCGCACGAACTCTAGCTCAGATCGGCGGTAAGCTGCATTATGGTCACCCCGATTTCCTCAACGGTATCTTCATGACTACTCGCGGTGGTGTTTCCAAGGCTCAGAAGGGTCTCCACTTGAACGAAGATATTTACGCCGGTATGAATGCTATCCTTCGTGGTGGTCGCATCAAGCACTGTGAATACTACCAGTGTGGTAAGGGTCGTGATCTTGGTTTCGGTTCTATCCTCAACTTCACCACCAAGATCGGAACCGGTATGGGCGAACAAATGCTTTCCCGCGAGTATTATTACCTTGGCACCCAGTTACCCATCGATCGTTTCTTGTCGTTCTACTACGCCCATCCTGGTTTCCACTTGAACAACATTTTCATTATGTTGTCTGTCGAGATGTTCATGATCGTCCTTGTCAACATTGGTGCGCTCCGAAACCAGACGATCGCCTGCGATTACAACCGGAACGTCCCTATTACGGATCCGTTGTTCCCCACTGGATGTCAAAACACCGATGCTCTCATGGACTGGATCTATCGATGTGTCATTTCCATCTTCGTTGTATTCTTCTTGAACTTCCTACCGTTGATCTTCCAAGAGCTTACCGAGCGTGGTGTCTTGCGTGCCGCAACTCGTTTGGCCAAGCAGTTCTGTTCCCTGTCGCCTTTCTTCGAGGTGTTCGTTTGCCAGATCTACGCGAACTCGGTAACCCAGGATTTGTCTTTTGGCGGTGCTCGTTACATCGGAACCGGTCGTGGCTTCGCTACCGCCCGCATCCCCTTCGGCGTTCTATACTCGCGTTTCGCCGGTCCCTCAATCTACTTCGGCGCGCGTCTGCTGTTGATGTTGCTATTTGCCACCTTGACAGTTTGGCAAGCTGCCCTCGTCTACTTCTGGGTCTCCCTCCTTGCTTTGGTCATCTCACCGTTCCTGTACAACCCTCACCAGTTCGCCTGGAATGATTTCTTCATCGACTACCGAGACTACCTCCGCTGGTTATCGCGTGGCAATTCTCTTAGCCATTCATCGTCGTGGATCTCTTTCTGCCGACTCTCCCGTACGAGAATTACTGGTTACAAGCGCAAGGTCCTCGGTGACCCATCGGGCAAGTTATCTGCGGATGTACCTCGCGCGGCAATTACCAACGTGCTTTTTGGCGAGATCGTTGCTCCTCTACTTCTTGTGGCTGTTACGCTTATCCCATACCTGTTCATCAACGCACAAACTGGTGTTTCAGCACACGACAAGGATGCCAAGCCTACCGCGGCGCTTCTACGTGTTGCCATCGTCGCATTCGCACCAATTGGTATCAATGCCGGTCTACTGGGTGTTCTCTTCGCTATGGCCTGCTGTATGGGTCCAGTACTTAGTATGTGCTGCAAGAAATTCGGTAGTGTTTTGGCGGCCATTGCTCACGCTGTTGCCGTCATCATGCTCCTGGTGTTCTTTGAAGTCATGTTCTTCTTAGAGGGATTCGACTTCACGAAGACGCTCTTGGGTATGATCACTGTGGTCGCTGTCCAGCGATTTTTCTTGAAGCTTATCATCTCGCTGGCGCTCACCCGTGAGTTCAAGACGGATCAGTCCAACATCGCGTTCTGGACGGGCAAGTGGTATTCTATGGGTTGGCACTCGGTTTCCCAGCCGGCACGTGAATTCCTCTGCAAGATCACAGAGCTGAGCATGTTCGCTGCCGATTTCATCCTGGGCCACTTCATTTTGTTCATGATGCTCCCCGTTATCATGATCCCGCAGGTTGACAAGCTGCACTCAATCATGCTCTTCTGGCTTCGTCCAAGGTATGTCATATTTACTTATCGTATTTCTATTGTTCATGGGATGCTAACGTATTTCTAGCCGTCAAATCCGCCCTCCCATCTATTCTATGAAACAATCGAAGCTACGGAGAAGACGTGTTATCCGTTACGCTGTTCTTTACTTCGTCATGCTTGTCGTTATCCTTGCCCTCATCATTGCTCCGGCTGTTGCCGGCAAGCAGATCGGACCTACTCTTGCCGACAGCCTGAAACAGATTCCGATTCCGTTGGCCCAGCCAGCCGGGCAAGATATCAACGACACTAAGAACCGCACAGAGACGGGAACTGGCAGACAAGGATACTCAGGGCCTGGCTTGGCGTCTATGACCAACTCGGCCGCCAGCGCTCAGAACACAGATTCTTCGTCAGATACTCGGAAATTCCGATTTGTTTAAAGATTAGAAGGGGCAATTGTATCATAAGAAATAGGCCCCCTAGCTACTCGACCAAGATGGAATCGGGCGGGGTGCTAGCGTGATATTACAAGCTGTTTTTGGGTGCTGTGTATTGACTAAAGAGGGCGGCATGGCACATGGTATTTTTCATTCTTCCTAGAGTCACGGGCATCAGTATTTGCAGGTTTTTCTTTCTCTGTCTCTGAAATGGAAATGAGATGGTGTTCTATAATGATACGGGTTCCCCCATTGCATTTACCATGACCAACAACACATGCATAGATTGCTCGTGGATGAGAGTAATACTATTCGTAAGAAGAAAAAAATAAGGTCGGATTTCAGTCAGATGGATAGCATAAGCTACATAATGACGGAGGCACATTTATTTCGTACATACACAAGATAGTACCCATAATGTACAAAATATTACACAATCTACGTGCCCATCTACTTAGGGAGGCATCTCGGGACATTAAATAAACGTACGAGCGTATACATATAGTCTATGCATCATGTTTAATGCTGACATTTAACAAATCCATGGATGCATCGAAAGCCAATAACGATAAACGTACAGATGAATTTTAATAAACGTACAGATAATCCACTTCTTTGTGGCTTAATGCCACATCTACCCTACCATTTAATTTCTTAAAGACTAGTAATAAATTACTACCATGCCTCGAATTTCAACTTTATACACTTGTTCAATTAAAATTATTATATTAAAATCTTATGTTTTATTTTTAAAGTTATCACCACCACTTTATTTTTTAATTATTATATATTAAATTATATATTAAATTATAATAAAATGGCATTTTAATCTACTTTTATCACCCCTTTTAAAGCTATTATTTATTTATTATTAATTAAAGTTATTTTAATTAATTAAAACGTTAAAATTAATTTAATTAACTTGATTTCACCATGTTTTAATTATATAAATTTTCTTATAAAAATCCTTAAAAAAAATATTTTAAATATTTTATAAAAATAAAATCAATTTTTATTATATAATATTAATTAGTTATATAATTTATTTAATAATATATATAATATATATTTTAATCATGTTTATATTTAAGGTTTTTATATTAAAAAAATTAAAAATAATAAATATTTTAAATTTAAATTAATTAATTATTATTAAGTATTATATGATTATATTAATAAAGTATTTAAAAAAAAATAAGTTAAATGTTAATAAGTATTAATTAAATATAATTATAATTATAAAAGTATTATAATATATTAAAAGAAAATAAAAAAATGGTATATTTAAGTTAAAAATAATTATTATATTTATAAATTAAGTTTTAATGATAATAATATTAATTATCATTATTATATTAAAAAAAACTTAAATATTAATGTTATAATATTATGTTTATTATATATAAGTTTAATAATTAACCATTAAATTACTTATTATTTATTTAATACCGACTTAAATTTTAATATTATAAATCTTAATATTAAATTAAAATTTAAATAAGATTTTAATGATTTTTTTAATATTTTATTATTTAATGATGAGTTATTTTATAAAATCTGTTATAATTATATTTTTATTACTATTAAAAATGTTTTTAATATTAAAGTAAATTTATAATGGTGTAGTTAAAATAATCTTATAAACATTTAATTATTTATTAATAAGTTAAAATAATATAAAAAAAAACATGATATTATATATTATATTAATAAAAATCTTATTATTTAAAAGATTATAAGAATATTTTAAATTTATAAGTAATATATAAATATATAAAAATAAAATCTAAATATTATCTTTTTTAATAATATATATTAAATAAGTTATTTATTTTATTAATTAATTCATTTTTTTAATATATTATACATATAAGTTAATTAATTTAATATATTTTTATTTAATATTATCGGCATTACTACCTTACATATTAATTATTATATAACTTTTAGTCTTATATTTAATAAATTAAAATAAAATTATACATGGTTTTTAAAATATATAGAAAAATTATAAGTGAAATATGAAATTATTAAATCGGTTATCATATTAAACGATTTTAATAAAAATTTTAAAAAAGCTGTTAATAAAATCTTTTTTAAATTATTATAATAATTATATGTATAATATATTATAAAAAATATAGCATATCATATAAAATAAAAATGGGTTAAAATAAAAACGTCATTAATTATTATAATATTTTAAATTAACGAGAGATTATCAGTTAATAATAATATTATTTTTTTAAATAACAATCAACCCGGTTTAAATCTTTTATTATATAAGTGATTAATTAATGATAGTAATTTTAAATTCGAGGATCTTAAAAAGTTTAAAACTATTCGAATAATTTTATAAGCCATGGATTTAAATATAAACTTTAATAATTTAAATTAATTTATACTTTTAAAACTTAAATGCTTAATTTTTATTATTAAGGAATGGCTGGATATTTAAAATAATTTTATAAAAGTATAAAAGGTAATTATATATGTTAATATAAAAAAGATATTTTAAAAGATTTAAAATTTATTAAAGTAATGTTTTAATAAGTAAATATGTAAGTTTTTATTTATTTTATACTTTTATTATATATAAAATATTAATTAAATAAAGTTTAATTAAACGAATATAATAAATTAATTATAATTATATATAATATAAATGTTTTTAAATATAATTATAATTAATAATAATTTAAAAAGTATAATGACTTTAAAAGTAATTATATAACGAATAAAAAGTTTATAAATTATTTGTTTTTTAATTAATTAAATTATTTTTTTTATTTAATTAAGGTTTAATTATTAATTTATCCCTCTTTTACATTTATTTTTAATTAATAAGCTTTATAATAGTTTTAATGATTAAGATTATTAATTTTAATCATTTTTTTTTACTTTTTAATTTTTTAAATAACAGTTTATTTTATTTATATAAACTACATACATTAACTTTTATTATTAATTTTTTTAAATTATTTTATCGAGTATTATTTGTTTTAACATGGATAGTTTATGTAATACGTTATATCTTATAATTATAATTATAAGTTTATTATTATTAATTATTTTAAAATAACACATTATAACTTAAAACATTATATTAAATATAAGTATTATAATTTAAATATATTATATCAGCAGATATGTTAATTATATGTTAAGTAACGGTTTAATTATAAACATATAATTATAATAATTAAATTTAAAATATTATATAAATATTAAGTTGTAAAGATATTTAAGGATGTGTTATATAAAATAACATTAATATTATTAAGTTAATTATAACGTTAATATAAGTTAACTTATAAAGATTTTAATGTTTAACATTTTTATAATATCTTTTAATTTTAATGTAAAAGTTTATTTATTAAATAATAAGGTTTACCTTATAAACATTTATTTTTTAATTTATTAAAAGTAAAGTATAATAAAAAAAACCTTAAGAGGGCTTAAACATTAAAGATAAATAATATTATTAAGTATTAATAATTAAATCTTATTAAAGATTTAATTTTTATTAATAAAAAAGTAAAGGATTGTATTATTTAAGATCTTATAATGTTAATAAGTTATTAATAACGGCTAGTTTATTTTAACGGTTTTTTTTTTAAAGATTTTTAAAAAAGATTAATTAAAATAAATATATTAAACCTTAAAAAGTATAAAGTTGATTATATTAAGCTTTATGTTTTTAATTAATCATCCCGATAATTTAATTATAATAATCGTTGTATTTTTTTTTATAATAAGCTTTTAATTATAATTTTTATAAGTACGTAACGCTGGTATAATAATAGTTGTAAAAGTAAAACATAATAGCAGTAATAATAAAAAGTAAATGATATAATAATTAATTTAAAATAATTTAATTAAATGCATTAAAAGGGGGATTTTACTTTTTATTTCGTATTATTAATTAAGTATATAATTATAATCTTTATAATTATATTATTTATATAATCTTAGTACTTATCATCTATTATTATATTAATTAATATAAAATCGTTTATATTATAAAATTTTTATGGTTTTTAAAGTTATTAAATGTTATTACCATTTTTACTTTTTTAATTACTTTATTAAAAATATCTTTAAGTTTTTTATTAACTGTTTTTTTAAATGCTAGCATTATTAATAGCATAATTATAAGCTCTCGTATATAATTAAAAAAGTTAATTAAAGTATATATGATAAAATATATTATTAAAGGATTTTAGTTAATTAAATTAATAAAAACAGTTTAGTTAATTAAAGGATATTAATTTATATAAAAGTTTTAATTATTATTAAAACATTAAAATTTAAATTTAATTTTAAATTTAAATTTAATTTATAATTATTAAAATGCTTATAATAAAATATGTTTTAATGAATTAATAATAACTTCATATAATATAAGGTTTAATTTTTAAAATATATTATTTTAAATAATTTTCTTATAATCTTCTTATTTTATATATACCTTCGTTATGTTTTATTTAAAAAAAATATCTTTTAAAACCTTATTAATTATTTTAATAACACATATATAAAAAAAGGTTTTTTTTATTATTTAACATATAAGAATTTTAAATAAATATTTTTTAATTATAAGTTTATCATCTACGTAAACTTAATTATAAAATGATTATTAATAAACACCATCAATAATTTTCTTTAATTATATTAATGTAAATATATTATAAATCAAGTTATTATCATATAATTTATATTTTTAATTAAATTAAAAAAGTTAAATAATATGTAATAATAAGATGGGTTTTAATATATACAGTTATTTTTAATTAAAAAGACATTTAAAACATAGTAATTAATGCGAATAATTTAAGTAATTAATAAAATTAATATATATATACATTTAAACATATAAAAAATAATAATAATATGTATATAACACTTTCACCCTCTTTAAAATTCTTTATTAAAATGTAAATATATCATCAATTAATTTATTGATTTTTTTAATTAATAATTTAAGTGATGGTTAAAAAACCGAAGTAGGAGTTAACGGTTTAATTTTAAATTAAAGTATTTTAAATATATATATAAATATAATATATAAGATGGTGGTTTTTAATAATAATTAAAGTTATTTAAATAGTGTAATGTAATAATATGTAAAAAATATAAAATAAAATAAAAATGAAGTGAAACCTTATAAAATTTTAAAAAAATTCAACGTTTTTATATTATTAATTTTTTTTTAAACGGGTATAATTAAAAGGAATATAATAATGTAAGTGGTTAAAAACTAAAAAATATTTAAAAATTAAAAAGTTTAATTTAATATAATAATTTTAATTAAATAAGTATATGAAGTTAAAATTTAAAACGTGGTAATAATTTATCGTTAATTTTTAAAAAATTAAATGGTAGGGTGGATGTAGCATTAAGCTATAAAAAAGTGGATTATTTATACGTTTATTAAAATTCATTTATACGTTTATTATTATTAACGGTAGTATGTAAGAAATATAAAATAAAATAAAAATAAAATAAAACCTTACGAAATTTTAAGAAAACTTAATGTTTTTATATTATTAATTCTTTTTAAACGGGTATAATTAAAAGGAATACGATGATGTAAGTGGCTGAAAGCTGAAAAATATCTGAAAATTAAAGAGTTTAGTTTAATGTAATAGTTTTAATTGAACAAGTGTACAAAGTTAAAATTCGGGGCGTGGTAGTAATTTATCGTTAGTCTCTAAGAAATTAAATGGTGGGGTGGATGTGGCATTAAGCTACAAAGAAGTAGATTATCTATACGTTTATCAAAATTCATCTGTACGTTTATCGTTACTGATCGAAAGCCGTTGTGCAACCGCCCATTCTTCATCGGAGCACAGGATTAATATCAGAGCGTACGGCTCACGGCATTTCCAAGTTGTTCACTACGATCTTCGAGCAAACGTCTGGTAGCGAGGATGGCATTTGGAGGTGCCAAAAATGGGTCTACGCTTTGCAATCAGCGCGATCGTCGCGTTGAGCTCTCGGGTTTCCTAATGTAGTCGATAATGAAAACAGCATAGCTTTTGTAAAATACTTAACAACATAAAATTTTTTTTGCAAAAAACTTTCCCTCTCCCTATTCCAAAGCAAATGTTCATACACAGGCATAGAAAATACGTATGTATGTCGGTTGAGTTATTCGGCAATCCGGGAATGCGAGGATTTACAGATATGGCTTCCGAAGTAGACGCTTACTAGTTGCTTGGCTCTTGTCCGGTCCTTGCGATCGACGTCAAATCTCACCGCTCAGGGGCACCCTCGGGAACCCAAAAGGGTCCAACAAGTGGCAAGGAAAAGCGAAACATAGGCTGACAGGCTGAGAACCATGCAGAACTAAGGCAAAAACGGACGGCTCTAAAAGACGTAGAGTGCCGTCGGTCCTGGCACAAGTTCCTTGGCGCGGCTTTTGCGATGCGGCTACTTGTTTGCCGCCGCCGAACGTCAGCCCGCTGCCGCGGCCATCCCAGCGTGGCAGGTGGACGCTACTGTTATCGTGCCCGCCGCTTGTCTTCCCGTAGCGCACCACCGGGCAGAGTATCGTCAGACTGACTCGAGCTGTGGACCTCGCCGGTGGGTAACTATGACGAAATCCGGATGAAGATCTTCAGGATGGCCCCCATAATAAAAGGCACAAAGGCACAAATTTTGCATTTTTTTACCCTCCTGATGCTGGCCAAATCACGGCTGTCACATTTCACTTTGCCTCGTTCGCGGCCATGGCGGGTTCCGCACGTAATCTAGCATGAACCGTCCCCAACACTACACTTAGAAGTTTGCGCGAGTGGACACCCAATCTAAGGGTCGTCTCAGGCAAGATGATGACATTCTCTCGGTCCTTGCTCGGTGACACCCACCCATGGGGCTCAAAGACGAACGAGATGCGGGTTTAGATGATAGAGGACCCTTTTTTTTGTGAATGTGCTGAGATACGTACGCTCTGGAGGAGTACCCCGTGGATAACTTGTAAGCACGACGTTGTAGTTCAGCATAAACGTATTATATATAACACATGTTGGTGGACCTTGCTCTCCCTTCCCTCTCCTCCCCCAAAGGCCTGGAATTCGTTCTATTTCTCCTATTCTCCTATCTCTCTCCATCTTTCCCCCTCCTTCCCTTTCCCTTTCTCCTCGGGTTCAGGGTCTTACCACAGTCTAATTCCGATTCCTCCTAGGCGAAAGTCCAGATAGACAGCTGGTTTACGACAATGGGGCACAAGGACAACGCCGAAGGCGTGCCCACGTACTGGGGCACGTCCGGCAGCACGCTTCAGAAACTCATCACGGCCGTAGCGACGACGGACTTCTTGCTGTTCGGATACGACCAAGGCGTTATGTCGGGAATTATCTCTGCGCCCGCATTCACCTCCGACTTTCCCGAAGTCCAAGACGACTCTACCTACGAAGGTTTCGTAGTTTCTATCTACGCCGTCGGCTGCTTTCTGGGCGCATGCTTCATCCTTAGTTTCGGTGACCACCTCGGTCGCCGCAAGTCTATCTTCCTCGGTGCTACTATCATGATTATCGGCGTTATCATCCAGATCACTGCTATGCCTAACGGTTCAGGGGGAGGCTCGACAGCGCAATTTATCATAGGACGATGTATAACAGGCGTAGGCAACGGTATCAATACGTCGACGGTACCAACGTATCAAGCAGAGTAAGAAAACCCTACATCCCCATAGTTATACGATGAATTCAACTAACATCGGACCTTTTCAATCTTCAGATGTAGCCATTCTCACAACCGTGGAAAACTCATCTGTATCGAGGGTGGTAACGTAGCGATTGGGACTCTGATCGCTTACTGGATTGATTACGGCTGTACCTACGGCCCTCATGCATTTGTTTGGAGATTCCGTAAGTCCTGTCGAGAGTTTACAAGTCTTGAGAAATGTACTTATATGTCAATACCAGCCATCGCCTTCCAATGCGTCTTCGCGCTCGTTGTTATTGTCCTCATGACCCAGCTTCCCGAATCCCCTCGCTGGCTGTTGACGAAGGACCGGAACGAAGAGGCGGCTACCGTCCTCGCAGCTCTCAACGGCGAGCGCCGAGACAACCCCGACGTCCAGACCCAGGTCGCCGTCATCGTGGATGCTATCCGGGCTTCCGGTCACGCCGGCGGCGTCACACCCATCTCGGACCTATTTACTAACGGCCCAACCCAGCACTTCCGCCGCTTGTTGCTCGGCGCCTCGTCCCAGATGATGCAGCAGCTGTCCGGCTGCAACGCCGTTATCTACTACTTCCCTATCCTGTTCCAGAAATCTATCGGCACCTCACACAACTTAGCGCTGCTGCTCGGTGGTGTCAACATGGTGGTTTATTCTATCTTCGCTACGACCTCTTGGTTTGCTGTTGAGAGGATCGGACGTAGGAAGTTGTATCTCATTGGTACCGTCGGCCAGTGCTTATCCATGGTGCTTACGTTCGGCGCTCTCATCCCGGGTACTGAGGAGGCGGCTAAAGGTGCTGCTGTCGGTCTTTTTGTAAGTTCTTACCTAACCTAGCCCCCTTTTTCTCCCGCCGTTTCAAATAATAGATAGCTTACATCTCATGAATAGACTTACATCGCCTTCTTCGGCGCCACCTGGCTGCCTCTCCCATGGCTCTACCCCGCGGAAATCAACCCTCTGAAGACCCGCGCTAAGGCTAACGCCACGTCCACGGTGTCCAACTGGCTCTGGAACTTCTTCATCGTGATGATCACACCCGTGCTACTCACCAACACGGGCGAGGGCGGCTGGGGCACCTACCTGTTCTTCGCAGGGCTGAACGCCATCTTCTTCCCCATCATCTACTTCCTGTACCCCGAAACCGCCGGGCGCACGCTTGAGGAGATCGATGTCATTTTCGTGAAGGGGTACGCCGAGAAGATTAGCTATGTGAAGGCGGCCCAGGAACTGCCGCGTCTGACCGAGGCCGAAGTCCAGCAGAAGGCCCGCGAGTACGGGTTCAGTCTGTCGGATGAGGAAGCGACTGCTAGTACGTATGAGAAGGCCGAGGTCGACCTGTCGACTCCGCCTTCGGACTAAGGGTGATGAGGGATGTCGCCTTAGTGAGATTATATTCGATGTCGTTAGAAGTGAGCTTCTCAGCTTACGGCAGCGCGTGTGGTGGTAGTGGTGGTGATGGTAAAGTCTTGGCGCTGACACTGCAGTATTCGGTACACCTAATCAAATGTGTGCCATGCTGTGATCATGGGAGTGCCTCGAGCGGTGCTCAATAGGGGGTCTATAATGACTCTTTCATATTCGGTCATTTTGGCACGGTCAAGAGGATATTGGTCATTGGTCATTGGTCCTTTTTATTTTCGTTTATTTATTTCCATGGGTTCATCGAGATATACCCTCGGGCCAATAGCGCCCGAACTAGTACTTGGATAGACTGGCTGACCAGATAGATCAGATCTCTACTGTCTATTAGAGATAAACATATAGATGGGCGAGTATCCCATAAGCATTGGATAGAGATTATGAATACCAACTGCTATTACATAGAATCATATCACCCACAATCTACGCGACGAGAGATAAGTTCCATGACGTAGCCAACGAGTTCATGCATTGGAGAAAACAAGCTTCAATCTTCACTTCGCCCCAGTTGGTAATAAATGTAACCATAGCTGTGCCGCTATCCCGTGATCCTGATTCGTCCGCAAGCATATTATAACATATTATACGCGTCCAGGGATTCACCCGTTAGTCTGTTGGCAATGGATTTGGACGGCATAGCTTAAGGCTGAATTGAAAGCCTAACTCTTGTATTTACACATAGCAAGAGCAAGATCATACCACGGGGACAAGGCCAAGGCCTCTAGTGATTCCTCATCAGCACACCCTATCCTCCTGTTTAATTCCTTCGAAAACAGCCTAGGATAGTTCAATGTAGTCGCGCCCATACGTGTTATTGCTTTAAAGTAAAATACACGTCTGAATAGATCATTAGGCCCTTCTTATACCTCCAACGTTCCTAATAATATAACACGCGATATAATTGTCGTAAAGTCACAACACTCCGACGCCGCTAGTATTCGATATCCCCGTATCAAACACTTACTACCAAGCCCGCCATGGCCACTACAGCACCCGGGTTTAGCCACGTGTGGCCGGCGCCGCTACTACTGGTCCTATCCCTCTTCGCCGGCACCGTCCAAGCCCAAGATCCGGGCCCGACTACCGTCCCCGTCTTCCTGCCGGCTTATAGACCACAGGACTGGTCGTCGCTACGAGGCAGCGTTGTAACTAGCGTATGTTCTTCTCCAGACTCAGGCCTCACTAGCCACGTCCTTGCTCATGCTCCAAATTTACTAACTCATCGCTTTACGGAATATCTAGAACGATGTCGAGACAGTATATACCGTCTTCTGTGCTCATAATGAGACGGAAGCCTCACTACACCACACCATGACCCGTTGCCAAATTGGCAACCTGGTCCCTTTCACTTTCACCGAAGGACCCTCGACGCTGCATATCGAGGACCAGATCGAATCCAAGATGTGAGTTTTTCTCCTGTTCCTCATCCTCCATCCTTTCCCACTTCTTATATTTCTTATCCTAGTTCATCCTGCTAACACACGCCCTAGTTCCATAACCCTAGGCTGCACCCTTACCGGCACAACAGCGGCAACATGTAGTGGAGAAACCATCCTCTCAACCTCCTTCCGCTTCGGGCCGCTCACAGGCCCGACATCCACTTCTGTCGCGCCCACCGCGCTCTCCGGCTCGCGGGTAGGATGGGGCGTGCTGACGCTGGCCGAGCCGCCGCTCACGAGCACGAGCGGGACCAGGACGATTACCTATTACCCCTCGACGACGGGAACGAATGGAACCGGGAGTGGAAGTACGGGGCCGAGCACTAGCGCACCCACGGCGACCACGACTACGGAGATTGTTGCCCCGACGTCAACGACGCCTACGGGTGGTGTAGGGAGACTGGGAGGAGGAGAGGTGGGGTGGTTGGGTCTGGTGCTGGGTGCTTTGGTTTCGGTCTTATTGCTGTAAATGAAGCGAAATGATGGTATAAGTAGAACGGCTGATGAGCTAGATGGGGGAATATCTTTTGTACTGATACCTACATAACTGAAAATCTACATTCTACATGTTAGATGAAGGGTCTTGACATATACGGTGAGTACTCAACGTTGAAAAGGGAAGGAAAAGGGACGAAGAGGAAAGTAGGAGCAGATAAATAGCTAATCCTCAAGTGGAAACCATGAGATATGAAAGTGTCACTTCGTCTTCACGACATAGTCCACGTAGACTGCTCATAAAATGGTGTATGGGCACAATTACTATAAGAAAGCACACAACTTCCATAGATAGGAACGTAAAAGCACAGAAGTATCATTGTAAGAAATCTAGACTATCCGTGACCGGGTATTCTTTTCCGTAGCCTAACTCCTTTTAACGCCTTAGTGATCCAAGGGATCACATAGCTTACGCCTTATGAGGAGAGGAAAATCAAGGAGCGCCGATATGCATCACGACTGAAAACAGCGTGAAAGCAAATACAGCGTCCAAATTGATTTACAGCGAATAGGATGGATACCGGTCAAAATCGTACACATCTCCAGTCTGGGCAAACCCTTAGCTTAGCCACCAGGGCTTATCACCTTTTCACCCAACTGTTCCCATTCCCATGCATATTCCTGACCTTGTTTTCATAAAGTCGTTATCAAACCGTCGTCACTCGTTCCACCTAAGGGACTCTTTAAGAATCGCAAGGTGAATATCGTCCTCCCATACCCCAATACTGCTCCGCCATGAACGTGCCCGCCTCGGGTTTCTTCCACATATCATTGAAAGCCGTGAAAAGGATGACGTCGCGGGCATTCTTAGTGTACGCGCTCTTGATAGACGTGATGGCGGCTGTCTGTTGGTCCATGCCGGGCACAGCTGCGCCGTTCGTCTCTCCCTGCCACGGCCAACCTGTCTCGGTAACAACGATACGCTTGCTCGGATCAGAGAGCTTGCTGCGGATGTTACTGACGGTAGAAGTAACAAACGAACCTGCTTTTTGAGCGCTGGTGTTCGGGTCAAAGAAGGGGTGAATATTGCAGGCGCAGTAGTCGGACTGGTCGCAGAGCTCGGGATGGGCGAGCATGGCGACAAATGTATCCACGATGACGACGGGTCCCTTATACCCGGCAGCTCTCAAAGCGGAACGTGCTTGGCCCAAGGCGGCAAGCGACTGACTAACGGTTGCTCCACCATTGTTGACCAGTTCATTGCCGACCGAGACAGTATCGACAATACTCCAGTCATTTTGAACACCAGCAGCCATGGTAGACACAGCCTGATCCACCGAGTTGATGTCGTAGATGCCCAGGAAGAGTTTGTTGCCATACTTCTTGGCTGCAGCATACGCTGTTGCTACCTGGTCGCAATCAACACCATACAGACGAATGACGCCATAGTCCTTAGCTATGAGCGCAAAGTCTTTCTCAACCTCGGCTGCAGACTTGCAACCTCCTTTTCCCTTGTAGGGGGAATAAGTGACGCCATGAAGAGCCTTCCCATCGGTGACCGGGGGAGGCGGCGTGGGAGGTAGCGAGGAAGAAGGCGACGGCTTTGAACTTGCCGACTTGGAAGTTGTCGAGTGCGTCTGAACAGGTGGGGTCGGCTGAATAGGCGAAGTGGGTTCAGTGGGCGTCGAAACCGGCGGAGGCGGCGTAGGCAATACAGGTTCTACTGACTGAGCCTTAGTGGTAGAAGAGGATGCCTTGGCTGTAGTCGACGAGGAAGTCAGAGAGGTCGAAGAAGTCGATGTCTTGTGTGTCTTGGCTGATGCGGGAACGTAGACAACCATCTCAGTAGTCGTACGGATAGGATTGTTGTATTGATCGACATAGACCACAACCTCGGGGAGTTCAGTGACTGCGGTGCGTGCAGAATCGGTGATGGTGATTTTATCCCGCTTCGGGATAGTGGCCCGGTTCACATTATGGCGATGGCCATGATTGTGTCCTGAAAATCTCGTTAACTCAACTCATACAATACACGGATATGATATTCGAGGATCGCGACTTACGCGGCTGTCCCGCTGCCAGATGCAGGAAGGACAGAAGGGTGATAGAAACCGTGGGTTTCATGGTGTCTGTGTATTCATGCGATGATGGATACGTCCAGAATCAAGGAATCTAGTGATGGCAAATTGACGAGAATTTTGGGTGGCCTCAAGAATTGTCAGCGGCGCAACTATTTACTCAAATGAACGACGAGAATAGAAACAAAAGGGGACATGAATGCGTCGAGTTTGAAGTAAAGGCTCTCAGTTGGTTTCCATGAGTGAGTGTCGTTGCTGGGGAATCGCGAGGAACAAAAGGAGACAAAGGAATGAATTGAGGATTTGGATTTGTGCTGGTAGTAGGTAAAGGGTATATCAAGGGAATAGGTGTATTGAAGTTCTAGACTCTCGAGTCGAGATCTAGTTTGCGAAGTGGTGTCAACAACAATAGATTTCTTAACGCGGGAGTCACCCGGACACCAAGGACACCAAGAAGGAAAGGGCGGGGACAAATAAGACATAAGGAGGGATGCGCGTTCCTCAAAGATGTCAAGAAGCGCGTTGATGAAGAAAGTGAAGGAAGTGAAGGAATGATGGCGTTCCAAGGGGAGAAATATCATCGTCGTTCGAAATAAGGGAGGGCGCGGCGCCAAGAGGGCTGGTTGCCAGGACTTCAAGGGGAGGACTTACCTTAGTGACTATTGACTATTAGGTTACCTAGATAGAAACACCCTTAGAAGGCTGCTTAATTGTCTTTAGTCTTTGTCCTTGAACTTGATCGATATTGTTGTCGATATTGCCTTGTTCTCTAGATATTCGTACAGCGACCAATGTGCGTACTGTGTTGTAAAATCTAGGGAGGTGAAATTTGTCGATTTTGTGTATTCATATCCATCAATAGATTGAACGAGTGACTGTAAAGGAGTGAATTAGCAGATCAGTAGTACCCTCTGCATACGAAAAGAATGACGATGACCATAGGGACAGTAGAGACCGTAGAAGAAATCGGATAATGAAAGTGGTAAATTCTTGGAAGGAATCGTTGGAAGGAATTCTTGAGAATTGAGAACTGCTGTCACGTAGTCACGTACCTACCTAGGTAGGTAGTCTGGTCTCCTAGGAACGTAAGGCAAGCACGACAGAAATGGGACCCGTGCGTTTCCCGTCCGTCGCCTTCCACATCGGGAGCCACACGCTACTGACTTGTTTCAAATTTCATCCGATAGCTCTGGGAAGGCACAAAGCATATTGTTAGGTGTCATGCAAACAAAGGAAACGTCGTCCCATGAGAAGAAAAAAAGGGGGGAGAGGAGGTGCAACAAACAAGCTCACTCAGGGGAAGAGGGGTTCGCGTCCATTCGACACAATAAAACAAAAAGGTCGAGGCAAACAGTTCACGAGGCCCCTAGGAATCTCATCAGCGTTTGCTTTGATTGAATTTGGATTTGGATTTGAATTAGTAATTAGTATTTAGGCCTGTCTCTAATCTAGCCTGATGTTGTGCCCCTTTCGATTCTGCATACAATCCATGAGCAGAGGCCCATCATAACACCCATCCTCATTACCATGGGGGGCCACGCTGAGGTTGTAGTATAGCCATTTATACATGGGCACTGGCACTGGCACTGACATGATGTCGTGTCGTATCTATCGTAAAGTAACATGAAGTAGCGAACAAGATCAAGAGAAGCTGAACGTCTCCTAAGCGGCTAGCGACTGCCGGTTCGGCTTCCGAGTCATGATCTTGGTAATAGCATGCCGAATCGTTACGCCCGCTTTCTCGATTTCCTTCTTGGACAAGCCCGAGGTAATGCAGACCTTAAGGGCAGGCTTGATGTCTATGTCCTTGGTTCCGATACTCCCGATCATTGGCATGCTCTTTAGTCGCGTGACAAGCACTCCGTTGGCAAGTGTCTATGTATATCTGTAAGCAGGGCAAGCTTCAAAAGTTGAATAGTGAGACTCATCAGAAACTTACCTCGTCAGTAATCTCTAGTAACAGTCGCTCTTGGTCTTCATTGGTTAGTCGCCTGGATTGAACCACTTCGGGCTTGAACACTAGTAGCATCACCGGGTTCTCCGGGTCACTCGTGCATTGAACCCAGTCGCTTCGCGGATCAAGTTGTGCCCTCATAGCCCGGATGTTCTCCCGGCATTGGAGTAGGATATCGGGGTTACACTGTAGAACATTCAATGTCTCACTAGCTGTGACGGCTGCCATGGCGGGTAGAGCGGCTGAGTAGGTGTACGATGCGGCATTGATACGCTGGTGTTGCACGACGTCCTTCGAACCAGCGCAGAATCCACCCGCGGCACAGAGGGGTCCTGCAAGAGATCCAATGATCATATCTACGGCCTCTGAGTCCACATTCTGCGCCTCTGTGAGACCCCTTCCGTTACGACCAAGTACGCCAAATGACCATGTCTCGTCCAGAGCGATACGGAACTTATATTTCTCCTTGAGTTCCACCTATTTTGAATCATTCGTTAGCCAAACAGTGCATACCAAAACCAAGTCGAGTCCTCATCAAAATGGGCCGCTTACAAGTTTAGGCAGGTTGGAGCAATCGCCAACCATCTCGAAGAGACCTTCTGTTACAATGAATCGTCTGGTTAAGATCTTCCTCTTGGCCTGCTCTTCGGCTACTTTCTTCATGACTCGTTCCAGATCTTCCATGTCATTATGCTCGTACCATTTGATGTTGCTTCGTGAAGCTTCCAGTCCTTTGCGAATCGAGTAATTGACCATCTTATCAGCCACGATGACATCGCCTCGCTTGCAGAAAGTAGGAATGACACTCGAAATGGTTGAGAAAGCGTGGGAATAGACAATGCTGCTCTGTGTGCCGAGGAAGCTGGCGATGTCCTGTTCGGTGTTCATATGGACATCTTGGGTGCCGTAGAATTGCGGCGGACCGCAAGGACCAACTCCATATGTGCGCAGAGTCTGGATCGCTTTCTCCTTAATGGGCTCGCTCGCATTGAAGTTATAGAAGTTGTAGGAAGCCAAATTCGTTACAGTCTTCCCGTTGGAAAGCTTCACCTTCGGACCCGTCGGTCTACACTCATGCGGTCAGCAATTGCATTCTGAGACACCTAGGAGACGGGTTCTTACCCAATAATCACGGGTTGTCTCTCGGCTTCGGCCTCCTCGAAGGCGGTTTGGGGGGCGACGAGTGGCTCG
This sequence comes from Hypomontagnella monticulosa, assembly GCA_902825475.1. Taxonomy (NCBI): domain Eukaryota; kingdom Fungi; phylum Ascomycota; class Sordariomycetes; order Xylariales; family Hypoxylaceae; genus Hypomontagnella; species Hypomontagnella monticulosa. The sequence continues at coordinate 2,712,373 of CADEBF010000008.1, forward strand.
GGTTCCCACTCCCTGACGAGCTCATCGATCTCATCTTCGCGGAGCTTCACGTAATTGGGATCGTGGGTGGGATAGGAGGGCGATAGAAGGTACCGAACGAAGAATATGACAAGCACAAGTTCTATAGCAGATCGGATTGGGTCATTCTGGTAGCTCGACTGGATGTATCGTATGAGGACGGCACTTCCGGGAACCTTCTGAAAGGTGTGGGATATTTCATGAAGCGAGGCCTGCAAGTAGGCTTGGGCCTCGTGAAGATCCATCTTTTATCAATTCAATTTTCCGACCGTCGAACAAGAGGCATTGGGAACTTCGCTATGGAATGTATGGTGATCTAATAATTAAGGGTTTGTAGGAAATTGGCGAGGAATTTGGGCGTAAGACGGGATATCGAGAGTATCCATGGATAGCAATTGTAGGGGGAAAAGGTTCGCTAATGATACCAAATAGGAAAAGGGTCTAATAATCCTTTCTGAATCACCGTTTGACCCGTTAACCCATGTCCCCGGCGGCACGGTTCCACGTACAGGGGTTAGGTAAGTTTTGAACCGTGGACTCACCTTGTAATTAGCGTCGCCTGGTCGCGTCAAACTGAGGCCGCCGTAGCCCCACTAACCAATTATTGTCCTGTCATCTTTAGTTGCATTAGTTGCATATCTACGGCACTACTACATATACATGTACTGTATTGTCGGTACCGTACCCATTGAATTGCCCAAACAGATCCATCAATGATAATAGTAATATCTACCTAATACCTATTTACCTGAGTTACCTAGTATATACGGTATCCTCATGAATCTTTCGGGTTTTCAACAATCTTTCATTTTATATATCGGTATTGAGGCTGGATATAAAAATAAAACAACAGAGTACTGTAGCTCCAGGCGGATAGAGGCCCATCTATTCAGCATGTCTCTAGAGCTCTGGCAAACGCCGGGCTTTCATTACCCTCCACCGCCTTGGAGATCGGTGTTAGGAATGCACTCTCATCGTTGGATTCGTCTCCGAGCTGTCGAACGTATAGTTCGGCCACCTTGATCCACATAGCTTTCTCTGCCTTGCTTGCTCCCGAACCTTGCCAAACCCATACCGTAGCTCCAGTGTCCAGGAGGAAAACATCGTTGCTGTCTAAAGCAGAGCCGTCTATTGCGCTACCTTCTTTCACCAAATCGAACCTCAGTTGGCCCGAGGCATCTGATAGACGGAAGAGTCTTCGAGGACGACCACTAGTAGCATCTTGACTCTTGGGAGAGACAATCGGTCGCGGGGCTTTGAATGGTCCCTCAGCGTCCTCACCGCCTAGCATAGCAACGACGGTTCGTGATCTTGACTCTGTTTGTGACAGCACCTCAACATCGACGTGTTTCGCGATTGTCATGTCGTGGACAACTTGTGCAGCCTTAGCTTTCTCCATAGGGCTACAATTCTTACCCTGCCAGACCCAGATCTTGTCGTTTCGCTCCAGCACAAAGACATCATTTTCGTCAAGACTCTGCCATGTAGGCTCGACTTCGTAGACCATGATCGAGTCGGCTCGTTTGGCGGACGGGTGCTTGAAGATCCTGAGCAACATGAGTGTCTCCTTCGGTTCCTCTTCGGTCTCGACGTGCGTGAAGCCAGAGCGCACACCGCCGGAAAGAATTCTGATGCGAGAGAATAGGGCGACGAAATCATCCGAAGGCTCTCTCTGGAGCTCGCGGTGCTGTGTGGCGACACCACGTAGGAACTCGTCTAGCTCAACTGTCTTGTAGGCCGCCGTACCCGCCTCGTCTTGCGATGTCTTGCTTCCGAGCCAGAAGAAGATATCATGAGCCAGTTTCTCCTCCCCGTCCTTGCTCCCCACCTTGTATGAGTACAAAACGATGTAGCTATCTCCCTCGTGGAAGTCACCGTATTGGTCTTTCGGCCATGGGACTACCTGGAAATCCTCTATTCGCCAGATATAGAGACCCGGAGCCTGTCCGACATCTTTCCACGCGGGTTCGGTGGCTGCAGAATTGTATTTGACCTTGTGGTCAAGCTCCGTTCCGATATTCTCCACGTTACTGTCTCGCCAGTCATATTCCTTGAGGTGCACTAAACCTTCATGCGGCGCCATCTTGATACGAAAATGGTAAATGTTGTGAGTTATCAAGCTTTCTGTATGTTTCTTCTTTCGATACAAGAGATAGTGAAGAGTCAATTAGGAAGAATGATTTATGAACCAGTTAGCATTTGTGAAATATAAGGTCAGTCGGCAAATACACGTAAGGGGTATTCATGAATGTAAACTTGGCCACTCAAGAGCCATTCAGAAGGATGCTGTTGACGTAATGAGCTGACAATGAATTATTCCTTTGAAACATAGATGTACCTAAACAAGGCGGGGGAGCTGAAACAGCTCTGGATGCCGGCGCTAGACATTCAGATGTCTTGTACGACATCACCTGGGTATCTTTCACATTTTGGCAATGCGAGTAATGGATTATGAAGTTGAATAGAAGAATAACCTAATTACGCGCCTATGCGTTGGGATTTAAGGTGTGTTATTACTTTCGCTTTCCTCTGAAAATGAAATTGTTCAATGACTATGAAGTATTATAAGGGGGCTAGAACCGCAAACTTGAGCAATTAAGCTATGCATGTGCACATCATTAATACTATGTATGCACCTAGTAGGTGTGGAGACTACATGCAAATCTAGGACTTCAAATCAAAGTGATAAATGCCCAAATTTTTCCAACATCGATACGCAAACCTTCGGTCTCGTAACGGGCAACCTACTTGAAGGCTACTCATTCACACACCATCCCTAGTCATCTGTGGCACCGAGATATCAAGGGGGAAACTATGTCGAATAAAAACACCACATCCGAGGAATTTACTTCCTACTATCTCCAGCAAAGCACCAAGGAGTTCGCGGAAGACCTGGACAAAATTCGCGGCGCTGACGACTTTAAAGGCGATGCTGTGGCCATGCTCGTCAAATCTCTACAGCAGGGCACATCGCTTTTCTCAGCTGCCGATCAGAAGAGGGTTCTCGGCGCGCGGCAATCTGGGGAGTCGGAGAAGAAATAAGGGAATAATGGACCACGTTCAACAACGCCTGGATGTCACCTCGCCGCTAATATGAAGCCACATAGAAGCGTCGGATTGGTTGTTTGCTAAGGAATAATAACGTCAACTCGGAACAGTCAAGATAATTTAGAGACGACTTGGGAATAATTTCTCTATTTCATTATGGGGTTGAATAAAGCCCTTAAACAACCCCTACTAGAGCCTATTTGAAGCAGAAGGGAGAGAGCAAGAATGCGGTAAATAGGAAATTAAAAGATAATTAATTGCCCAATGCGACAAACTCGTCAAAAATAAATTGACAAGAAACAAATCATCAAAAAGATATCGTTGCGACACGAGTAGGGTTCGAACCTACGCGACCGAAGTCATGAGATTTCGTTCATCAAGGAATTCAAGTCTCACCCATTAACCACTCTGGCATCGTGCCTTGACTTGTTACTTGAATTATTTCCCGTTAATGCACACTATAGACTAAATTGTTGAGTCCCGAGGTAGTACCCTCCAATCATGGGGCTGCAAAATTGATTAGTTGCCACCCGATAGGTGGGTGGGCAGGTAGTTAGAAACTAACTGTGCCATAGCATCGGAAATCTTCTAGCTAGTATCAGTAATACTATGTAGCACATAGACCGACAAAGTGTTCATTATTATCAATTGATTCTCTTTAACACTTAACAAGCCGTAGGTGAAAGTGTTCAGGGGTTATATATAAGCTATATTAATATCGATGCTCATGAATATCGAAGAAAACAGCGGAGAAACAATAAACTGTTCATCAATTGACGCTCCTCGGTGAAATTTTACAATCTAGAACACACGTATATTCTTGTAACAGCCTTGAGAGGTCGTCTAAAGACCGGAGGTATGTGTTTATGTTAATTCTATTCACTATACCGGCTACCCAAGCTTAAGAATAGATCCTTTTAATATATATGATAGTGTCGAGCTAGTATAGCAGACTCCATGCCATAGACATTTAAACATCTTGCTAGACATTACTGTTGAGAAGTAACAAGTAGAATAAGTGCGAGCTGAGTGTATCTAGACACATCCAGGATATCCACTGATTTCTTTCCCTAGGAGAGCCAAATTAACGCCACCAACTCCTGGTTGGGGGATCTCATTACGCTGTGAAATGAATTGAAATAGTGTATGGTTGTAACAACAGAGAGCCTCCCTCGCTACTGCTAAAATGGAAATGCGGACCCCCAAATATCACCACAATGTAAGGGGCAGTAATAGCGAAGTACAGTGCGTATACCGATATCATAGTCCTAGCGAGTCTCTGCTCGAGCAATAAGTTTTTTCGAAACTTGTAATTGCGATTCCGAACCCGAAACCTCTAACGCCTGATATCAAGGCTCGCACGGGCGGACTCGATAGACGGGCGAACGGAACTGCTAGAGCTTCTGCGCCTTCTTGCTCGCTGTTCGCTCGGATCTGAAGGGTTGAGCCCAGTCGACCTAGCGAAGAGGTTAAGGATGTCGGTCAGGGTAATAACACCGATTAGACGACCTGAAAGGTGTGTCCCAGGCAACGTGGAAGCGGCTGGGACGGACGGAAAGTGAGTGCCCGTAAGGGATGTCTGTGATGAGGATGGAGTTGGCACGAGGACGGTGGGGCCGAGTGATGGAGTCCCGGGAGCCGAAGGAGAAGGGGAAGCGGACTCGACTACCCACATCCTATGCGAATGGGTAGCTACTAACTTGGCCACGGTGTGTGCGAGCGTCGAGTATGGGTTGACATAGAAGACTGGGAACGAATCCTTGCCCTTTTCGACACCCTCTTCGGTTAATATGACGGATATGAAGTGCATGCAAGAGTTCTGTAATAACGGAAGGCTTGTGGCATTGGTAAGGAGTTTGACATCCGTAGTCGAAATATTGCCGACAACATTTAGGCCGTTATCAACGACGGCCACGGACGAAAGACCCTCTTGGTTCATGAGATTGAGGGCCTCCGTTAGAGGGCTATCTGCACTATGAGGTTGTTAGCGATGCAACCAACCTTGGAACCCTTCTGGGCAAACTACTGGTGTACATACTTGACAGCTATGATCTGCTGCGACCCCACACCGAGATCTCGCAATAATCTGGGATAAAGTTCGTCAATGGCGCGGAAGTTAATGCCCTCATTCCAGAAGAATTCCAAAAGCTTCAGCTGACTTAGAATGCCAACGACTTGCGAATTGTGGTTCGTGACAAGCACACGATGTACGCCACTACCGAAGACCTCAATTGCCTTGGGTAGGTCTTCATCGCCCTGTAAAGTGACTAGGGACTCTTTCCGACATATCGGCTGGATGTCGCGGAGCGGTATGCTAATACGAGCCTGGGCTTTTTTCGCTATCGAATCGTACAACTCGACGAGGTCTTCGCCCGGATTTGCTAGTCCGACTACAACTAAGATATATGCGTTGAGATCGTTATAATCGAAGGTGGAGAGCGGACTAGAGCTAGTAGAATCCTCCCGAACGATGACGACGTTGCTAGACGTGTTTTTAAGAAGAGCCTGGTCAATATAGGTGGTTAGCGCTGAGCCGCATAGACTCGGGTTCGTCGGTCGAAGAGAGTAAGTAGTACCATTGTGGCATCCTCCACGGTTGTGTCCATCTGCACCCAAGTAACGTCATCTTTTGACACGAGCTCCCCGATTGAAACATCGCGCCAATCCCTGCCGGCGAATCGAGGATTGTGTTGTCGTGGAGCTGGTGGGTGGTTGAGCAATTCTTGGATGGCGGCTTGGGTGAAGGATGGATGTCGCTGGTTTCGCGGTGAGGGTGGCAAGCCCCTCAAGTTCTCTGCGAAGCTTGAGCGGTGACTATGAGCGATAACATGGCCGGACTTATGCAAGCTCGAAGCAGAGCCAGTTCGCTGAGGAGGCGGCGGTGAGATACTCGCTTCCTTCGAATCTCGGCCTCTACTAAAGTAAGGGGCGTTAGGATCCATGGCGGGAGAAGAATTGGATATGTCGGTGGCGTTAGAGGGTGTTCTCTGTGGTTTGCTTTGTCGTGATGGTGTAGCTTAGAAGCTATACCAAGGCTACCTATGTAGGTATCTATGCAGAGCCGACCCGGGTACTTCAGATGTTTACGGTAGGTACCTAGCTAGGTAGGTAATATAGCGTTGGTTACTTGTTCACCTATGAAGCTTCAATGTTGCGTAGGGTTATGGGAGGCTATGGAGAAGAGAAGTTTCTTGAGGAAAAAGCAAAGATCATTATTGTTGCTGCATTAGCTGATGGCGCAAAAGACGAGGTATACTGGTATGCTACCCGGTACCGAGGGGCGATATGCACTGGATGTTCTAGTTCAGATGTTGCGCTTGTCCCTTCAAGGTTGTCTTCCAAGTTCAAATGTATGGATGTATGGATGTATGTTGTACGATTATCTTTAGCTAAAACATTCCCAATTGTGGACAATGTAACCGCCCCTCGTTGCCCCCGACGGCCCCATGTTAGTAGCCCCTCCTTCACCTTTCTACACCGTCACCCATCTGTCATTTGTGTCGATCTCCAGCTGAATTAACTCTAAATAAGAAAGCCACAGTTGGAGGGGTCAATCAAGTCCATGGGTGGGTCAAATACATCTATATGGATATTTATAGTGTACCTGATATACTTAATCTGCCAATCTACCTGCTAACTGTGGAAGCCCTGTCTTTCGTACCTGCATACTTATGTACTTATGTTATGATTATCCGAATCTTGAAGTTGATATGTATTATTGAAATGTCTATTGCATATCCTATGGATACTAGATGTGTAGATAGTATTCATGGATGTTATAACAAATCAGGTAGGGGAGGCCATGATGGAAGCAATCCTTAAAACGACATAAGAGCTAGGTTTCAGTAATAACTACTATGTAAGTACCTGGGTATGTAAGTATACATAATACGCAATATGCAGGTATGTAATTACATAGTATGAAGAGTGACATAGTTCTTGATGTTCGGTAGATAGGTAATGACGTGGGATATCTGAATCTATTCGTTCCATGTATCTGTTGCTTATCAGCTTGTACGTCGTGTTTGGAAGATTGTGAGCCCGTGGTTGTTGAACGGCTTGTAAATCTTGAAACCTTTTGATGTCAACTAATAGGAAGCGAGCAACTACAATAATGCAATACGTGGCATCGCAAATAGGTGGTATCCGTTCGAGATATATGATTCCTTCGCCAATCAATTATTTCTGTAATATCTCCAGCCTAATAGTCTCAGTGCTGTATATAGCGTTACCTAGTAGGAGGTATGGTTAGGTTAGGTATGCTAGATAATCATTGAAAGATCGACTTACCTATCTCATCTTGCGCGTCCATCTTATCGATACCTACTTATCTACTAGGTAACCCAACTACCTATGTCATATATAGATATCTAATGGATGCCCAGTGATTCCCGCTATATTCATACTATCTATATGATAAGCATTTGACACTGCTATGTATGTATGCACATAGTAGCACCCGCCTACTGGTACATGTAGAGTAAGCTATGCTATATCAAGTAATCGGTTACTTCTACTTAACGTTAGCCTCGCTTTCCTGGCAAGTAATGTGGGCAGCTCTAGTACAAAAGCGAATAAGCACGGACCATTCCAGAGAGCAAAGAATTTGTTTTTTCAGCGCTTTACATGAACATTAGCACTAGAGGCGGGTGCGGCATCAATGATTGGGAGAAGAAACAGAAATAAAAAAAAATAAACGTTGACCTCCCCTCTTTCGCGACCCCTCGTTGCGTTTTTGGTGCCAAAGAAAAAACACACAACAACGTTCCTCAATCACAACCCAGACGCACAACTTTTTAAAGCCTGCGTTCTCTTGGATTAATTCTAGGATCGCCTACAACAATTTAATTGAACTGGACGTCGAACGTACAGATATTTCTTCTTTCCGAGGTTGTAGCATCTCTTCTATCTTCCAAGTTCTCATCCATAATCACCGAGAGCCCTATCCGGTCGTCGCGTCTTAGCCCTGCGGGGCAGAATACAGAAAGAAATATCACGACTGACTTTCGGACCGTACAAGTTTGCACCCTACCTGTCAAACTTATTACCATTACGTCCTTTTACCTCCTCCTCCTCTCCGCGATAGATCCAGACCTAGATCCAAACCTAGACCCGGATCCAAAGCCGGAACCAGAAGGAGAACCAGAACCAGAAACCAAAAGTCGAACTCAGCAGGCTCTGGTCTCAAGCAATCATGTCGGTTCTTCCAGCAGCGACCCATGCAGAGCTGACCCAGCTCCTGCAAGCTTTACAATCCCCAGACAACAACATACGGTCTCAGGCTGAAGGACTGTTACAAAATAATTGGACCAACACTAGACCTGGGGTCCTTTTGATGGGCCTGGCTGAACAGATCGCTGCCTCTTCCGAAACATCAGTATGTGTATCCTCCCTTTTCCTCATTTCTGGATCTGTATGTTGAGTTGTAAGACTTCCAAAACTGACCTGTCGCTCGCTCGTACTATAGCTTCGTTCTTTCGCCGCTGTCATATTCCGCCGAATAGCCTCCAAGGCGCGCAAGACAGACAAAGGGGACAACGTCGAAATTTTTGTCTCCTTACCTTCGGAGGAAGCTTCCGTTATCCGCCAGAAACTACTCGAAGCTTTATCCAACGAGAGGGATCGCCTGGTTAGGAATAAGATTAGCGATGCCGTCGCTGATGTTGCGAGGCAATACTCAGAATCCAGTTAGTTCACTGCTTTTCTTCTTTCCCACCTTTGCTTCGTAACTCGACCGCTCGACCGCTGCCTGTTCCTACCATTCATTTCCTAACTACATCACACTCGCCATCTGTCTATCGCAAATGCCTCCTATGCGTATAAGGAAGGAAAGAAGATTGTGCAGGAGAGTTGCCGAAAGGAGCCGTCGTGCTGCTGTAACTCTAGCTAGGGGAATTATTTTCGCTAACGACAAATCAGATGAGCAATGGCCCGAGATTCTAGCCGTCCTCTTCAACCTCAGTGTAGCTGCTGATGCAGGTCAGCGCGAAACCGCCTACCGAGTCTTTGCGACCACACCCGGTATTATCGAGAAACAACACGAAAATGCAGTATCGGAAGCCTTCAACAGGGGCTTTAAAGATGATTCCGTTGCTGTTCGCTTGGCAGCCATGGAGGCATTCGCCTCTTTCTTCCGTGCTCTCTCTAAGAAAAGCCAACCTAAGTACTTCACGCTCCTTCCTGACGTGCTTAATATTCTACCGCCTATCAAAGATTCGCATGACTCCGAGGACCTTAGCAAGGCTCTTGTTGCACTGATTGAATTAGCCGAGACATCCCCCAAGATGTTCAGACCCCTATTCCACAATCTGGTCATGTTCAGCGTGGGTGTTATTCAGGACAAGGAGCTTAATGATCTGTGCCGGCAGAACGCGCTTGAGCTCATGGCTACGTTTGCCGACTACGCCCCGTCCATGTGCCGCAAAGATCCCTCTTATACAAACGATATGATTACTCAGTGTTTGAGCCTAATGACGGATCTTGGTGAGGACGATGACGACGCTTCCGAATGGCTAGCAGCCGACGACCTAGACCAAGAAGAGAGCGACATGAATCACGTCGCGGGGGAGCAATGTATGGACCGGTTAGCCAACAAGCTCGGCGGTGACACTATCCTAGCACCGACCTTTCATTGGCTTCCAAGAATGATGACTTCTATGGCGTGGAAGGATCGCCACGCAGCCCTAATGGCCATATCTGCTATTTCGGAAGGTTGCCGCGATCTTATGGTAAAGGAGCTCAGCCAAGTGCTGGCTCTCGTCGTTCCGGCGCTAAAGGATCCTCACCCGCGAGTTCGCTGGGCCGGATGTCAAGCGCTTGGTCAGATGAGCACGGATTTCGCCCCCACGATGCAAAAAGAATATTATGATACTATTCTCAAGACAATCATCCCTGTCCTCAACTCTCCTGAAGGCCGTGTTAAAGCCCACGCCGCCGCCGCCCTGGTCAATTTCTGCGAGGAAGCCGAGAAGAGTGTCCTAGAGCCGTATCTTGACGATTTATTGTCTCACTTGTTCCAGCTTCTTCAAAATGAGAAGCGCTACGTCCAGGAACAAGCACTTTCCACTATCGCTACTATTGCGGATGCCGCTGAGGCTGCTTTCTCCAAGTACTATGATACTCTCATGCCATTGCTCGTTAATGTCCTCCGACAGGAGACTGAAAAGGAGTATCGGTTGCTGCGTGCCAAGGCTATGGAATGTGCTACCTTGATAGCACTGGCCGTCGGAAAAGAACGCCTTGGGAGTGACGCAATGACATTAGTTGACCTCCTGGCCAATATTCAGGCCAACATCACCGATGCCGACGATCCACAGTCACAATACCTCATGCACTGCTGGGGACGCATGTGCAGAGTCATGGGTACCGAGTTCCTACGCTTCTTGCCCAATGTCATGCCTCCTCTGGTTGAGCTAGCCAGTGCTAAGGCGGACATCCAGCTGCTAGACTCGGAGGACGAGATTGAGCAGATACAGCAAGAAGATGGATGGGAGCTAGTTCCTTTGAAGGGTAAGATGATTGGGATTAGGACCAGTACCATGGATGATAAACATATGGCTATTGAACTACTGGTTGTTTACGCTCAGACTCTCGAGGGACATTTCGCGCCATATGTCGCTGACACCATGGAGAAGATTGCACTCCCGGGTCTGGCCTTCTTCTTCCACGATCCCGTCCGCTTCATTTCGGCAAAACTTGTCCCCCAGCTTCTTAGCTCGTATAAGAAGGCGTATGGCCCTGAGTCGAACGAGCTTCGGGGTTTGTGGGCTGGAACTGTAGACAAATTATTGGAAGTCCTAACCGCCGAGCCAGCTATCGACGCATTAGCAGAGATGTACCAATGCTTCTATGAGTCGGTCGAAGTTGTGGGCAAGGACTGCCTTAGCCAACAACATATGGGAAAGTTTATTGATGGTGTTCATTCGGCTATCGAAGACTATAAGGATCGTGTTGCTCGGCGGGAAGAAGATAAAGAAGGGGCTGCGGCCGAAGACGCCGAGGACGAGATGGAAGAACTAATGCTTGCGATTGAAGATGATCAAACACTGTTGTCCGATATGAACAAGGCATTCCATTCCATCTTCAAGAACCATGGCGCTACGTTCCTCCAACCATGGGAGCGGCTCATGGGTACATACGAGAACTTCCTCACATCAGCAGATCCAACACAGCGCCAGTGGGGCCTGTGTATTATGGATGATGTCCTGGAGTATTGCGGACCAGAAAGCGTTCGTTACGCACAAGCAATTAGCACCGCTCTCCTAGAAGGCTGTAAAGATCCGTCCGCCGCTATTCGACAAGCTGCTGCGTAAGCGAAATCTTCTGACCTCAATCTTCGCATAGGTCTAAATTATTCCCTCACCCGCTAACATATTTGTTAGGTATGGTATTGGCGTAGCCGCCCACCGGGGCGGAGCTCCTTGGTCTCAGTTCCTGGCGACCTCGATACCTTATTTATTCCAAGCCACCCAAATACCGGACGCACGTGGTGAAGAGGCTGTCTATGCTACTGGTAAGTGGCACTGTCGAGCTTATAATGTTCTTGAGCGTTGCTAACATCCAGTCAGAGAACGCTTGCGCGGCCATCGCCAAGATACTTCACTTTAATAAACAAAGCCTACAAGATCCACAAGCCATCGCAACCCAATGGTAAGTATCAATAGTAGCTAAATACCGATAATTGTCGCTAATAAATTCGCCCCGTAGGGTTAATACACTGCCGGTTACCAATGACGAGGAGGCAGCACCGTACGCGTATGGTTATCTAGTCGAGTTGATCGAACAGTAAGTCCCGAATCTCATCATATGCATGATTCTCATCACCACCCTACGTAAAGACAGATAAACTATTTCTCTTTTCGTTTCATAATTCAAACAATAAGAGTGCTAATTCCTCGCTTAGGCAAAATCCTGCAGTAACTAGCCAAGTTGACAAGGTATTCGTTTATGTTGGACAGGCTCTCGAGGCGGAGATGCTCCACGGGCAACTTAGCGCACGCGTTGCGCGAGCGATTATGATCCTCCTTCAATCGGCGAACGTCGACCCGGCGCCATTGTTACAACAGCACTTCTCTCCAGAGGCACAAGAGATCATCAGACGTCACTTCTCATAGATGTCCTACAGCATAGCACCCCGGTTGCTAACCTGTCACTTCCGAAAGACGGCGCACATATAATGTGCGCGGAGCTAGTCATGGGGATTAGCTGCACTAAAATAGCAGCGTACGGGACAACCAAACAGGGGGCTCGGCCCCAATAACGATTCCGTATCCAGTCTCTGGATCAATCCTACATGTACTCCATTATGCTCGCCCGCCCCTGAAGGCTTTCTCCCTTTCTGTCGGGGCCGAATGGGTGAATGACTTGGTAGAGGGAACGATTCAAGGGTTTGGCACATAGAGCAGCAAATGATACCTCGCAATTGCGAATAATCGAGACCCTAGATTACGAATGATTCTTATGTGCGATATGGCGCAAATGAATGAATGAGTCGGGAGGCTAGATCGATCCCCCCTTGTTGAGACCAATCTAGAACCTAAAGACTACTATGTAGAGAAGAGAGATATTAGACAAGCAAGCGTTGAGCAGACTCTGGACTTGGCTTCGTAGGTAAATAGATCATATTACTCAATTTCTAGAGAGTCCATAATTTGTTGTATTCGCATCTATATCTGTTGTCATTGCTGTTGTTCTCGTTATCTTTTTTCGTCGCCTTCGCCTATTCCTTTGTTACCCCAGAGACACAATGCATGCTCAATTCCAGAGAAGATGTTATTCCCATCCAGTTAGCGAGAAGATATTTACGATACTACGAAAGGGTATGGATGAGAATCACCCTTTGAAAAACATCAAGAGTATAAACGAATTATTTCTTTTGTATGCGATTTGTCTGACGCCGGAATGCATCCCGTCGACTAATCATGATAGTGTACAGTCATGAATTTGTATTCTTACAAGTATGATAAAAGCATAGCAATTGTGACCAATGTCCTAACCGACGGAAGTGGTATCTTTAAAACTCGCGGGAGGCCATTCCATTGTTTCCCTCCGCCAACGCCATGAAAACGTATGCGCAACACTATCTGCAAGGTGGGATGCGTCAAGCGATCATTCCCAGTCCATCTCCTGATACATCCCCTCCCAATCCCGACCGTGATTATCTTGATATTGGTCCTGGTCTTGCTGCAGATCCTGGTCCTCAATCTGGACCTGAGTTTTGGCCTGACCGTAGCCAGTCTCCAGGGTCTGGTTTCGACTCAGGCCCTGGCTCTCCTCTGCGACTCGTTTCTTCTGAGTGGCTTCCTAAGCCTTTACAGATTTCTCAACGGTGTCAATATCCTTATCATGCACACTCCAGCCATCGTAGATGCGCATTAGCTCTCCAGTCTCGTGGTTCATAGTATTGACCCAGCCGGCGAGGAAATCGGTAGTAATTTCCACGAGCCTTTCCCTCTCTTGCTCTTGGGTGAGCTGCGAGGGTTCTTGGCGCTTTCTCTCTTCTTCTTGGCGCAGTTCGTCTCTCGCCTTGCGCTTCGCGCGGCGATCTTGGAGCTCGCGCGCGCGGTCGGCAAGGTAGCGGACGCTGTGCCCGAGGTCAGCGCTCTCGGTGGATAGCCCGCGGTGAGGACGGTCTAGGGGCGGCTGAGTAAAGAACAGTACGCGGCCGGCTTCGTCGCGCTGGAACTGTGAGCGAATTTCGGCGGGAATCTTCGCGTTTAAGGTATCCTCTAAGTGGAAGACCTCAGGCGGACGGGGAGGGTTGTAAGCATTGCCTTGGGCATGAGGACCGGGGCTCGGTACCGCGGCAATAGAAGGGCGGGCGGGCGACGGCGCAAGTCGGTGAGACGGGTCATACCCGGGCATGGTATTGCTCATTGGGTGCGCAGGGTGATGGGGTTGGTGAGGTACGGGCACTGGGGTAGCGCTATATTGGGGCGCGTATCCATTGTAGGCGGGTGTTTGATGAGGCTGAGCCTGCTGATGTGGTTGATGGGCCTGAAATTGTGAGGTGTGGGCCATCTGGGGTGTGGTATGGGTGTGAGGAGTGCCGTGATGGGGCGCTTGGACGCCGGGAATTGGAAAGCCATGATGGGGCGCGGCAGCGGTATGATTGCCATACTGTGGGACTGGCACCGGAGTCGGACTAGGACGCGGCGCGAAGACATGAGGTGTGGCATACGCGCCAGTATGCGCAGGCGCGGGCGTCGGTGCGGCTGGAATGGTCGAGAAGTGGTGCGTGTTCCCCATGGCGATGTCGCCCTGAGTGTCAATAGGGCGTACCGCCTGCATTAATGAAGGACGTCGAGTCGAATCGACGTGAGTAACGGGCAACGGCGGAGTAGGCGGCGGTGATTCCTGTAGAAGGAGAGTGTAAGTAATTTGAGTCGTTGAATGAGTGAGAAATTAGATTAAGTAATTTGGTTATGGGAATGAGGTGACGCGCTCAGTGAGACACAAGAAAAGAGAAACTGATTGACAATCCATCCAACATCAGACCCTTTTTTTCCCATTCAGGAAAAATTGAAAGAGTCGCGACGCAATCGATAAGGAGAAGGAAGATAGGTAAAGATAGAGATTAGCAGTAGAGGGGTAGGTCAGATTCCTTCCTGTCCTTTTTTTGGGAATAATAAATTTTTTTCAACCTTCGAATTCCTTCCCTTCCTACCCTTCCACGTGCCATCAGGGGGGTTTATGAGGGCGCGAAGAAATGAAATGCATATGACGAGGCTTAGGCAGACAGGCGAACATGCAAGTACTCAGTAAATTGATGAATAGGACTTACGTTAGGCTCTCTCTCTCGACAATGTACAGCTCCAATGAGCGGCGGTGCATTTGGTGCTCCCCAGACCGGCTTGGGTAAGGGATCCGTCGGTTTCGCATCGTCTCGAAGCAAGTGCTTGATAGGACTGGGCACCTTTTTCAATTTTCGAGGCAGATCAAACAGATCCATCTCGTAGTCCTTCTCGCGGACCTCGTCGGGCACGCAGCTTGCCCATGTCTTAATCTTATTAAGCTTGTGTTTTTCCTCGTTGTATCGCGCTTCGCAAACGTAGACCTCTTTGTCTTTGGGGAATCCTCGGGGCCTGCCTTTGTTGTAGCGCGTCACGAACATCACGAAACATCGATCTACCACCTCGTCGATACGATGATCTCGGTACTGTCCGGTTTTGACTACCTCGTTCTCAAGGAAATGCTTCTCAAACCGATGGACCGTCTGCTCGGGGCGATAGTACCAACACGCATTCACCCACTTCTGGCCTGACTTATCTTCCCAGGTTCGATAGATCTGCGCGACAATCGGCTTCGTCAAGTCATTAGGATTAGTAATATGAACCCAATCGCCTACACATCCAAGTTAGTATCCCTAAACGACGACACGATATGAGATGCCGGACCACTCACCAACTCGCCAGACCTCCCCATTGTGCAAGATTTCTGGCAACGGCCGTCTACCGTCTTCATCTTCGAAGTCGTTGTCGGGTTTAGCCTTCTCCTGTTCGGCCAGTAGATGGGCCTGACGCTGCAGCTCAACCGCATCATTATACAGCTGACTGTCTTCTTCATTATATTGTTTCGCATTCTCAAACATGAGGTCGAGATCTCTCAGCACTTGATCGACGTTCTGGTACTTCTTCCTCTTAGCCTTCCTCTTAATTAGGTCCATCGCGATGGGATTTTTGATAGCAGCGAAGTAGTCGGGAGTTGATTGCTTATCCGGAAGTCTCTCGAACGGGACGACCAGCAAGTCTCCACCCGGATGCTTAAACTTTCGGAGACCTTTCAACAAAGCGTGGATGCGGGCTTCGAGCGGGGTGAAAACCTTGGGAGGGCGGCCTCGTCTCTTGTGCGAATCGTCGTCCTTCATATCGGACTTTCGACCGGATCCCGAAGGTCGGCCACCGCGTCTTCCTCGTCGTCTCACGCCGTCATCGTCCGAGTCGTCGTCATCCTCATCATCTTCGTCATCTTCATCTTCCTCCTCAGGCTCCTCGTCATCGGGATCCGGAGGTGGAGAATCTTCGGCCTCTGGAATCTCACCTAAATCAGGGAGTACGGCCTCGTCGGGTTGAATAACGCCTTCGTCAACTAGTTTCTGGAGCTCCTCCTTAAAGACCTCGCGTAGACGGACGGCATCTTGGAAGAACTCCGAGGAAGGCCGGTTATATACCATGGCGTTGTGGGAGATGAGAGCAACATCCCTGACGAATTCCGAGAAGTTGTTGTACTGCTTCTTGAGTTTCTTGGTCTATAATAAGGAGGGATATCAGCATGGTATGACGATGACCCATTAGAACACGCGTAACTCACTCGAATGGTACTGAACGCGATAGGCTCCTTTATAACTTCGTGATAATCCGGGATTAGTCGTCGATTCGGGATGCGCTGGAAATGGGAGGCAATATGGTAACCACTGTTGCGAATAGATTAGCTACGATGGTAAATTCAACTGATGAGGAAAGGAAAGCTCACTCTGCATCTTTGTAGGCAGAGAGGTAATTGGCCGTGTTTTCAATGATAGTTAGCATGTCGTGGTCGAGGCGGCTTGGCACACGCTCTTCTTCGGGTTCGCCATCGGCATCCATGTCGACATCGGCATCAGCATCCGCATCTGCGTCTGCATCCGCATCCACGTCGGCGTCGGTATTAGTGCTCGAGCCTGCACCTAGATCTCGAGCGTTGCTACTAGCATCACCAACATCTCCTGCATTTCCAGGTGTGCCAGTAGGTTGACCTAAGGTCTGGTTGTCGGGGTTATTGTCCTTGCCAGTAGCCTTAGCCTCGATAGACTCGCGAACTTCGACCGCGCTCTCTTCAGGTTTCCCAGGTTCGTCGGCCATGGTGGGAGATTCGGGAGGTAGGCGGAAAAAAGAAGTGGTTGGTGGAATATGAGAATTAAAAAAAAGCTTCAGAATGGGTCTTAGAGTTTGCGCTCAAAGTCTGAGCAAACAATGGGCCAACGCGACTTCCCACTTCCCACGTCGGCAACAGCACTTCTTCAAGAAGGTCCGGCTTGTTGGTGTTAGTGATCACTGCTGCGCTTTCTCTAGCTCGGGGTTTCTAGCATTGGTTGCAGGGAAGCCTCAGATCCATATGGATAAGGTCGGTTTAGCCGGTGTTAATCCGTGATTCTTAGTCAGTGCGTCCGACCTTGTGCTCAAGTGCATGTGCTGTATTCTGAATGGGTGTGGCGTTTACGCTAAACGCCACCGCGCGTTCCAGTATTAACCAATTCAATCAACATTGAATGTTGATCAATCAAATAATGGTATCACCCGGGCAGCGATGTCAATACAAATGGCAGGCCTTGCTTGTATTTAAAAGAGTCAAAGGAACTTTCCAATATTCGCCTATGCTCTTTATACATCAGGTAGGTAGCTATAGTATATACCTAGCCTAGGAGGTATAAACAGTACCTAACCCTAGAGCCCAATGAGACAACATTGAAGTTCATGGATACCTATTTCTACTATACCTAAAGCATGTACTGTGTCTCTGGATATTGGATTACATGTAAGTACCTATTAATACTGGTATCCAGGTGCCGGGATGTCGCCCAAGTTTCAAGGTTTCCTTACTAAGTACATGGTAGCCTCAGACTGAATATTGATACCCGCGGACATTGATCCATTGATACTTAACCCCTTGCATACGTATCTATGTACTACTATATATATGTGTGTACCCAGGTAGATATGAAATGTATGATGGAAACACCGAATAGGTACGGGAGCTCGCCGGAACAATCCCAGAGACCAGCGGCGTACATTGTAGGTTATTTGCTTGTAACAACTTCGGAAGACAGCTCCCATGGACACGTCAAGTACCCACACTCTACATACTTCCTAGTTCATCGCCGCCACCTATGTCCCTTTCAGGGGGTAAGGTTAACTGCTGGGGTTTGCTCTCCCTATTGCTTAAATACAGTATGGCGAGGATTGTGCCAAGTTGTGCTACGGTCGTAGCAAGAACACTGATAAACCCACCACGAAAATTCGGTGCACCGCTTGCCGGGAACTGGATTACCTGTGTTCCTGCCATTATTGCTTGTCCAATGGCATTCATACTGGCTGTTACTACCGCACGCTCCTCTGCGTCACCGGCCATGACTACAGATGCCCAGCCCATTGTTAAAGGTGAGCAAGCTAAGGAGTCATTAGAGTGCTCTCTTGAATGATCAACGCAGAAATAGGACGTGGAGGGGAGGGGAGGGGAACTGGCAAGAACCACGGGAACTTACCGGCCTCAAATCCGGTCAGGATGAACCCAGCTAGACGACCACTCTCGCCAATGTCCCAGGCTACAAGTAGTGCCATGCCCACGAGAACGGGAAAAGTCACTGCAATGGCAGGGATCCAGAATCGCCCTGTCCTATCTGCAACGATACCGCAAAGTAAGGCAACGACGATGCTCACTGCTGTGACGATGGTTGGTATCGTGTTAATCTGGACTACCGAGTAAATGCTACTCTTCGCCTTTAGGTACAGCGAAAATGGTTGTCCACCGGGTAGAAAGTTCTGGTCCATCAAAGTCCATTGAAGGACAAATAGATACCAATGCCAGCGAGAAAATACACGCTTGAATATGTCACGGGACAATTGCAGCTGCGGCGGCGCAACAACCCCCTGAATACGCTTGCGCGCAAGAGCATGCTCTTCCTCCGTGATAAACCTCGGTTTCTTCCTAGATGGCACATCGGGGAAGACAAAGAAGCCACTAGGATAGATAAGTATGTGTAATTCCCCAGGTACGCAACCTTCGACATTAAAAGAGCTTACATTGCTGCTATTACTAGCGTAATGACCGAATCAACGATGAAAAGCCATCTATCCCAACAGTTAGCAAATCTAACCTACTCTAGAAGCTGACTTACGCCGTCGTAGGGACCATACCTCCAGCCTGCCAGGCCATGTACTTGATTCAGATTTGTGTAGGCCGCGGCCTGGAGATACCCTGCAAACATAGTCCCAAGTGGGCTCGCGATGAAGAAGAGGGCAACGCGACGTCCGATCTCTCCCGGCTTATACCAGGAACCAATAATATAGATAGTACCAGTGAAAGAGCAACATTCAAATAGACCGGTAAAAAATCTCATAGCGTACAGCGTCTCTACATTCCTAGCCCAAGCTAGCCCAAAGGTAGATAGTCCCCATCCGATCTCTAGAGCCGGGAGAACATAATTAGCGGGATAATGTGTCAAGAAATAACAGGCTGGGATCATGAAAGTGCAATATGATGCCCAGAAAGTTGCCGTAATATAGTTCAACTGGTCTCCGTGCATTTCGAGTTCCTCTTTCATGCCACTGATGATCCTCATTAGTGACTCAGCGGGGACAGTACCCGGGGTGAATAACATACCTAACATATGCGTTGGTGATTGACTGTTGGTCGAGATACTTGGTGAAGAAGGATAGACAACCAAAGACCAAGATGCTTAGGTCAAGTTTCAATATGAGCCACTTCTCCTCGCCTGGCATATCCTTTGGATACCACCCAATGGATGTTATTAGCTTGATCCAAACATCTCCCAGACCATGGGCGGCGTTGGCGTAAGTTCCACGTTGGTCAACCTCATGCTGATCAAGTTCGTGTTGTATCGATGACTTTGCCACCGATTTGTGAATCTCTCCATCCCCTAGCAGTCTCATACTTGCATATAAGTATATGGAAACAATCCAGCTGTGAGAAATTTGTGTGTTTTGTATAATGCTACTATGCCGTCCCTTGGAATCGAAATGGTGACTTGTACTAGCAAATTGATAAGTAACTGCAACAACGCCTTGCGCTCAAGGTTACACTTGGGTTATACTCTCCTCAGTTCTAAAATATAACTTATGATGTCGTGATTGGCCTCCCCTATGATGGCACAACCCTAGCGTTACCCATGTGTCTACAAGGCACCATGAGGAGACGGGTTCCCTGATCTTAAACGAGGAGACTCAATAGCTGTCCCACTCAATAAGTGATAAGTAGGTACCCAATGCGTGTATCATTTTTGGTTGTCCTCCCCTCTCCTAGACTAAATCCCCAAGTTGCGTGGTTGCGTCAACGGCATCCGGAATGACGTGACAGGAGTACTACAGCAAATCCGCGACGTCCTTGGATGGTGTATCCTATATACCGTATATACACACAATCAATATGCCATTTCCGTGCTTTTAATCTAATTAAGTATTTGCTCCACATCACTTCCATAGTGTTTGAACCATGTTGTTCATCGGGTATACCATAATTCAGAAATGTATACTGTAGCAACTGTCTATAGCAATCCACCAGCTTAACAATATTTAACGTATGCTTCACAAAGGTGTCGCTTCATCCTCCGCCGTCTCATTTCAACATTAAAGTTATACCTAGATGATAACATATGACTGAACTCGAATGGTAATACCATTGTCTGCGTTATTTATTCGAGAGCTCTATTTGTTCTAGCTCTTATACCAATTTCTTATGATTTTATGTAGCGATCACCTGGATTGGGTCTTATATGTCTAGACAGGTACGTACGTACATATGCATATATCTGGGTATGCGTACAGTAGTTGTAGAGTTGAGTTGCGAAAATGGATATACAGTAGTCAAGCGCTTCGTTGTGTCTTGCGCGGTTAGTTGCACTAATTTCATGTTGCTGGCATGAGATGCTTAACTCTTAGTTAGAAGGCATACGAGAAATTATATTATTACTGTACGTATTTATCATATAACAGTTGTTTATTCTCCTCCATATGCCCTATGCCTTATTCTATGGTAAAGGGGCTATTCATCATATCTTACCACGTTAGGCTAAGGAGCTAATACACCAAACTCCCGTCTAGACGCCTATATATAGCTTATTCCAATTAGCAATTAAACCTTTTCTTACGTCCTACCATTCAAGGGAAGGTTGCTTAGATCCATACTATAATCCATAGCGGCAGAAGGGCCACGTCAAATAGGAGGCTTTGGACTCACATTGTGTCACATATAAATAACCAAGATGTTAACGTGGATGGTCTAACCCCTTTCATTCTACTAGGAAAGTGTTCGGTCCTTACATGAAGCTACATACATATGTAGCTTTGAAGGGTCCTCGATTGATATGTATACCCCCTGAATCGCATGGCATATGCGGGTACCTGCGGCAAGCTGCGGACTACCTGTACACGGCATGTACTTGCAGCTAAACCCTAGAGATCTACATGTGCGTACGTCTTAAAAATTGGGGCTGATAATCATTTTCTGTCGACTTCGGCGATGGAGGGGCGGAGGGGTCAACTGGTTCTTCGACTTGAAGCTATTGTCTTCTTTTCATATGCGCAACCAAAGGTGTTGCTAAGCTGCGATGGTTTCCTGTACATAGGGCGGGTCTCGAGGGGTTTTCGACGACTAGAAAGTCATTTCCGATCACTGCATTTGGCTTGCTAGGCTACTGATTGTTTTTAGGATCGTTAACTTAATACCTAGTAGTCTCGAAGAATCAATACCTAGTTGTTCATTCCTTTGTCTCTACTCTTCTCACACCCCAACGTGTATTATCCCTAGTTCCACCACTCCGATCCCCAACCTTGCCTACATCCTTTCCTGTCTTCCGGACTAGCTGATATTTTCTATCCTCACTCCTGCCTTTTTATCGAAGATGCAAATCCGATTTAAAGGCCCTAAGGGCGCGGGAATGGTGGAGATTGACGACTCCGCCACCGTCAACGATCTTTTTGCAGCCCTCAAGTCGGATACTGGTGGTGACGTAACGGTCAAGTATGGCTACCCTCCGAAGCCGCTCGGTGTCGACCAGGGCCTCGACTCTCTCCAATCCTTGGGGCTTCATCGCGAGCGCTTAACTGTTGAGCCTAAAGAAAGCGCCCCTGCTGCCGTCGCAGAGCAGCCTCTACCCACCCACGAACCCGTTGCTACTACTCCCTCCCCCGTCGCTCCTACGGGCCAATTTCAGAATGTGAAGGACCAAAACATCAGCGTCACCATGCCGGAGACCGGTTCTACCCTCGGTAAGCGCCATGGTATTATAATAAGTATTATTGCTAACACTCCTTTCACAGTCCTCCGCGTCATGCCGGACGACAACAGCTGCCTCTTCACAGCTGTTGGCGGCGCTCTACGAGGCCTCCGCTCCGGCGCTGATGAATACTACTCGGCCGACTCCCTGCGGCGCATTGTCGTAGACCACATCCAGGCCAACCCGGAGAGATACACCAAGGTGGTCTTGGATAACAAGCCGCCGCAGGTCTACTGCCGCAATATGCTGCAGCCGGACACCTGGGGCGGCGCTATCGAGTTAGACATCATTTCAGAGGTGTTTGAAATCGAGATCTCTTCCGTCGATGTTAAGACCGGTCGCGTATATACTCATGGCGAAGGCAATGGCTATGAAATGCGTTGCGTCCTTGTATATTCCAACATTCACTACGACCGCGTTGCCGAAGTTTTCGTCGAGGGCCAGGAGGCTATGGAGTTCGATGTCACCCGCTGGTCCGCCGACGCTTGTGAGCATGTCATTGCTCGCACCAAGGAGATGTGCAAGAAACTTCGCGACGAGTATCACTACTACACCGACACCTCCGATTTCATTGTTCGCTGTACTGCGCCTGGGTGCGATTGGATCGGCCAGGGCCAGGAGGCGGTCGCCCTGCATGCGTCAAAGACTGGCCACACGGATATCGTTGAGATCGCGGATCCCAACGCTTGATCGAACCCGCTTATACTATACCCTAATCGCCTATATCCTCGAGAAGACTGCTATACCCTAGATCCAAGTGGTCTACGACTCGACGTTCGACAATGAAATTGCAACGCTATATAAATGAGTATATCCGCGCGAGATAAGGGGAGGAGAACTAAGTTGCGCGATGATTGATCGAAGGGGTGCTTCACGGTTAGTCACGTTTATTGATCCACAGCCTCAAGACTTCAATGTTAATTCGATGGGTGATAGAGACGATGTGGGTTTCTGCATCATCATACTGCTGCCAGAACCCTGGGTTGGACATAAGGACGCAGTGACACGGGGCGTCATACGGGACGCAAGGACATAGAAGCACACCAATACATTCTCGACACAATAGTTAGGGGATATTTCGCGTAACTGGGCGCGTGGCGATAATCTGACAACAGAAGTCGCTCTACAAGAGACTGAGAGGAGAGTGCTACGTAATACAATGTGACCTTAAATATTGGCCTTCTGAGTCTCAATGGAACAGTATGGACTACATATGAGTAAACCACCTATCCTATGATCATGTGGTATAATTTCCCATGTTTTCTTCTCTGTCCAAGAGCCGATTGACAGTTCCAGCATATCATTAACGTGAATATCATCAAAATCATGACCGTGTGCCGCCTACTCCCAACTCCGGCCCCTCCGATGTGACAGACCATGCAAACCCATATCTCCATTAGATTAGTCCCATAGTGTACAAGTTCAAGCCTGAGTAGTAGCTACTAATCTACTTCTGTAGAATCGTACTGGTCCCGATTCCCCGTCCGCGGGATGCTGTTGCTGCTGCTACTGTTACTCTGTCGTTGTTTCGCCGAAGCGTAATCCTCGTCGTCGCTCCAATCACTAAATTCGCCGTCGGAGTAATCCCACTGAACGGGAATCCTCTCCCCACCCTCACCAAAGCCGAACACCAGGCCACGCCATTCGCCTGCGGCGATTCGGGCGGCGACTTTCAGCATCAGGTTTATGAGGTACGCGGGCGGGCTAAGGAGGAGTTCCACCGTTTTGTGTATGATGGCGCTTGGAAGTCGACGGACGGCCTGCATCCGGCTCTGCGCGGTTCGTCTAGGAGGCGGCGTGAAGAAGTTTGCTGCTGACGGAAGCGGTGAGAGGGCCTGTCGGCTCATAGATAGACTATGTGGTCGTAGCCGTGGCCGCTGCTGAACTTGTGGCGCTTCTTCTAAGGCGGTAGCGTACGATATCCCCGAAGGTCTATCAACGGGAACTGGGCTCACATGATCGTCGACAGCTTCTTCAGCAGGGGACTGCGGGATGGGCGATGCTGTTTCATCCGTGTGCTCTGCAGCCCCTTCGGAGCTTGCAACGAATGTCCTATCTGTATCTGGCGTGCTCTTATGCGCTATTCGGTCTTTCTCACGAGGAGAATCACGGGAGACAACTATGTTTTCGTGAGGATGAGGGAATTGTGGTGGATTCGGGGTAACGGGACGCGACGATGGTGGCGACGGAGGGAGCGGGTCGTTATGGGAGCCCCATGACCGTACACTATGAAACGAGTCTGTCGACTCAACAGGAGAGTTTTCATTTAATGCTACGGGTTGCGAAGGAGGCGGGAGGTTGGGCCTTGCAGTGCTTGGCGAATCCCTAGATTTTGAGGATTTCAAGGACTTTGAGGACTTTGAGGGGGGCGAGGTCACTACAGTCAGATTAGGGGGAGCGGTGAAGGCACGGCCAGCTAACATTCGACTCATCCGTTTCTTCTTCAGATTCATCGGGGCGACACGACCAGACCCTTCGAAGGAGGATGGTTCGCCGACAACCTCGCCATCGATAATACCCCCCCTTCCGGCGTTCCGCTCCGCCGAGGCTGTTGCCGCCTCTGTTTCTAACACAGGGGCGAGGTTCGTTGCTGGAGATTGTGGTGCTAAGCCGCCGTCCCCGTGGGAATTTTGAGATGCCGCATCAGACCTCGATAACTTATCAGGAGTACTGTGATCTGGTGACACGGAACTTGATCTGCGTGCTGCTATGTCAAGCATTCTTTGATACCGAGCGCTACTATCCCTCCACTCGAAACCCGTCAGCCCCTCATGGTCCTGTAACCCCTCCTGATGCTCGTGCAGAAATCTATAACGTTCTGGGTCGAAATCGCCATCGAAGTGGAATTGGCCGAGCTCATCTGCTAAAAGGCTAGCTTGCCTGTCCCTGCCGTACAATCTAGCCGACTCAGGGGTATTGGGATTAGATGAAAAGGGTGACGATATCAGATTCTTTCCTTCTGCCGTCCAAGCCTTTTTCTTGGGTGTTAGCTGATCTGGTAGTTCCACCTCAAAGCTTCGTTGAAAAGGACATGCGGTCTTCTCGAATAGTAAAGCCTTATCGAGGACGTCTCTTAGTACCAAAGCGCGTTCCTGGTCGTCGGGCTCGGAAACGGGGAGCTCAATTCTCCAGTACTGTGGCCGACGTATCTGGAGGACGAATCGGCTATTGTCTTCGTCGATACACCAACACTGGCTTTTTGGAAGAATCGGCTGTAGGGCAGAGCCGCAGCTAAGAAAGGCTACGGATCCTGGTGCGCGGTATATACGGAACGGGCCTTGTAAGGTTTGAGGTTAGTTCGAGACTGCAGGAGACGAACGCAGCTACGTACCAACGGCAATAGTTCTCTCAAGTCGTGATGAAGCTGGCAGGGTACCGGGTTGATCCTTGGGAGAAGATGGTCGTGCACCGAAAGAAGTACGCTCGGTCGACGTAAAAGCAATTATTTTCACAGAAGGATGGCTATAAAGAGTCTCGACTAGGTCTTCGGAGTGCGCCGACGTTGACGAGGATGTTGAGGCAGGTGGGGGAGACGGATGAGCAACTGGTGCGGTAGAAACACGGCGAGGTCGTGGCGGATCTGATCCGCCAGGCGAGGATTTGGGGTCGCCGGCCATGGTTATTGCATTCCCGATTTGAAGCAAATAGTATTATGTGCAGGTGAAGCAAAGTCCCTGGTAGGGTAGATGATAATATCGTCTAAGTCATGACGAAGGGTCAAAGGGTCGCGGGGTAGTGAGTTGGAAAAAGACGGTGTACTAGTAACCTGACGGTGGTTACGACAGCAATTCAACGTGGTCTCGTAAGGTGAATCGGTAGTAGTAGGACTTTTCGTGTCTTGGATAGCTATAACTTGAGTTCCCAGGACAATTTAGAGGCTACTGGGCGGGGGTATTGACTCGAATTAGGTTTGCGGTACGGGAACGGGAGACTAAAGAGTCTGTCTAATATGTGAGAGGGCTATATTCAGGGAGCTTTGACGAAGGTGGTGTTCAAGTTGGGGGAATCGACCCATCGCCCAGCCCCCAGACAACCGAATCACACGCGCCACAGGCCACAGGTTACAGGGTAGCGGCGCGTAGCTTTAAGGTTAGATTTGATCAATTGAATCCCGAGGCACGTCACATCCATATGGATAAAGGGGCTTAGCTCAAGAGGCTGGTGTGTCATTAGTGGGGTTTCCTGAGCCCTAGAATCGAAGATATGCATATAACCCGCTAATAACCCGCTACTATGCAACTTAATTGATCCATCTTATGCAGGACAGACGCATGTCTTCCATTAGACTTCAGGCATTGACCTTGTACATATCAATCGATCTTATATTGCCTTGGCTTACCTCATATCGAAGGGTTTAAATGCAGTACAAGAGACAGGAGACATCAGACATCGGACATCAATCGATATATATATGTATGATGAACGACAACCCATCGATAGATGCCGTATATCATAGTCAGAAACCCTTTCTGATTCAAGTTTGGTAATATGAGAACCGCAGGGCAGGCGGCTGACCAGTGACCAGTTAACTAGCTCAAGATCCAGATACCGCCTCCTTAACCCTCTCAGGGATAGATGCTTTATACGTCAAGCCGCCACCAAAGCTGTGCTCGCTATTCTTACCTCCAGCCGTAACTTCACCTTTAGTTACACCGGTCTCAAAGGCGCAGGTACCCATATCTAACACTTTAGCAGGCCCAGAGGGCATGATATCAATGTCGAATATGTCGACGGGAAGCCCTAGGGTTGTACATGCATTCGGGATATCCACGATACCCGCCACATGTCCCTGGATTGGTGCCGACGACAACAAGAGGTAGATCTGGTAGGGGCTATAACCGAAGCGACTCAGGTATTCAATGCAACCTATTCTCGTTAGCTCGACCGCAGGGTTTGGTAGGCTTTCTCTTGGCGCTTACGCAAGGTTGTCTGTCTATAAGCAACTGCGACGTCCATGTAATGTTGCTTGCCATGCTCATCCACGGAGAAGCCCTCAAAATAGATGCAACGACCTGGGCCAAATTGCGGCTCAACGGGCCCGGGTAGGTATATCGGTGACTTGAGGCCCAAGTCGGCTACGCCGTTCTTAATGACCTTGAAGTTGATCGTGATGATGCCAGCCATCTCTATCGCCCCACAGAACGATATCTCCCCATCACCCTCTGTTCTGGATCAGCGCCTCCCCATTGTTTGCAACAGAGTCATAAGCAGAAATTATAACTTACGCGAGAAGTGCAGATCTCCGACACTGAATTTACCGCCTGGGACGTGAACCGGCAGATATACCTTGGAGCCTCTGCTCAGGTTCTTGATATCACAATTTCCACCGTGCTCCGGCCGACCCGGGATAGTCCTGGCGCCTTCCCTACCAATCCTCTCAGCGAGAGCTGCGTCGGCCCCACCGGCGACGAGACCCTTCGGCTCCGGCGGCAGAGCTACCTGTCTCTCTAGCTTATTAGCCGAGATCAGCTCAGCCTCGCGTTTGTTCCAGGTCGCTAAAACCTCGGCCGATGGCGCACATCCCAAGATTCCGGGATGGATGAGACCGGCGAATTTGACGTGCGGGATGTGACGCGATGTGGCAAAGATGCCTTCAAAATCCCATATCGCCTTCGCAGCCGAAGGGTACAGCTCATCCAAGAATCCGCCGCCGTTTTCTTTATGGAAAACACCAGTGAAACCCCACGGCTGGTCTTGGAATGGCTGAACGTCCATGATTTCAACCAGGAGAATATCTCCTGGCTGGGCCCCCTCGATTTCGAAGGGCCCTGTAAGACAATGGCACTTAGTTAAATCGACAGTGCGGATATCGTCCGCGCTGTCATTATTTCCGATCTGGCCCCCGGTCCTGTGAATGTTGTTAGTGTGCACAAGGATTCGGGTCATAAGAAATTTCGACTTGCCAGTCGAGACACTCAATCTTAACAGTCTCCCCATCCTTGATGGTACTAATGGAAGGGACTGTAATCATATTAGTTAGTCGACATGGTTTAAGCAATCGAATATCTAAGGAGCTATACTATCAGGGTGCCATCTATTCTTAATACAGGATGTTAGCTTGGGCCACACATCTACCTGTCTACGCAGTATGACTTACATGGATATTTGTCTGCTCTGCTGCTGGCTTATCGAAGCTGACCTTGCCAGCAGTGCGAATCTCAGTCTTGCCCATTGTAGCTGTTTTTTTCTTTTTTGCTGTGTTCCTCTGTAATAGCTGCCTTATATTTGCATTAACGCAGGGTTACGAGTGAATGGAATATGTTTGCGCTTCATGCATCGCTATGTGTTGAACCGACTAGAATTCCACGCAATAAGATACTCGATGCCAACTATTAGAAAGGTTTATATGCTTGTATTCACGGCAACTACTTCGTTATAACCCCGCATCATGGCATGCGGAGAGGCGCCAATCGCATAGGAATCATGATATCAAGAACGCCCAGGTAGTAGCCTGCATCATGTTCGTGATGGAGGTAACAGCTATTAGTTACCCCTAGCGTTAAGCAGGTTGACGTATCATTTGAAGTCTCCAACTTCAAACCCATGCCCCCACCCGAGAACTACCTTATCGTGCCTATCCAGGCCGAGCATTCAAGCTGCAGGTAATTGCATCCAGCTGATAAGAGATATCTCAAGCCGACGTTTGGACCTCTCGATGAAGGAGAAATTCTCCGGCAAACGTAATGCATGTCGCGAACCTAGCACAGCTTATCTCGGACCTGCCCGCTTTAGATATACAGCGCCAAGACGTCAATGACGCCAGGGGTGATAATAAATCAAACCCCATTACTAGAGCTTCCTTGACATGCGGTAATGATAAATAGTTCCGAACCCGCCGTCGGTCCGGACTGGTTCATCGGAAGTCGATTGAACCTCATGACCTCATCTTGGCGACCCCAGACGAACGACTTAGTCATATTACGTTATAGGTCCTTTCTATTTCCTTGGCCGACTGCCTCATTATACGATGGCGGTTGGTCGGCATGGGCGGCATGAGCGGCATCTATATTTGCCAATGGGAGGTTTAGAAACTCGTGTTTGTTCCTCCAGACCTGTTGGCTTGTTGCGAATTGCTCTACCTCAGCCCGAGATGCCTTTGGTGACGGAGGGGGATCGGTGATCTTAGTGATGAGGTATGCGGTTGATGCTTCGGCAATTCCATATATCAACACGCCGAGGAGTGGTACTCGCAGCAGTGTGTAGAAACCGATACCGAAACCAAAAAGGAGACCTTCACGACTGCGGAACCAGTTCCGCTTTTGCTCCTTGGAAAAGTGAACACGGGCGAAATAAGGCTCCAGCAATTCTCGCATCAAGCTCCGTGACGCAAAATAGGTCTGGAGGAATATAACCAGGTATCGCTTTGGTAAGAACACTCCCGTTCCGAAGATAACTGCTGCCGGCCCAAGACCAACTGCCTTGTTGAAGGTGTAGAAACTGGCAGCTGGGAGAACTAAACGGCCGATGTACGGGACATACGACAGGGCGAATACGGCTAGGGAAATCAAGGCTTTTCGGGCAAACCGCCACAAGAACATAGTTATTGCCTCGGCGGTACTTGTCGAATTCGTGCTTCCGTCCCTCTGCTTGTATCCGCTGAGATTTGGATAGTACATATCTCGAAGCGTATCGGGATTCTCGTTTTTATGCTTCTGGACGTAGGTCATATCTACCCACCGTAACGAATCCATGAACCTGGTCATGGGAAGTTAGAAAGGAAGGCCTAGGTCTCTGTGAGAGTCATTTATAGTACACATACATGTTGTCTAATGTTGGCGTGATATACCTCATAAGGGTCATGAGAAAGAGAGGGACTTGGAGGACATGGTTAGCGATCAAGTCGAGACCATTCACCAAGGTGTCATCCCAGCTGGCCTTGTCGAGGTCAAATATCAAAGATAGGATGCTTAGAAGCACCTTGATTCCGATGATCTAGGTTCGAGGCGGTCAACTATGAGTCAGGCAGGGTAAGTTTTGGCCATGGCTGCTTACGGGAACTGCTATAGCTAGGCGAATGGCAATGCCGGCGCCGACGGCTATGGCGGCTTGCTTATAATGGGAGTTTGTGAATATCTCGGGATTTTGTAGGGCTCGGTGAGCTGGACAAGAAATATGTTATTAGCCACCACCCACACATATGTAGGTAATGTAGATACATAGGCATATACATAGAGGACATGAAGGATCCATGAATAGATGTTTATTGACGAAACATACCACCGACAAGCGTCAATTGAACGCCGCGTAAAACTGCATTGAGGTCGAAGTGCGAGATATCGAAGGCCTTTTTGAGTTCTTCCTTGTCCAGCTTGTCAAGTTGAGGTATCTTTCGATCCGCCATGGCAGAACTTATAATTAGCCAGCCGTATAGCCAGAACGTTAGCTGTAGTATGAGAAGTTTAAGTGAAATGATACTCGAGTCAACTATGAAGAATGGATCTTGGGAGTTGGTTATTTTCTTGTCTCGAAGGACAATCAACAATCAGCTAGGACTAATTATCTAGGCTGGCATGAGGGCACGAGAGCACAAAGGCCGGTTAGCCGAACTTACGAATGCGCTGATGACGACATGTCGAGGAACTCTGAGATTCAATGTTCGGAATTATCTAAGCTATGTTTATCGATAAAACATAGGGCTTAATGTATTCGATTAATCGATAATGTGGTATTTACATATTTAATTGATTCAACGATGTGAGCCTCGGGAATTACCTAGTAGCTCAGCCACATTTAGCCGTATCAATTGATGCAATGTACCACGAATAATACGAGCAATACGGTTCAATGTTGGTTGACACTCACTGGATACCTGTCACGTATCTCGCATTGGTGTCTCCACTTTTTAATTATATAGCACTGTCCAAAGGCAAAAGGCATCCAATTTAGTGGAAGCATATGACAGCATAGGAGTTGCTCCCTATCCCCCGTGGCACAGTACATGGGCGATTTTACAAGGCGGTTTTCTAGAATGCGACAAAACTGGCATGAAACCGAAGCAGATAAGCTCTAATGAGTATAGCTGAAAGATTCAAACCCAGATTTCGGTCCAGATCATTGGATCATTGGTGGTCGCCTTGAGGCCATGCATCGAATACCGGCTGTGCGCAACGTCGTAGTATACGCCGTATTTAATCGTGCAATGCGATTGGTCAAGATCTACCCATGAGGCTAACAAAGCCTGCTGTCGACGGCCACGCATTAGATGAGCTATACCGATGGGTAGTAGAAATATTCCAGCCGGGGTCGATGGCCTTGTTTATATAAAGAGTTGCCCTCGTCCATGGGGATGACTGGGGATTGGGGATTGGGATCTAGATATATACTACTCCGGATATAATATAAGGTGAACGACAACGACAACAGTGTACTCGCTACGTACTCTCTTATTCTATCTCATTTTTATTCATACTCATACCCATACTTATACTGGTATAAACAACACTAAACTATTGGCTGCTATGGAGGACGGCAAATACGTCGATGGGAGTATCTGGATCTACGCCCCTAACAAGGGCGCACCGATATTCTTTGCAATCGCCTATGCCGCCACCGGAGTTTGGCACGCCTGGCAAGCAGCGTACGTTCCCCTAGATAATACGGCCATCATCTAGCTATCCGGCTCTAACTATGTGACACAGGCATTACAAGAGCTGGAAGCTTACCGGCTTATACGTCTTCTGCGCTTTCTTGTTCGTGGGTGGCTTCATCCTCAGGGAACTGGGAGCATTCGACTATAAGAAGATTATCTACTATATCGTTAGCATCTGTCTTGTTTATGCTGCTCCGTATGTTCACCTACCGGTACCTCGTTGACAACCTTGAGTGATTGCATGCTTATCCAGCCTAATAGTCCGCTTTACGAACTCAGCAACTACCATATCCTCGGCCGCATCCTCTATCTCGTTCCGTATCATTCCCCTATCCACCCCGGACGCGTATTGACGACTTTCGCTGCCGTCTCTCTCATCGTCGAGACACTGAGTGGTATAGGGGCTTCTTATGTATCGAACCCGACGTTACCGGAAAAAATGCTACACACTGGCCAAGCATTACTTAAGGCTGCCTTGATTCTACAGCTAGTCGTCGTGACTCTCTTCGTTACGCTCGCCGCGACATTCCAGAGAAGATGCTTGAAGAACGGCATCAATAACACGAAAGTCAACCAAGCTCTCCTGACCCTCTATATCAGTAGTGCTATCATCACGGTTAGGTGCATTTACAGGACAGTGGAGTTCTTCGACATCGACAACATGAACTTTGCCTCGCCGGATTTCGACCCATCGACGTTGGGCCCTATCCTCCGTTACGAGTGGTTCTTTTATGTGTTCGAGGCGACCCTGATGCTGCTTAACAGCGTCTTGTTGAATGTTCGTCACCCACGTCGTTGGCTGCCAGAGACCACGAAAGTTTACCTCGCCAAAGATGGCGTAACAGAAATCATGGGTCCAGGGTACAAAGAAGACAGGAACATTGTTGCCACATTATTAGATCCGTTCGACCTCTACGGTATGATGAAGGGCAGAGACGAGAAGACGCGGTTCTGGGACGAAAACAACAGTGAGAACAGTGAGAACAGAGAGGGAAAACCGTTTATCGCTCCGGCACCAACGACAGTTTAGGATTCTCCAACGACGAATGCCAGACTCCAAGTAGCGTCTGGAGCTTAGACGTGGGACCGTGATTATTTTCGACGTCGGAGTTGGTCAGAAGGAAGATCGGGGAGCGCAAATTGTTGGAGAGTTCCCCCCGGGACCGACCAGTGTTGCTTTCGCATAATGGCCTTTTTGTCGGCTAGTGTCTAGTGTGAGGTTAGTGGATGCCTCCTATGAGTTCCCATCATGCTAGATGCATACACATGTACATATGTACGCATTCGACATCTGTTAGACGGTTGGAGTTCGGGATCAGGAGGATTACCATATCAATCCATTGGAAGAGCCGTGGGTACGGACAGCGCAGTACGATTGTCCGGAGGCTCGGGCATCTACATATATTTGCTTAGTACTTTAGTATTATTTATTATCACTTTGTTTATTTTAACTCGAAACATGTCAGATACCTAATATGCGGCTCCTCTCCGCAACGGGATTAAACGAGCTCATATGTTCTCGTGATTCCCATCCGCAAGATCCACACTTTCTAGACTAGCGTTGAAATGCCATGAAATATCTCGGGTTATGAAGTTGCGATAGGGCTAATATTACCTGATCCACATGGACTTGTGCCAATGGATATGGGTGCTTCGGAGAAGGGCAGAGGATGAGATCTAGAAGGACCAGTTCATGCCGTAAATGCGGTGGTCCTGTCACAGCTATTATTTTTTGCTGACAGGTAGGAGTCGTATATCCATCCAGTTGAGACATACGTACAGATCAATTGATATGTACCTGTCACCAGTGAAGTCATCGGCTATGGGATCTGGCATTGATGGATGTATCGGTATAGGCGATGCTTGAAAACAGTACCCCTTGGCAAGTTGCCATATGAAGTCATGAAGCAATGCTGGGGTACGGTATGAAGAAAGATATCTGGCCGTAAGATATTTGTAGATCTGAGTGGCTTCAACATGAATAAGATATAATTGTAGAAGAATGATGATTTAGATATGATACTATCGCTCATCCCGCTCTGTGGCTGGGACAATGTGTGGAGAACCGGAACCGTGTAATACCCGGGGATATCGAGGATCAACTGGTACATATAGGTAGCAAATTGTTTCTATTTCAGGGAGTATCAATCATGGATTATGTACCCAGGTATATGCCTCCACGCTAAATTTAGGTAAAGAATCCCCATAATATGCTGTGCGGTTAGTGTAATTGATAGGTGGACTGCACCGCCAAGTAACCCTCCATACCCCTTTTGCGATCTACGATTCCACATGTAAAATTAATAACATTTCCATCTTTTCAAAATAATTACACCCCTTCTTGGAATACATTACTTATATCAGCAATAGTTAATTATACTTATTAATCCCTTACCATCGTTTGCGCACCTTTTTGGTCATTATGATATGGATATGTGAGCGACATTCGCTCACGCAAACGGTGAAACGGAGGCGTCATCCTGGGGATCGACTGTTGACAGATCTGATGTTGGTCTGAATAAGAATAATATTCCTAGATCCTGGCTTATTATTATGCCTTGTAGAGACTTTGGATGAACCGCGGTGGGTAAGAAGTGAGAAATAAGAAGCTAGAAGTAAGAAAAAAACGTCATCGGCGATAATTGCCTAGGCAAGTACTTTTCTTGCATTGGCATTAACATGATTTCCAGGGTTCTTATTACAAAATTCGCAAGTCGGAATCGGAAACTGTTGGGGTTCTGATGCAGTGGCTCAGTCGTAAAGAACAAAACAGTCCGACGACTTGGAATCGCCTCATCCCGTGCGCCTGAAAGGACCTTTTGGCCAGGGGGTGGAAACGTCTAGGATAGTTGTTGTTTCTAGAAACTCCAGCTCCACGTCCATAATGTATACCTTGTCTTATTATTATCGTTTATAAGTCTACCACTTTACGATCGGTTCGAGAGCTACCTGGCGATATGTATCATACCTAGTATGTACACGCTATTGTATTTTCTCGGGTTTTCGGGTTCGAGTTTGTTTAATTATTTCATCCGTCTCTTTTTTATACACGATTCCATGGTTTGGTAAATGAGTCTTAATCGACCCCGACTACCCGACTACTTTCCGTGGTGTTGAACAAGCACAGCCACCAGGGATCACCATCCTCCTAACCCGCATCTCGCGCACTAAGACAACGCCCCAGGGCACCTCCAAGGGTCAAAGGCTAGGGTCATCCAGGCGGATCTTCTAGCGTTTTCCTTTTGGCTTGGACGAGGCGGAGCTGTAAAATGTTTTGGGACCGGGATCGGTCGCATTCGAATACCCAGGTAGCATTTTTGCATACCTACCACAAAGCCCATACCTAGGATATTACTTACTGGGTGGGCAATTACATAGCAAGTAACAAATGACGGGTAGCAGGCCGTACGGAGGCGAGGGGGAGGATGGGATGGTCTGGATTGTCTCTGGATGGTCACACTGCACATTCCGGGGATAGCTGAGCCCTTGCGTGCCACCTACTACCTCCATGTAGCTAGGCCACCCAGGCCAACGCCAACATAAAGATGTTAGTACTTTGGTAATAGCGGTAGCTTGTATTATTCTGCTACCGTGGATACGCAAGGTTATACACAAGGTACGCACGCACGATGCTTGATACCCGTTGTCCGTCCGGTCGAGTTTCGGCCATGGTGCCCTGCTAGGGCCAATCAACTCGGGAACCCGAGCAAATCATTTCGCCATCCCGCCCTTCTTCACAAGTTAATGTTTCTTTCCACTCTCTAATTCTATATGTTACTATTGTTCATGTCCGAAACATCGTCTGCAGTAAACCAACACGCTTCTAAACCTACGACCTTACTTCCTCTAACTTCTATATCTCCCTCGCCTAGAATCTACCCCTTAATTGGGTACTTTACCTATCACGTTGACTAAGAAGTGTATCTCCCCTTACGAGGTACACCTCCATCCTTAGCTAATCTTCAAACTCGCCTCCGAGATACTTTAATTACTTCGCGGCTTAGTCGAGACTGAGACTTAATTCCCGAGGCTTTGCTAGCATTACTCCACTAGACGCCTACTCAGATCATCTCGGTCTCGTGTACATACGTGCCGTACCGTACCAGACACCATTTGCATGACATAGGAATCTCCACTGCCGGTGGGAAGCACACCTTCTAATACAGTAGGCTGTATTTTTGGTTGGCCGCGCCGAACTGCCCTTTTCGATCGTCTCGCGTCAAGGGCTTGGCACGGTATTAGCGGCTCACCCACCGTATTTGACGGACGACAGCATTGCCGCAGCAGTGTTCCAGCTTTTCCTTCTTTATCAAGCCCTAGTCTCCCCGTCGGACAGACTAGGACTTTTTGACCTCCCCTCTTACTTCTCTCCCTAAGGAATGTGGAGGACGGAACCTATCACAATGGATCAAAATCGGAATAGACCACCCATACAAAGCGAACGCTCAAACATGTCCAAGCCGCAGATTTTCGTACAACTAGCCTTCGGCGTATCGTGGTCTCAACGGCATGCTCCCCAGACTCACACCCTGACGTATATGTCTCGCAACTTGAAGAACGCGAGGGACTCGGGGAACTTTCCTCGCCAAGTACCCCCACCGAATACGAACTTCTTGGACGTCCCGGAATCCCGTCAGCATCGGAGTCGAGACCATCCAGGCCGGCATCATCAACATCATCATCAGCGACAGCAGAATCGCCAATACTCTAACACACAAGCACAAGCTCGCGAACATGGACGTCCCCGGGGCCAAACTGGCGACCAGCCTAACGAGCATGGAAGGACTCGCCTGAGGGTAGGCTCAAGGAGTGAGGCCCGAGGGACGTCGCATGAACGAGGACGGTCAGCACCGCCGCCATTTAATGACAGCCCGTGGGACGTCCATCAAGCACCTTCAGCGTCGTTGTTTCCGCAACGCTCACAGACAGACGGGGACGAACAGGCATGGAAGACACTCCCTGCATCACCTGGTCAATTTCGACTTGGCGAGGACGGACTGCCGTGGTCAGGGTGGGAGTGGCCGGGAGGAGACAGCCCGGACGAAGGGGAGGGTGAAGGACAGCCTTATGCAAACAACCCGACGACAGTACCCCTCACCACAGAACGGCCTCGCAGCGAGGATCTCGAGAGGGCCAGAGAGCTCGAGTCACTGTCTACTGCTATGATGACAGTAGACAACGGCTTTGAAAACCAATGGTGGAATCAGGGCCAGCGAGAGTCTGTGGAATCATGGTGGCCGCAGGAGGCTGAAGATGAAGTGGACGACGCACGGACGGAGGCTACAGCTGAAGCGATGCTTCTGCCCGACCTAGGCTCACCGTTTACTATGGATTATAACGAGGAATACGACGAGGAGGAGCAGTTACCGAACCTCGGTGATATTGTATCGCCCATCTCGGACGCGTCGAGCCCCGCCCAAAGCTTCAGCCGGCCCCTCTTTCGATCGTTGACTACTCGATCGGAGGAGTTATGGCTAGGAAGGTGAACAGAGCCCAAAGAGTAGGACACGAAAGTGTATTACACAACGTAGGACGACAGGTCCAAGGATCAGTGAGAAGAGAGGGTGTTACAAGCAGTGCTTGCAAGCGTTAGAAAGGTCATTAGGCATAGGAAATTATGGGAAGCATATCTGCATAACGGGGCGTTTAGGACATAGGATTCCTCTAATATCATTAAGGAACCCGTGTGGAGGATATTCCCACTGAGCAATGGATTTAGGATATAGCATTACTACGTACAAGTTAATCTTATGAGATTACCTCTACTCAAATTTGGAGCCTCTCTGTTTCTCCTATGAGGCTGTGACTATGTTTGACGACTCCTATAGACCATAGGCTGTTTGATAAGCTTCACTAGGTTGTATAGGCGCAGTTCGTAATATTACAACGCCGCCAAGCTATATTTCTTTTTAACGAAGTACCTGTGTTTACTCTGCTCATCCCTCTGTAAAATAGTCAGGCCTTTACTTTGCTGCAGAAATATAGCTGAATATGTGTGCTGCTTTCTACGCGTCAGCAGCAACCCTTACAAGTATCAGATTATCGATCCTAGACTCGCTACACTACTTTGATGAAGGACGACATGGCACAATGGTTTGGTTGTGATAAATTTGCTATTTTGTACATACACAAGTCATTACGGTGGAAACAATATGGTGGAGCTGCCAGGGTGATTCTCACCGAGTCGAAACAAGGGGAGACTTGCCCCTGTTTTGTTTGATAATCGACCTATACATTTACTTGTACGGAAACGATACGTGAGCCTATACGGCATACAAATACATTGTCCACAAGGTGCCATAGTATACATGTATGTGTGGCATTTCCTGCCGTAAAACGGGCAACTTAGTAAAACGTTAATCCTCCCAAAATTATCTTCGCTGGCACCATTCACGAGAGAATGATTGGTTTCCGGGAATATTGACGTTGTTAACGACATACCCGCTTTGTTTACAAGAGTGTTTCATTCCCTGAGCGGACGGCAATGTAACGTTGAACCTGGCTCGCCTGGGGTGACCTCCGCACCCCTTATGGGGGAATTGTATGTACATCCACGAACATGTATGGCTACGGGAACGGTCTGCTGTACTCTAAATCGACCACCTAACTAAATTTAGTATAGCTTATCTATCTCGCCTACATGCGCAGCACCTACATGCAATAATGCCGTTGATAATGAGGACAATCGTGCGGCGTGGCTGTCGCCATCTACAAGTAATGAAACCTCTTTCTCACTCGAGAACATAGCCCCCACCCCCCATATCATGTTGAATCGAGCCAAAGAGTTTAAGGCTCCAAAATCAAGATCTACAATGTTCCAAGGTCGAGAGAACCCCACCCGAAAAGGTGCCGACAGCGCTGCCGATTCGATGATAAACGGGTTACCAGCTGCCAGTCCCATCCAGAGCCGCCAGGGATCACATCCGTGGTCTATATCTTACATGTACATAGTATTCCCAAGCCGCACGAATCCTCGTTGATCAACCCGATATTATCGTGGGATCTTTGAGAAATGCCTAAGCTAACCCTTATGTCAATGTTAGGGGTAGCCCGTTGGACTCTCTAACCACTCCGTTCATTAGAATCAATTGTCGGTGCATGTAGGTATGTAAATCCGTGAATATACCCTTGATGACATTCGGAAACATCGGCAGACTTGTATCATACAAAATTGTGATCGGATGGACTAAAAATACTGCGCCGCATGAGGCACACTGCCTAGATACCACCGCTCTGATACCTTTTGGCTGCTCTGGTGTAGCCATTAGAAGTGTGATTGGGAAACTTGGGTGCATAATATATAATAATAATATATGATATGCATGTACAGGTAGGTAGCAGAAGGGCTTACAAGCCTTTGGTATATGCACATCTAATGCATGTTTAGGTCCTCGTCGCAAATAGGAGCCGAGGGAGGCAATATCCTATGTGGTTTATAGAGAGGCGCGATCGTGAATGCATGTCCTGCTTCACTGCACCGGTAAGGGGTAGCTACGATTATTATGTTCTACTGCGGCGCAGCCCAGCGTGCATAGCTTTTATTGGCGAGGCTCGATTATGGTTATAAGTAACCTTAAGATGAACAGGCTATGCACTGCCTGGTTGGGATCGCCTATCCTCCGTCCCATCTTGGTGTTTTGATGTCTTATATGCCACACTTTCGGAGCTTTGTCCTTTAGATGTCATCTGAACTAGCCATCGTCCCATCGTCCCATCGTCCTATCGTCTCAACTCTGTATGCCGTCTAAAGACGCAACTCCACGTGGTACGCATGTTATTGCGACCCTGCGCGTCCACTGATACGTGATATCCTAGTAATGCTTTGCTTGCTACTCAAGGCGTAATTGGTGCCTCCCCCGGCAGTATCCCATTACCCTGTGCAAGAGGGGAACGCCTTGAAGTCTGCCTTGAGGCTCTGTCGGCCCGTTACATATTTCAAGGACCCGGAGCCTGTGCAGTTGCGCATATTTCTAGATTACGGTAGCATTGGCCCAATTACCAGAGTTACGCTCTTAGTAATTAGCTAACCGACGTATATAGTAAGAAAGGCTACGTGTAAACATAACATACTAAGTCCCTGATCTCGCCAAAGACAGAATAGAGTACCTGGTTACTTAGATATAATACACGGTGAGCTTCTAAAGTTAGTCTATCAGTTCCTTGGACACGCCCCCCCTTTCGTAGAGATAGAGGGAGACCTAGAGAAGAAAAATACCAAAACCCCAAACCTAGCAGAATATCAAGCCTACTCTACTACATGCTTGCAGACGTAGTGACTAATTTCAAGACATGCCTATGAACGTTTTGCCGGCAACTCGCGTTGAAGCACTGCGAAGATACGCTAAGACGGGGCGCTCGCGACATAAAATTAGCGATCACGTTGATAACTATGGCATTACCACGATCCTTTCAACTAGCTGTACAATCCTATAGCAGGCTCATTAGAGTACTGGGGCCAACTCCTTGCACTTGTAGGACCGGCTAACAACTATTATCGCGAGAACGTTTCAAGATGTACGGTAAGTGCAACTATATAGCCTCCGAAAACTCGAAGCCGGGAGTACGGAGAAGAGGCTTCGCGGGTCAAAAATAACTAAGTAGTATTTTGCTCTAGGATATGAGTGCCCCCTGACCAGAGCAAACTAGCATAGCTTTCACAGAAAGTGGCATTCATATTCGTGTACTTCGTCTCGACATAGCAAAGCGCGCGCCTAGCCCGTCCCATGCACCGACAACGTAACCTCAAGTTCCCAGGAAGGCCGAGCAACATTTCAACCGTGTCGAATTCCCCCCCCCCTTCTCCTCAAATACCGATACAGCCCGCCGACGCAACGTCATTCCAAGGCCCAATCCGCATATGTCCCCCTCTTACTCTGCCCTTTCATATACTGCCCGCATGTCGAACAGTCTTTGTGGCTGTGAGAGATTTCGATAAGGCAGAGTGATCCACCACGTAAAAAATTGAAAACAAATAACGCCATTCGGAGGATAATTGACGCCGCGTATATGCATCCAGCCTCCCTAGTAGTAGCCCATCGAGGGCAGGTATCTCGCGCAGAAGCCCTCATACCCGTCTATCAAACACTTGCATCATGGTTTTACGGCTTCAGAAACTAAAGTGAGGTAAAAAAGAGAGGGAGAGCTAATAAGCGGGATATGGTATCTCTGCATAGTCATGATCTGAACCGAAAGGAGAAGAAGCAAGAACAGGCACAGCAAATTTAAGAAGGAAAAGCCCACTCAAAGCCTGTACGCTACATGCTTACCTCCCGTTCTTCCTGAATAGCGGTCATTTCGCTACCGATAACGCCACTTCCGAGTAGTGGTTGACTCGGCGGAGGCATCGAAAAGCCTCTGGAGACTGACGGCGTTGTATTGACGCTACCGGCGCTAGGAACCACACTAGAGCCGGAGGATCTGTTCATCGTCGTCGTAGTATCTGTCTCAGAAGGCTGCTCGGTCATCTCGGCCGTGGGCACCTCTCGCTGTAATGGGGATGAATGTACCGGCGAATTGGATTTCTTACTTGCCGCATCGCCGTTACCTCCGCGGGAAGAATTTCGCGGCGAGACCCTGCCCGTCTGCGACGTGTAAGCAATATAGTATGGAAATAGTGTAAGAAAGAGGAGCTACTAACCTGCTTTGCCCACCTAAGGCCGCAGCTATTACACAGATCCCTTTGACCACTTGGACCTCTTCGCCATTCGGGCGTGTTCCGCGTATGGCAGTTTGCACAGTCTCGAACAAAATTCCCGACCCCCTTTCTGCGCTTGCGCTTCTTCTTGTTGGATAGAAGACCATGTAGCTCCTCTGCAAGTACTCGGTTTACCTTCTCCATCTGTCGCAACTCGTACTGCCAGCTGGTACATCTGGTGGTTTTGAGCTCGTCGAAAATGTTATCGTCCGATGCGAGCGCTGTGTCTTGATTACCAGGAGCCATGGCGCCGCCCGCAGCTGCCGAGAAGACGCCGGCACGCTGCTCGTCAGGCGATTGGCCACCAACAGCGAGGTTAGGCATCGTTTTGGGTTCATTGGTTGAATGGCCTGCGGAACCTTGCCTGTTAGACAGAGTAGATGCGGCTGGCCCAATCGTGCGGGAAGATGCCTTGACTAGTTTTGTTTGCGCAAGCAAAAAGGTCGGTTTCTGTCCCCTCGAGGCATCCCCTGGATACATGATAGTATGAGCTTGGAGGACCTGGCCTCGACGGTTCTGCACTTCGTGCTTGCAAGTGACTACACGCCCTCTTCTTGCTTTCTCGATAGAGCGACCGAACTCGGCACGCGATTCCTTGCGCATCAACTCCTGGATACTGGTCCCCACAAGATTTTCGGGCTGCAAATCCAACAGAGATCGGACGTTAGCGGAGACGAACAGGAACATGCCTGACGTAGAGAGTTTCGTCCAAAGTTCACTATCGCCGATCCCGCCATTCAACTCCAGCTCACGTCGGCTGAGCGCGAAGACTGGACGCTTTCGACCAACCAGAATTATACACTTACGGCCCTTTCCTTGCTCGACAAAAAGTGATCCGTGGCTTTCGAACCAGGTGTAACCATTCTGCTTCCGGCGTATGCGAAATACTATATTCACCGAACTTCCATTGGTTGCGTCTTTGAGCTCGCGGGTCACTGGAACGATGTCGGACGGGTGGGATATAGACGAGATAGAATTCCCGACTAGTTCGGTAGCATCATACTCGAGCACGCGTTTGCAGGACGGCGATAAGTAAAGAAACAACCCTTTTAGGGATAATACATGAACAACGTCGTCGGTATTCTCCAGGAGCATCTTGTCCCAAGACTGCCGATGCCAATCGGATACGGATCCCTTCGGGTTAAACTGCTGTAATAGTGTAGATACGTCGTCAACTCCCAGTGTTTGTCCGTTCTCCGGTTCCCACTGACTTGACGGTGGCGGTGTCCAGATATACTGCCCGATGTCGCTGTGCTTGTAATTGACCTTCATAGTACCGGGGCCTTGATGTGAGGCGATGGCATCGGGACATTCCACGAGATCAATCTGGAAGCCGATGATGTATCTGATCTCGGACGTGTCCCACGGGATAGGGATCATGGTTAGTAAGTTCAAGAAAGGCTTGCCACCCTTTCGGTAGTTGATCAAACTTTGCTGTACTTCCTTGCCCTCGGCGATCTTTTGCTTCAGGTTGAAGACGGCTCCATTGTCGACGAATTCCCGCTTCGTGCCCGCTTCAACTTTGCCATCTGGTGCCTGGAGAAAACGACAGTTCTGACCAACAATCTCGTGTCGACTGTACCCGGTCAGATTCTGAAAATTGTCCGACACGTATATGATAGGGCAATCATTCATCGTGACATCACAAACGACAAAGGCACAAGACATATCAACGGCGCCAAGGTTGACCTGTGGGCTTTTCCGCGTAGCCACAAGCCAGAGCGCTCTCAGCATATCAAATCCACTCTTGGAATAAATAGTCTTTTCTTTGGGGGGTTGTGAACTCATGACGGAATTGGCCGAGACGACTGGCTGCGAGGCAG
The DNA here is from genome assembly GCA_902825475.1 of Hypomontagnella monticulosa. NCBI lineage: Eukaryota > Fungi > Ascomycota > Sordariomycetes > Xylariales > Hypoxylaceae > Hypomontagnella > Hypomontagnella monticulosa. Next base: position 2,755,533 of record CADEBF010000008.1, read on the forward strand.
CGCCACTCTCCGGTGTCGTTTCCGTCGTAGTCGCCATAGGGGACTCATACGAGGGCGTTGTAGACACAAGCGTCTGGGACGGGACTTGCGAAGGAGGTTGCGGCGAAATGCTAGGTTGGAACCCATTCAGCGTAGTATCCACTCCAAGACTCGTTTGTTGGTGACCATGTTGGGTGGACGGGGAGAACTGCGGAGAAGTGCTCATTATGCTGTCATCGCCGGTATCTACCGCTATACCGGTGCCAGCACTAGTTGGAATGGCCAAGGGGTTGCTATCGTTGGACAGATCCATATCAAACTCAGTCGACAGGCCCTCCATGGAGCTTGATGGAAATGCGTTGGGCATTGCGGCCGCCGATGCGAACATATTCATGGATGGGTCAGAACCTATCTGGCCCATGTTCATATTTGAGAAGGCAATCATATTGCCTACCATGTCCGGGGAGAGTGTCGAAAAATCGTCGGCGAGCATAGTCGGGGATGCGAAACTCGCTGAACCTCCCGGCAAAGCAATATTGGTGTTGAGGTTGGGAAAGCCGCCGTTCATAGCATCAGCAGAGTTTGACATCACGCCAAACTGATAATCCCTAAAAGAGCCGTCACCATTACCAAACTCCATCATAGACATCCTCCGGTCAGCATCTGCTTGTGGCATCTGGGCAGAGAATTGGTGGGGTAAGCTTCGTCGCCTCTGGAGTTCCTGGGAATTGCTACGGATGATATCATCGAGGGAATCACCACCCACTAAGGAGGGATCCGGATTCGCGGCCGTAACAGGACAGTACTGAGGCTGCTGAGCCGGTTGGTTTAGTGGCGTAGTGACCTGGCGTCTCTGGCTGCGCTGCTGAGCATGACGGCGCTGCAGCTCCTCCTGAGAGAGCTGGTTGCCGAAAAAGCTGTCCATTTCGGCCACATCTGTTATGAGCAGAGTAGAATCGACGGCGGCGGACCGCGGGATCACCTAGCGCAAACAACCTCACGGGAGTACTACTCGGATGCGGGGACAACTTCCAGTCCAACTAACCACCACCAATATACCGTGGATAATGAGGACGGTCGAGATGAACTAGTCGATATTTAATGGCTCGCGCTCACGGAAGTCACAGGCGGGTAATAGGATTATCAACGGTCGAAGTTACATTGAGGTACGAGTCGTAGGGTATTTTATTCGTAGATAACTAGAAGATGTTGGCCTGAGATTTTGCGGGAGATGGTACCGCTATTCTTGTGTTATGAAGACGAGCAACTATGAGGGAAAACGGACCTCGTTTGGACAAGATACCTAACGTGAGAGATTCTAAGACAGCGTAGTCTATAAATGTCGGTACACCAAATATTAAGGAAACGACAACGACAACGACAACGGAGAGCTGTAGTAATAGTCGGGATCGGTCGTCCAAAATGTTAATGTATAGTGGGCACAACAGATACCAGAAATGACCGAGAGGGAATGCAGTGAAGGTTCAAATAGAAGTGTGAAGCAGTCACAGCTTCGCTCAAGTACGCGAAAATAGGATCCCTTCAAAGCTTAGCTTTAGACAACAAGACTGAGCAGCTTGGCTTGTAAGTCGCCCGAGGATAAGGGTAGTAGGATAGAAGAGAAGAAGATATCGAAAGATAGCATCTAGATCACCCAGCTGCCTCACTCTCGTTGAAGATGGGAGGGTTGAGGATTGAGGATTGAGAGTTGAGAGTTGAGGGTGAATTCGACCGACTGGGGTAAAGTTGAAATAGGTAGGTAGGAAAAGCAGAAAGTAGATGTCGATCAAATCAATTGATCGCAAACTAGCCTAGGCGTTTCCTCTCCGTTGGGTCTTGGGTCTCCTACCGTAAGGGACGGTCGCATATTCAGTTCTAAGGTACATATGTATGTAACCTTGAATTTGAACCTTGGAAGTTCGATGAATGTTTTAATTTTTGATTTTATTACACACATACATGGTATTATCCAGCAGCACTTGAGCAGCTAACAACATTTGAAAACTACCGAATTCTAATCATTGCAGTATAATACGTTAGGAAACAGGTTTTGTAGGCAAGGCGGGGAAAACGGGGGGTTAAAACAGACCCGGAGTGGAAAAGAAAAGTAAAAAGAGGCAATACATGTAGATACTACAGATGTAATGTACCCAGCCAGGTACTTATAAGTTATTACGCCGTTTAATCGCGGGGCCGTCCCTGAGACCCTGTTCAGAAGACGATAGCCCCCCGTCCCCTGGCAGATGTTTGGTACAACTTCAGCTGATACAGATCAATCTCTGCAGATCCATTCCCGTCGGGGAGTACCTACAGGCTTTAGGTGTGATGATTCTCCATGTGAATATACATCAACAATTTTCAATAACACACGTTCACTAAACCACCCCTACACGTACATACGTACGTGTAATTAAACAGTGCTCACAGACAGAACCACTCGAGGCTGAGACTATCTAAGCACTATAGTATTCTAATAGAGACATGGTAGCGGTGGCTCATTATTCATACTTGCGGACTCAAGTGCTTGGATCAATTACTGAAACATATAACGAGGGTATTCCTATATATCAATTGGCGTATACCTTGGATTACGACACCCTAGTGCCCTCGTCTCATTCTCCCGGACATCCTATGTATCCAGGAGCGCTCCCAAGACTACAATGTCATGTGGATATTTACCGCTTCCAGTTATATGGTTGATAGGTAAGTACTGAGTCTACTTGGTCCATCATTGCGTATACGTCTTCAGGTAAAACAACAGATAGAAGAATGGCACGGATGTCATCTCCCATAAAATGTATATACAACTTGTCATTTACCATTAATCAAGCGATCGTCATACCTTCTGGTAAGAACAACATTGAAAATATAGATAGTACATATATGATTCAGGCAAACAACCCCCCGGAATATAATTGATCAAATATGATAAAGTTGCTTTATTCTATTTCACCTTTCATTCCTTTAACTTCAATGTCAGTAGAAAACAACCTTGGAACCACCTGGGCACCTTCAATTAAACTTGAAGAAGCGTTAGCTCCAAGGCTAATCTAACCATATTTAAGGCCCGGCTCAACTAACAAGCTAAGATAGAAATCATCATAAACATACATAGTAATGTAAGGATAAATGCCAAAGAAGTTAAAAGAGCCAACAGAGAAGTCAAGTTACACTTCCCTACCAATGTACTTAAACACGCTATAAACAAGCAGCAGCCTACCTGCACCTTCACCTTTTTTCTGGCTTATGTCGTAGGACACATGCATATTTGAACCTTATATACTATCTCGAATATTCCGTCCTGTTTAAAAGGTAGGCACGAATCACATCTGGGTACCGTTATGCCTACTAAGTTACCCAACCCTAGGTAACCTTGAAAGCCCTGGAGCAAATACAGTGCTAAAAATGGGCTAATGCAATGTAGTGGAGTCAATCGGATGCATGTGCCGCTTGAGGCTGACCCGCAGAGGTACCACTTTCCACTTTCTTATAGCTTAGGTACAAAACATCAGTCATCGTCATGACGATTTGACGACTTACCTATCTCACCATAAACTACACCCTCTTTCATACACAATCAACGCACAATAGCACAACGAACAATTTTGGTCGACTCCGGCTATACGTTCTACTGTTCTACTGTGTTTTGGGGCTCTACTATTCTCACCATCACTCACCCAACCACTACAGAATGGACGAACCGGGAGAGTCTACCAGCATCCTACATTTCCGATTTACCACTATCTTGTCATCGTAAGTCATTCCAATTCTGGTCTCCGGCCTTTGAACTCGAGATTCCTTCTATCCTATGGTTACTTGCTACATCTCCGCGGTCTCCCCTAGTAGCTTGATTCAATTGCATTGAGGCAACTCGGATGGACGCAAGTGCTATCTCTTGATCTGATGAGACCTCGCCCTCGCATTACAACAACCTCATCTACTCCCATACCCTCATACACCGATGCATTTGTGTACCATTCTATATTTCGTACCCTCTACCATCACTCTGTCATTCCCATCATATGCTCTCATATCTTGACCACCCTCGTCCTCCGCTCTCTCTCCCCTCCCCCCTACCTTCCGTCACATAGATACATTCAATTGGACTCTTCCTATCCCCCTCCACCTTGCATCCATTTGACGTGACTCTCTTCTACACCTCTGAAAATCTCCTGCTCATATATGACAGGCTCCTATTGTTGAATCACCAACCTATTATTCGTTCGTCTAGTCCTCCAGACAGCCTAGCACATCACCAGTGCACCATTTTGTGATGACCAGCTCTGAAGCGTCTCAAAACCGGGAGCTATTGGTGCTAGCTTCGAACATGAAGGCGATCCCACAGACACCAGGGCCAAATGGGTCCCGTGTTGTTAAGAAACGGTCGATGCCTCGACTTGGGGATGGCCTTTGCGACGTGTTCCTGGATCTCACCGATTCTGCTCCTCACGCGGAAGATACTTGTGTTTCTCCCAGCGATGCTGTTGTTAGCAGCTCTGCATCCACGGCCTCGGGAAGAAGTTCCACGACTGCATTCTCTGCTCCTGACTCAGACGCTAAGGCCTTTGATGTTGACTGGCATCTTCCTTTCGACAAGCGGGCAGACACGCCGAGTCCCGGCCAAGACGGTCTCAGACAAGCCAACCCCATCATAGACACATTGTCATCTACGCAACACACATCTAATATATCCAACCTAGAATCGCAACTTCCTCAACTGTTTCCACTTGCAAGCATCAATTCCCCTACAAGCCCTTCTCCGAGCGGATTTCAGCATGCCAAGCAAATACGAGACACTTCCGCATCCCTATCTACCGCTACCTCGTCTTATGAAGTCTTATCTGGAATGCTCAAGCAGTCGGCTACCGGATATGCACCAGAAGGCACACCAATTAATACTCCAGGAGTGCAAAAGCTCCTTGAATGGATTCACAGTGGATCTATATCCCTGGGGGAAGCCAAGAATATAGCACGCCGATGTAAGGACTGGCGTTTAGTCAAAGCCCTCACTGCGCATGGCACAGTTGGAAAACAGTGTGTGGCTGAACCTGACGTCGACCCAATGCAACAACCGGATGATTCGCTCGCTAGCAGTCCATTGATAGAGAAAATACGCGACCGCTTTTTGTTGAAGTTGGTAAACTATAGCAGTACGGACGCTGTGGATAAAACCCAGCAAGCTGAAGCCAACGTACACGTCTTCGTCGACATGTCGAATATTTTCATTGGATTTCTGGATGCTTACAAGACGTCTCAAAACATCCCCCTCCAAAAACAAATCAAGCCGCCCCCTTTCTCATTCAAGGCTTTCGCTCTTGTGATAGAACGAGGAAGAAAGGTGCAGAAGAAAATACTTGCCGGATCCGTGCGTGGTGAGTCGCCAGAAGATCCTCGAAAGTATTGGCCACCGTACTTCTTCGAGGCAGATCAATTGGGCTACCAGATGAACATCTTCGGCCGTATTCAGCGGCCTATGATAACCCCCGCCAAGTCGAAGCGACGGGGTGGGACTCCAAGTCGAGCTACGTTCCCTCGCCATCATGAAGGATCTGATGGTGATACAACCGGCGCTACCTACGAAGTTCGAAACAGCGAGCAAGGTGTAGACGAGAATCTGCATCTAAATATGATGAATAGCATGTGGGATCACATCTCATCTCCTGGAACAATGGTGCTAGCTACTGGGGATGCGGCGGAAGCCGAATTCTCCCGAGGCTTTCTGCACTATGCGACGCTCGCGCTTGATAAGGGATGGAAGATCGAGTTGGTTACTTGGAAACGGTCGGTTTCAACAGCCTGGACCGATTCGAAATTCGCCGACAAATATGGCCACCGGTTTAAGATCATCTTCCTGGATAGTTTTCTCGAAGAGATATACTCGGAAAATATCCTGTAGGGCTCACCGTCTCCTCCAATTCCGAGAGTCCCAACATTGCTGGAAGAAAGCAATGATCCATCTGACCGATGTTTATCACTTCCTCATCTCCGACGACATATCTCCTTATTCCTCCCCCTTTCTCTTATCACCATATCCAGCAATCGGCTGTCGAAGTAATATGGCGACTTGCATATTTTCAGCACGTGAAATCCGTGTTGTTCCCGCATTTCCCACCGTCGAAGACTTCCAAGGACCATACTCTATAAGAAAGTCAGAGCCACTTAATGATAATTGCCGCGAGACCGACCGACATTGTTCACATATCGGAGTGGTAGACATTTGTTTCACAGCAAGCATCATAGAGGATTGGGGATACGGCATAGTAAACATAAACTCTACTAGATATATCAGGGCATACAGCAATTGTTAGGATGGGTTAGACGGGCATGGCAAGGGCATGGCATTCTGTGCCAATGGGAATTTCGTGCACTGATCTTCGAGGAGTTCTAGGGGGACAGACGAATTGATTTTCCAAGATACCCAGGACAGCTAGATGGTGACAAATGCGTACCATAGGGGTTTGGTAGATGCTTCGCAAATTAAGAGTTAATGTGCTTCCTTATTTCAAGGCTAGTCACATACGCGTCTAAAGTCTCTTATATACTGTTTTACCACGCAATGGAAAAAGAATTTCTTTACTCTAGGACTTCACTCATAGACTTGATACATATGAGAAACAGGGTAATTTCCAAGACATACGAGGAAGGTAATGGAGTGCCAATAAGTAATATAATAAAACTGCCTCTTACTGAGGTATACATCCGCCGCCATATATATCATCCTCCAGTATACACAACTGATTCCGGATGTCCCTCCTACAGGCGCTAATAGTGGAGCAACGACCTAAATGCAGTAATTTTAGTGATGGGACCTGCTAAGCTCTCGTGCTTTGAGCCTTTGACGCATGCAATCAATCGACCCACTATGTAAATAGAGTTGCACGTCATCTTGTTCTATATATATTACATTAGTACCTCTCTTAACAACTACTAAGCTGAGGTACCACAAACTGTTATATTATATGCACGTGTAAAAGCCTTTTACAATTGTTCCACCCCCAGTAAGCCTTTCTACCACATCCATACATGTAGATGCGATATAGCCTTTTTCTAATCGGTTTTCTTCCTCCCTTTTCCTATACATCATGTTTCTTGCCCAGTAGACGACAACACTCTCTTTTTACGTGCGCCTTGAGAATTATCGGTAGTGCGCCTCTTCCTATACCGACATTCCTATTTTAGTTGGTTGTCAAATCGTGATCCCTGTCGGCCGCCTAGAGTCGCATCTCGTAAAATTTGTGGGCATTTGGTCCCGACCCGATGGGTTCAGCCGACTAAATATGGCTGCCCTCCGTCAACCGCCGAGACACGTCGTGATTGGCATTGCCGCTTTCTTCCTCATCGCAGGCTTTCTCCTCTTCACCCCTCGAACGACACGAATCGACACACTCCCCACTAGCCGCAGCTTCCCCCATCCCCGACCTATCTCTACGCCGAGGAATGCCAATCGTCTCTATGGCAAAGACTATAAGGGCCGTGCCTTACCTATCGATATCAATCGCGTAGCCAATGAGACTCTTGGCTTCGAGAAGATCTTTGTCGTCGGTCTGCCAGAGCGCAGCGATAAGCGCGATGCGATTGCACTCACGAGTGCCTCAACCGGTTTCCACGTAGAATGGGTCGATGGAGTGAAGGGAGAGACAGTGCCTGATAAGGCCGTGCCCTTTGGCGCAAATAGGAAAAAGCTATGGGAAACAAACCTAGGAAGTTGGAGAGGACACATGAACGCTATTCGCCGGATTGTCGAGGAGGATCTTGGCTCAGCCCTCATCATGGAAGATGATATGGATTGGGATGTGCGGCTCAAGCCCCAGTTAGAAAGAGTCGCCCAAGGCGCCAGAGCTCTCCTCGCCTCTGCTGCGAAACCTAACTCTCCCTACGGTGATGATTGGGATCTCATGTGGTTAGGACATTGCGGCGAGGTCTTTCCCGAACTGCTGGACGAAAATAAGGAAAAGCCGATCAACCACCCAGGCGTGAAATATATGTCACGCAAGTTTGTTATCGAGAACGATGTGACGGTACCGCCGAGAGACAGCGTCACTGGCCTCGTCGACTTCAAAAGCAGCCCCGAGTATACACGTTGGGTGCATATCACAGGCGCCCCCATATGTACTTTTGCATACGCCCTTTCGCAGCGAGGGGCACGCAAAGTCCTCTTCGACCTATCGGTAGATCACCTTACGGGACCTTTTGACAACGCTTTGGCCGGACTATGTAGACGAGCGATTTCGGCATGGGGCGTCGAGGATCAAGAGATAGCAGGGGATCGTGGCCTCGACGCAAAGTGCGTCAGTGTGACACCGCCCATCTTCTTCCACCATAAGGCCAGGGGCCTTGTCGGCGGAGACAGCGATATCCAAACCGTTAAGAACGGGGAGGTTCGCGAAAAGGGCAAGACGGAGAACATTGTGTGGAGTGCGAGAAACAACATAAAGAACATGATCATGGGGACGGGGATGGAGAGCCAGTTTGAGTGAACAGGATGAACTGACGTCTAAGTCAATTAAGTTATAACTTCACCAGAATACATAAACCCCCGTTCGGAATATCTGGTAGGACATCCTATATACGAAACCTACGTCCAGCTATCGATTGATGCAGCTATTTGCTCGGGTATAGATTACCTGGGTTCGCTTTACGCCTTACGCTTAGCTCCCCCTTGTTACTCGGGCTTTAGAGTTGTAAACCATATATAGATATGTCTATCGCATAGGCATGTGTTTTCTATTATGTTTACGGGGAATACTAGGGGCCTGATATGGAATCTGACGAGATATCTAAACATCGGTCATGTCAAGCTTTAGATAAACGATTGACGAATTAGGTGTTGCTCGGCAATGAACTTCTAGATGCCTACAATCCATATTAACACTTCGCTGATTATACTGAAAACTCATGACATGTTCAGTAAGACATCAGACTCCATATTAAGTGAACCTGATCTTGATAGATAGAACGACTTTTATTTACCCCTTTTTTTTCTACCATTAAGGTGCCCGACGCCTGGCCCAGTATTGTATAGAGACGTAAATACGTGTAGATCTGTAGATCTAATCCCAGAGCCAGCTGGTCTAGGGAGCGCCTCCACGGCCTCCAATCCCTCCTATTGCTAAGGCTTGCACGATGTCTGCGGTGATATCAGGCAACGGCCTACCCCTCCCGGTTGGCCGGCCGACAAACTTGATTTCAGACAGATATCGCAAGTACCTTCCAACGTCTTCCCTAGTGATACCGTAGCCGGAGCTCTCGTCTACTCCCGTCCACTTGTCTCCGTCCGCCTTTAGTACTGCAACCGCATTCCTGTCGTCCAACTCCGGGGCACGAGTATTTGCTGGGAGGTCGTTCATGCAGAAATGTGCCAGGGGCATCAGCGCGTGTTGCTCTTGGTCCTTTTCAATGGCACCGGCGGACACAAATTTCTCTAGCTCCTGTTTCCAGGAGTCGTAACTGACCTCTGGTGTCTCGTAACCGTAATATTCCAGGATCGATAGATATTCATTCATACGGAGCCGAGGGTGAGCGGTGAGATGTATGACGTGCACTCCACCCTGGAGAGGGTTGAGTGCGGCGGCAACCACTACTCGGGCCACATGGTTCACAGGAACGGCGTTGACGGTGTTGACGATGCGCGGACGTGCAGCTAACTGTACACAGCCTTTCAACATTCGGATCAGGAAGTCGTCGACGTTACAAACGCCAGTCTGGGAATCACCCAGTACGTATCCAGCCCGGATAACGGAGCCCCGGAGACCTCGTCTTCCAGCTTCTCGAATGAGCTGTTCCGATACCCATTTAGTCTGCCCATACCCTGTACCCAGTCCAGTTCGGCTTCCGTTCATGTCGTCGTCCTCCATTATAGCACCCTGGCCTGTCCGAGTCTGTTCTTCGGACAATTTGATGTAATGGTCGGTGTCCAGAACACTTGTCGAGCTTACGAAGCAGAAGACTTTTGCCTTTCCTTCATTGCAGAGCTTCATCGCGTCAACCGTTGAGAGCACGTTGGACGCCATCATATCCTGATACTTTCGAATCCAGTGGACGGTGGCACCATTATGTATCACGACGTCGACCTCTTGAGTCAGTCGTTGCCAGGTTGAATCATCAACACCGAGCTTGGGCTTCGATAAATCGCCTACCACCGCGTCCAATCTTTGAAGCCAGTGGTCTTTCCATAGGCCATAGCTTTGAAGGGAGCGACGAAGTCGTTGAAGCGCTGCCTCCGGATCCTTGACACCACGCACGTGCGCGATCAACTTCACCTCGCGACACGTTCGGTCAAGAATATCTTTCACAAGATATGATCCCAGGAACCCCGTTGCTCCTGTCAGGAAAATCGTTAGTTTCTCGGACGTACCAAGTACCTCAAGGTTGGCGGATTGGTATCTATCAGCTAGCTGGCCCGTCAGTTCGTCTAGAGATTTAGCATAAGCAGGGTCGCCCTCCTCCGCGTGAGATGCGCCCCCATCGCCACCGGCCTGTTGAAGTTTCTTCTCTATGTGCGAGCTAAAACTAGCTAGATCCGGGTGCTCGTAGAAGGCATTGATAGAGACATTGGCGCCCAAGCCCTTTCGGATCTCGAATAGGAACTGTTGTGCGAGGAGACTGTGTCCGCCTAAGTCAAAGAAACCACTCTCTCGTCTGAGTTTTTTCGGATTCACACCGCGGATTAAATCCGCCCACTTCTGGGCCACAGTTTGTTCCGTAGGTGTCAATGATTCCCAACTCTTGATATCTTCCTCGGAAGCGTCTTCTACCCGGTCGGCAACATCCGGGAATGGAAGGTTCGGCTTGTCAACCTTGCCGTTAGGGTTTAAGGGGAGCTTCTCAAGAACGATGTATATGCTTGGCACTGAATACGCTGGTAGCCGAGACTTCAGGTGGTCTCGCACCTCGGTTTCCATGCTTCTGTACTTCTTCAGGAAGACACGCGTAGGTCCCATCTCGACACCGTCATCCTCCACCTCCTCTACCCCTCGAGTAGAAATCCAGCGACGCCACTCAGATGCCTCCGGCACTAAGTAGCTTACCAGGGTCGGTTCCTCGTTTCGGTCTCTTCGTACAAGCGTCTTACAGTCTCGGATCAATGGGTTCTGGCTGAGATTGCTGTCAATATCGTTGAGCTCGATACGGAAACCGCGTATTTTAACCTGGTCGTCAGCACGACCAGTACATTCAACATCTCCGGACTCAAGATACCGTCCTAAGTCGCCCGTACGGTAGAGTCGATCCCTAGGTCCCTTGTAATACTGTCGCCAGCGTTCGTTGTTACTCGCCTTCTTGTCTGCTTCGACCCATTTTTCGTTATCGACGAACCAATTCGTCAGAAACTTCTGCTCATTCAAAGCCGGGTCTCCCAGGTAACCCCTGAACGTGGCGTAGTTAGTAATTAAAATCAAATATATATTAGAGATAGACCAACTCAGCAAGACCAGCAGCCCGAACGAAGATCTCTCCTACTTCTCCAACCTGACATAGTCGGGACCGGTTCTCCCTATCGACAACCAGAAGCTGGACATTCTGCATGCCTTGCCCAGCTGGGACGGTGTCCTTAAGTCGACTTAAAAAGTCGGGATCTCTTGCTCGACTTGGAACTTCGTAGTAGCTCACGGCTCTCTGGGTCTCCGTGGTGCCGTACATATTAATAATATTCGCATTCACGGCAAGTTGCCTAAGGGATCGGCACTGCCTGGTCGTTAATACATCTCCGACGAAAAAGACGTGCTCCAAACTAGGGAATTCGGCGGAGGCGCCGCCAACAAGAATTTGACCCATGGCCGGGGTAAGATGGGTCACGGTGGGCTTCATGTCACGCATCCACTCAGCAAGCTTCTCATGCTGAATATCCTCCTTAGAGGGGACGAGAAGTTGTGCACCGAGGAAGAGCGGGGTGAAGATGTCTCTCTGTACAGGGTCGTGGGCGAGACCAGACAATAGCGTAAATCTGCTCTCGGGAGACAGATTGAAGCGTTCAGCCATCCATCCGAAATACCTTGTCAGACTGTAATGACGGCCAAGAACTCCCTTCGGCCTACCTTCGCTTCCCGAGGTGAAGGACAAGGTGGGATTTGAATCGGGCCCAACGACTACATCAGGCGGTGACGATGCACGGCTCTTGAGATCGTCGAAGATGTCTCGGCCGTCAACCTGGCCGCCGGAAACGGAACCATGATCAAGGAGGCGAAGCTCGGGGACTTGCGCCTTCAATTGAAGCTCCTGGTCAATATAGCCTTGCACCAAGTCTGCCAGTGGGCCGTTCTCATCGGTTGCACGGCCAATCTTGATCAGAGCACGCGGTTGAGATACTTCGAGGTAGATCTTCTGCCTAGCTGGGGGGTACGCGGGATCTAGGACAGTCATAGTGGCGCCGGACGCCTTGAGATAGAATTACAACATTAGTTGGGGCAATATCATTAAGATAGGGTACATATATGTGAGCGTTTATATGTATATATCAGAAATTCAAATTTCAAGTTCAGACGGTGCAACATACAAGTGTACCCATTAAGGCAATAACTAAATCAACTGAGCGATGCGCCCAGATCATGACAACATCCCCATTCGTGATGCCTGCATTGTGAAGATACCAGGCCAGCGTGTTGGAGGCCTCGAAGATTTGACGGTAAGTGAAGCGCCTCTCGGGATGAGTGGAAGACTTCGTTTCTAGAACACAGGTTCTATCAGGGTACCTCTCAGCAGAGGCCTGAAAGCGTTCATGAATCGAACCAACATAACCAGACCAGTCAAGGTCGGTCGTCGGGTCCGGTAGATGGCCCATCGGGTTGGTGTTCTAAACCCAGATATTGGGACTATAATGAAACCGTAAAATGGTAAAAAATAAAGAAAGAGAAGCACTTCAAGTGATACACGCGGTTTATAAGAACTTGAAGTGACTGATGAATTAGATGGTAAAAATTATTAGTACTGAAATTCAATGTTAGTCATTGGTGGTGGTGGGGTGTAAATCAAGTACTAGCTACCAATCTTCATACAGTATTAAGTACCAAACGACAGGTACCTAATTTGCAAATATACTTCAGCTTCTTACGCCCTTCCGAGAGCGGAGCAAGAGTACCGACATCAATTGATACTACCCATATACCATTATGACATACATAATACACACATGCATCAATTGAATTATGCATATCAACATTCATCTCATGTCATATCAACACCGATTCAAATGTTACCCCTAACACTCCCTATAATGAAATCAACTCACGGTAAAATTGCCGCAAATATATATCGCTTTCACAGCCATATATATACGTACCTAATCTCACATGAATTTCCGAGACGACTCTTCTGGCAAATATCTCAACAGCTCCCTCTCGCCGGTTCTCTCGCTAGTTACGGCCCCTCACACCACGTAGCCTAGCTTTTTGAGCAACCTCCGAGCGCAATGGGAGGTTAATGGTGTTGTAAAGAATACTAATTAGACCCCTAATCAAGCTGCTTCGTCTAGCTAGGCTGCTCTTCGGAATGCTGAGACTGCCGCCCGAATTTGGGAGTCCATATCTACCCCATTGGTATACAAACCTCCTTCCCTCATCTGCTTCTTCATACTATCGATATCTCTTTCCTCTTCGTCTTGGCTATAAAATCTCCCGAATTGTCTTGTGATATCAACTACCTTTTGGCTTCTCGGCCTGCGAATCTCGTCAAAGGCTCCCAGGGCTGCGTCGATCTGGCCCTTGGATTCGACATGGCCGAACAGTCGGCTGAGTATCGCCGCATCTTCGATAGCCTGGGCGGCGCCGTTCCCGGCATGAGGACCGGTAGCGTGTGCGGCATCACCAATCATAGCCACATGCCCACGGTAATACGTGGGTGCATGATCATGATCCCGGATCTTCCAGTCTTCTCTCGGATCCTTCTCGAGTAGCTGAAATGTGGTTATAGCCGATTAGCCTCTCATCGAATTGGTATCCAGCAACAATGGCTATCCGATACTCACCGATATAAGAGAAGTTATCTCCCAACAGAAGCCCTTCCACTCATCGGCATCGAAATTGGTCCGCTCGCGGCCGAGCCGTTTACTATCCCTCTGGTAGCAACTAATACTGTACGTCTGTCCTAAGTCGACCGGGAAGCCATTTATGTATCCGATGGGGGTACAAAACATGCGGACCTTCTCGATAGACTCCCTGGGCAATGTTTTCTTGGCCTCGTCTATTGGAACCAGAGCATTAAAGCAACGCCAGCCGTCGTGGTTCACTGGTTCCGCCGCCGGATGGTCCGAGCCAAGGATGAACTTCCGAGTAAGACTCTTCGCACCTTCAGAGCCAAATACTACGTCAAATTCCTGTGTCGTCTTATCGGAAAAGGCTACAACGACCTTGGATATGCTACCATCTATGTTCTTGTCGTCTTTGATGCCTACCATACGTTTGTCAAAGTGCACACGGTTTCGTGGGATAACATCTTCGATGAGGCCTTGGATCAGATGTGCCCTATGGACGGTCCGGCGACCCTTAGCCTTGCCGAGTTCCGCTACGAGTGTTCCGATCTGAGAACCACTTCCGACAAGTATCTGGGTGGCCATTTCCATATCCTCTTCGTTGGCCATGAAATGCGATTTCTTGAAATACGTCTTCTTGATCTCGGGTGAGACGATTTCCATTGCCTTTATAGCATTTCCATGTAATGCGATGCCGGCGCCCCGAACACCAACGTTTGGGTAGGCCTCGTAAAGATGTACGTCGAGTAATGGATTCTGTAAGAGACCAATGGTCAGACAGCATCCTGCGATGCCGGCACCGATTATAGCGACCCGAAGTTTGATTTCTTGAGTGTCCCCTTCCATCATGACGGCTCGAGAAACGATAGGTGTAAAAGAACGTTTAGGGTTATTCCCTCTTGACAGCGGGGTGATATTGTCGCCCTATGGGAGCATTCTCGTAGCGTAGCAGGACACCTCCCATATATATTCTTGGCTCCTAGCTCCCCATCCCAATGCCATCTGCATACAAACCCCCAAACCATCGGACCCAACCCCAAGGGCCACCCCCCTGCTAGCCAAGAAGCAGCGGAAGAATCCGAGTCCTCACAGCATTAGCGCAGTGTCGAGTAGTGTCCACAAGTCTGACCTCTCATATACAACCGAAATGTCTCGAACTCAGGGACAGCTCGAGTAGGCCTAACCTAGGATTTGTAAGAGATGTATTTCCTATTTAGAAAATGAATACGCCCCATGTTCCCGCAGTTCGGATCCGCCAGGTTTCACTCGCCGAAGAACTCCGTATGAACTACAAGTTAGGGCCATACGATGCCCTGAAGTGGTGGTTAATTAAATCGAGAGTTAAGTAAAAGCTTACCTTGCGGCCTTAGACTCGAACGCCGTACCCATACCAAACATTCATATATGGCGGGATCAGCAAGGGAGTGTGGCAGATTGGAAACAATATGTTGTGGGGTGCGGGATTTTCAAGGTAATTATGCCCTTAACATGTCAAGCTTCCTAACGAACGAATTACCGGCGTACATCCGCTAGTATGTAAGGGTTGATGCTATTGATTTTCTTTAGCAATATACCCTGCGGCACGCTCGGTTTCTTCCATTTGGCCTTTTCTTAGAGATACTGGACGTATGGCCAACAGGAGACAATCTAAGCCAACATCCGCCCCCTGATTTGAGGAATAGCAATGCTGCCGAACGGTCGATCACCGATTCTAGGGTCGAGTAAGAGGTTCGATGTTAGGGACTACATCTTTTCGAGGCAAGCAAATAAGAGTAGGGCGTTTACGTTTAGAGGGTTATGAATATCCCAACCATCGTTCCATAGTATACCTTATACATGTAGTTGGAATTGGTTAGGTTTAGCAATACACCTCATTCAACCCAAGTACCCATGGACACCCCTAAAAACTGTTGCAGCCTCTCCTTGGTAAACCCATCATCTGCTTTAATGGCTTTTCCCTTGGCTGCTTTAAAATCCCTTAATCACTATGATACTTACCTTTATAATCTTCGCTTGATGACTACTCTTAATAAACAGACCTTTCGGTGTTTCTAAGGACATAATTATTAATGATAAACACATTAAGATCATAGGTGCGTTGTTGAGGCTTAATGTGATAGTAAAATGCAAGTCACAGTAAAACCTAACGTTGTGGTAAAGCAAGGGATGTAAAGTCTCCGAGGTTAAAAAAGCTTACCAACAGTCCTTTTCGTAATACACATGGGAAGCGGTATAATAAGAGTAATGCGGGCCACCTGCGGCAGGCATAAGAGCTCAAGTTTACGAGAACTTCACCATTTAATAAACCGAGTCCACCTTTAATGGCACAGTAACTTAAGTTTTACGAAATCCAATGAAGCTATTCCCACGTAACCACCACCCGCCCCGTAGCTAATCCACCTTATTCCACCTACTACTCCTATTCCTCCCGTCCCCCTCATTCTAGTAATTCCAGCTATTCCCCATAGCCACTCCCCCGTGGCCTCTCCGTAGCTACTCTACCTGCTCCTTTACTCCTTTAAAAGGGCGCCTTTATGGTTTAGCTTCAGCCGCGCCAGACCCATCGACGTAAAGCGGCCGCTTCGTGACGGCGGCAGTAAGCTACGAAATAATTTTAAATGCTTAAAGATTACGAAAAGTTAAGTTATAATTAAAGTTTATAAAAAGTTATTATATTAATAAAAGATTTTTAATTCATTTTATTTTAAATGGTTTTAAATTAATAAATTATAAAGTTATAAATATTAAATTAAATTTACATATATATTAAATTATATTTTAAATTTAAATAATTATTAATTTAAATTTATTTAAAAAATATATGTAAAAATATATAAAAAATAATTTAAAATAATAATTAATTAATTAAAAATTTTTATAAAATTAATTAATTAAAAAAATTAAAAATTAATTAATTAATTAATAATTAAAATAATTAATTTAATATTAATTACGGTATTAATTAAATTAATATTAATCACGGTATTAATTAAAAAATTAATTAAAATAATTAAAAATAAATAATATTAAAAAAAAAATTTAAATTTTTTTTTATAAAATAATTATATATAATAAAATATGAAAAAATAAAAGATTTTAATAAAATAACTTTTATATTTTTTATTATAATTTTATAAGTAAAGTTTAAAAATTAATTTAAAAATTTTAATAATATATTAATAAATTTTATAAAAATAATAAAATAATTAATAAATAATAAAAATAAATATATATAATAAGTTATTTTTTTTAAATAAATAATTATTTTATATTTATTAAAACATATAAAATATTATATTTTAATTAATTTAAAATTAAAATTAAATATAATGTTAACATTTTTTTAATTATAAAAAATAATATATTATTTTATAATTTAAATTTATAATATTTTTTAATATTTTTAAACTTTTATATGTTAATTTATTATTTATATATTTTAAATATTTTCGATATAAAATTATTTTTAAAATTTTAATTTATAAATTTACTTTTTTAATTAATATCGTTAATAAAAATAATTTTTATAGTTTTTTTAATAAAAAATTATATAATAAAATTTAATATTTAATTAAGTTTTAAAATAATTTTATAATTATTATATAATATTATATATATAAATATATATAATATTTTTATTTTTTAAATATATTATATAATTTTAATTTATTTAACATTATTAATAAGTTAAAACATAAAAAAAAATTAAAAAATATATTAAAAACGAGTATAATATTTTTTTTATTAAAATCCATATAATAATATAAAAGTTAAATTATATATATATAAAATATATTAAAATATTTAAGCTTAAGTTTTAAAAAAAAATTAATGATCGTAAAATTAAGTTATATAATAAACTTATAAGTGCATACGGGTTATTTAATTTTTATTATTAAAATTACGATGTGATCATCGTAGTTATAATAATTAATTATCAACGTAATTACATGTTTATAACACCACGTTTTAACATTTTCGTTGTTATAAATCGTAGATTAATTTTTTATAATACAACATCATTAAACTTTTATTTATAAAAACTTAATAATTATATTTTTTAATTTTTTTATATTATTTTATAAATATATTATAATTATAAAATAAAATGTTATATATTTATTTTTTATAAGTTTATTAATATTTTAAATTTAAATTAAATCGAGTTATTTAAATTTAATTAAATAATTTTTTATATTAATATTTAAGTTATAAAATATTTCGTAATATTATAAACTTAAGATTTTTATTTTATTAAATAAATGTAATTTAATAAAAAATTTTTTAATAATTTTTAATATTTTTATTAACTTTTATTATATATTTTTAATAATTAAATATTTTAAATAAGATTTTTTTAATTAATATAAATATATTATTAATTAATATAAATATATTATTAATTAATATAAATATATTATTAACTATTTATAAAATTTTTATTATAAGCTTTTTATTTAAAATATAATTATATTTTTAAATATTTAATAATATAAATATTTTATAAAATTATTAAATATATTAATATTTAAATTAATTTTTAATATTTAACGATAAATTTTTAATATAAGTTTTTTTTAAAATAAAATTTATTAATAATGTTTTATTAATAAATATATTTTAATTACTATTTATTTTATTTTTAAAAGTTTATTAATATTTTTATAAGTTTTATTATTTAAATTAAATTTTTTATTTTTATTATTTTTATGACTTATAAATATTTAAATTTTAAAATTTTTATTTTTTAAATGTTTTTATTTTAAATTAAATTTATTTATTTTTTAAGTTATATTTTTTATTAATTTTTAAAAAATTTTAATTAATTTTTTAAGATTTAATAATTTTTTAAATTATTTTTTATTATAATTATTATAAAATTAATTATTAAAAGCTTTTTTTTTAATTTTTTTTATTAAAAAAACTATTTAATATATTTTTAAAGTTATTTTTAAAACGGCATTAAATTAATTTATTAAAAAATTATTAAAACGTAACTTTTTAATTTTTTTATTAATTATTATTATTATTAAATTAACTTTAAATTTAAAATATATTTATTTTTAAATCCGTAGTAAATCCGAAAAAAATAAACGATAAACGGTTTTATTAAACGTTTATTTTATTAAAATATTTATAATTATTAAATCGGCATAATAATTATAATTAATATAAAATAAATGTATTATTATAAAAAAAGATATAAATTTATGATAAAAAAAGGGAGGATTTAAATCCCATTATATTATTAAACTTACATGCCTCGTATAAACCACACCGTATCTCAACCACGTGGTATAACCACGCGACCGCACGGTTATATCCTAATAATAACGTTGGATTTTTATTTTAACACGAATAATTTTAATTTTAAAACTCGTTTTAATTAATAATTTATATTAATTAAAAACGTTTAATTTTAATATTTTAATAATATAATTTTTAAAACTTACATTTTAATATTAAAATAATTATTATTAATTAAAATTTTAATTAATTAATATTAATAAAAATACGTTAAAATTAATCGTTTATATAAAAAACTTAATCGTTTTTAAAAATTAAAATATAAACGTATTTTTTTAAATAATCACGTTAAATTTAAAATGTAAAATTTAAAACATATATTAATATAATTACGTAATTAAACTGATTTTAAATATATAAATTATTAATTTAAATAACTTTTAAAATTAAATTTATTCGAGTTAAAATTAAAATTTAATTATTAATTAATTTAATAAAATATTAACATCGGATTTCCGCCCACCGCTTACCGTTTTAAAAAATACTACGGATTTAAAAATAAACATATTATAAATTTAAAATTAACTTATTATTAAATTTTATTTTATATTTTAATTAAATGAAATTTTTAATATTTTTTTAAGTTTATTAAACTTTTTATTAACTTTTTTATTTATAATTTTAAAACTCCTCATAATAAATTTGATTTTTTTATTATAAATTAATTTTTTTTAAATAATTAATTTTATATATTATGTTTTTTATTTTTTTAAAAGTTTTTAATTTTTATACTTTTTATTTTAATTAATAATATTATTTTTTTATGATTTTAAATGATTTAATTTTAATAAGATTTTATTTTATTTTTAATTTTTTTAATAAATAATAATTTTTATAAAAATATAAATATATAATATATATATTATTATGTTTTATTTTTATTATTTAAGTTATAATATTTATAAAATGTTTAATTTTTTTTAAATAATTTTATTTTAATAACTTTTTATTATAATTAAACTCTTATAAAATTAATATCATATACTTATAATATAAATAAAATATTATAAATATAAAAATATTATATTTTTAAAAATATTTATATATTTTTATATAAAAAAATAATTTTTTATATTACTTTTAAATTAAATCGTTAAAATATAACTTATAATAATTATAAACTTAATAAATATTTTTAAAATTAATATATTTATGATTTATATAAATATATTTTTTTATTTTAATATTTTTTAAATTTTAATAAATATTATTTTTTTATATAAAACTTTTTTAATAAATAAGTTTAATAATGATTTTTTAATGAACATAATAATTAATATTATTAAAAATATATTTATTAATATATAATTTATAATTAAAAAAAATTATATTTAATAATTTATTTTATTTAAAATATTTATTAAAAAGTAAAATATATAATAATTTATTAATTTTAATAAGTATAAAAAAATCATTTTAAAAAAAGCTTTTATTTTAAAATTTATAAAAAAAATTAAATTTATAAAATATTTAAAATAATATTAAAAGCTTATTAATAAAAAAATTTAAATGATAATATTTTAAATTATAAATCGATGATTTTTTTAATTTAATAAATAAATAAACAGTTATTATAATATTATAATATATTATTATTATTATTATTTTAAAAAAGACTTTTATAATTTAAGTTAAAATATAATTATGTGGTTATATAACTACGTCATGTGGCTGAGGATATGATGTAGCTCGTGCGGGGCATGTAAGTTTAATAACATAATCGGATTTAAATCTTTTTTTTTATTTTAAATTTACATTTTTTTTATAATAATATATTTATTTTATATTAATTATAATTATTATATCGATTTAATAATTTAAAATATATTTATAAATAAAACTTTTATATTTATTATAAAAAATAATTAAAATAATAAATTAATATATTAAAAATATTATTACTTTTAATGTTTTTAATATTTTAAAATAAAAAATATTTAAAAAAAAATTAAATTATTTTTAAAATAAATAATGTTTAATTATAAAATTTATATAAGTTATTTATATTTTTAAATAAAAAATTTATTTTAAATATTTATAATTAAATTATTAAAATAATAAATAAAATAATTTTATATTTTATATTTATTAAATTAATTAATAAATATTATTTATATATGATTTATTAATTTTTAAAATATTTATAAAATAATTAACATGTTATATTATTTATTATAAAATATGATTTAAAATTAAAATATAAAATAATATTAAAACATATTAAAAATAAATAAAAATTTTTTAAATAATTATAATTTTATAAGTTTATTAAATTTAAAAAAATAATAAATTTTATTATTAAAAGCTTATTAATTATAATATTTTTTTAGAATTATAAACGTAAATTTTATTTTAAATTAATTTAAATAAATATAATTAAAATTTTTAAAAATTTAATTTATAAAATGTTTTATATTTATATTTTTTTATATTATTAAAAATTTAAAAATTTAAATAAAAATAATAAATTTTTAAAAATTAAAAAAAAAAGTATTTATATTTAATAAGATTATTTTAAATTTTAATAATAAAAATAGTAATTTTATCGGGATATAACCGTGCGGTCGCGTGGCTACGCCACGTGGTTAAGGATACGGTGTGGCTTATACGAGGCATGTAAGCTTAATAACATAATCGAATTTAAATCCTCTCTCTTCGATTTTAAATCTACATCCTCTTTTATAATAATACACCCACTTTATACGAATTATAACTATTATGCCGATCTAATAATAATAAACTTTTTTTAATTATAAATAACTTATTAAATAATATTAAAATAAATAATTACTTATTTATTAATATAATTTTTATACAAAAAACTTTAAAATATCTTAAAATATTTATAATAATAAAATTTTAATTTTAAATTATAAAATATATAATTAAAAATAATATAAATAATTAAGATTATTTTAATTATAAATTTTTAAATTAATAAATAAATTATAATATATATTTTACTTATAATTATTAATATAAAATAAAATATTATTATAAATTTTTTTTTAAAAATATTATATAAACATTAATATAATTTAATATAAAATGTTATTCTTAAATGATTAAAAAAAATACTTTAATAATTTTCGAATAAATAATATAAATAAATTAATACTTAATGAAAATAAACTTTTTTAATAAAATATAATTAATTATTATAAAAGAATAAATAAAAATGATAAACATTAAAAATTAAGATGATAATAATTTTAAATAAATTTATATTAAATCCTTAAACAATTAATAAATAATATTAAAAATTAATCATTATTAATATAATATAAAATAAATAAAAAAATATATAAAATGAATGAAGTTTTAATAAATAAATATATTAAATAATAAGAATTAAATAAAAAACTAAAACTTATATTAATAAAATATCTTAAATAAGATATTTAAAAATTATATTATTTATAATAAAATAAAATTAATTGGTTTTAAAAGAAATTTTTAAATATTATTATAATATTCATAAAAACATTCTTAAAACTTAAAAAAATATATTATTAATATGATTATATTAATAAAAAGTAATTAATTTATAGAAGATAAAAGGAAATAAAATAATTATAAATATAATAAAGAATTTTAATAATTTTTATATAAAATAATTTTAAAAAAATATTATAATTATTTAAATATTTTTGATAAAAAATATTAAATAAACTTATATCATTTTAATTAAATAGTAATTATAAAATTACATTAAAAGGAAAATTAAAAAAATTTAAGATATATTTTATTATATAAAATATCTTTAATAAAATTTAAAATATATAAAAAATATATTATAAAATAAATTTAAAAAGATTTTATAAAATTAAATATAATATCATAAATTATGTTTATGTTATTTATATTTAAATTAAAAGAAAGCATAAATTTTTATATAAATTATTATAAATTAAATCATATTATTAAAAAAATAAATATCTTTTATTATTTATTAAAAATGTTAAGTTAATTAATTAAAATTAAAATCTTTATAAAAATAAATATTCGATAAGTTTTTTATAAACTATAATTTAACTTTAAAATAAGTAAATTATTAACATTTTAAACTTAATATAAAACTTATAAATATAAAATATTATCTTTTAAATTAATTAATAAACTTATTATATTTTAAAAGTTTATTAATAATATCTTAATAAAATACCTTTTTAACTTTATAAAAACATATATTAATAATATCTTAATTTATTTCGAAATTAAAAAAATATATTAAATATATTAATAAAATTTTAAGTTAATTATAAAATGTAAGATTATAAGTTAAAATAATAAAATGTAAGTTTTATTTAAAAAAATAAAATTTTTAAAATATATTATTAAAATAAAAAGCATTTTTATAAACATAAATAAAATCAAAATAATTATAAAATAAATATTATTAAAAAATATAAAAAAATATAATTATTTTTAAAATAAAAATATTAATAATTATTTAAATGTTAATACATTAAAAAATAAAGTTTATAAAGAAATAATTATTATAACTTTTTTTTATAATTATAAATCATCATGCTTTTAAATATTTTAATATTAAAAAATTATTTAATTAAAAATAAATAAGATAAATATAATTATTATTTTAATATCATTTTATAATTATTTATTAACTAAAAATATATTAATAGATATTTTATTTTAAAAATAAAATAAATTTAAATAAAAAATAAAATATAATATAAAACTTATATAATAATTATATTTTAACTTATATTCTTATATAAATAAAAAACATTTATAATAAAAGTATTAATAATCGAAATAATTATTATAAAAATAATAAAAAAGATGGTATATTTATATATATTAAATAATAACATTTTAACTTTTTTAAATTTAAAAATAATATTAATAAATAAAATCTTAAAAATAATTATAATAAATTTTAATTTAACAGTATATTACCATTTTATTAATAAAAGTAAACATAAATATATATAAATAAAAAAGTTAATATTATAAAATAAACGCTTAATGATATTTAATTAAAATAACTTATATTAAAATTTTTATAAAAATATATACACATTTAATAATTAAATACCCCGGTTAAAAAAACATATAAACTTATAACTGCATAATATTAATAGTTAAAATAAATAATTAATATAAATTATTATTATAAACCATTTAAAATATTAACGGATAAAATACTAGGATTATTAAAACTTTTATCGGTATTTTTATATATTTAATAATATATTATTATAAATTTTAAATTTATAAAAAAAAATATAAATATAATAAATTAATTTAATAAATGGATATAATATTATCCTTACATAATAAATATAATAATTAAAAATATAATAAAATTTTATTATAAAAAATCATATAAAATATTTAATCTTTTATAAATTATAATAAATAATAAAGGTTTTTAATTTATAATGAATTTTATAAATAAAATTTTAAAAAGTTTTTAAATTAAATAAAAACTTTTATTTATAAAATATTTATTAATAATAAAATAAATAAAAATTATAAATAAATATATAAATTAAAAATTACATTCATTTATTAATTATTATTATGATAATTAATTAAAAGTTATACCGGCATTAAATATAATATAAATAATATTATCATATAATTTAATTAATATGTTGTCATATAAAATAAAAAAAAGTTTTATAATACTTTTATTTTTCGATTAAAAAATATAAATAAGAAAATTATTAAATTAATATTTAAAAAACAATTAAATAAAAAAATTACTTAAAAAGTAATTATAAAAGTATAGAAATAATAAAAAATCGTAAAATAAATTATAATTTAATTATAAAAGTAAATAATAAAATAAATAAGTTAAAAATAAAAGAGATTAAATTTTAATATAAAAAATTAAATTTATATTATAAATAAAAATAATATAAAAATAAATAAATTAAATAATTATTAAATCGACATAATAATTATAATTAATATAAAATAAGTGTATTATTATAAAAAAAATATAAATTTAAAATAAAAAAAAAGGATTTAAATCCGATTATATTATTAAACTTACATGTTTTATATAAGCTACATCGTATCCTCACTCACGTGGTATAACCACGCGACCGCACGGTTATATTTTAATAATAATAATTATAAAAAGTTTTTATATTAATATAATATTAAAAGTTAAACTTAAAAAAAAACTATTAATATAATAAATTAAATTGTTTTTTAAAAATAAAAATTATAATAAAAAATAAGTTATTATATAAATTTATTAAAAAGTTTAATTTAATATTTTTATAATATAAATTATTTTTTATTTATTTTAATTAAATTAACATAATAATTATAATTAATATAAAATAAATGTATTATTATAAAAAAATGTAAATTTAAAATAAAATTTTTTTTAAATTTAATTATATTATTAAACTTAAATGCTTCGTATAAGTTACATCGTATTTTTAACCACATGATATAACCACGTGACCGTATAATTATATTTTAACACTAGTAATTTTTTTATTATAAATATCATATATTTATTTATAATTATATATAATTAAAAATAATTATTAAAAATATAATATATTTATTTTTATTTTAAATTTTTTTTTATTTTTTATTAATTTTAAAATATTATTAATACTTTTTTTTAAATAATTAATTATGTTTTTTATTTATGTTTTTAATTATAAATTAATTTTTTATTAATAATATTATTATATTTTAATTAATTAACATAATAATAATAAATTTAATTTTTATATTAAATTAAATTATATATATTTTTTTATTTAATATTAACTTTTAAATTAATTTATTAATAATAATTTTTATTAAATGTATTTTATTATAAATGAAAAAAACGTTACGAAAAAAAATGTATTTATTTAAAAGTTTATTATTTTAAAAGTCGAAATCATTTTAAATAAAAGCATTTTAAGATTTAAACGATATTATTAATTAAAAAAATGGGTCGATCGTAAAAATATTAAAAAACGTAAAAAAATTAAAAATAATTAAACTCGAATTATAACTTTTATAAAAGTGTAAGTTACATACATTAACGGTTAAATTATTATTTTTTAAAATAATTAATTTTAATAATTAATATTAAATAAAATGGTTAAAAACATTATAATTTTACATGTAAAATTTTAAAAATTTTTAAAGATGTCAGCTGGCTTATATTATACCCACTTATATTAATTAATTAAAAGCTTTAAATTAAAAAACGTTTTTTTATTTATAATCATTTTATAAAAAAACGTTTTTTATAATTATTATTTACCGGTATAATAAATAATATATAAATAATTATAAAATTTATATTTTTATATTTTTATGTTATATTTAAAATGTTATTATAATAATCGAAATATAACGTAATTATCGTAGAATATAATCGGTATAACATTTTTAATAATATTTTATTTTATAAAATCTTTTTTAATATATATAATAAAATGTTATAAAAGAGATTTAATAAATTTTTTATAAATGTTTTTAAAATATTTATATTAAAAATATAATAAATAAAACTTATATCATTTAATAATATTATTTTTATATTTAAGATTATAAAAAGTATTTAATTAATATTATCGAAAATATATAAATAAAACTTTAAAATATTATCATCGAATTTCGTTTTTTTCGTGACGTAATTAAATGATTTTTTACTTATATTATAACATTAATATATTAATTATTTTATTCATTAATTTCATTTTATTTTATGTTAAAAGTTTATTAATATTAATATTTATTATTTTTATAATCATTTTTTAATATTTTTTTAATTTATTATTTTTTATTTAATAAATATTTTAATTTTTTATAAAGTATTATTATAAGGTTTTTATTATGTTATATTAATGTTTATTTTAATTTATTATTATTATATTTAAATTATTAATTTTTTTTAATTTTCTTTTACTTATCTTTATAACTTAAACGTGAAATAATTAATATTAGTAAAATTTTTAAAAGTTTTATTTAAATTTATTTTTATTATAACATTTACCGGATTATTTTTCTTATATATTTATTTAATATTCATAATTTTTTTATATTTATATATTTAATGTAATATTATAATATTAATTATAAGTTTTTTTATTATAATTTTAAGTTTAATTAAGTATTTATATAAAAAATAAAAATCTATATATATAATTAAAAGTACTTTTAAAAAATTAAAGGCTTTTATAATAATTATAAATATATTAATTATTATTTTAATTATATTTACTTTATTTATCATTACATATATTTTACTTATTAATATGTTTTTTATAATTTATTTAGATTTTATTAAATTTTAATAAATTATATTTCTTTTAATTTTAAATAATCCATCCGATAAATTTTTATTATTTAAAATAATTATATATTTAATTTACGAACTTAAATCCTCATTATTAATAAATAAGCCATTTATAAATATAAATATTTTTAATTATATAAAATTTAATGATATAAATTTTAATCCTCGGTTACAATTCATTAATATTTATTTTAATTTTTTATTAAATTTAATTATTTAATTTTTATTTAATTACTTATAATATATGGTAAAGTTATAAATTAATCACTTTTCATCACTTATTTATTAATTTTTTTTAGTTTTAATTAATAAAAGCTGTAACTTTTATTAACTATATTATAATAAATTAATAATTATAAAAAAAGTAATTATAATTAAAATTCGAAATTAAATCGAAGAATTATAAAACCATGTTTTTTATAAATTTAAACCACTTATAAAACCGTTATTAAAGTATAATAATTTTAAAATAAGATTTAAATTTATTATGAACTTTTAAACTTAAAATGTCTGGTAAAAAGTTAGTAAAAGCTATTTTATATTAAACTTTAATACTTATTTCTCAGCTAATTAAAATAAGTAAAAATATGTAATGATCATCATTATACGTAGAATTTAATAAAGTTTATAAATCATATTTTTACTGATTTTATATACGTTTATTTCGAATTTTTAAAATTTATTTAAATATAAAATGTAATAATTAATAATTTATAATAATTAATTTAATTTATTATAAAAAAAGTTAATAAGTTACAATTGTAACTTTTATTACATTAATTAATAAAATCAGTAACTTTTATTAATTAAAAGTTTTAAAAAGTTAATAATTTTAATAATAATAAGTTAATTATTAAAATTATTAATTAATTAATAATAATTTTTTATAATTTTATTATGTGGTTTTAAATAAATTAAATGTTATTTTTAATTATTATATTAATATAATATATGTGTGTTACATTTTTTATTTAATAAATTTATTAATTTTATTATTATTATTAATTTTATTATTATTATTAATTTTATTATTATTATTAATTTTATTATTATTATTAATTTTATTATTATTATTAATTTTTATTATTTTAATCTTTTTTTTTATCTTTTTTAATTAAAATATATATTTACATTTTTCTTTTTTTTTAATTATTATGTATTTATTAAACATTATTAAGGTTTTTATGTTTAAAAATGTTATACTTTTTATTATTAAATTAGTTTTTTTTAACTTTTCATTTTTTTATCGTTAGATTTCTTATTAAATAATTTAAGTATGTTATTTATTTATATTTTAATTAATTTAAAAATCTTTTTTTAATAGTGTTATAAAAAAGTATAAATTAAATATTAATAAAATTATATTGAATTTATTTATGATATAATAAGTATATAATATATTAATATGTTTTTGTTTTTAAGATTTTATAAAATAATAATATAATAATTATAATTATCTTTTTTTTATATTTATCTTTTAATTTTTTTAATAATTTTATTATAATTTATTATTTTAATTTTATTTTAAATTATATATATGTTTACGTTATAAAGTTATAATATAAATATTTTTTTATTAAAAAATAAAATAAGTGTTATAATTATTTATATATTTAATTATTATATTATCAGAATTTTTATAATAATCCCTTTTTTATTTTAATTATTATATTTTTATATAATAAGTTATAACTTTTTATATAATATGTTTAATTTTTTTAAGGGATTTTTTACATTATTTTTAAATTAAATATATATTTATTTTTTTAGTTTTATTTTTTAAATATAATTATATTTTTTTTATTAAATAAATCGATTTTTTATTTATTTAATTCCTTAAATAATCTTTTTAATATAATGATTTTTCTTTTTTTATAAAATTTTATCATTAATTTTTTATTTTTTTTTATATTATATAAATAATATTATTATTTATTATTTTTAATTTATTTTTATTATTATAAGGTTATTTTTATCTTTTTTATTAATCTTTTATTTATTAATTTTTTTATTATTATTAAAACGTGGTGTTATAAGCATGTAGCTGCGTTAATAATTAATTATTATAACTATTAAGGTCACACCGTAACTTTAATGACAAGGATCAAGTGGCCCGTGCGCACTTGTAAGCTTATTATATAATTTAACTTTACGATCGTTGATTTTTTTTTTTTTTTAAAACTTAAACTTAAATATTTTAATACACTTTATACATATATGGTTTAACTTTTATATTATCATATGAACTTTAATAATTATTAATTTTTTAATATTTTATTATTTAATATTTTATTATTTAATATTTTATTATTTAATATTTTATTATTTAATTATTTTATTATTGTAAAGCTCTTTGTAATGAAGTGAGAATGAGTTATATTAGGAAGAGAGAATGATTATCTATGATCTAAGAGATCTAAAAGATCTTTTAAATAATTAAATTAGACTAATTATTTATTTAATAAATAAAAATAAGTAAGAGCTTATTATTTAATAATATTTCTTCTATTTTATTCCTTTCATAATTTCTTCCTTATAAATGGTAATAAATTATTTACTTTATGTATTAGGATAATAATGTTATTTTTATTTTTATTATTAATTAAATTTTTAATATTTTTTAAAATCTAATTATTTAATTTTAATTTTAATTTTTCATTATATTTGATTAAAATTTTATAGATATTTTCGAATAATTCTAAATTTTTTATTGTTTATTTAGTTAAGTTATTAAATAGATAACCTTACTTTTCTATAATTCTTTTCGTTGTCGAGGTTTCCTTAAGAATCTAATCTAATTTCTTTATGATAATATTTAATTTTATTTATCTTATTAATAAGGATAAGATTATTAATAAATTTAAGATAAATAATGATTGTTTAATAAATAAGGATCATTTATTAATTAGGGATTATTTAAACATTATTTTTTTTATCATTTTGATAATAATAAAATACATTAGCTAAAATGGTAGGATTTTATGATTATATTTAACAAGCATTAATTAAATTAAGCTTATTTTAATAAGTAAGAATTTAATTTTAATAAATAAAATTCCGAAATTATGCCTTTTTTTATTATCATATATATGTAATGCCTTTAAGATTATAAGATTAAAAAGTTTAAATTTAGAGAAATCTTTAATCTTATAGTTATTTACTTATCAATATTTATTAATAATTTTTAATTATACTTTTATATTTATATAAATTTAGATCTTAGAAGGTTATTAATTAAGTTTAATAAATATTAAGGCTTTAATAATCTTATTAATATTTTATTAATTACATAACTTATATATTTTTAAAATAAAGGTCTAATAATTTTTAAGATTATTTATATTTTATATTAAAATATTATTATTTATTTTAAATTTATTCTTCTTATATATTTTAATATTTTTAATATTAAAAAACTTTTTAATAATTTTATTATATTTTTTAAAAGTTATTTAAATATCTATAAAACCCATAATTAATGCATATAGCTTGAATATCTTGTATAATAAGCATATATTATTATTATAATTAAAATTTATATTTAATATTTAGTTTAAAATATTAAATATTTTTTTATTAAAGTTATTAAAAGTTTATTATTTAATTATGATAAATAAATAATAATAGAGATAATTAATATTTATATAAAATTTATTATATAATAAATGAGTATAAAAATATTATGTAATTAAGGAAAAGGTAGGTGAATTGTATAGAAAATTATAAATTATGAAGATGTTTGGGTAATTGTGAAAAAATAAATGGATTATGTTAAAAATCAATAAATTATAAAAAGGTTATGTGATTATGAAGATTGTAAAAGAGTTATATAATTATGGGATTATAAAAGGGGATAGATATTTAATAATAAATAAATAAAAAGAATATATTTAATAAATAAGAAAAAGAAAAAAAATAAATATTATAATAATTAAAAGATGAAAATAATATATATAATTAATAAAGAAAATAGTTATAATAAAAGTAGAAGGTATTTTTTTATTGTATGGGTATCTAAAATATATATATATTTAAGATATGTATTAATTATATAAATATTATGAATATATAGGTAAGAAATTAATAATTTTTTAATTATTATTTATTATTTTAGATAAAGAAGTTTTAAATATTTTATTTAAGTTATATTAAATTTTTAGATTATTTAATATTAATGATTAATTCTTATTAAATATATATATAAATTTTATAATATTTTTTATTAATAATAATTTAAGGTATTATTTATTATCTTTTAGGTTATAACCTTTCTATTTAATTAGGTATTTTAATATTAATTTTTTTTTAATTTTATTTATATATTTTTATTTAAGGTTTTTAATCTTAAAGGATATAAGTTTATTATTATTATTTTTTATAAATATATGTTTAGATTTTAGTTATTTATGTTTAAATGGGTCTGGTTGGTTCGGCATTAAGGATAGTTAAGTGATGGATATAATTTTATATACTTTTTAAATCTTAGGAAAGTTTAATTTATATATAAAATTATTAACTTTCTTAATAACTATAAATAAGCTAGTTTTTTATTTAAATCATTTATATAAAGATTTTCTAAATAAATAATATCTTTTATATAATTATAAATATACTTCTTGGTTGATATTAAATTAAATTGGATTTCTTTTTTTATTATATTAGATTTTTATGTTTATCATAATATAATTAATTATGGTTCTTACTTTTTATTAATATAGATTTTTTTATACCTTAAAATTAATCAAATTCTTTAGGATTTTTAAGATTAATAATAAAGATCTAGATTTAAATTTAAAGATTATTTTATTAGAAATTCTTCCAAGAATTGATAATTTAAAGTTATTAAAATTATATTATAAAGTAAGAATTATATATATTTAAAGAGTATTAAATAGAGTAATAATATAGAATCTTGTTATTATTTTAATATTTTAATTTTATCTTTCATTCTAATCATCAGTTTATAGGTAATAACTAATAAAAATAGCTATCTTAATTCTTTATTATAACTATAAGATTTATTAAAAGGTTAATATAAATTTTTGGTCTTTATTAAAAATAATCTTTATTAAAAAGTTTTAATTTATTATAAAAAGTAATTTATATAATTAATTTACTTAATCCTTAATTATATAAATAATATATTTAGGAATAAAAAGTATCTTCTTATTTATTTTATAGATAATTATTATAAATATATTAAATTTATTATATTTAAGGATATATCATATAGATCTAATGGAAGATTCTTTGGATAAGTTAACAATAAAGTTTATAATAATAATATAAAATGAGATAAATGGTTCATTAATTAGTTTAAGCTTATTAAATAATTTTCTTTTATCTATTTAAGCTTATAAATATAAGTTATAATTTATAACATAATCTACCAATAATATTACCAGATTTTATATATTAAATCTATCCAAATCATACATTATTTTTTTAAGATTAAAATGGTATTTTTTATCATAAAATATCTTGAATAAATCTTAAATATAATCTTTAGGTATATATAACCACCTTCTTCTATCATAATTTTAAGTAAATAATAATTTATTTTCTTTTAATTTATATCAGAAGTTTTTTATTAATAAGTTCTTCTTTTTATAACTTTTAAATTTTTAAATAATTTTTAATAACTTTAAGTTTATGATATATTTATTTAATAATTTTTAACAAAAATCATTTATCATATACATTTTAATTTTAATTATATAATTATAATCTTCATTAACTTATATTAAATAATTAAAATTATCTATAATATCATCTAATTAATTTTTCATATTATTTTTTATCTTAAATTTATTAGATTAATCAAGGATTATTAATAATTATAATAATACATTTAAGATAAAATTTACTTATCTAAAAATATATCACATATTTAATTAAAATTATAATAAATAAGTTAATACAATTATTAATTATTAATTTAACTTAATTAAATCTATTAAATAAAGGTTTATTTAATTTATAATACCTTTAATTACTTTATAATTAATAAATATAACCATTAAATATTAATAAAACTAAATCTAAACTCATAAAATCCTACATATTTACATTAAATAAATAATTTTCAATTCAATAACTTAATATTATATCTTAATTTTAATTAAAATCTTACTAAAAAATTAAATCAATTAGATAAAATCAATTATCACATCTTAACCATTCCACTTATCATCCATATAAAAAATCATAACATTAAAACTTTTTTTTTAAAAAACATCAATCTTAATAAAGGTTATTTTCAAATAATCCTAATATATCAAATAATTAAAATTAATTAATTAACTTTATAATAATTAAAAACTTAATTTCTCTAACTTAATTAACTCAAATTTAACTTCAACTACCCATTTTTTATACCTTATTACTATCTTAAATAAATCTTTCTTATTCCTTTTTTTAATAATTAAATCTATCTTTCATTTTTATAAGGATATTATCTTTTATTAATATTATAAAATAAATTTTTATAAGAATTTAATAAAATTAATATATATTTCCAAATTTACTAATATTTAAAACATTTTCAATTTCTAAAGAATTTTTACTTAATCATCTATCAATAATAAACTAATTCTATTAATTAAAAAATTTAATAATTTGATTATCAAATAATTAATAAATAATTTCTTAAGATTTAAAACTAAATTCAATTTAATAAAGAGGTTAAAA
Organism: Hypomontagnella monticulosa; assembly: GCA_902825475.1. Taxonomy (NCBI): domain Eukaryota; kingdom Fungi; phylum Ascomycota; class Sordariomycetes; order Xylariales; family Hypoxylaceae; genus Hypomontagnella; species Hypomontagnella monticulosa. The sequence continues at coordinate 2,789,762 of CADEBF010000008.1, forward strand.
ATCATATTTAAATATTATAAATATTTTTTAAAGATTTTCGAAAAGATTATTATATCATTTATATATACCACCATAAATCAATAATAAGGTTCCAATCTATAATTTATAAATTATTAAGTATATCCTAGGCTATTATAAAAGCTTATAAATGTTATATTAGATATTTTAAAACTTTTTAATGATATAATAATTATTTTATTTTAATGATTAAGCTATATAAATAATTGGTAAAAGAATTTAAATCCATTAATTATAATTATATAATAATAATTTTTAAATTTAAATATGATTATTTTTTAAATTAAAAATAAATATATATTTAATATAATGACTTTATTTAAGCCATATAAATTAATAATTACGTAAATTTTCCAAACATCATCAACTATTCTCTATATAATAAATATTAGATAACCAAAAAATATTAAGTCTTTTATGAATTTAATTTTATTATCTTTTTATATATCATTAAATAAATTATTAATAAATTTTTAATCTTTAATTCTAAAATTATATATTTTAATAAAGGAGTTAATTTAATTTTATTAATTTTTAATAAATAATATTTTTATTATTTTCTTTTTTAAGATATTAATTATACCAGATTTACCTTAAATATTATATCTTTCAATTATGATTTAAACTTTTATTACGAAATTCTTAATTTGATTTTTATTATAAATATATATTCCTTTTTAAATCTTAATAAATGGGATTTTTTTAAATTTTTAAGCTTTAAAAAAAAATATCTTTTTGTTTTAGGATAATTTATTATCTTATATGGTTATTTAAATATCTTTTGTTATCTTTAATTTAAATTTAAGTATTTTTAATATTTTATTAAATATTTTGAATTTAAAAACTATCTAATTATCATCTTTAATATTAATTATTATTATAATAATTATTTAAACATAAATAATCTTTTTTTATAAAATTTTAAAATAATTTTTTATATAATAATCTATAATATAACTTAATTTTATTTTTCTTTTTATATAAATAGATATATTTATATTATTTAAAAATAAAATAACTTTAAGATTAATTATTAATAATAAACCATTTAATATTTTAATATTTTTGGAAAAAAAATTATAATTTTTTTTATAACCATCTCAATCCATATCCAATAGATCTATATAGATTACTAATATTTAGATTATGGTCTTAATAAGGATCATTATATTAATTATGGTAAATATTTATCTTTAAATTAGATTCTTTTTTTTTATAATTTAGATAAAAATTCTAAAATTATAATATGATCCAAAAATGAAGACCTTATTAATATAATTAATATTAACCAAATATTTATATAAGAATAAGGTTTTTAATAATAAATTTAGTTTAAGATTTTTTATTATTTAGATATTAATAAGTATTTAAATTTTTAAGACTTTATTTATATAATAGCTTAATATAATCATTATAAAACTCACCTTCTAATTTAGTTTAATCTTTTTTATAATACCTTTAATATATATAGGTTCTTTCATAATAATAATGGCATTAAAAGTGAACTCTTAAAGTTAAGATTAACTTACCATAATGTTAAAATATTTAATGTTAGTATATATCGAAGTTGCTTGATTATCCTTAAAAAAGATTTTAAATTTAATATATATATATAAGGTAGGATTTAAAATATTAACATATATTAGTTTTTTTAGTTTAATTATAATTATATCCATAATTTTATTATTTATAAAATTAACTTTATTATTAAGATAAATTTATAGCTTAACCGGAACCTCTTTAATTAACTTTTTTTCATATTTACATATTAGAAAATGTAAGAAGAAATCCTACTATTCGGTAAATTTCTTATTATAAATATAGCATATTAATATATATATTATTTTATTAACGGTCTTTTTAATCTTATCCTTCGATAGAAGTTTATTATAATTATGGAAAAAATAAAAATAAATGTTAAAAGTATTAATTTCATTTTTATTTAGTTTTATATAAATTTCTTTATTCTTTTTTTTTATAACTTATTTAATTATTATATAACCTTAATTAGCCAGATTCTTCTCATATTAGGTAATCTTAAGGTTATTTATATTTATAAAAACTTTATTTTAAATGCTAACATATCCATTAATAAATTAAATAGGATATACTTATTTATAAAATTTATAACTTATTAATCTTTAAGCTTATTAAAAACAGCCTCTATGGCCTTAGCTTTAAGCTTAGGTTTAATTTAAATAACCTTAATTATTATAACCTTAATCTAATCAGCCTCTATGGTTATTAAATCGGTAAAAGGAATTAAAGTTATAATTAAGTTAACTTTATTTTTTATATAAGTTTTATTTATCATATAAACCTCATCCATAAAAATACCAATCTAAATATCTTTATTAACCATTTTATAAAATATCTTCTTATTATCTAATATATATAATATTAATTATGGTCTTAGGAATAGTTGTGTTGGTGTTAATTATCTTGATTTTAGGGATAATAATATTATTTTTTATGATGAGCATGAGGGGTGGGGCTGGTAGAATGGGTTAAATTATTAATAAGCCTTATAATATTTAAAGTTATTAAATAAGTCTGTTAAAAATAAAAATCTTATTATAATACATATATTACTTCTTTTTAATGTGGATAAGATATTTATTAATATTTAATTTTTTATTAAGTTTATTAATTAATTCTTATAAGTATAAATAAAAAGAATTATATAATTAATTTATTTATTATATATAAGTTATAAATCTATAAACGTTTACATTTTTTATTATCTTTATAACTTAAATGATAATAAGGTAATTATCTATTAATTTTTACTTATTATATGGTATATTTTAAAATGCTTTAAAAGCATTAATAAGGTTAACCTTAAAATGATTTTTAACCTATTAAAAATAATACTTAAAATTAATAACTATTATTATTTTAATTATATCTGATAAATATACGGTATACCACATTTACGCATCATCTTAAAGAAGTTATGGAAAATTTTATTTTATAATATTAATTTTTATCGCATTAATTACCATGATCCGGCATGTAGAAATAAATAAGTGCATATTTTACTAATAAATATTTAAATTAATAATTTAATAATCGCTTGGTTTATATAATAATGATAAATTTAAATAGAAATATTTTATATGTAATAATTTTTAACTATAAAGATTTTTAAAATGATTATTCTTATTATATATGATATTAATTATAATGCTAATATTATTAAAAAATTATTACATTTCTAATTAACGAAAGATAATAATTGCTACCGCTACCATCTCCTCGATGCGGCATTAAGATTCTATATTTAAAGTAAAAAAAGGTAAGCTTAACATTAAAATTAAGTCACCAGTTAAGCCAACTGGTCCGGTTAAGCCGGCTGATCTTAAATTAACCATATCGAGATTAAATAATTAAAAATTATCATGTAAAAAATTTAAGTTAAAATATAAATCTTAATTAAAACATTTTAACTAAAAATTTAAGTTAAGTTATTAAAAGTTTAAATTAAACTATAAATTTAAATTTAAATTAATATTAAAATTAAGTTTTAAAACGGGTTAATTAAATATTAATTCTATAAGATTTAATTCGTTAAAAAAGTAAATAAAATCCATTAACTCTTTATTTCCATTAAAATCCATTATGTCTAACATTTTTTTAACTCGGTTAAAAATATATAATTAATAAATAAAAAATAAGAGCCTCTCGATATCTTTATCGATCGGGTTAAAGCATATAAATCATTATAATTTTAAAGCTAAAGGTATTCTTAAAAAAATAAAAGGAAAAATTAAATTAAAGATTAGTTTTAATAAAAATAAATATAAACTTAAAAGATTAATAATAAAAAAAGGTTAATTTTAAAATTAAAATTTAATTATAAATTAATCTATTATCAGGGTCCGTATGGTAGTATGGGGGCTAAGCCACATATGTATAAGGTATATTAAAGTATCTAAGCTTAAGTTCTAAAAGAGGGAAAGATCAGCGATCGCAGGGCTGAGTTATATAGTAAGCCTGCAGGTGCGCACGGGCCACCTGTTCCCTGTCACTGGGGCTACGGTATGACCACCGTAGCCACAGTAGTTAATTGTCAGCGCAGCCACATACCTGTGGCACCACGCCCTGACAAGATATCTTCTTATTTTAAAATAATTTATTTTTTTATATAATTATTTAAATATTTTTAATATTTTATTAAATATTTTAAATTTAAAAATTATTTAATTATCATTTTTAATATTAATTATTATTAAAATAAATATTTAAATATAAATAACTTTTTCTTATATAATTTTAAAATAATCTTTTATATAATAATTAATAATATAATTTAATTTTATTTTTTTCTTTATATAAATAAATATATTTATATTATTTAAAAATAAAATAATTTTAAGATTAATTATTAATAATAAATTATTTAATATTTTAATATTTTTAAAAAAAAGATTATAATTTTTTTTATAATTATTTTAATTTATATCTAGTAGGTTTATATAAATTGTTAATATTTAAGTTATAATTTTAATAAAAATTATTATATTAATTATAATAAATATTTGTTTTTAAATTAGATTTTTCTTTTTTTATAATTTGGATAGGAATTTTAAAATTATAATATAATTTAAAAATAAGGATTTTATTAATATAATTAATATTAATTAAATATTTATATAAAAATAAGATTTTTACTAATAAATTTAATTTAAAATCTTTTATTATTTAAATATGAATAAATATTTAAGTTTTTAAAGTTTTATTTATGTAATAATTTAATATAATTATTATTAAACTTATTTTTTAATTTAATTTAATTTTCTTTATAATAATTTTAATATATATAGGTTTTTTTATAATAATAATAACATTAAAAATAAAGTTTTAAAATTAAAATTAATTTATTATAATATTAAAATATTTAATATTAATATATATTAAAATTATTTAATTATTTTTAAAAAAAACTTTAAATTTAAAATATATATATAAGATAAAACTTAAAATATTAATATATATTAATTTTTTTAATTTAATTATAATCATATTTATAATTTTATTATTAAGATAAATTTATAATTTAACTAAAACCTTTTTAATTAACTTTTTTTTGTATTGACGTATTAAAAAATATAAAAAGAAATCTTATCACTTAGTAAATTTTTTATTATAAATATAATATATTAATATATATATTATTTCATTAATAATCTTTTTAATTTTACTTTTTAATAAAAGTTTGTTATAATTATAAAAAAAATAATAAAAAATAAAAAAAAATAAAAAAAAATAAAAAAAAATAAAAAAAAATATTAATTTTATTTTTATTTAATTTTATATAAATTTCTTTATTATCTTTTTTTATAATTTATTTAATTATTATATAATTTTAATTAATTAAATTTTTTTTATATTAAGTAATTTTAAAATTATCTATATTTATAAAAACTTTATTTTAAATATTAATATATTTATTAATAAATTAAATAAAGTGTATTTATTTATAAAATTTATAATTTATTAATTTTTAAGCTTATTAAAAGTGGTTTTTATAATTTTAATTTTAAACTTAAATTTAGTTTAAATAATTTTAATTGTTATCGTGTTGATTTAATTGGCTTTTATAATTATTAAATTGGTAAAAAAAAATTAAAATTATAATTAAGTTAACCTTATTTTTTATATAAATTTTATTTATTATATAAATCTTTTTTATTATATAAATTTTATTTATAAAAATATTAAGTTAAATATTTTTATTAATCATTTTATAAAATATTTTCTTATTATTTAATATATATAATATTAATTATAATTTTAAAAATAATTATATTAATATTAATTTTTTTAGTCTTAAAATTATTAATATTATTTCTTATGGTAAGTACAAAAAATAAAACCGAGAAAATAAATTAAATTATTAATAAATCTTATAATATTTAAAGTTATTAAATAAATCTATTAAAAATGAAATCTTATTATAATATATATATTATTTATTTTGATATAAATAAAGTATTTATTGATATTTAATTTTTTATTAAGTTTATTAAGTAATTCTTGTAAATATAAGTATAAAAAATTATATAATTAACTTATTTATTATATATAAGTTATAAATTTATAAGTATTTATGTTTTTTATTATTTTTATAATTTAAATAATAATAAGGTAATTATTTATTAGTTTTTATTTATTATATAATATATTTTAAAATGCTTTAAAAGTGTTAATAAGGTTAATTTTAAAATGGTTTTTAATTTATTAGAGATAATATTTAAAATTAATAATTATTATTATTTTAATTATATTTGGTAAACATATGATATATTATATTTACACGTCATTTTAAAAAAGTTATGGGAAGTTTTATTTTATGATATTAATTTTTATCACGTTATTTATTATGATTTGGTATATAAAAATAAATAAATATATATTTTATTAATAAATATTTAAATTAATAGTTTAATAATTACCCAGTTTATATAATAATGGTGGGTTTAAATAAAAATATCTTATATATAATAATTTTTAATTATAAAAATTTTTAAAATAATTATTTTTATTATATATAATATTAATTATAATATTAATATTTTTAAAAAATTATTATATTTTTAATTAATGAAGGATAATAATAATAATAATTATTATTATTTTTTAATATAATATTAAGATTTTATATTTAATATAAAAAAAGGTAGATTTAATGTTAAAATTAAGTTATTAATTAAATTAATTAGTTTAATTAAATTAATTAATTTTAGATTAATCATATCGGGATTAAATGATTAAGAATTATTATATAAAAAATCTAAGTTAAAATATAAATCCTAATTAAAATATTTTAATTAAGGATTTAAATTAAATTATTAAAATTTTAAATTAAGTTATAAGTTTAAATTTGGATTAATGTTAAAATTAAATTTTAAAATAAGTTAATTAAATATTAATTTTATAAAATCCGATTTATTTCAAAGGTTAAAATTAAAATTAAGGTTAAAAAAGTGGATAAAATTTATTAGCTTTTTGTTTTTATTAAAATCTATGGTATCTGATATTTTTTTAATTTAATTAATAATATATAATTAGTAGATAAAAAATAAAAACCTTTCGATATTTTCATTAATTAATTTAAAACATATAAATCGTTATGATTTTAAAATTAAAAATATTTTTAGAAAATTAAAAGGAAGAATTAAATTAAAAATTAATTTTAATAAGGGTGAATATAAACTTAAAAGATTAATAATAAGGGGTAAAATTAATTAGAATTAAATTTTTAAAAGTTAATTTTAAAATTAAAATTTAATTATAAATTAATTTATTTATTAAATTATTTATTTAATTTTATATATATTAATTAATTATTTTTTAAAGTATAATTTAAAAATTTAATCTTAAATATAATAAGTTTATTTAATAGGAATATAGGTAGGTTATATTTGATTTTTAATATTTATAGGTAAAAAAAAGGTATAAATAAATATATATATTTTAAAAGTTTTGATTTTTTAAATTTAAAGTAAATTAAGATTATTTTAGAGGAAAGTAATTATTTGATAATAGTTTTTTTATTTTATACCGGTTAAATGAATCCGAAAATTAAAAGGAGTATATAATTTAAAAAAAAACGAAATAATATAATATCTTATTTTAAAATAAGTGATATTATAATTTTTAAATCTTAATAGGTAAATTAAAAATTTTTAATGAGTTTTAATTAGTTATAACCGGAATGTTAAATTTAAAGATATAAGTTTAAGAGAAATTTAAAAAGTTTAAGAAAAATTAAAGATTTAAAAGTTTAAATAATAAAATGATAAAATTAAATTATATGATTTTATAAAATAATTAATTTAATTAAAACTATATTTTAAATAAAAAGATATTAGAAATATTATTTTTATTAATTAATTAAAAATAATAAGATAAAAAGGTAATAAAAAAAGTAAAATTATTAAATATAAGATTTTTTATAATAAAATAAAAATGAATTATATTAAAAAAAGAAAATAATTATTTATAATTTAAAAGATTTATAAGATCTTTTAAATAATTAAGTTAAATTAATTATTTATTTAGTAGGTAGAGATAAGTAAGAACCTATTAGAAATTTAATATATAAAAAAGAAATATTAATAAAAATAATTAAAAAATTTAATATATATAATAATAAATATTTAAATTATTATAATTAATTTAATTTAAATATTTTATAACTAAAATAATAATATTAAAAATATAATTAAAACTAAAATAACTAATAAATATTAAAATTTAAATATTTATAATTTAATCATAAAAAAAGTAAATATTAAATATAATAATAAAAAAACTTTTTAATAATATAATAAAATATTAAAAATTGATTAGAAATGGATTATTAGATATATAATGAATATAATAAATAATGGATATTTATAAATTAAATTATAAAACCCATAAAACTAATTAATAAGTTAAGAACATTATTTATATAATAATTTAATTAAATGTTATCTAATAAATTATATTATTAATTTAATAAATATTTAAATAATGAATAAGATTTAATTAATAATTAATATTATATTAATTAATAATTATTATATTTAAAAATAATTAATATATAAACTTATAAAATAAAAAAATTATTATATAATTTAAAAGATTAAATATAAATTCTTTTAAATTTTCTTTCCTTTTAATAAAATTTAATAAACTATTAGAAGTTATAAAATAAGAAAAAGGAAATTAAAAGTAATAAATAATAAAAATAAAAATATAAATTATTTAAAAATATTATTAAATATATTAATATTAATAGATTTATTATTTTATAATTTTTAATTATTATAAGTTATTATATAATAAAACTTAATAAAGTGATAAAGTTAATTTAATTTAAATTATTTATAAAAATAAATAAGATTATTTAGGATATAAGGCTTTTTATTATTAATAATATTAATATTTTTGGATTTTTAAGGTGGATTATTATTATAAAGGAGATATATGTATTTAAAAATAAAGTTAATTTAATATTAAAATTATTTTAAGAATTTATTAGAATATTTATTATTAAAAGAATTAATAAGGAAATTATCATTTAAATAATAAGTATAAATTTTAATATAATTTATAATATTAAAAAGGTAAAATTAAGATATATTAAATATAGTTAAAGTTTAATTATTATAAATATTAAAGGTATATTTAAATATATTAAACTTTAAAAGATTTAATAAATTAATGGAGTTATTTAAAGATCTTGTATTAAAGGTATTTAGATTATTTATAATGATATTATTTAAAAGATGATTGGGAAAAATTAGTATATTTATATAAAAAAAGGTATTAGGAGTAATAGTAGATGAAATATTAAAATTTAAAGATTTATTAAACGGTTTATAATAATAATTATGGGAATAAGTAGTTAAAAGAATAGAAAAGAAATTAAAAATAGAGATGGATTTTTTTATAATATTAATAAATAAAATTAATTAAATATAATAGTTTAATTTATTTATAAATATAATTAAAAAAATAAATTTATATAAAAAATCAATAAAAATAATTAATTTATTTAAAATATTTTTATAAGTATATAAAAATCTATAAGAAAATAAAATAATAAAAAATAAGAAATTAAATAATATGTTTAAAGATATAAAAAATAATGAGATAATAATAAATTTATTAATAAAAAAGATTAATTTAAAAAAATATATATTTAATAAATATAAAAGAAAATTTATAATATAAAATAATCTTAATAATCTTTTAAATAAAGATATAAAAAAATTGGAATTATATATTATTATTAAATCGGCATAATAGCTATAGCTAGTACGAAGTGGGTATATTACTATAAAAGAGGATGTAGATTTAAGATAAAAGAAAGAGGATTTAAATCCGATTATACTATTAAACTTACATGCCCCGCATAAGCCACACCGTATCCCCAGCCACGTGGCGTAGCCACGCGACCGCACGGTTATATCCCGACAATATTTTTTATTTTAAAATTATTATTATAATTTAAAATATAAATATTTAAAGAAAATAAGAAAAATAAAAAATGAAAAAAATTATATAAGTTAATTATATAAGATGAAAAAATGTGTATTATCGATATTAATAAATGATTAATTAACTTTTAAATTATAAATGTTAAGTTTTATTTATAAAAAAATATTAATGAAAATTTTAAAAAAGATTAAAGTTAAATTAAATTATAATTTTAATGAATTTATATTAAGTAATAAAGTATTAAATAATAAAATAATTAAAAAATTAATAATAAAAAAATTAATAAATAAAAATTAATAAAAAAATATAAATAACTTTATAATAATAAAAATAAATTAAAAACGGTAAATGATAATATTATTTATATGATATAAAAAAAATATGTAAATAAAAAATTAATGATAAAACTTTATAAAAAAGGAAAGATTATTATATTAAAAGAATTATTTAAGGAATTAAATAAATAAAAGATTAATTTATTTATTTAAAAAGGTGTAATTAAATTTAAAACATAAGATTTAAAAAAAGATGCATATATATTTAATTTAAAAATGGTATAAGAAATTAAAAGAAAAGAATTAAACGCACCATATAAAAAATCATAATTCATCATATAAAAATATAATAATTAAAGTAAAAAAAAATTATTATAAAAGCTTTAATAATATAATGGTTAAATATATAAATAATTATAATTATAAAGCTTTTTATAATAAAATGAAAATAAATTGTATTAAAAAAAATGATTATTTATGGTTTAAAAGATTTAAAAGATCTTTAAAATAATTAAATTAAATTAATTATTTATTTAATAAATAAAAATAAATAAAAGCTTATCATTTAATAACACCACTTTTATTTTATTTTTTTATAATTTTTTTTATAAATAATAATAAATTATTTATTTTATATATTAAAATAATAATATTATTTTTATTTTTATTATTAATTAAATCTTTAATATCTTTTAAGATTTAATCGTTTAATTTTAATTTTTCGTTATATTTAATTCAGATCTTATAGATATTTTTAAGTAGTTTTAAATTTTTTATTATTTATTTAATTAAGTTATTAAGTAAATGACTTTATTTTTTTAAGATTTTTTTAATTATTGAGGTTTCTTTAAAAATTTGATTTAATTTTTTAATGATAATATTTAATTTTATTTATTTTATTAGTAGGGATAAAGTTGTTAGTGAATTTAAAGTAAATGATAATTATTTAATAGATAAGGATTATTTATTAATTAAAGATTATTTAAATGCTGCTTTTTTTATTATTTTAATAATGGTAAAATATGTTAATTAAAATGATGGGATCTTATAATTATATTTAATAAGCATTAATTAAATTAAGTTTGTTTTAATAAGTAAGAATTTAATTTTAATAAGTAAAATCCTGAAATTATGCTTTTTTTTATTATTATATATATATAATACTTTTAAGATTATAAGATTAAAAAGTTTAAATTTAAGAAAGTTTTAATCTTATAATTATTTATTTATTGGTATTTATTAATAATTTTTAATTATACTTTTATATTTATATAAATTTAAATTTTAAAAAGTTATTAATTAAATTTAATAGATATTAAAGTTTTAATAATTTTATTAATGTTTTATTAATTATATGGTTTATATATTTTTAAAATGAAAGTTTATTAATTTTTAAGATTATTTACATCTTATATTAAAATATTATTGTTTATTTTAAACTTATTCTTCTTATATATTTTAATATTTTTAATATTAAAAAATGTTTTAATAATTTTATTATATTTCTTAAAAATTATTTAAATGTTTACAAGACTTATAATCGATGCATATAACTTAAATATCTTATATAATAAGTATATATTACTATTATAATTGAAATTTATATTTAATATTTAATTTAAAATATTTAATATCTTTTTATTAAAATTATCAAAAGTTTATTATTTAATTATAATAAATAAATAATAATAAAAGTAATTAATATTTATATAAAACTTATTATATAATAAATAAACATAAAAATGTTATATGATTAAAAAGAAAGTAAGTAAATTATATAAAAAGTTATAAATTATAAAAATATTTAAACAATTATAAAAAAATAAGTAAATTGTATTAAAAATTAATAAATTATAAAAAAGTTACATAATCATAAAATTATAAAAAAAAGAATATTTAATAATAAATAAATGAAAAAAATATGTTCAATAAATAAAAAAAAGAAAATAAATATTATAATAATTAAAAAATAAAAATAATATACATAATTAATAAAAAAAATAATTATTATAAAAATGAAAAGTATTTTTTTATTACGTGGGTATTTAAAACATATATATTTAAAGTATATATTAATTATATAAGTGTTATAAATATATAAGTAAAAGATTAATAATTTTTTAATAATTGTTTATTATTTTAATAAAAAAATCTCGAATATTTTATTTAAGTTATATTAAATTTTTAAATCATTTAATATTAATAATTAATTTTTATCGAATATATGTATAAATTTTATAATATTTTTTATTAATAATAATTTAAGGTATTATTTATTATTTTTAAAATTATAACTTTTTTATTTAATTAAATATTTTATCATTATTTTTTTTAATTTTATTTATATATTCTTATTTAAAATTTTTAATTTTAAAAGATATAAGTTTATTATTATTAATTTTTATAAATATATGTTTAAATTTTAATTATTTATATTTAAATAAGTTTAATTAATTTAATGTTAAAAATAATTAAATAATAAATGTTATTTTATATATTTTTTAAGTTTTAAAAAATTTAATTCGTATATGAGGTTATTAATTTTTTTAATAATTATAAATAAATTGATTTTTTATTTAAATTATTTATATAAAAGTTTTTTAAGTAAATAATATTTTTTATATAATTATAAATATATTTTTAATTAATATTAAATTTTTTTATCATATTGGATTTTTATATTTATTATAATATAATTAATTATAATTTTCATTTTTTATTAATATTATTAAAATCCAACTGCATGGCCTTACTACCCCGCTACGCTATCTGTTTTAAAAAGATATAAGATAATTAATCAATAATTAATTATTTTAATAAGGTATAAGTGTGGTAGATCCCGATCTTAAAGATTTACTGAGTGTTATAACTTAACTTTTTTTAAAAATTATTATTATTATATCGTAATAAATATAAATTTTTTTATGTTTTAAAATTAATTAAATTTTTTAACATTTTTAAGATTAATAATAAAAATTTAAGTTTAAATTTAAAAATTATTTTATTAAAAGCTTTTTTAAAAATTAATGATTTAAAGTTATTAAAATTATATTATAAAATGGGAATTATATATATTTAAAGAATATTAAGTAAAGTAATAATGTAAAATCTTATCGTTATTTTAATATTTTAATTTCATCTTTCATTTTAATCATTAGTTTATAGATAATAATTAATAAAAATGGTTATTTTAATTTTTTATTATAGTTATAAAGTTTATTAAAAGGTTAATATAAATTTTCGGTTTTTATTAAAAATAATCTTTATTAAAAATTTTTAATTTATTATAAAAAATAATTTATATAATTAATTTATTTAATTTTTAATTATATAAATAATATATTTAAAAATAAAAAATATTTTTTTATTTATTTTATAAGTAATTATTATAAATGTGTTAAATTTATTATATCTGAGGATATATTTTATGGATTTAATAAAAGATTCCTTAAATAAGTTAATAATAAAGTTTATAATGATAATATAAAATGAGATAAATAATTTATTAATTAATTTAAGTTTATTAAATAATTTTTATTTATTTATTTAAACTTATAAATATAAATTATAATTTATGATATAATTTATTAATAATATTATTAGATTTTATATATTAAATTTATTTAAATTATATATTATTTTTTTAAAACCGAAATGGTATTTTTTATTATAAAATATCTTAAATAAATCTTAAATATAATCTTTAAATATATATAACCATTTTTGTATTATAATTTTAGGTAAATAATAATTTATTTTCTTTTAATTTATATTAAAATTTTTTTATTAATAAATTCTTTTTTTTATAATTTTTAAATTCTTAAATAATTTTTAATAATTTTAAGTTTATAATATATCTATTTAATAATTTCTAATAAAATTTTTTTATTATATACATTTTAATCTTAATTATATAACCATAATCTTTATTAATTTATATTAAATAATTAAAGTTATTTATAATATCATTTAATTAATTTTTTATATTATTTTTTATTTAAAATTTATCGGATTAATTAAAAATCATTGGTAATTATGATAATATATCTAAGATAAAATTCACTTATCCAAGGATATATCATATATTTAATTAAAATTATAATAAATAAGTTAACATAATTATTAACTATTAATTTAATTTAATTAAATCTATTAAACGAAAGTTCATTTAATTTATGATACTTTTAATATTTAACATTTTAAATTAAATATTAAACGTAAATTTCGATTATAATAATAATATACGCTTATCGCATAAGACATTCGAATTATATATATTAATTACAAATCTTATAAATATTTAAATAACTTTTAAAAAATATAATAAAATTATTAAAAAATTCTTTAATATTAAAAACATTAAAATATATAAAAAGAATAAGTTTAAAATAAATAATATTATTTTAATATAAAATATAAATAATTTTAAAAATTATTAAGTTTTTATTTTAAAAATATATAAATTATATAATTAATAAAATATTAATAAAGTTATTAAAATTTTAATATTTATTAACTTTAATTAATAACCTTTTAAAACTTAAATTTATATAAATATAAAAATATAATTAAAAGTTATTAATACATATTAATAAGTAAATAACTATAAAATTAAAAACTTTCTTAAATTTAAACTTTTTAATCTTATAATTTTAAAAATATTATATATATATAATAATAAAAACAGCATAATTTTAAGATTTTACTTATTAAAATTAAATTTTTATTTATTAAAATAAGTTTAATTTAATTCATATTTATTAAATATAATTATAAAATCTTATTATTTTAATAATGGTAAAATATATTAATTAAAATGATAAAAAAAATAATATTTAAATAATAAATAATTAATAAATAATTTTTATCCATTAAATAATTATTATTTATCTTAAATTTATTAATAATTTTATTTTTATTAATAAAATAAATAAAATTAAATATTATTATTAAAAAATTAAATTAAATTCTTAAAGAAATTTTAATAATTAAAAGAATCATAAAAAAATAAAATCATTTATTTAATAGTTTAATTAAATAAATAATAAAAAATTTAAAATTATTTGAAAATATTTATAAGATTTTAATTAAATATAATAAAAATTTAAAATTAAATGATTAAATCTTAAAACATATTAAAAATTTAATCGATAATAAAAATAAAAATAATATCATTACCTTAATATATAAAATAGATGGTTTATCATTATTTATAAGAAAAAAGTTATAAAAAAAGTAAAATAAAAAAAATATTATTAAGTAATAAGCTTTTACTTATTTTTATTTATTAAATAAATAACTAATTTAATTTAATCATTTAAAAGATCTTTTAAATCTCTTAAATCATAAATAATCATTTTCTTTTTTTAATACAATTCATTTTCATTTTATTATAAAAAGCTTTATATTAAATAAAATATATTTATTTATAAAATTTATAATTTATTAGTTTTTAAATTTATTAACAATAATTTTTATGGTTTTAATTTTAAGTTTAAGTTTAATTTAAATAATTTTAATTATTATAATTTTAATTTAATTAATTTTTATGATTATTAAATTAATAAAAAAAATTAAAATTATAATTAAATTAATTTTATTTTTTATATAAACCTCATTTATTATATAAGTTTTATTTATGAATATATTAATTTAAATATTTTTATTAATTGTTTTATAAAATATTTTTTTATTATTTAATATATATAATGTTAATTATAATTTTAAAAGTAATTATATTAATGTTAATTTTTTTAATTTTAAAGATAATGGTATTATTTTTTATAATAAATATAAAAGGTAGGATTAATAAAATGAATTAAATTATTAATAAGTTTTATAATATTTAAGGTTATTAAATAAATCCATTAAAAATGAAAATTTTATTATAATATATATGTTATTGTTTTTTAATATAAATAAATTATTTATTAATATTTAATTTTTTATTAAATTTATTAATTAATTTTTATAAATATAAGTAAAAAGAATTATATAATTAATTTAATTATTATATATAAGTTACAAGTTTATAAATATTTATATTTTTTTATTATTTTTATAATTTAAATGATAATAAAATAATTATTTATTATATGATATATTTTAAAATATTTTAAAAGTGTTAATAAAATTAATTTTAAAATGGTTTTTAATTTATTAAAATAATATTTAAGATTAATAGTTATTATTATTTTAATTGTATTTAATAAATGTATCATATATTATATTTATATATTATTTTAAAAAAGTTATAAAAAGTTTTATTTAATAATATTAGTTTTTATTATATTAATTATTATAATTTACTATATAAAAATAAATAAATGTATATTTTATTAATATATGTTTAAATTAATGATTTAATAATTATTTAATTTATATGATAATAATAAGTTTAAATAAAAATATTTAATATATGATAATTTTTAATGATAAAAATTTTTAGAATGGTTATTTTTATTATATATAATGTTAATTATAATGTTAATATTTTTAAAAAATTATTATATTTTTAATTAATAAAAGATGATAGTTATTATTATTATTATTATTTTAATAAAATATTAAGATTTTATATTTAAAGTAAAAAGAGATAAGTTTAATATTAAAATTAAATTATTAATTAAGTTAATTAGTTTTAAATTAATTATATTAGGATTAAATGGTTAAAAATTATTATATAAGGGATTTAAGATAAAATATAAATTTTAATCGAAATGTTTTAATTAAAAATTTAAATTAAATTATTAAAAGTTTAAATTAAATTATAAGTTTAAATTTAAATTAATATTAAAATTAAGTTTTAAAGTGAGTTAATTAAATATTAATTTTATAAGATCTGATTTGTTTTAAAAGTTAAAATTAAAATTAAAGTTAAAAAAGTAAATAAAATTTATTAATTTTTTGTTTTTATTAAAATTTATAATATTTGATATTTTTTTAATTTAATTAATAATATATAATTAATAAATAAAAAATAAAAACCTTTTAATATTTTTATTAATTAATTTAAAATATATAAATTATTATAATTTTAAAATTAAAAGTGTTTTTAAAAGATTAAAAGGAGGAATTAAATTAAAGATTAAATTTAATAAAAGTAAATGTGAATTTAAAAGATGAATAATAAAAGATGAAATTAATTAAAGTTTAATTTTTAAGGCAACCCTAAATCTGCAGTATGCCCATCACTAGATCTGCAGTAAATCCGAAAAAAGCAGGCGGTCAGCGGTTTTGCCGGGCGCCTACCTCACCAAACCACCAAGAACCACCTGTAAACGCTGGATTTCAACTTCAACTCGAATAACTTCAGTTCTAGGAGTTGTCTCAATTGATAATTTACATCGTTTGGAAGCCCTCAATTCAGCGGTTCTAGTAATATAGGTCTCGAAGCATGCATCCCAGAATAAAGGTGGCTGCGGTGCTGGCTGGCTGGCGCTGGTGTTCGCTAGCTATGACGCATCGCCCATATGGGGGACTTAGTCGTTTTTGAAAATCAGTAGAATCGCATACTACGTAGGATAGCCACTTCAATTCCTGGATGCACGCTTCGAGACCTGGTCTATTAGAATCGCTGAATTGAGCTGATTCTAGCAATGTAAATTATTAAATCTGAAACGTAGAATTGGGAAGGTTATTCAGGTTGAAGTGCGATTTTGCTATCTTGGTGGTTTGGTGAGGTATTAGCGCCGGATTTCCGCCCACCGCCTACCGCATTAGGCAATACTGCAGATCTAGGGATGGGCATACTGCAGATTTAGGGTTGCCTAATTTTTAAGGGTTAATTTTAAAATTAAAATTTAATTATAAATTAATTTATTCATTGGATTATTTATTTAATTTTATATATATTAATTAATTATTTTTTAAAATATAATTTAAGAGTTTAATTTTAAATATAATAAATTTATTTAATAAAAATGTAGGTAAGTTGTATTTAATTTTTAATATTTATAAGTAAAAAAAAAATATAAGTAAATATATGTGATTTAAAAGTTTTAATCTTTTAAATTTAAAGTAAATTAAGATTATTTTAAAAGAAAATAACTATTTAATAATAATTTTTTATCTTATATTAATTAAATGGATTTAAAAATTAAAAAAAAATATGATGTAAAAAAAATAAAATAATATAATATTTTATTTTAAAATAAATAATATTATGATTTTTAAATTTTAATAAATAAATTAAAAAAATTTAATAAGTTTTAATTAGTTATAATAAGAATGTTAGATTTAAAAATATAAATTTAAAGGGGATTTAAGAGGTTTAAGAAAGGTTAAAAATTTAAAAGTTTAAATGATAAAATAATAAGATTAAATTATATAATCTTATAAAATAATTAATTTAATTAAAATTATGTTTTAAATAAAAAGATGTGAAAAATATTATTTTTATTAATTAAGTTAAAAATAATAAAATAAAAAAGTAATAAAAAAAGTAAAGTGATTAAATATAAAGCTTTTTATAATAAAATAAAAATAAATTATATTAAAAAAAATTAATTATTTATAATTAAAAATCTAAAAATCTTTTAAACGATCGGGTTAAATTAATTATTCATTTAATAAATAAAAATAAATAAAAACTTATTAATAATATTTATTTTATTTTTAATAAAAAAAATTTATATTATAGTTTTATAATATAATATAAGTATATATATAATTTAAAATAAAATTAAGATAATAAATTATAATAAAATTATTAAAGGAATTAAAAAATAAATATAAAAAAAAAGAATAATCATAGTTATTATATTATTATTATATAAAATCTTAAAAGTAAAAATACATGAATACATTATATACTTATTATATTATAAGGATAAATTTAAAATAATTTTATTAACATTTAATTTATATCTTTTTATAATATTATTAAAAGAGATTTTTAAATTAATTAAAATGTAAATAAATGATATATTTAAATTATTTAATAAAAAATTTAATAATAAAAAATAAAATATTCTTAAATATAAAAACCTTGATAATCTTTAATGAGTATATAATAATTAAAAAAACAGAAAATAAAAATATATATTTTAAATAAAAAAAGTAAAAAAAAAGATCGAAATGATAAAAATTAATAATAATAATAAATCTAATAAATTTATTAAGTAAAAAATTAAAGTTAAAGTTAAAAAAATAAATAAGATTTATTAATTTTTTATCTTTATTAAAATTTATAATGTCTGGTATTTCTTTAATTTAATTAATAATATATAGTTAATAAATAAAAAATAAAAGCTTTTTAATGTTTTTATTAATTAACTTAAAACGTATAAATTATTATAATTTTAAAATTAAAAGTGTCCTTAAAAAACTAAAAAAAAGAGTTAAATTAAAGATTAATTTTAATAAAAATAAATGTAAATTTAAAGGATTAATAATAAAAGATAAAATTAATTAAAATTTAATTTTTAAAGATTAATTTTAAAATTAAATTTTAATTATAAATTAATTTATTTATTAAATTATTTGTTTAACCTTATATATATCGATTAATTATTTTTTAAAATATAATTTAAGAATTTAATTTTAAGTATAATAAATTTATTTAATAAAAATATAAATAAGTTATATTTAATTTTTAATATTTATAAATAAAAAAAGGACATAAGTAAATATATATATTTTAAAAATTTCGATCTTTTAAATTTAAAATAAATTAAAGTTATTTTAAAAGAAAATAATTGTTTAATAATAGTTTTTCATTTTAGACCGGTTAAATAAACCCGAAAATTAAAAGGAGTATATGATTTAAAAAAAAATGAAATAATATAATATCTTATTTTAAAATAAATAATATTATAATTTTTAAATCTTAATAAATGAATTAAAAAACTTCAATAAATTTTAATTAATTATGATTAAAATATTAAATTTAAAGATATAAATTTAAGAAAAATCTAAAAAGTTTAAAAGAAATTAAAGATTTAAAAGCTTAAATAATAAAATAATAAGATTAAGTTATATAATCTTATAAAATAATTGATTTAATTAAAATTATATTTTAAATAAAAAAATGTTAAAAATATTACTTTTATTAATTAAGTTAAAAATAATAAGATAAAAAAGTAATAAAAAATGAAGTTATTAAATATAAAATTTTTTATAATAAAATAAAAATGAGTTATATTAAGAAAAAAAATGATTATTTATAATTTAAAAGATTTAAAAAATTTTTAAATAATTAAGTTAAATTAACTATTTATTTAATAAGTAAAAATAAATAAAAGCTTATTAAATTATTTTAATATAAAAAAATAATAAAGTATTTAAAAAAAGAACTTAAATGATCGATTAAAAATTTATTAATATTTAAAAAAAAATATATAATTTTTATAGTATTTATATTTAAGATATTTAAGTTTTAAAATGTTTAAAGTTTTAACGTATTATATTAAAAATATAAGAGAAAAAAAATGCCGAAAATTAAATGTACGGATTAAGTAATCATGTATGTTAAATCAGTTATTTCGAAGTGTTTATTTAAATAATAATTATTATATTTATTTTAAAAAATATTTTTTTATAAAATAAATTATAATAAAATGAAATATTTATTAATAATTAAAAATAAATATAATAAAATATTTTTTATTTATTTCATTAAAAATAAATTAAGTTTTATTTTATTAAAAATTTTATATTTATAAGATTTATAATCATAATATAATAATAATTTATTAATAATAAAAAAATTATATTAAATATAAATTATAAATTATAAATTATAAATTATAAATATAAATATAAATATAAATATAAATATAATTATAAATATAAATATAAATATAAATATAAATATAAATATAAATATAAATATAAATCTAAATTTAAATTATAAGTTTTTATTTAATATTATAAAAAAACTTATAAATATTATTAAATATATAAAATAAAAGTTTATAAATAAAAGTTTAAAAATATTATTAAAAGTTAATTTATTATTAAAATTAAAATTAAAAAAATATTTAAGTAATGATTTATTTAATAAACATAAGTTTTTATTAAAAAATTTATATTTATAATTTTATAAAAATGTTATAATTATAATTTAAATAATATTTTAAATATTATATCTTTAAAATTATTAAATTATTAATAAATGATTTATGTTTTAATTGAAATAATATTTATATTTATAATTATAAAGCTTATCTTTTAAAATTAAAACGTTATATAAGTATAAAAAATAACCGAATAATATTTAAAATAACGTTTAAAACTTATATAAAGTATTTAATAAAATATCATGTTAATAATTTATATTATATATAAGTATTTAAATTAAACATAATTACATTAAATAAAAGTATTAAATTTAATAAATAAAAAATAATAAATATAAAATTATTAAAATTATCCTCGTAAAAATTAATTAAGTAAATATTATAAGTATATTTAATATAAGTTTATTTTAAAACTTTAATAATATATTTAAAAATTTTAAATATTATAATATTATTTTTAAATTTTAAAAAATATTAAATAATAATAAATATATATAAATTAAAGTTTTATTTAAAATAAAAGTATATAAGTTATTTTAAATTATTATATATAAATATGATTATTAATTTATATTATTTAAAATGATTATAAATGTTAAAAACTTACGAAAAAATAAATTATTTATTTAAAAATTATTATTTTTTATATAAAATAATTATATAAAATAATTATATAAAATAAATTAAAAATATATGATATATTTAATTATAAGTAATTTTAATTTTTTTAAAAAATATATTATAATTAAACTTTTATAAAATTAATATTATATATTTATAATATTAATAAAATATTATAAATATAAAAGTATTATATTTTTAAAAAAACGATTTTAAATTTATAATGTGACTTTTTTTAAATTTATAATAAAATTTAAAAAAAACAAGTGGTTAATGTTTTTATTAAATGCTTATTTTATTAAACCATTTAAATAATTAAATTTCAATTTTAACTTAAATAATTTTATTATTTTAAATGACGTTAATTAATAATTTACATTATTTAAAAGCTTTTAATTTAATGATTTTAATAATATAAGTTTTAAAACTTATATTTTAAAATTAAACTGGTTATTATTAATTAAAGTTTTAATTAATTAATATTAATTAATTTTAACTGCCGTTAATTATTAATAATTAAAGCTTAACGCTTATACGAGGGACTTAATCGTTTTTAAAAATTAATAAAATTACATATTATATAATATAATCATTTTAAATTTAAAATATATTATTTAAAACTTATATTAATATAACCATTTAATTAAATTAATTTTAATTATGTAAATTATTAAATTTAAAATATAAAAATGTTAAAATTATTAAAATTAAAATGTGATTTAATTATTTTAATCATTTAATAAAGTATTAACACCGGATTTTCACTTATTATTTATCGTATTAAAAAATATTATAAATTTAAAAATGGATGTATTATAAATTTAAAGTTGCTTTTTTAAAAATACTTATATATTTTTATTTAAAAAAATTTTATATTACTTTTAAATTAAATTATTAAAATATAACTTATAATAAATTATAAAATATATTATTTAATAATATTTAAATTATATTATATATATATATATTAAAATATATAATTTTATTTTATTTAATTATAATAAATTAATTTTTAATTTAATTAATTTTAATTTTAATTATATAATTATAAAAATATAAAAATATAAATTAATATTTATAAATTTATTTTATTTATAATATAATAAAATAAAATTAACTTTTTATTATATTAAATCGTATTTATTAAAATCCGTATAATAATATAAAAGTTAAATCATATATATATAAAATGTATTAAAATATTTAAGTTTAAATTTAAAAAAAATTTAAATTATATAATAAATTTATAAATACGTATAAACCATTTAATTTTTATTATTAAAATTATAATATAATTATTATAATTATAATAATTAATTATTAATGTAATTACATGTTTATAACACCACGTTTTAATAATATTAAAAAATTAATATTAAACCGAAGATAATATTATTATATTAAATTTTAATAAACCGGTTTTTTAATTTTTTTTATTTTTTATTAATATTTTATAAATACTTTTTATTTAAATTTATTTTTTTTATTATTTAATAAACTTTTTTCATATATAATTTAATTAATAAAAAAATCGAAAAAATCGAAAAAATTTTATATATTAAAACGTAATATTATAAACATATAATTACGTTAATAATTAATTATTATAATTATAATAATTATGTTATAATTTTAATAATAAAAATTAAATAATTTATACACACTTATAAATTTATTATATAATTTAATTTTATAATTATAAATTTTTTATAAAAATTTAAGTTTAAATATTTTAATATATTTTATATATATATAATTTAACTTTTATATTATTATTTAAATTTTAATATTATAAATTATAATTATTTTATTTATTAAAACTTTTTTTTAATATAATAGTTTATTATTTTATGACTTTTTACTCGGCGTTTTTAAACGTTCACATAATGTGTGAGGCTTTTTATAATTTTCGTTTATACACTGTCCACATTATCTTATAGCCGTACTTAACTTAATGGAATACAACGAACCGTGGTGCAGTTTAGTAAATTATTAAATGCAGCCTGGTTATAAGCTGTTAAGCTTTGGTCCATCGGGCCGGGATGAAAAGGTTGGTAGATGCTGTTTTAACAGATTAAGTCGTATGAATCATTACCAACTAATGATCTAATCCCATTATTATCGTTTCCCTTCTTAGCTAAGCTAACACTGTTCAGAAATATTCCTCGAAGTTTTAAGCTATTTATCATGGTATTTACCTACTTACAATACTACTATAGTGGCTAATCGTGTTATGTTCATAAGGGGCAAGCTTTTGCCGTGATAGAAGTCCATGGTCCGAGTTGGAAATGAGTTGAGGTTCCTTGTGCAACCACGGAGTTACTTAATAGGCTTGTTCGTCTGCCTCGTAATATGGTAAGTCTTAAATTGACTAATAATAAAAGATATCTATAAATGTATTATCAATAAATTGACTATGTCGTCTATATCCTTAAGTATCAACCAGGACCTTGTATTGATATATAAGTTAATCGCTTTCTTTGATATATTGCTTCTAATTTCTTGTGGCCATGCTTAGATATTGTAGTCCTTCGATACTCTGTGCCAAAGCCACATCTTGAATTTACGCAACGCAGTAATCATGAGTCCAGCTAATCAGTAGAGTTTATTCGGAATCCGTTCGGATTATATCTTAAGACGACGAAGTCAGTTCGATATGGATCCTCCTACGTATACCGTTCATGTTATTGTTTCGTTAGCCTTGCCCGTAGACAAGGCTACGGTCTGATTTGAGCTCATGGGAATTCACAAACAAGCAATGGAAGGATAGTCGTGGTGTGATTAAAACGTGGGTGTCCTGCATTCTATGAGATTGGCCAGTCACCATAACATTGAAAAGGTTTCGTATCGAGTATCAACAAACAATATGATTGGACATGTAAAATCTCCAATGTCAAGTGAAGACAAATTGGCTAGCCATATTAGTCCTACAGTTGAAAGATAGCCCATGAGAGTTTGGTGTATGACTATAGCGATCGCCCGATCCTCTGGTAACGGCATCGAGCCTCGTTCAGCAGGATTCAATATCCTGGTATGTATAAGCAACTCGAGGTTCTCGCCAACTTGCGGACAACTCGGCCCTAGAGGAGAAATTTCTCCTTAGTCAAGATAAGACTATGCCATTTCAATACTACCATATCATTTCTCATCCATGTCCTCGTCAATCATCCCATTATCTTATCTCTACCTAGGATCATGATGTTGCTCATACAGAGCGACTCATTGAAAGCTCATTTGGCGTGTATCAAACGAATTAAACAAATAATGCAACAGCTCCGTTGTATCTGTAGAAGCATGCGGACCTGATTGTCGTGTACTACATATTTTGCAGGTGTATATATACCGGCACACATCGCGGCATGCTGTTCGTCGCATATGTAAACGATGTATACTGGACCAACAACACATCATAGGCTGATCGAGTTTCTTCAACAGTGTATCTGCCGTCCATTACGTACTTATTCGGCTACTTGTGGTGTCAGAGTTACGTTAGTGTTACACTTCTTCGTCTCAGCCATATTACGTTATAGGAGGTTTATGTTTGTTCACACAATCTATCGTAATATATTCTGTTATGGCAATCTCTTTGATATTTGACCGCGCGATAGCTTGGGACACTTCGTGCATCTCGAGGGTGATTCTGATCTATCCAGCCTAACTCCGAGGATGCTATGTTGATACACAGCAATGAGACTCATCGTTTGGATCATGGAGTTGTTTAAACGCATGAGAAGTGCATATCATCTATTATATCTGAATAAGAGGCCCCCCTCCTCCCTTAAGTACCGCTTGGTTGAAAACCGAATTCAAGCTCAAGTATAAGATGCTTCATAAACTACTTATGAGGCAGTCTAGTTTATCAGAACTGTACAAGGTGTAATATATTTAAATTATCCGTATTGGAACTTCAGCGTACAACAATTAAAAGTATTGGGACATTATGGAATACCGATTCCTCAAATTTCCACGTGAAAGTATCTTCATGTATATAAATATTCTTTAGTGTTGCATGATCTCGCTGAGCGAATAGATTTCATACATAGTGAGTATATAATTTACATGTGTTGATCTCGTTATTTGTCTACATATGGACACGTCGATATATCTTCACTTTTTCAAAGTTGCCTTGACAGAATATAACTAGATCAAAGCATCAGGTTTATCATCTCACATAGTATATATACTTAGAGAAGAACCTCATAGCCCGCACGGGTCGCAAAGCGTAATACTTGAATATCTACACCATTGATATGCTAAGCCGCACCAATGTAAGGAAATGTCCGAGCTATACTTTATCTTCCTGCCTTCTCATATCCTTTGCTCAAAGTCGAGTTCCGAAAAATCTACACAGAACATACGTAAACGACACGGGAACTGAAACGTCACCCTGCCATAGATATTTATTTCAAGACATCTCCACGAAGCATATTCCACGGAATTGCCATGATACTGTACACTCTACCAAAGATATCGCCCCCTGACAATGATGAATTAATGACCACTCCACATGCAGTATTAGCCCAGCAGCATCTTGCGGGGATCCTCAATGTATTCCTTGATCTTTACTAGGAACTGAACGGCTTCCCGGCCATCCAGGAGACGGTGGTCGTAGGTCAATGCAAGGTACATCATGGGTCGGATCTCGATCTTGCCGTTGACAGCGACGGGCCTATCCTTGATAGCATGGAGACCTAGCACAGCGCTCTGAGGGAGGTTGATGATAGGGGTACCCATGAGCGAACCGAATACGCCTCCGTTGCTGATGGTGAAAGTACCACCTGCCATGTCCTCAATAGTCAGCTTACCGTCACGAGCCTTGCGGCCCATATCCGCGATGGCCTTCTCGATTCCGACCATATCCATCGACTCAGCGTTGCGGACGACGGGAGTGACTAGACCCTTCTCGGTAGCAACAGCCACACTGATGTCGACATAGTCTCGGTATACGATGGTGTCGCCACCGTTCTCCCCCTCGATCGAGGCGTTGACAGCGGGAATGTCTCGCATCGCCAGAACACTTGCGCGTGAGAATGCGCTCATGAAGCCAAGTTTGACTCCGGTCTTCTTAAGAACCTCCTCCTTGTACAGCTTGCGGAACTCCATCAAAGATGACATGTCGACCTCGTTGAAGGTCGTCAACGACGCAGCCGTGTTCTGCGACTGCTTCAGCCGCTCGGCAATCCGCAGGCGCATGCGGTTCATCTTAACACGACGCTCTTCTCGGCTTCCTAAGACGGGACCAGTGCTGGTCTGGGCATCCTTTGCGGGTTGTTGTTTCGGGGTAGACTCCTTCTTGGGCTCGGGCGGAGGCTGAGGTTTAGGCGTTTCCTGCTTCGGTTCAGGTTTTGACTCGGGTTGAGGTGTTTCTGGCTTGTTTTCTCCCTCCGCAGGTGCAGGTTTAGCCTCCGTGGAAGCTTCCTCTTTGCTCGATGACTCCTGGGCCCCCTCAGATTTCTCACCTCCCTCCGGTGCGGCACCCGGCTCAATCTTTGCAATCTCTTGGTCGACGGTCACCGTATCCTCTTCGTTGGCGAGAAGCTCTTTGAGTACTCCCGCTTCGGGGGCGTTGACAGCAACGTCAATCTGCGGGTGCACACATCAGAATCACGAGACTATAGGGCATAGACGACAAGCGCATTAATTCTAATATCGTATATCGATTACCTTGTCTGTTTCGATTGTTGCGATCTCCTCGTCCAGCTCGACGTAGTCGCCAACTTTTTTGTTCCATTGCTTCAGCGTACCCTCGGTGATGGATTCGGCCATCTGCGGGACTTTGACGACAGTGTGGGCGTAGGTGCGAACCTGGGTCATGAGGAGAGGTAAGGGGATGGTCCCTCGTAGGGGCTGCTGCTGCAGCGGCCGGCGTATGACCCGCGCCGCTGTTTGAAGCCGTCTTGACATCATGGTGAAGGGTAAAATCTAGTTGGCGCGAAAGAAGAAAAGAGTCGGCAAGGCTCGGCAAATCTTTGGCAATGCAATGCAGATGACGACAAGGGGCCGGGAATAAGAACTAGACAGTGACCCTGAATCAGAATATGTATGTAAGAAAAAGGATTTCTTCTTTCCTGCCAAAGCCTGCAAGGGCAAGAAAAGTCGATGATGTATTATCCGTGTCTCGGTTCAAGTGTTCAGGTTTGGGGAGAGAGTCCAAAAAAATTAATTCCCATGTTTCCGGCAGAAGCTCTGGGTTTTTTTCTCCCGTTTTTCGTTGCGGCTTCCTCTAAGGAAATGTACGGAGCACTTGCACCTACAAGTACCCGGGCATTTGCTAATTGCTAGGTATTCTGTCTACGGGTCCCAGTATTTCGCGTCGGAAATGAAACTACCGATTGTATACAGCTTGTTTCCAAGTTCTCCAGTTGCTTTTCTTAGGCAAGGTAGGGTAGCTACCTGGTACCTCCTGACCTCTAGGGCCACATACATCAATAGTAAGTAGTACATAGTACCGTTTCAATACGTATGTACCGAGGTTATGTACGGAGTACTGCACCCGTCCTTTTTTTTATCCTGCTGAATGATGGTAAACGTGCTGTAACAAGATCCTGGGCGAAGTACCACGGTACATCGAGAGGGAAAAATGACGTTCCGCTCCGGGATACATTTAGGTGGAGCCTGTAGCCCATGTCCGAAGTGGACCAGAACCTTGCTTACCTACATTTTTAGGGAATTGGCGAGTTCCAATTGACTGCGTGGGATTTCAAACGCCTTCCTGAATAACACCCACACTTGCAACTCGATTCCGACAACTGTATATAGAAGTCGGTCGACCACCTCTATTCTCGGCAATCACTACACGTCAACGGTATCTACTGCTGCCGGAACCATTGGCATAGGGCCGTGGATGTGGATATCGCGATCGGCCTAGGCGCCTAGCATTGAGTAAAAGCCCTCACCATGTCGAACCGGCAAGCGGCGCTGTGAGTTCAATTGAGGGTGCTACGGACTTTGCCTTTGCTAATACAGCTTCAATATAGATCCCTTTACCGACGCTCATTAAAACTGGCCCTTGACTGGGCTGTCCACCGAAGCTTATGGCGCGGCCAAGCTCTCTATATTAGATCCCTCTTCGAAGCGAACCGAAACGTGACGGATACAAGGAAACAAAGGGTATGGGTGCCTTCTGCGATTCTCATGGATATTCTGGAGAACCATTGACTGAATATCCTTTCCCTGCAGGCATTACTTAGCGAGACAGAGAAGCTATTGCAGACATGGAAGCATCCTGATCCATACTGCCACCCTACGGCTCCGGGAGGTATGTTATAACTTGTCAAGGCTAGCCTGCTTTGTAGGGTGTATATTGACAATTCAATTAGGATCTAAATACGAAAGAAATCTGCCAGTACACAACACCGATCGTGAGTTCCAATACCTATTGTACCGACTAGCTTCTAGTTATACTGATTCCTCCCATAGCTCCACCGCGACTTAAGTTTTAAAGATACTAGAGGGGGAATGGTGGATACTGGTCTGTATATACCTAGATAGACTGGTATGTAGAAAACTACAGACATGAGACTTGAAAAATGGCACTGCTCGCTGGCATGCTTCTAGTCAGTGGGCTTAAGACGTGATCCTCACGGCTACATTGGATATTTGAAATTAATTGACAGCATAAGTAGCCCTTTAAAATTCGTGTAATTATATCGTGACATATAATGTAATATGGATCATCTCTCTTCAACATGTTATAGATAGCTTGTTGACATGTCATTACAACATCCAATAGTAGATCAGTCACCAGGGAGAGCTGGCAGTAGAAGAATAATGAATCAATAGACCTTTCACGCTGCAATTATCATCATGAAGACTTAAAAGATTATTGTTCAGAAAGTATTCTCATTCGTGTCCATTACTCAATGGATTATGCCGGTAATGTACAACCCTAACGTGTGAAAATCAAACCGTGCCCAGCCGTGACCCCGTGGTTCATAAAACGTCCCAAACGACCAACTAGAAAACAGAAAATGACCCCATTTACAGCTCTTGACTGGCGTTCTTGCCAGGCTTGCCGGTCTTCTTGGGAAGCAGGTCTAGAAGGATTAATGTTAGACATGAGCAAATTGGAAAGGTATGCAATGGACTTACTCTGGTGAATGTTGGGTAGGACACCACCTTGGGCGATGGTGACGTGACCAAGGAGCTTGTTCAACTCCTCGTCATTTCGGATGGCGAGTTGAAGATGACGGGGGATGATACGGGTCTTCTTGTTGTCACGGGCGGCGTTGCCAGCCAACTCGAGAATCTCAGCAGCGAGGTACTCAAGAACGGCAGCGAGGTAGACGGGAGCACCTAATGATACATTAGAATATAGGACAGGAATGGAAATGAATGTGATGCGACTCACCAGCACCAACACGCTGAGCGTAGTTGCCCTTGCGGAGAAGACGGTGAACACGACCGACGGGGAAAGCCAGACCGGCCTTGGAAGATCGGCTGAAAGACATGTTAGCATCATGTAGGATTCGAGAAGTGGTTGGAGGCTAGAGGCTGGAGTAAAGCGCGTCAAGTTTTGGAGGGTTGGAATGCCCAGCCAAGTTGACGCGATTTTGTGGCAGGTAATGAAGAGTGACTTACGATTGCGCGTTCTTGGAACCGCTGGCCTTGCCGCCGGATTTGCCGCCTCCAGTCATCTTGATGGTTGATGTGAAAGATTTGGGTTTGGTTTAGAAAGTAAGTCGAAAATTGATGCTACTAAGAGCGTGTAGTTTCGTGAAGATGCTTGTTTGACGGTGGTCGGCGATGTTGATACAGGAAGATGGAAATGGGAGAAGTGGTTGAAGGTTGGTGGGGGAGAGCCAGTTTAAGTAGGAACCAGTCGCGTTCTGAAATCACAATCACCGATCACCAAAAAATCAGGTGGGTCTAGAGGCTAGTCCGCATTGGGCTGAGTTTTGGGGGAGCTGCGGGCTCGGCAAAAAAATAAATAACAGTGAACGGTAGCTACTGTATGCAAAGAATAAATCTGGTAGCAAGCACAGGCCCTTGCGCTAAACCTATCTAGGGGACACACAGTATTCACCACCGATTAACCAATTACGTGCTTTCCATCAAAATCATTTAATAGTGCATGTGCAGCCTGATTTAATTTTGACTGCCAGTGCCAGTGGCATCCATTGTATTGATATTGAATTCTAATGCGCGAATGCCAACGTGTAAACAATTGCCTGCTCCTACTCGATTTATTTCATTTGATTTTCTTTTCTTGCCTGTTTACTTCTATGATTCTTCAACCCATTCTGACTGGGCTTGTTATCCTGATTCTTTCCTTACACAGGATCTGCAAATTCTCAAAATCAATAGTAGCTATCAGCAAAATCTATTCGACTTCGTTTACACTATTTTTGATGGACGACATTACACAGTAGTTTCAAGTCTTAAGTTGCCTTGCGCCTTGGATTTTCGTACATTCGGCGCTGTTCATTCTATTTATTATGGGTTTAATTAATCAATGCCTATTTGCATGGTAGCTACAAGTGACTGAGATGGCTTAAAATACACAGTAGAACTTCATATTCCTCCTTATTTTGTACACATTACCGGACGGTATAGAAAACCGGACGCGAATGTAATCAAATCGGAGCCGATACTACGGGGAACACGGTATCCCGCAAGTCTAGTACCTGAGTGCAGTCACGGATCGTATGGAGCTGTAAGAGAACCGGAACTTGAGATAACTCCGGAGCTTCTGTGGACCCACGGGACTGTCTGCAAATGCCGTGCCTGTGAGTCTGTTCTACCGGTGTCCGTTGATACTGAGGGCCGTCTATACTGTGATCAGATCGGTCAGATATGCGGGCTGCAGGATACGGACTGAAGTGGGGGACATAATGCAGGGCGATAGCAGATACTAGGTAGGTACACATTGGGAATATTGAAATGGTTAGAGGGAGGCAAGTACTAGACAAGTAAAAAATCCAAAATTGATATCGTCTAAATTATTTGATTGGCTGGAACCTGCATCGATTTTTGAACTATTTCCCCTTTCGTCATTGTTTTGGGGTATTTTGATTTTGGGGAACAGCAGTAAAGTGCCAGGCTGGTTGAATTCCATCGACATACTGTGCATTGTTGCGAGAAAGGCCTGTGCGTCAAACGCGTAACAGCTTCTAGCGCGTCTAACAGGGCTAATGTGCTAGAAGGTGGGGCACAGGTGGACCTTATCAGGGTAGGTACTAGTGGATGTACCGTTTTTTTGAACTGCCATCTTTTTTTACGTGCAACCG
Source organism: Hypomontagnella monticulosa (assembly GCA_902825475.1). Classification (NCBI taxonomy): domain Eukaryota; kingdom Fungi; phylum Ascomycota; class Sordariomycetes; order Xylariales; family Hypoxylaceae; genus Hypomontagnella; species Hypomontagnella monticulosa. The sequence goes on from CADEBF010000008.1 coordinate 2,821,922, forward strand.
CGTTGCACAGAGCAAGATCAATCAGTCAAACCTTACGAGGTCAAATCAGTAATCGCGCTAGCGCCCGCAGGCAATACATAAAGCAGCACCCACCCACCACCTTTTCTCCGTCAAACAACTTTTGATTTCTCTCCCCCAACTCCATCCCAAATCTTCTTCTATCAACGCAACAGGCATTCAGAATTTTTCAATTCTTGCATCTCAACCAAACATCTTACGAACCAAATCACTAAGTTCACCAACCCAACCAAATCAATCAAGATGCCTCCGAAAGCCGCCGACAAGAAGCCCGCTGCCTCCAAGGCTCCCGCAACCGCCCAGAAGGCTCCGGAGAAGAAGGATGCTGGCAAGAAGACCGCCGCCACTGGTGACAAGAAGAAGCGCACCAAGGCCCGCAAGGAGACCTACTCCTCCTACATCTACAAGGGTAAGTCGCAACACCTTAGCAGATTTGACGCGCCATTTGGCTATTGACGCGTCTTGATCCCAATCACGCTTCATATCGTGTTTATCATACTAACTTGTCAATAGTCCTGAAGCAGGTCCACCCTGACACTGGTATCTCCAACCGTGCCATGTCTATCCTGAACTCCTTCGTCAACGGTTAGTAATCCATTAATTTGTCACTAGCTTTCAATGAGTTCCGTATCTAACTTCGATATCAGACATCTTCGAGCGAGTTGCCACTGAGGCTTCCAAGCTGGCTGCCTACAACAAGAAGTCCACCATCTCTTCCCGAGAGATCCAGACCTCAGTTCGCCTGATCCTACCCGGTGAGCTCGCCAAGCACGCCGTCTCTGAAGGTACCAAGGCGGTCACCAAGTACTCATCATCCACGAAATAAGTGCTTGGTTTTCTGCGATCTGGTTTCTCTTTGGGCATGGGACTTTTTATTCGCTTTGGCATGATGACGAGACTCGGCCAAGGCTTGATTTGCAAGTCCCCAATTACGGGAGTCTCATAATGCGTTACGGATGGTTTGCTTTTTAAGGGGGCAATGTCTTCGCACAACACGGTCTGGGGTTTGCGGTTGTACAATACATTTTCCCGATAGGGCTTCGGAATGAATCTGCATATGAACAAACACTTTAATCTGATACTGAATCGTGAATGACGTGATGATCTTGACTTGCTGTTGACTGCGGGCCATTTGCTGTGTATTTCACATTGGATGTCATACTGCCAGAATATCTAGCACAGTTCGACAAGCCAACAAATGAGGCTGGTTGAGATGGCTCCGCGCATAGTATACGATATAATACGTGCATGTTTTGAGATATCGCCAATTAATTTTCATAGCCGGCTCAACACTTCATCGAGTCAATAAGGTGCATTTTTCTATTCATAAAATGTCTACTGACTACCGACCTCTCAGGGCCTCTCGGGGTGGCTAGATGCTATAAACTATGATATAGACCGTCTAGCTACTATGCTGGAAGCTCGAATTCGTATCGCGACAGCAGCTACGCCTTAGAGTCCTGGTCTTTCCCCATGCCATAGTGTTCTAATAGATAGTGAGTTAGAGACTGGTTAGTAGGATGTCTAGGCATCGCCAAGTCCTGCTTTGGATTTCTTGACCACATGCGTGATAGGTACCATTATGCCTTTATTCTCGCCGGTTCCGAGGGCCATTCCCTTGGACCATCCCATTTTCTCTAACATGGCTCTTCCCCTATTTTCAGTGCCTATCTCTGTGGCGTGTTGACCGACAATATCGCCGTCTCGGTATGTTAGCGAGCTCTTGAAGCGCGACTTACCACTCTTTGCTTCAGCTCGCTTGAGTATTCTGGTCTGGTTCACTATCTCATCGTCTACATCGACGCGAGGGAACCATGTTTGCTTGATACGACCAAACGTTCTGTCGAAGATGACCTGGTCGAACGGAAGTGTTGCTTTGGAACGATATAGGACCGGATATCTGTCTTTACCCTTGCCCGCCGACTGAGACTTGAGCTTGAATTTGTTGGCTAAGGCATGGATGGTCTTGCGAGTACTCTTGTCAAATGGGGGCAGAATCATTCTAGAGTATGTTAGCATGCCTTTATGCACCAGATGACAACCCGTACTAGGTGACTTACTGTTCTCGGGAGCCGAGAAGGAAGGCTTCAAGCTCATTGGCAAGGTCATCTAGGGACATGCCTCCGGCATACTTAATTCGAATATCATCGGGATTGGCGTTTTTGCCTAATAGTCCCTGTGATCGAAGTTCCTCGCGAGCCTTCTTCTTCTCGGCCTTCTTCAAGCGGTCTTTCTGCCATGTTGACTTCATGGCCTCTTCGAGTTCAGAGTCTGAGATATCGAATGCTGGCGGTCCATTCTTACGGTTGAAGTTGTTAAGGCTAGGTCGATGCCAGTCCATTAGATCTAATTCGTCAAATGCGTTCGCCATTTGTGTCGCGCTTGGATATTGACCCTTCTTCTGGATTATTTTTGCCGTTTTCGAGTCGCCTTTTCTCTTGCGACGGGGAGCTTTGGGGCGCTCCAGTGACCCATCATCGGAAACTTGACCATCAAAAAGCACAATGTCGTCACCACCAATCCCTAACTCCTCCTGCTTAGCGAGGATGCGTGCTATACGTTCATCCTCTACCTCGATGCGACGTTGTTGAGTCTCTTCGTCGGTTTCGTCCGCCGAGTCATGGCCCGAGCTATCTTCGCTAGAGACTTCACCGGGAATTGCGTCGCTATCGGTACCACCAAGGTCTCTTAGTACGCTAAAGGCGTGGGATCCAACCCCTATATGCTCAGCTTCTTCGTCGTCATCCTCCTCCCAATCTTGAATGTTGGCCATGTAATCTGCAATCATAGCGGCCTCCTCGTCGGATGCGGCCGTTCGTCTTACTTTACGCTGTTTGCCACGCCGTCTAGGCTTAGAACCGAGGGATATATACTCGCTTGTCTCGGTGCTATTATATGGCTTAGGCGTTTCTTGATGAAGAGTCTCTTCGACAACTCGTAACTGGAGGTCTAGCTCATGAAGTTTTAACGAGTCGGGTTTGATATCGGCTTGCTTAGATTTGGTGGAAGCTTGCAGTTGACGACTGCGATCTCTCCCCTTAAACAATATAACTTCGTCACTAGATTCCCCACTGTGATCCGATCCGGAATCTGATAAATTTCCAGACCTGTGCGCTGACGCTTGGTCGGGAAGACCTTGCGTAAGGGACTCGGAGGCCGACCGTGCATCATCACGAGGCATTTCTTCATCGGAAAATGAATGCGAAATATGGCCTTCGGATGGAAATACCTCCAAAATAGGAATTATAGCAGGAGCTGAGGACTCTCCGGTAGAAGGCTCAGCTTCTTGATCTTTGTTTTCTGCGGTGAGTTGGACGTTAAGGTCCTTTAAAGGGTCCATAAGGCCGGCACTAATGAAGGTGACGGGCTTATATCTCAGTTTGGCATCACGTCCAAACGCTCCGCGACGATTGTATGCCGTGTTCCTAGCTTCTTCGGCGAGTGTATAGCCTTGTAAATGATTAGACTTATGATGAGTGAAACTAAGGACGGGCTAGGTACCGTGGGCATGTGTAAAGCCTCTAGAAGCCGACGACGAATTGTTGCCACTATATTCTTCCGAGGGGCTTCCAAACAGGGCGCCTTTGCGACGGGGGAATCGCTGGCCCTTAAATCGAGGGCCCGCGCCCTTTTTATTCTTGGCCATGCCGGTATTGGAAATATAGACGTTTGATCCTGTTATTGGATATGACAAGAGTGAGAATCGGAATCTTGAAGATTCAATATTATTTGGGCGATGAAAAGGTCTAGGTAATCAGACTGCGAAGAAAACGAAATGGCAATCTGATGACGATAATGTGGACCTGGACCTGGACCTGGACTTAAACATCCATGAATCTCCAGTGCGGAAACCCGAAGCGGCTCTAAACCGTCGCAACTTTGATAAGATAAAAGAGAAAATATAAAAAATCGGACGTCGCCTTCAAGAATGATGAACCTCTTTCGTGACTGCACATAAAGAATTCATTAAGCTGGGAAATGTCTACTTGCATATCCACATGTATGGATATCATTGATCTTTCTAGCCTTATGTAAGCTTGAGGTGGTTAAGGTCTATTAGTCCTCGGGTAGTAGCAGTTGTACCTTCGCAATATTTATTAACATCTACCTGGGCATCGAATTTCCTCCAGTACTAATTATGTTATATATGTAATAGTACTTGCCTACTCATGGCGTCTATTCTTGTACAAATATTTAAACATTGAACGGGCGGGCGGCGCTGACCAAGTACTAGGTAGATAAGGTTCCTATTTGTTCATGCTCCCTTATCGATTTTATCGATAAATATTCATTCCCATGAGCTTGTCACAAGGCACCATTTACAAGTTCAACTTCAACCTTGGAAGTGCTCCGCTCAGCCCCTCCCCCCGCTTAGCCGCTAGTAGCCTGCTATCCCAGCCAACCAGATAGCGAAACTACTGCGTAGGTACCTGTAATGCATCCATGTATAAGCTGCCGGGTGACTTGGCCAGCATCCATGGATTGAACCATCAATACCAGCAACTTCCCAACTTTGAAGAGAGAACGAAGTCTGGAACTTTTATCGCCTTAAGCTCTAAGTGATCGATAGTCTCCTCGCCGTTGGGTTGTAGATATCATAACCTCAACATCGTGGGTAAGCGCATTAACTTGCGCTTTGTCTTCCGTAGAAGGCTGTGATCTGGACCGAACGCATTCCATCCACGATTCCACCCACTATCCGTCATCCCCCCATTGAATCATCCGCCATCTCACGCTACCTCTAACTCTACCTCTCCCTCTCTCCCATCTCTAATTCCACCTGTTCTCACTTCCACTCTGCGGCGGTGAGCTTGTAATAATACCTAGCTAACCTATCATAATATTCTTCATCTTTGTCCTACCCTCTCTTATCTTCTCACTGTGTGGATAGATCCTACTGTGTGGTAAGCTAAGGACTACCGTCATCGGCCAGTTTCAGTCACATATCGTTAAATTCCTTGAAGCCACCAAAACCAACTTCCAGTCTACAGCGTTGGCATTTCCCAAGATGGAATCTACGGTCGACCTCGGCAGACGCATCGTGCAGATGTTCTGGGATCCCGAACCGACTAATGACGTCGTCCGAGACCAACCGGTCTGGTGCCTCGGTTCTACTTACAAGCTCAACAACAGCCCAAGTCCTAAGAGCGGCGCGCCCTCAACCTCCGAGCCGCCAGTCAAAGACTCTATTCAAGCTCCCGCCAGACTCCCCGCAACCCCTCCCGACTCTACTTCGAGCAGCCTTGACTCCTCCCTCGCCTACGACGAAGCTCCTCTCGATGGAGGGTGGCCTCCCGCTTTCCTTGACGATTTCGAATCCAGAATATGGATGACCTATCGGTCAGAATTCGAGCCTATAGCCAAGTCGCAAGATCCGAAGGCGTTCTCTGCTCTATCCTTCTCCATGCGCCTCAAGACTCAATTAAGCGACCAGAGCGGGTTCGGGTCGGATAGCGGATGGGGTTGTATGATCAGATCTGGGCAGAGCTTATTAGCCAATGCTATGCTCGTACATCGTCTCGGTCGAGGTAGGCGAGCCAGGCTGCGAATAAACTGGAACTTTCGTACATTGATGCTAAATCACGTATAGGATGGCGAAGAAATAAACCGGACCTAGAAGAAAAGAAGATTCTATCGTTATTCGCTGATGACCCGCGAGCACCGTACTCGATACACAACTTTGTACGCCACGGCGCCTCGGCATGCGGAAAGTATCCCGGTGAATGGTTCGGTCCTTCGGCAACCGCAAGGTGTATTCAGTAAGTACTCTTCTTGATCCGGTCGTCGTGGTGTGCTGGTGGCCTAATCCAAGCACAGAGCCTTAACGAATGCTACGGAGCCGACGTTACGCGTATATTCGACAGGGGATGGCCCAGATGTCTATGAGGATAACTTCATGAAAATTGCCAAACCTGATGGCACAACCTTCCACCCCACAGTAATATTGGTTGGTACACGACTGGGTATAGACAAGATCACGCCGGTATATTGGGAAGCTCTCACGGCAGCTTTACAAATGCCGCAATCTATCGGTATTGCTGGGTAAGTTTTCTATTTTGTGCTTTTCCGTCCCACGACTCGTTATTTCTGACTAAGAAATGTAGTGGACGTCCATCGTCATCACATTATTTCATAGGTGTTCAAGGTCTTCACTTCTTCTATTTGGATCCGCACTTTACCCGGCCCGCCTTGCCTTATCACGAGGATCCCAGTGAGTATACTCAGGAAGAGATTGATACTTGCCACACACGGAAATTACGGCGACTACACGTCAAGGAGATGGATCCCAGCATGCTCATCGGGTTCCTGATTCGTGACGAAGAAGACTGGAAGGATTGGCGAAGAAGCGTCAAGCACGTCCAGGGCAAAGCTATCATTCACGTATCAGACTACGACCCGACCGCACAAATGGGCGAGTCCGGCGGCCCAATCGACGATGTTCAGACTCTGAGCGACGAAGATGAAGATGGCGACGCAGCCCTAGAAGAATAATAAACCAGCGTCAGGCGCAATGTGTTATCGGTTTAGTGTATCAAGGGAAATACCACTAGGTAATAGTCAGGCGTTAGTCGCGATCACGGAGGGGTTATGAACAATGATGGGTGATGTAAATATCTTGAGCACCTACCTACTATGGGAATTCGGCAAGCAACGGCAATTGGGTTCTCTTGCTTCAAAGCCGGGGAAGATATAGGAAACAGTCGAGCAACGCTTCCCCTATGCGGAATTTATCAGACAGTAGAATAAGTCGTGTCTGGGTTAGAGAAACGATTGATAAAAACCTACTCCTAGGCTGTCAGGTGATCATATCGACATGTTCTTCTCTGGATCGCCTTGGTGGCAAATACCAATTTATCGCCGCTTTTTGCTGGGCTTAGACGCAACTGTCTTAGTTGCCGCATGTCGTGTCTCCTTCAAGTGCTTGAATAGTTTGCTCCTGGAGTCGAATTCGGTATTGCAAGTCGAACACTTTTGTTGTGGTGAGTCATCTTGCACCTCCGAAGCAGCTTGGCGAGCAGCCTTCTTTTCTCTCTTGGCTTTCGCTTTGCCCACCTTCTTCACGGGTTCGCTATTCGTAAGTGAGACATCTTCTACTCCACTAACGATATCGTCAACAGGGCCGTCGTTATCACCCTGGAGGAGATTTGATGTCTCTTCCCCTGAAACGAGGCGTGCTTCGACGGCATCTCTTGAGGCATATTCATCATCTTCGCTTTCGTCCTCATCGGCTGATATATCAACTCTAGGCATTGCTTCATTTTGGCCGGATCCGCCTGCGTCAGTGACGCTCCCATCCGCTACCGAACCGCCATCTGTAGCATGATCATCCGCCTCTGGTGGCTTAGGATTTGGTATCTGCGCTGGCTCATCCAAGACGAAATTTGCGTTCTCCTCTTTCATCTGCCTCCGTATTTGTTGGACCGCCTTTATGTGCTTCTTGCTCTTCTCATGGGCTTCGTACTGCTTCTCACTCTTGAATATTTTATCGCACACCACGCATTCTATATGCTCGACCTCGGATTCCTCCTCAGACTCGGAGAATCCCCCCTGGTGCAATTCGTCACCTCGAGACTTAGCCCACTCAGGAATAGCGAATGGGTCATTCGCCTTTTCCTGGTTTGCGGCCCTTGATCTAGCGGCCTGTGCTGCGGCCGAATCACGCAGGATTTTCTGTCTCTCGGCTTCGGACTGCGTGTTGGCGACGTAGCGGGGGTCACGTTTGCGGACAAAAACTACTAAAGACCGCACCGCGTCGTTGAACTCGCGTATAGCATCCTCCCGGAACTTCTTGTTCTCCTTCTCCATGAGACGACGTACCCTTCGGTCGGGGGCATCGGAAAGCCGCCACTTATCCTTCCACGAGAAGCTAAGTTTGGTGGCGAAATTCGACCACCTACTATAAAACGCCTTGGCAACCCTGTCATCGTCTGTGGACTCGCCAAAGGAAGGGAATTCGACGGGAGCTAAGCCGTCCCAGTCAGCAGCTGCGTCCTCTGCCTGGGCTATTCGTTCGAATGTGTCTCGTAGGATGGTGAAGAAACTGTTCGGAGAATCGTCGAGAGGAACGGATTTATTGAATCGGCCAATCAAGGCAAAAATGTCGTCGGCAGTGGTTACGCGGACATTATGGTATTCAGGAGCTGCTTCGGGGTCTGTGGGGTCGTCGCCGCGAAGGATAGCATCACGGTGAGAATCATACCAAGCGCGTTCCTGAGGATCGGACAAGACTTCGTAGGCTGATTGAACTTCGGCGAACTTCTGGGTAGCATTGTCGACATCGCCATAGTTTCGATCCGGATGAAGCTCTAGAGCTTTTCTTCTATATGCTTTCTTGATCCTGACGAAGCGCAGGGTTAGGTTAAGGATCTCATACTACGCAAATACTTAGATGCTGGATACTTGTCTACTTACTCGTCGTCGCTAGCTTGATGATCAACTCCTAATAATTCATAGTAGTCTACTTTCTTGGGTACGTTGTCGTTTGTCGCTGGGCCTCTGGTAGAGGACTGCTGAGCGCCCATTGTGGAAAAATGTGAGAAATTTGTAGGAACCCCTCTCTATACAGAATTAGGTAGCGAATGAGGATAACTAGGCAGGTTATATATCGTCATGCGCTTCTATCATAACGAGTCTATGATTGGAAAAAACTGAGTCACAATACAGTACTCAGAAGATTAGAATGACATTGAATAATTAGAATACAACGATATGCTTTGTGCTGCACTGAATATCAAAAGAATACATTGCCCCGCACATACATATACCTACAGTACTGTGTACCATCACAAGCTCGAGACTTCGAGACTTCAAGTTAAAATTTTAGTGGACCCTATATCTACATATGGACTAGGTAAGTATGAGCCATAATGAGTAGCAATAATCCCTGTCATCGCCCCTGTCTTCTACCGCGTGTGGACGACTGGACGTGATGTGAACATAACCAAGCGCCTTCTTTATTTATATTGTCGCCTGGCAATCTCTTTAGGTAACTACCATTATACGGATTGGCTCGAGAAGTTGGTGACTACAAGCGCAGCACATTGATCTGCGCAAGCTTTTGTCCTTGTTACATAAATACCGTACCACTTTGAAGACCAAAGAGGGCCGCCAGCATCTTACTCTATAAACTCCGATACTGAGGTTCGTCAGAAACGAACCACAAGATAGATCGTAGGTGATCATGATTTCTAATGTACAGGAGGGAAGGAAAGGAAACTACTTAGATTTCAAAATGGAATTTCATATTCAGCTCTCATCGCTCGAACCTCGTCGCATTCAACAACTCGTTCGTATCCGTAACGCAAGGTATCCCTCCCACGGAGAAGTCGTTAGGAACTTGCACACCCCCCTATGTGAAGCTCTTAGGTGAGTCATTTTATGTCGTCCATGGCGCCATAGGGCTGGCGGATCTCCTTGTAGTTCGAGATACTATAGTCCATATCCACTTGAGGCGACTGACGGGTCGACACCAAGATTATTTTCGTGGTCGAGCTTCTCGATCACACCGGGGATGTCACCGACGCCGTCACTATAGGTGTCCTTGAAGAGAGACGGATAAACCTTGTAGACAGTGCTTTCCTTCCACGACGATCTTATCCGCTGAGGAGCGACGTCTTTCGCCGTGTGGTCCATTGCCATTTTTGCAATAGCCGATGAAGGGGTTCATGATCTTCTCACCGGTATCATGAGCAACCCCGGCAACTCGATTACATACATATGTAAGGCTAAAGTGTCAGCATTTTCCCAGTAAAAGCAGATCAAGGAGTTCCCCCTTCAAAGCAAAGTGTACCGAAGAGAATCAAAAAGTGAGGAACGAGCAAAACTCCATAGGCGGAAGGGGGGGAATCGCCCAAGAAGCAGCAAATGAATCATTTAGCTCTTAGATACCTATGTCTACACGAAGTCGTAGTAAAGTTTCGCGATTGCGATTCACCCGGCGAGCGAACTCGGCACCGACGACAGAATGACATTAGCATAGAGGATAACATCTGCAACTTCGAAGAGCTTCATATCCTACAGAGAGATGTTAGCCGAAATTCGCGTGTCCTGAAATACCTTCTATCCAGAGTCATATAGTTCATAAGATTTATGTGGCTAGCAAATCTTTTTCGATAGTAGCTAAATGCACCAATGAGAAAGCATCATCAACTCGATTTATAGAACATAATATAAGATAGAGACCTGCCATAAGAGGGTCCACGTTCGATATTGAGTTACGAGGATATCGACCCGCTCAGTTTTAGTAGCATCTAGAGGGCTTGAGTCAAGGTTGCGAGGTTGGTTCAACGGTAATAGGATACGCTCAGGTGATAGCTAGCTAGGGTCTGCGCGAGGAGCCGCATATGTAACAGATGGACGGACGTTCTCCGGTTCGTTTTTAGTTACCGTGACACCTCCTTGCTTGTCTTCGGTAGGCCTACCAGTTGCTCTCAGCAATCAGTCCCGGATAGACGGCCTTCCCAAGATCCCTAAAACCTAACCTCCTATAGACCTTGCGAGACGTGCAGTCGAACCCCGCATTCAAACATTATATGCAAAGAAGTTGGCCATCACCCACAACTGGGGTGTAGTGTTATCGGGTGGTTTGAAACCAAGTTCCCCTTCTAAGGAGAGGAAGGAAGAACGGTAAATGGAGTTTGAGTAGATGGTTGCCAACACCAGTTGACTACAGGGACTATTCTTTAATGTTAAGCTACCGCACGTTCTAGATCGTTGAAGGTCTAGCTCGAGCTGCAGATTATTATACAAATGCTACTAGATAGATGGCTTTAGTAACATTGAAAGAATGGCATAGACTTTTCGAATATGTGTACTTCATCTACCTAACTTATAATCAATGATAATCATACGGGTGTCAAATGAATTAGTAGTTAGGTACATATGTAACACCAAAGTGATATCAGGTACGGTAGTATTTAGAGCATTCTAATTTTAGATATGCAATGCTTCAATGTTACCTTATAGCAACATAACATATGCAAGTACCAGCTAGTCATGTTGCTCATCTTATGATACAACCGTACAGAGACAATCATAGTCGTCAATTTGTATGATACTGCCCCCTCCACCTGACTTTCGTTTGCATTGCAGTCAGCTTACCGAGATTACATAGGCAATTTGAGCTTGGTGGTCCAAAGCGCGACTTACCGACTCGGTCACGTTGTGAGGCAGAAATATATCGATTGAACTGACAAAAGATGTTTATGCTGTGCCATGTGACACGCCACATTCAGTTGACAGGTGTGGGTGTAATCTGGTTATTTGGTTGATGAAGAGGGTTGTCTTCAACGCCATAGCCCATCAACCAAATCGAGTCCCTAAAATCAGATAGTTACGATAATCCAGCCAGCTCTTGGAGACAATAATGAATATAGTTTCAATCTTTTTCAAGTTGGAATAAGATTGAAATAATAGAAGTGGGTATTACCATGCTGGTACGGGGATTGAAAAATAGATATGGGTAGGCCCAGAACGGCAAGAGGTCGTGTGCCACACAGGGGCGAAAACGCTCAGATGGATCTGCTAGGGCTGCAGATGAACACCGTATAGAACGAATCATATAACTCAATCTTCGCATAGCACCTGGACACCTAACCAAATTACCACAAAGTTATTACTAGACGGACTGGGTAGCCTTGTCCATTATCGTCACTTGCAGTTTACTACTACATAGCACATACATATGTAGTAAGTATGTAGTCTTATAAGGTTAGCGTAAGTACCTGCCATCGGTGCATTATTCCACTTCCCTGGCTAGCGTTAAAACTACTTGCCGAAGAAAATTGGGAATATTCGCCTCCGTTTCTTAGTCTAAGCGACACTCTCCTCTATTTTCTCATCCTCTTACCAACTCATTTGCGATAGCGATACGTGCTTCCATATGTATATCTTATCCTATCCTATCCTTCATTGTTAGATTCTTGGCATTTTGCTACTTAAATACTACTTATACCTCATATTGTTTTGCCCTAGCCAATGAGTACCTGATTAACAAGTTATCCTAAGTCAAGTTGTGCCGAATTAACCTGGCTACCCCTAGGCCAACTATTACGCTCGTCTCACTCCTTAATAATTCTCATGAAGTTCGCTCAGGAATTCAAGAAGTCTCTCCAACGAGAAGGTATATCAATATTCTCTTTTTCTCGATTATAGAGGCAACCCCTAGTTGCTAACCGGTCTTATTCTGATAGGCTTCCCCCAGAAATGGGTTGAGTCGGCTGTGCCATACGGCCAACTCAAAAAGTGTATCAAAAAGGTTACCAACGAGCTTCAGGAGCTCGGACTAGACAAAGACACTCTGTCTCAGTTCGCTGCTAGTCAAAAGGATGAATCCGCCGTGGCCTTTCAATATCATCTAGATGAAAAGGGTACTGATTCTAATCACTTTCGTCCAAGACTGACGTTTTTCATCCATCTCAAGGATGGCGTAGCCGTGGATGCGAAATTGACGCCATCTACGCGGGATTTCTTGAAGAATATCGTTTCCAGGACGGAAGGCCCACCCGAAACACCGACTGATGAATCTAGCCAGACAAAGTTAGCCGTCTCTGCGAAGCCCCTTGATTCTGGCAGTTCCTACCAGGTTCCTGAGTCCGAAGAGATTCAACAGATTGAAGTACCTTTGGTCTTTGATGGCGAATTTTTTGACATTTTGCAGACTGATGTCTCGAACCTGGACGCGCTGCAGGTGGAAGAACAGGATAAGTTAGGCAAGGAGATCACACTTTTAGGCCAAGATATCGTCATGGCCACCAAACCATCGAAAGGCCGAAAGGCGAGGGGAGACCTAGAAGCTTGGCGTGGTATTTTTGAGCTGTACTTGGACGCCCGCATCTTCTTTTCCAATAGAGAAAACGACCATGGCGCCAGAACAAGTACCCAAGCAGTCGAGCAATTACGGTGGTTCCAAGACCAAGTACTGTCGAGGAAACTTATCCATAGTCTCAAACTTGAAAACAGCCGGCGAGCGTATACCAGGTTCCTGAACATGAACGCACTACTTCTGCAGATCCTCAAATTCCAGGAAATTAATAACTTGGCCGTAACTAAGATACTTAAAAGTTTGTCATCTAACACATTCATCCATACCTCCAAGTCCTTTCGCTAACTATCAAGATAGAATTCGACAAGAGAACATCATTGGGTGTTTCTCGGGCGTTCCCGGTTACCATTCAATCCAAACATCTTCTAGCCGGTAACGTGGCCAAGGATTTATGTGCACAAATGTCGAATAACCTCATCTCAGTCGTTCCGCAACTTGATGACTACCTCTGCCCCATTTGCTTCGCCGTTGCATACTGGCCGATCCGGTTAGACTGCCAGCATATCTTTTGCAGCCGATGCCTTGTCAAGATGTCGAGAAAAGGGGAGAGATTTTGTCCCCTTTGCCGAGCTGATGTCATTATGCGAGCTGGTCTAGAACACTTTGACAATAAGCGCGCGACATTCCTTCGCGAATATTTCCCCAAGGAGGTCAAAGAAAAGATTCGAGCCAACGAAACCGAACGGAACAGGGAGATATTTGGACCGGACTACTCGGACTCGCCTTGTTCTGTGATGTGACCACTGCGCTGATACCGTCTAATACGGGAAGAAATTTCTCTAGAAGAATGGTAATCGAAGATAAATAAGTTCCACTACGAAATACTTACCATTCATTATCATTACCCCCGAGCATAGATCTAGACACGGCCAGTTGCCTCATCTTCGGAAATATCTCATTGTTTTCAACCATTGCCGTTGAACCGAATAATTCACCTTCCCTGATCACCTTATGATCGATCTTAGCTCGATCTCAGGCGGATCCCAAACGACATCCTTGAAGCTCATTCTCTGTCTTGCAGGGATTTTCATTTCGGTACCGCTGTCGGTGCTCGGCAGACTGATGGACTCGCTGTTCTTGATTAAGAGCATGCCTCGAAGCGATTGGCCTTCACCTATCTCGCCGTCTCCTACGTCTTCTTCAAGGCCAATAGCCTTTCTTGCTAGCCAACTTACGCAACCATAAAGCGTCGAGGCGTCGCCTATGCTCCCAGCTTGGTAGATACCCACCGCCCACGATGCCATCTGTAGGGGGTCCCCCGAACCATAGGGCGTGAAAGCATTCCCGACATTATTCACCCCAATGCAAGCAGACAGGCCAAAGTCTTTTATCAGAGAAGGCACATTTAAAGTTCCACGCAGTCGGGCTTGCGTCCCATTCGTCGACGGAGTTGGACGGCCCATCATGAACATATCGCTTGAAGGGAGGCCAACGAAATGGATCGGGAGTCTACTTCGAATAATGGTCTCCGCTAGTTGTCGAATATCCGAATCACTCAGAACAGTCAGTTGCGTGCAATGCCCAAGCACTACCGTTTTGGATGCGTCGGCGCGACCAAGCCAATCATGCTTCTCTAGCAGCTCGATGACCGAAAATGTTAGTGGTCGGCTAGAAGGAGAAGACGGAGTTAGGTTATAATCCAAGTGATAATCCAGGTGGAATCCATAACGGATAGCGGTAGTGATGGCCCATTCGATATTCCGGAGCGAGGCGTCTCGCGAATCCTCGACATAGGGGGTAGTTCCTAAAGCTTGGATCGATGGAGCAAACTCTTCTAAGAGCGAAGTCATTATGGTTCGATTCGCTTCCCCATGTGGAGTAGAGAATAGAGGATCCTGGGCAAATGCGCATATCTGCATCTCTAAGAGGTGAGAGAAATCGGACTTGAGCCGGATGGCCGTGGTTAGTGGTAATGCGCCAGTGACGTGGTCCACTTCTACGAAAGCACGAAGGGAGGTCACGCCCTGCTTGTAACTTGTTGCCAGGAGCTGGCTGCCCCGGAGGTAAAGGTCTTCTTCGGTATATCGCTCTTTCGCCAAAGAAGTATTCGATATGGCCTCATCGAAGGCACCGGTCCTAGGCGCAAGGTCGGAATAGTCAGGATGAGATTTTGAGACTGGCTTGTTGCAAGTCAGGATGAAGGGCTTGTCAAGATGGATATGTGGGTGACATAGGGCTGGCAATAGAAGCTGAGGAGGTTCGTCAACCACATGTTCGGAAGGACGAATATGGCGAATCTTGCATTCCTCGACATGGATATCCCATGGGCCGCTGTCTGCGGGCGAATCTCGGTACGGAATAATCACATTGTTGAGTTTCATGTCGTTGAATAGCTCTTCTCGATAAGGGATCCGATCTTGTTGGCGATCGAGACATGCGGATCCTATCGAATAAGGTAACACGAGGGGAAGAGCAAAGTAAACAAAATGAGCTAATCACTCGCAGCTGTAGTAAGAGATTGAATAGGAGGGAATGGATCCAGGAATCCGTTCCGAGTGGTCGAAACGATTCTACGAACTGAATACCGAATAGAGTCAAGCGAAATAACACACAGAAGGACTTATATCCAGCTAATACATATGATTGGAACCAGATATCAAAAGAATATGATAATGATTAATGCTAAAGAATTGTCAAGTGAGAGTTGGTCGTATTGACTCTGACTATATTGATTAGGTGAGGATAAGTCGTTAGATGTAGGACGACTGGTATACGTTGCATAAATGGTATGGCAAATGCATGAGATGATGGTTCGTGGTATTTTGTGGTAGTTTGTAGTAGTATTCATGCAGGTTCTTACATATCTTGGTCTAAGATGCAGAGTGATATAATCAGTGGCGTATGATGTTGCTTATACCTTACATAATTGTCGACATCTGGATTCATCCAAGGAGGTACTCATGGTAACCCCGTCTAACGTGAGGAGGTAAGGGGGGAGAATTAGGGGGAGAATTGGGGCGCACTAATAGGTACATCTATCAGTGTACATGAAAGGGACTACCACATGTGCACCAATCATAGGATCCAGAGATCAAATGATCTATGTTAGTCAACCTTAAAAGTTCAAGTCGATTCAAAATTTCTGTCTCCGATTCCGGCACCGGCCAATGTTATACAGCATTTAGCCCTGTATAAGTGGGATCTTTGGCCTCCGTCTCGGTCTCGGTATATTATAAAATAATACTTACATAGAAGTACTAGCTACCACTAGTCTCATGGTCTAAGAACCCCAGGAATAACATCCCGACATCGATGGGACTCATAACCTACTTATCCTATCCAGCTCATCTTCATTCCAATCCAAAACATAGAAACACATAGTGAAAGATATCTCATATCGTGTATATTTGTATCATTTATTTAATATAGGGAATTGCCATCGAAATGCCGTTAATTGAGCTGGGAGACTCGATCCCCCCGAATACTGCTCACGTGAGTCCCTTGTCCTTTGATATATGCCACGTCTGTTTTGGAAAACATATCCTGACTTGCTTAATAGGCCGTGAGCGTTTCGCTACCAACATGGAAAGCCAATGTTGGCTACGAAGAGGGCGAGGACTGGGTCCTCGGCACCATGATTACCGGCTATCCGAGGTTTTTCATCCATAAGAGCATCCAAGCCTTTGCCAACGACATTGTTGCCAAACATGCGGCACCAGGACAACAAGCCATGCTCTTCCCGACCAGGAAGACGGCAAACCGATGTGTCCAGTTCATTCAAGACAAAGCGCCGCAGGATATTTTGGCAGACCTCAACGTCATTCATCTGATTCTGGACCCGGCCAAGAACGCTCCGGATGCACTGCAGTCTATCACTCCGTCTATCTCGGCTGTCATCTTCAATGCTGAGACATTTCCCTATGCTAAGCAGTATTGGCAGCACTCCGGTGATGGTGTCTCGAGTCGCCGCGCTGAGTTCTGCCACGGACTATTCAAGGAGAACATTCTCGTGCTTGAAAATAAGCCGTCTTCACCCCGCCCACCGCAGCAGAAGCTGTTCCGCGGTCCAAAAAGATATCGGCGAACGGCTTCTATCGATGATACCACACATGAATCCAATGGGACAAATCAACAGCGCCAGTACCCCGTGACTCTAGATGCCAGCTCCGACGACAGCATGACGGATACACTCGAATCCTCAAGGTTTCTGGAAGAGCGATACGGGAGAAACCTCGACCTCTCTCTAGTTCCGAATGCCAAGTCAGCTATCCGGCGCCGCATCGCCGGTGTCCTGACTACCGATGTTGACCTGGACAGCTCTTTGCCGACTATGGACTCCAACGCCCGCGGCATTTCCAACTTCAAGGAGGACGACATATACCTGACCCCCTGCGGCATGAACGCCATCTTCACGACGCACCAAGCCCTCCTTAAGGCACGAGAACCGCAGAAGAGCATCAACTTCGGTTTCCCGTATGTAGACACGCTCAAAATCCTACAGAAATTCGGACCCGGCGCCATCTTCTATGGCCGCGGCTCACCTGCCGACCTCGACGATCTCGAGAGCCGTTTGAAGAATGGAGAGAAATTCCTCGCCTTGTTCTGCGAATTCCCCGGTAACCCGCTACTATCGTGCCCGGACCTTGTGCGCATCCGGCAGCTCGCCGATACGTACGACTTTGCCGTGGTCGTCGACGAGACGGTCGGCAACTTCATCAATGTGAACGTGCTGCCCTTCGCGGACGTCGTCGTAAGCAGCTTGACGAAGATCTTCTCCGGCGACTGCAACGTGATGGGGGGCAGCATGATCCTGAATCCCAATAGCCGGTACTACGCCGCCCTCAAAGCCGTTATGACGGCCGAGTTCGAGGATACCTACTGGGCGGAGGACGTCATCTTCATGGAGCGCAACAGTCGGGACTTCACGTCGCGTATCGCGCGTGTTAATGCGAACGCCGAGGCGATCTGCGACGTGTTGTTGGCGCATCCGCTGGTCAAGAAAGTGTACTACCCCAAGCACATCGACTCGCGCCCCAACTACGAAGCTGCCAAGCTCCCCGGCGGCGGGTACGGTGGCTTACTGTCCGTGACGCTGAAGACGAAAGCGCATGCGATGGCGTTCCATGATGCATTGGAGACCGCGAAGGGCCCGAGTTTAGGCACAAATTTCACGCTGACCTCGCCGTATGTTCTGCTCGCACACTACCAGGAGCTAGACTGGGCGGCGAGTTTCGGCGTCGATCCGAGTTTACTCCGGATCAGCGTCGGTCTAGAAGACAATCTACCGGCCGTCTTCGCGAAGGCGCTTGAGGCGGCGGAGAAGGTTCCGGTTAGCGAATAGAGGGCTAGATTTTCGGCTTAAAGCCGTTTGCATAGCGATGGCAGAGCAGAGCGATACCATCGTGCGATAGAAGCATTAAAGCATATTGCCGAGACCATTGGAAAGATCGGCACCTCTGCCTTGATACAGGCATTAGAAGGTGTGGGGGGTCAAGGAAAAAGGATAGATGCGGGTAGGCATTATCATAGACCAAACCTCGTCAGGGGCAGGCATTCAACAATAGCCCCTATTCATTACGCTCATGTTGCTCTCATCTGTGATAACTTCATTTCGTAAACATGCCTTTCGAGCATCGCCCCTCCGCATATTGGCCCGCAATGTGCTTGAGCATCTAGGAGTAATATGGGTAGGTCCGCGCTTAGACATTATTTCTCGAGGCGATTTATCTGATCGCAAACCGCAAGTAGCTATGCATAGACGAAAATCATTCACGGCACGAGAACATACTGCTCTTAGAACAATTTTCATAAAGCTCGTTAAGACTCATCACTCGACACATCATGGTTCACTTTGCCCAACATGCTGTATTAATGTACACCATTACACCGATGCTAGCCATCCTAATGTATCTTTACTTTCTTTCATTTTTAACTTATTCCGCTATTCCATCCGTCTAGACACAAGCTCTATATTTACACGCATCCCCTCACTGCTTAAAAGTGGATAGCTTTCGAGTAAGTCGCCATAGCCGCCTCCTTGAAGGCCTCGGCGAGTGTGGGGTGGGCGTGGCAGGTACGTGCGATGTCTTCTGTTGACGCGCCATACTCTAACGCGAGCGTGGCCTCGGCAATCATCTCGCCGGCGTTGGGGCCGATGATGTGGCAGCCGAGCAGGCGGTCGGTTTCCGGGTCGGCGATCATCTTGACAAGACCCTCCGTGTCCAAGTTGGTCTTGGCACGCGAGTTGGCGCTGAAGGGGAACGTGCCAATCTTGTAGGGAATATTCTCCTTCTTAAGCTCCTGCTCGTTCTGGCCCACCCATGCGACTTCGGGGTGCGTGTACATGACGGATGGGATCACACCGTAGTTGACGTGGCCGTATCCCTTCTTGATGTACTCTACGGCGGCAACGGCTTCTTCTTCAGCCTTGTGCGCAAGCATGGGGCCGAACGTGCAGTCGCCGATGCAGCGGATATGCGATGCCTTAGTGCGGTACTCAGAGTCGATAATAACGCGGCCGCGCTCGTCGAGCTCGAGACCGATGTTCTCGAGGCCGAGGCCGGCAGTGTAGGGGCGGCGACCGATGGCAACGAGGACGACGTCAGCGTCGAGCTGTTTGCGAAGACATCATGAGTTAGAACTGAGTCCTAAGTTTGCGCGAGGACAATACTAACCGTCTCAGGCTTGCCACCCTTAGCAGAGTCTACCTCCAGGGTAACCTTCTCGCCGCTGTTGTCGCCACTGACGACCTTGGTGCCTAGTTTGAAATCTATGCCCTGCTTCTTGAGGAGCTTTAGCGCCTCCTTGGCAATTTGAGTGTCCATACCGGGGCCACCAATCTGGTCAAGGAACTCAACGACGGTAACCTTGGCACCTAGTCGGGACCATACGGAACCCATCTCAAGGCCGATGATACCGCCACCGATAACAATCATCTTCTCGGGGACCTTCTCGAGGGACAGGGCACCGGTGCTGGTGATAACGCGCTTCTCATCGAACTCGAGTCCGGGGAATGGGGTCGACTCGCTACCGGTAGCAATAAGGATGTTCTTGCCGACAACGCTCGTCTCGCCGCCATCGTTGAGCTGGACCTTGATCTCGTGTTCACTAGCGAAAGAACCGGTTCCCTTGATGTATTCAACGCCATTCTTCTTGAAGAGGTACTCGATACCTTTCGTCAGACCAGTGACAGAGGTATCTTTCGCCTTCATCATCGCTTGCAGGTTGAGCGTTACATCGCCGACTTCGATACCTCGAGGCTTGCTGTCGTGGAGGATCTGGTGGTAGAGATGCGAGTTGTTAAGAAGGGATTTTGAGGGAATGCAGCCGACGTTTAGACAAGTGCCGCCAAGTACGCCGCGCTTCTCAATACAAGTAACCTATCCACGGGGGAGTTTTTCGTTAGTGTTGTTCTTCTGCGCGGGTAAACGTGTGGTTTATAACAATCTGATGGCGAAATTAGAGTCGAATGAGCGCACCTTTAAGCCTTCCTGTCCAGCCTTGATAGCTGCGACATAGCCGGCCACTCCACCGCCGATGATAACGAGGTCCTTTTCCTCTGCGCCGGGTTAGATAGTCGATTGCTGATGGAGGTGACTAGAAAAGTACTGACCTGCTTCAGTAGCGTATCCCCTTCTCCATCGCGATAGGGGGGTGACAACTTTAGGGAGTCTAGGGTAGAAGTTCGGGTCAGCGGACATGCGAGTGATTTTTAAGAAGCTATCTAAGCTCCTGTTCGGTTATGACCTACGAAGAAGGAGTGCGAATGGCGGATCGGATAGCGGTCCGCGGTATTAATCGACTGGCCAGCATTGTGAGGTTATCTGGCTGCCTGCCTGGGCTGCTAGTCTATGACGAAGAAAAGCAAAAAAGGAGGGCGATATCTCAATTGAGTGAGACGTTTGTTGAGGTTGATGATGTAGATGCGGATGAGACTTTAGATAGCGGATAGGAATTTGGAGTTGCTGGAAATTTTGGAGGTCCGGGCGTTGAGTTGACCGAATACGTACCGGGGTATCCACTAAGCAATTGATGTTGAGCCTGTGAGCTTAGGTATTGTACGGAATTCTGTACCCGGCAATTACCTAACGGTTCGTTTTCGCCGCTTAGAACCGTTCGTTCCGAAAATAGCCGTTTAGGTACCTGGGAAAACTACGACTACTTCTACGATAACCTTGAGGAACCTCTGAGCTTACCCCTTAATCTGTTGATATAGGAAGTAAATCAGTGTTAAGTTCTTATCAATATCTATGATATACTCTCATCAGCTAAAATAGATAGTTAGTAGCAAGTATTGAATGGATAGAAAACGACGCCGAGAAGATCTGTCGTCTGATATGTATATTCCCCCCCAGGGTCGGGTTGGTACATGTATCGACCCATCTATCTAGCTGGTTCTATATTTTATGACAAAACCCAACCGAGTCAGCTTACAAGTTGCCTCCTCCCTATCATAACGCCTCCGTCACCACAAGAGTCTGCAGCATTTGATCCGCCGCCTCACAACTCTTCCTGACCGCCTTCTTCTCTTTCTTATCTTTTAGGAGGTCTGTTTGTCGTACATACTTGTTCAAGAAGTACTGAACACCTCGAGCGTGATCCGCATCCAAGCCGTTGAAGATGTCCTTCAACTCATTGCGCTTGGTTTCCTGAAGCATCGATATGAACATTACCTCGAAGAACATGTGTGCCTTCTCCTGTAGAGCTGCGAGGTTGCGATACTTGACAATATCGATGAGCCGTAGAACCTTGCTCGCCACGAGTGACCCGTACATTTTGGCTGTATTATAGACCCATCGCAACTCATAGTCAGCTGCGTCCTCTGCGTCAAAGTCGTCTCCGTCGCCCGTATCGATATCTTCACCCATCTTCCTTAGCCGAGTAGTTAGACACCGCCGAAATTGGAATGATAGTTCTCGATCCCCAGCAAACCTAGTGGCAACAAGGGTATAGTAGTGGTTATATTGAGATTGCCGCTCACCGCTCCGAATGATGACTTCGGGGATCTCTTTCCGTTGATACTTGTTGAGCCTCAATTTCCGAACAAGGAGCTCAGCATTTTCATAGTCTGTGGCCGCGTGCAAAGCAACGAAGATCCGCTGCCGTACCTCTGTATTGAATCCCTGCTCCCTAGCTAGCTGCCAAAGGTCCGGAATACCTAGATCATCGCCAAGTTCCGTCACCTCGTCAGCGTCGGCAGTGTCCTCATGTTTATTCCGAGTGTTGCCTCGGTCATCGGCGCCGCTAGGGCCGCCGGACCAGCTGGCTCCGACCAACCACCATTTGCCATGTTTATCGGCCTCTCGTATATCCTGGAGGCCCATGCGAAGGGGTTGAACATCCTGGGTGCCGCTCAAAGTACTAATTCGTTTCCTAAGCTGGGTTCGCTGCTCTGCGAGATCCTTATTGCGAGTTACAGCTTTTGTCTTGTTGCTCTGCAACTTCTTCATCTCGTCGATCATGAAGCTCGTCCTAACCGACATGCCTTTGAGACTCGCCGGTTTAATGCTATTGACGATATTCCCTAAGGCATGAGGATCGTCACGCCTAAGGGACGGCCCACAAAGTTGGATGATCCTCAAGAGTAGCTCCGTATCTAGCTCAGAGAGCTTGTCTAGGAATAAGCGGGCGTAATCAAACACTATATTGCAGCCTACAACTTGCATATTGTAGAGCTCCGCAAGCAGGGAAACCAGGTGCTTCGAACCGGAATCTGACTGATCGCCAGAAGCTTTATCGTAGTGTTGGCCGAAAACTTCTACGAGCTGCTGTACGCAGTATGCACTGAAAGCCATGCCTATAGCTTTATGCATGGCCTCAATGAAGCCTGCCATCATTGTGAAGAAAGAGTCCGGCCGCCTTTCTGGTGAACAAACGAGGGCCATCACCAGGTCCACGATGGCAGAAGTAAGGGTTTGTCTAGGATTCGTGTCATATAAAGTCCCGAAATCTTTAACTATGCCAACCATAGTGTCGTTTGTTAGGCGATTCATTAAACCTTGGACGCTCCTTCGAAGTTGTGTATCTGCTTCGTTGTTTGATCCCATTTGCTTCCGGAGAGACGGAGGAATGTATTTTGTAACTCCAGTTGTGGGTGCGACGTAGGGATTTTCTCGCTTCGGCTTCATAGGTTCGGCTTCATCTCCGTCTGATAACCCCTCAAAGATATCGTCATCATCATCCTCAGATTCCTCGTCGTTGTCATCGAGGCCGTCCCCGTCTAGTTCAGATTCATCATCCATGCCGGACAAATCCTCGTCGTCCAAATCATCAATGCCATATTCATCCTCGTTTTCACTATCATCAGCAAGTTCCACGGTAGTGGCGGCGGCGGTAGCGGCGGCCTGAGCTTTCCTCCTTTTCTGAGCCAACCATTCATCTGCTTCTGCCTTGCGCTTCTTTCTTGAAACGACCTCCGAATCTTCGTCGTCCTCGTCCAGACCGTCTAATAGGTCACCGAGACCGTCGTCATGGAATGACTTGGGCAGAGATTTCCTGCCCTTCAAACCTAGCTTCCTTTCCAAATCCTTAATCTCTGCATCGTCTTGGGAAAGCTTCTCCCGCGTTGCCCTGGAGGGTTTGGGCTGACTCGACTTTTGGTCTTCATCACTTCCACCGTCGTCCTCATCGGAACCCGGCCCTGAGCCGAACTCGTCCTCATCATCATCTCCACCATCTAGATCATCACTTTCCAATGAGTCATCGGCTGGTTGAGGCGCACGTTTGGGCTGCCGAGTTTCGACAACCTGACGTGGCTGAGGCCGACGTGACTGCCTTTTTTCAACCCTTTGAGCTTTTCGTTGCTCTTTTCTTGAAAGCTGTCTCCTAGGCCCTCCCTTGCCTTTACCAAATGAAGACGGTTGCTGAGCCTCCAGCTCCTTCAAAATTGTCGAAGGGAGTGCTAGTTTTCGTTTAGGTCCTGGTGCCATTTTTGGGATACTTGCGACAATGGATACTCTCTGGAAGAATTAATGATCCCCAAATAATTATCAAGTAACCTCTATATCCACCTCATAGTTATCTTCATGAGAGATGAAGGAAATTCATGAGATTTTGCCTTGGGATCTAAGAAAAAGTGATCTGATCTCTTATAAAATAAAATAAAAAATTACTAGGATTGGATATGTTGATAAGTGGGTCTTTGAATTAGTGGGGTCCTTCAGTTGTTCTATGCAAGTACCCAGCAAATGGGACTGCCCCACGGCGGGAATCCCACTACTAACTTTCGGCGGCGCACGCACTGCAGCATTTTCGGATTGTCAACCGCCTACTGTATGATGAATGCGAACACCATCGTCGGATGCGGGGCGATCATAATTCCACGCCAGAGAAGATAATACCGCACCAGGTTATACATTTCTCCCCTTTCAGCCGACATCATGGGGCACCTGAGCAATGACGAGGTATACACCCCAGCTTAGAATTCTAACGCTAGACGCCTATGCTGACCAGTACTCTTACCAGTTCTTCACCAAGCTCACAGAGCTCTTCGACGCGAGGAAAGGCTCAGACCACGGGTCTATAGTCCTAGTACAGAAAAGGCGTACGCTTCCATTCCCCCTGTGATCTACGGCCATCCGGTCCTAACCTGCTACACCTCTAGTATCCCACGACCAACCCCTCCCCGAGTCCACCAGCGACACCATATTCCCAGACCTACACCCGCCACGACCCATGCCCGTGCTAATCCGAGCGACAAACGCGAAGGGCAAGGAACGCCGCAAGGACAAGGTCAAGCTGTCCACAGTGGTTGAGCCCGACTCTCTTCCCGCCTTCTTCGAGCGGTATGCCGAAGTATGCAAGAGTGGCATGACGACGCTGAAGCCGAGAGACCGCAGCAAGAGGAAGGGCAAGGCAAAGAAGAGAAAGGGCGCCGCAGCGACTGGGCCCTGATTTGGCGTGCTGATGTGTTACATGGTACCTATCACCGTTATCAGCCAGGCTTGGCTAGGGGACTGGTCCGGGATTTCTTCCATGAGCAAGGAAGCCTTATGCGCTGTTACTCGCGTGGAAATCGGATATTACATCCATGGATGATTTGAGGGTCGCGCATATACTGTTGGGCTATAGCCTATCGCCTGTAGTGCCGCGTACTATAGTTCGTATAGGTGCGGAGTAGGCGAGGAACCCGGTCTCATAGTTACATACCCATCTACAAGGGAAGGATATCTAAGCCCCGAGCATGAAGCTTGGGCGCGTGTTATGATCAATGATCAATAGGGATTCGTTATACAGTCGATAGACAACCCTTTAAACCCGCTAAATACAAAGGTCTCAAGAGAATGACCACCTCAACCTCATTATTTACTGCCTTCTTGACACGTGCTCTTCATCACTGACCGCTCAACATCACAGTGTTCGGCTATCCTCCACCGATATCCTCTTCCTCAGCGATGCTCTCTCGCAGCTCCCTGGCTTCCATACAACTATCGCATTCGCACTTGATGGGCTTTCGTGGGTTGCCCACGTACATACACAGGCTCTCAGGGCACCTGTCATTGGGATCTTGCGTATCGCAGCTGGCGAGTTTCTTGCATTCTACCCATACCTGCTTGCAGGTAACGCATTTGTGGTGATGGAGCTCGCACATCATATCTGTCTGTATAATGTAAATAGTCTTGGTTATCAAAGATATCCAATATTTGTCAGGGTGGTCTAGGTAGATCTAGAAGTGATAGTAGACTATGAAGGCTGTCCTGCTTGCTCATTTGAGGTTTGCCATTAGGGTTGATGATCTCCCGTTGTCAGTTCGTAGCTCATTTGAAGTGTGAAAAGTAATGGCTCCAGATTAGATGTACATGTAGATACATATGTAGATATACAACAAGAGGGAAACAGTCACATCCGGTTGGCGTTGTCATAAAACTGAGCTACGACCCGAAGCCTGAAATATTCGCACCACCAATACACCTAGTTTAGCTGCATCTCACGAATATGTGGGTCTCATTTGCTAAGGCAAAGTTCGTATCACTGCTCGTGAAAGCACCTCTCTTAAGAGCATGATAGGACCACCTCTAATAGTAAACAGTATGTGACCTTGAATAACGTATGCACGACATCCAACATGTATGGTAACCGACAAAACATAAGGTCGCGTATCCTTTCCCCCTGGCTTGCTTGCAAGCACGGGTGATACATCATAGCCGCATTTCGTGACTACCAGCCCGCCCTTTGCCATCTAGTCATGCACATTACAACACATAGAGCGGGTCGGCTCTCGATAACCTATACACAATAAGTCCAACTGTTGAAGACCTATACCACACAAGTAGGATGCACCGAATTCCTGTGCCTTCTCACTCTTAACGTCTTACCCATCCACTGCCTCTGGGTGTAGTGGATAAGGCCAAGCGCCACCTAGCTTAGGAAATTCCGAAATGCTATTCGCACATTACAATCTAATTTTTGGGTGTCTCAAGCTTTCTCATATTTCCTTTAGGGCGTCATTAACCCGGAAGCCGCCTTTTGATAACGCTAGAAGGGGTTGAAAAAAAGAAAGACCTTTTCTGTGTCCTGCCATACACGGAGCGTTGACCGCTCTCGCCCTTTCGTTTCGTATCGGTCGACCGCAAATCAACGCGCCGGAAGTCAGCCATTCCCCTCCCCGTAATTATTGCTCATACATAGAAGAGCTCGTTGCCGATAAAGATAGTCTTAATCCCCGGCCGGCACGCTTTGCCACGAGAACCTGGAATCGTCGCCGTTGCCGGGAGGGGATACATGTTTTTGGTAAAGAAAAAAAAACGAAACGCAAAGAAACGAGTGCCGATGTGAAGGAAGAAAAGTAAATAGTACAGATATGCAAGAGCGGACCATAGTTGCCCGTTCCATTCCACCCCACGCCATCAAAACGGATATGATCCACGGAAAGGTTTACTATTTGTGAAATCACCGAGCAACTAACGAAGTTGGGTAAACTGTGAAGGACCATAACCCGGAGGGCGAGAACGAGGTGTTCTACATGATCTGATCCTGGGTCAGACCACCGTGCGCATCTGTCTCCATGCTGTCGCCGCCACCTGGGGTGACATATTTGACAAAGCTCAGGCCAAGAGGTCGTCCTCCGTAGTGGTAGCCCTGGAACTTAGAGATGGCTGTCTCTGCCGTCCCGGTGCTGTCGAAGCGAACCACACCGCTTCCTCGAGATCGGCCACTGGGTTCGTATTGAATCTCAGCTTGCTCGACCTTGCCAATCGTCGTGAACAGCTCGACTAAGTCATCGTTACTCGTCGACCAGGGAAGCTAATGAGAAGAAAGGTGTCAGTCAATCCCTCCCCCAGTATTTCATCGCAGTCAAACTATCTTACATTTCGTACGAAAATGGTCTCGCTTGGGTCAGTCCCCGCAGTTGCGAAGTCGGTGAATGGGTTAGGTGCTGCTGGGGTAGAATTGTTGGCATCGTATCCACCACCACCACCAGCGGGTCCACCATAACCTCCGCGTCCGCCGCCGCCGCCGTAGCCGCCGCCGAAACCGCCACGACCACCGCCGAAGCCCCCGCGACCTCCACCGTAAGAACCACCACCAAAGCCTCCGCGGCCACCTCCGAAACCACCTCGACCATACCCACCACCAACTCCTCCTTGATGGGCAAAGCGGTCTTCACGGACCTCAAGCATACGACCTTGCCATTCAAAGCCGTTAAACTGCTGTATGGCGTTGCGGGTATCCTCGGGGTGTTCGAACATGACAATTCCAGAGCCCTTGGGTCTACCGTCTGGGCCTAGATGGACGTCGGCACGGATTACCTGGCCGTTTCGAGCTATTGTTGATTTAATGTTAGCATTTAGTTCTCTGTGGATAACATGTACCAGCTGAGTAACGGCCTCTTACCTGCTTGACGGAACAAGTCCTTGAGATCTTGCCAGCCTACGGTGTACGGAAGCTGCAGCTAAAGTCAATACCAGAATCGATCACCTAAGTTAGCGCTGGAAGGGGCGGGAGTGAACAAACGTTGGACACGTAGATCTGGCGATTGCCGCCAGCCATGCCACCACCTCCACCACCGGCAGCACCACCATAGCCGCCACCACCGCCGCCGCTACCGCCGTAACCGCCTTGCATTCCGCCACCATAGCCCCCGCGGCCTCCGGTTGCGCCGATAAATCGTGGTTCCGCTTCGCGATCCTTGGCTTTGTTTCAGTATACACTATACTATAATAAATATCGCATGGGCAATACTTACTTCGCGAACATAAACTAGTCGGCCCATCAAGTTCTGGTTGCTGAGAGTCTGGACAGCTGTTTGCGCTTGGTCCCTTGTAGCATATTCCACAATTCTAAGTTAGAATTAGTAAAAATATCCTGAATATTAGTCGTTCGTGGTAGGAATTGGTGACTTACCCGCATCCCTACAAAAGCCCGCGGACAATGTCCCAACCCGTCAATCCATCAATTCCAACAAGAGCCAGAGGAGAAGAAACCAAAGAGAAAACCAGCCATGAATCACGTGTAGAAGCCCACCTTAGACATCCCGTTCGGAAGCAATAGAACATCGGCAAAGAGAACCTCTCCAGCTGCAAACCGGGCCACCGTTAGCTAAAATTCTCCAAGCGAGGAATTCGCCCTCCATTGTATAAGTCATTGCTTACCCTGTCGCATAAAATCCTTAAGATGGTGCCATTTTACGTCGTAAGACAGGTTGCCGACGTAGACACGACGGTCCTGCTGTGACGTCTCGCGGATGTTATTCATCATCTGTTCCCGTGCGGCAGCACGCTCCTCGTACGTCCGTTGAGGGGGTCCACCGTAACCCGAACCTGATCCTCCAACTGGCGCCCCAGCTCCAGTCATGGGAGATCGCGACCGTCTGTCCGATCTACGATAATCGTCCCGGCTGCGAGACCGGCTGCGTGGAGAATACGATCGACGGCGACCTGTGCGGCCTGGGCTCCTCGAACGACCACGTCGGGGAGAGCGAGATCTCTCACGCTGTATCTCGTCAGCATCTGAGTGGGGTATGAGCGACATTAGAAATTAGAAAAAACTGGTGCCGTCAAGCCAACACAATTACAACACGGATGTGTGAATAATTGCGTGCTCCTGGTTGTTTCAGTTGAAATGTGGCAAGTAAAGACTTTATAGTTAGGAGGGGGAGTTTCTGGTTCAGTGCTCGAAATTTGCATGTGGCTTCGTCGGGAGGATAGCAAACTTTATAAACCTAGACCCAACTAGATTCGTCTTGGTGCCCCTCTCTGGCCTAAAGGCGACAAATGACGTGGGGAGATCTTGTCAGGTACAGCGATTTGCCTTCAGCACTGATGGGTGTTTTCTTTTTTTAAGTTTTGCCGCTGTGTGAGGTGACCAACGAGCTGAAGCTGGTGCGGAATAGATAGAGCGGCTCTTTGGACTCGACGGAATACCAGGAGGGGGGCTCCAAATGTACAGAAAACTGGTTGCTGATTTTGCTTACCTTAACAGGGCGATAGGTATCTCCGGTGTCAGCTATTGAGAATGTCGTGAGTTAGAAACCAAGAACCTAAAACAGAACGAACATGGACAGAAGCAAGTTTTATTAATGAGCAGGATGTTAATTTGGAGTCAACTGTGACAGTTTGGCGGGCCGTAGTCGCATACGGGGTTCAAGAGGCCAGACCGTTAGTGGATCGGGAAAGGAAAGCGTCCAGGGACGGGGGTGGGGGGAAGCGCGGCGTATTAAAGGTCTTCGGGATGGGTTGCGGCTTGTATAAAACGGCACAAAGGGCAGGTAGAGGTGAGGATAGAGAAACTGGTGGCGTGGACCGAGGAAAGAGTACCAGGGAAGAGTGTGATTGGGCGGCCGGGGTTGTGGAAGAAGGTAGGAATAGGGAAGCGGGTAATGCTGTGGGCTGTTACAAGCCAGATGTGAAGGCAGTGTAGGTAGTAACACGTCGCAGAGGCATTTCTTTTGCGCCTCTAGACAAGATTGGTGGGAAGGAATACCGTTAACGGGTAGCGAGGGCAAGGCCTGATTTGGCGGCCGGGGCGTATGCGAGTGCAGGAAGAGGTAGTATATATATGTACGTAGGCATGTACGAAGCTGGATAGGTAGTGTGGGATGTGGATATGGATATGAAAGTGAAAAGCGAATATGGCTTTGGATATGAATATGAATAAGGACGGATGTATGGGGGAAGAGAATGTTCGAGGGAAAGAAGTAGGGGAGGACAAGAGGACGCCGAGGAAACGTGAGCCCCCCAGAGAACAAGCAATAGGAAACAAGCGACAACGCCGTATAGATGTTTGTGTTGCCCGAAGATATCAAGATGGTGGTGTGGACTCACCCATAGTTAAATACGTTCAGAAACGAATTTTTGTCAAGCTTAGCCGCCTTGTCTGAGAAGAAATTTTTTATTCTCCGCCAGTAGTGATGTACCAACGACAACGCTGGTAGGCCAGGAACGAGGTATGTAATCTGTATTGGAGGGGTGAGCTTTCGAAGTGACAAGGAGTGTGTCGAATCTTTTCGGGGGGGATTAGACAGCACAGCGCAGATAGAACAGGTTGGACCCTCGCTAGCTGAGAGGGAATAAAAAAGGGGGGGAACTAAGATGCGGTACTAAGGCTTGAGAGAATAAAGAGTCATAGGTACAAGAGGGCTTGTATCGGGTGTGATTCAGCGCCTCTGCATTCGCATTGCACAATGCCTTAGATGGGCTTGCGCTGACAGAGGAGGCCTAGGCTGTCTCCGTATCTGGACAGGCAGAAGCAGGTATGTTATGTAGGTAGATATGTAGGTATGTATGCAGGAGAAAAACGACAGCAGACGACCAGCACCAGCACCAGGCAACAAGTAACAAGCGACAAGCGACAACAGCAGTAGCACCAGCCCCAGCACAAGCACCAGCATCCAGTATCAACAGAATACTACCCCCTTAGCGACGGCACTTTGATACGCGTAGAAGTACGCAGCACGGACGAACGCGAACGCGTGGGATTAGGTAGCGGTTGAGGCTACCAACACGAGCCGTGTCCTCCTTTGCTGGGTACGTATAATGTGATGTAAGGCAAGGCAAGGCAGGGCAAGGCGACGCCCGTTTCGCTGGTGTCGCGCGATATGTGCGTGACTGACTGCTTGTACAGCGAGTGGCTGGGCGTGCAGAGAGCACGAGCAGAGCCGAATCAAGCCTCGGGGGATTTAAAAAAAAAACAATACAAATAAAAACAACATAGAACATTGAAAAAAAGCAGCTAGTAGGGATTGGAAAAGGGTATGCATATGCGACCAGACGGTCGGCGGCTTCTCATACGTACGTACCTGAACTTGAACCTGATAATGCTGCAGGAGAGGGTACCAGTCCCCAATATCGACGAGAATAGGAAAGGGAAATGGGAGAAATCTGGGGAGATGCGTTGGATGAATGCTTGGTTGAGGGTGTGGATTGGAATTGGGCTGAAGGACGACGCGCGATTGGGAAAATGCGGCCCCCAAAAAGATGGAAAAGATGGGACAAAAAGATTACCGCGTCCGAGTCAAAGCTAATGAAAGCTAAACCAAGCTTTGTTATTGGTTGATTTAGGGGCGTTGGCGTTCTCGGGAAAGGAAAGCATAGCCCCCCGTAATCGTGATTACTTCCAAGTTCCCCCCACTAATGCGTACAACATTTGAACATTTGAATGTTCAAATGTTATACTTACCAATGTACCGCATTTTGCCATCCCGTAACCTTGAAGTTAGGTAGTTACTCAGTACTTGCTCGCCTATCCTAGGTCTCTCATTCCTCGCAGTATGCACATGTGTACAGTTTTTACTTACAGTGTTTCGGTATATTACATACTGTACATAATAATTTCTTGGCATTCTTCTCTTACGCCGCCCCCATGCTGAGCTACCGCTACCAGTTGACCATAGTACCTATCTCGATGAAGCATTGAAGTACCTACAGTCAATGGTTCCCCAAATATCTCTGCCAAACATTTGAAGTTATTTTGTAATATACTACTGCCGAATCCGGCATCCCCTCGACGTCAAGACAGACATCTCACGGATACATACACGTTATTATTAACTGCTTCTCATCCTGGACCTACCGCCGTGGCTGACGCCTTTTCTACCTGTTCCTATTTCCTCAGTATACGTACGGGATTGGTGCTCGTATCTGGAGCCTTACATGTAGGTAGGTATCCAGTATGTATGTACAAGATCGTGATTTCATATATCTCTTATGCGCCGGGCAGGCAGCTCAGCCAAAGCTTACGTGGCTGCTTCGTCAGGTATGTATAGTAAGAGGATTCTTCGCTAGTTGGATACGAATTCTGTTGCTTATGGCTGAAGTTGCAAATTCGAAAAGCTGTTGAAAATCTCCCATGCCACTTGCAAATGTACGTACGCTGAAGCTAGAAGCCGATACAGCCGAGATATGTAAAATCTGATGTCGCATGTGGAGCACTTCTCGTGCGAACGGTCAGCGAACCAGGACCCAGCTTAATGCATATAGGGATTGAACCGTCCAAGATTCAAAGGAACGTTGATCACGAGGCGAGCTTCTCTCACTTCTTAGGTCTCGTTACGATGAGGAACCGCCATCTACGGATACCTACTGACAGGCTAGCCCTATCGTACATGATACCGTGGAAAACCTACCAAGTAGGTATGGCATACTAGAAGAACGGATAGGGCCATTTTAAAAAATTGCCGGGAAAATCCGCTTTTGCGGAATTGGATCTGAAATCTGTATCGAACGTCATACGTACAGAACGCCCGGACTCGATGATCTTGAACTATCTCGCAATATTATAGGTGGCCTTGCCCCTTTGCCTTGTTTAGGACGTGCATAAGGCAGTGGATTCCACCTGCTTCGTATCCCACTCGAATACTTATTAGTGGCATTTTTGTATGTGATGGATTGGCTCAAAAGGTCCTTAAAGTCATGGTTTAAGTGTAGTCACCGAGCAAGGATATAAAATAGTTTCCGCCCTGAATCCTCGAGGAGCGCGGTCTTGGCGGTTGTACTATGTATGTAGTAGTCCCACAGATGCCAATTCGACTACACAAGTCTTGGCCAAGAGGTCGATAGCGCGAATTGTAGATGGCTCTTTGGCTATCATGATTCTCTTATACACGATCATTCTCATGTATCTATGAATGCATATGTAAAGGCAGTGAATGGATCATGGATATAAGATATATGTATAAATTAATCCGATGTATGGGCTACATACACGAAGATGATGTGAGAATATCATATCCACCATTTACATGTAATCCCATATTGGTCCTTTTTTACATAACGCATTAGTAGATATTTTCGAGGGTTTCATCAAGGTATTTCTAAAGATAACAACCTATCGTATGGTTCTAGACTATCCCCTGTCAAGTCGGTCTTAGCTCCACAGGTCTTTTGGTCCTTTTTTGACTTCCTTGCCAGTCTGCTTCCAGTCTGTCCTTCGTCCGTCTCCCATCTCCGTGGATCCCGCATCAGAGATTCGCATGAGGCAAGTTCTCCGGTTCGAGTCTCCCATGCGCGCATGTAGAAGCAGTGCAAATCATAAATTGGTCGATGCAAGCAAGCCCCAACGGCGGCTGGTGCCGTATCCATTGCATTGGAGAGATCGGCCCGGTACGCCAACCATGTCTCAAAGGCAGACTGCTTCCCTAACAATGCCTAGGATCGGTTGTTGTCACAGTCGCATCCAAATCCTAAGCACTACATGTATGTATGTATGTGAGAATGCAAGCATGTACGGCACGCAGCATCCAAGACCGTAGCCTGCTTCTACTGCTGCTGCTAGGCTCGTTGATTAATATATAAAAAGCGTGCCTAGCAAGAAACCCCCCTTTTTACAAACCCAAATATTTGCGTAACATTTCGTCGCGATTCGAGAAATAGTAATTGCCCATTAGTCACCTCGAAGGCTAGCTACGGGCTGACCAGAGTACCTTGCTCGAAATTTTTCTATTTTTCTTTTTCCTCGCTTTTTTTTCTGACCTGTCACTTTTTTGAGGTGCAGGGTTGGTCCTTAAATGGCCACCTGCAGCATGAACCAAGCCTTTGTGGCCCTCGGCTCCGAGCCTCCGCAGAAATACCTCCTAGAGGTTTTTCTTTTACGGAAACTTCTTCATCGTTATGAAGCTGTCCGGCTGCACGATATATAGGAAAGAGTTTTCGAAGAGCGGTTCTACGCTCACACGCGCAATACCCGCTTGAATATAAGCTTGGCCAGCCATCTGTGCATAGGTATTATTGTCCTCAACTACCGTTATCGTCTTTTAGTTTGGATCGAAGGATATAAAATCGTTGAATTATTTGCTCTTGTCAGTTAAGCGATACGATAATAAGCTAGTAGTCTAGTAGTATAGTGAGCCCCTATCTGGTAGTACGCGTCTTGCCGCAATTGTTGAACCCCCTATTTCTTAAGAGGATCTTAGCTGGTGACACCCAGAGCATCCCGTTTTACTAGAGAGGCTACGATAGAATTTCTACGGAGCTTCATCATTCACTTCCTCTGTAGCCCGAATGTGCTAGAAACTCAGCTCTAATTGCATAATATTCCTACAGGAACCCCAGATCACGCCGGGTCCCATATCAAGCCTCATGCTATGCTGTGTACGTTTGGTCAAAAGAGGAGTATGCAGTAATTATAGATAGCCCGCTGATGGAAGCCACCAAGCTCACCGCCACGGGAAAATGATACTTCTTCAAGCAAGTTACATTATGGCGGAAACATCCCTGTTCCTCCACTGTCACTATTAACATTCAAGACATATTCGTGCAATGATACAGGACCCGCCCTCATCATCGCTGATTGTTAAATCAGATCAGGGTGGAAGTGGTAGCATCATCGTTACCGACTTCACAGCCTATCTGCTAGGCTATTAGATGTTACGACGTGTCTCCTATTCTCACACCCAGACGGCTCCATATGCTGATTGGAGGCTTGCGTACCTTTTAAGTGCCGCTCCTCTAGGACCCAGAGCCAATATTCATCCCCAGTCGCAGTGCTGTGGTGACACAACAGTCTGTTGTGTCACTCCCTATGTTAGAATTCGATTAACTTGAAAGTGCCGCGTCTTCAGGAAATCATGTCTTGGACTGGTCCATGGGGAAAGGGTTTTTAGTTCGCATATTCAACAAGCCCTGAAGCCCGATATTACAGGCAGCAATAGTGCCGTTGACAGGAGAATATTATCCAACGACCGGAGCGCTCGAGAATATGATAAACCAAGAGCTTTATCACTTCTGAATTCACTATAAGGCTATGTAGTTACCGACCCACGAAATGTATGTAGAGCAGAACAGGCATCCCATAATTATACCGACAAACATCACTATTGACGTGTAATGTTCAGCATACTTGCTAGGTACTTAGGTATGCATTTATATCTGTTTAAAATACCTACAAGTTTCAACAAGGCAGGGGAGTCCTAGAAGGCATTGTCCGCGCCAACTCGTCTGCTCCACCTCGAGGCAACGAAATGCGCATGTAACTCACAGACTTACCCAATGGTAAACCTTGACGCTGGTCTTACCGACATGATAGCGCCGAGTGATGTGGAAGTCCAGCGGGGGCGCTTGTACTTACCTCGATGCTTTTCAGCTTTGGTCTAGGCAGTCGTCTAACGATGACCGGACAACTCAAGGAGTAAAGGTTTCCGCGTCAATAATGCAACAGCATGTATGATGGATGGTTAATTAGGTATATAAAGAGGATCCTATCCACTCGTTGATCGAGTGGGATATTGTACGGCGCCTCTGAATCACATTGTACTTTATAAAAGCGAGAAGACCGAGGCACAAGGCCCCTGGTCTACATTACCCATTGGCAACATTATCTCGTAACATCCCCACCCCTCCGCAAATAGAGAATCCAATAGGAACGCCGGCCGTGCCTTACCGGTCTCCCAGTAGGGCTGGTGACAGCAGCAAGCTAGAAGTTTGGTTCCTGTTAGGGCACGTACGCGTGGGATGAAGGGGGAGGACACGGGTGTGGGATGAAGGATAAGACAAGACAGGGAATAAGAAGAGGTAATGGATCGCGATTAAGACACCGATCTGCAATTGTTCGATGAAAAGAGCCGCAGTTCTCCAGGTTTTCTCAGGAGTACATGGAATTTACGTCCATACTAACTGACTACTAGGTAGACATCTGATCTGCGAACCATCCCTCAATTCCTTCGTAAGGGTGAGCTATAAATGCTTCCACGAGCTGGCGGTGTCCTCGAGTCAAGTTGACATATCATATTTATTAGAATCTAGGTTGCTCAAAGTTTGCAATTTGAGATAGGGGAGTAATGCGTCGCTTATGAGTAGGTACTAAGGTAGTACATTGTAGGTAAGCTCCTTTGTATCTATCACCTTTACCCCCATGTGCTTAGAATTTATGACTCTATCTTATTGTGAGATCCCCTTTATATGAGTTGTTGTGAACTCATAATATTACATCTATACATTGATGATGATACCTAATGAATATAAGCCGCCTTAAGCTTCAAAAGTTGGCAGGTTCGTAGGGTTAATTGAACGTAGGCATACGGTCTTCATGTGGGTACTTGCCTTTGCGCATCCGTTTGGTGTGGAACTACGTACATCAATGGATGTAACGAAATCCCCGGCTCCCCGGGAGATCCCCGGCCAAAGGTCTTCAAGGTTTAAAGCTTCGGCTTGGCCCGTGCCAGCTGAAGCTGTTTGACTGACGTCTGCCAGAGATCTTCGTTCTATTAGACCACATCCAAGCTAGCTACCTTACTACCAATCACCACTTCACCGTGAGGTAGCCTTTATAATCACCCAAATTCTACAATTGACTACTCATTAATAGCACACAATGGCCCCATCGCGGGCTGCAACTAGACTAGCGGCTACCTTGAGGCGAACCGTCCAACCATCACAACAGCTATCCCTACAGCTACGACAACTCCCCAGCTCTGCCGCCCTACGCCGATCATACCACTCTTATGACCACCCCCCGCCACCGGGCGACTTCAACGCTGCCGAGCAGGCCATCCTCTCCGCCGCCTACCAGCATGTCCCCGAGCACGGCTTTACCGCTCAAGCCCTATCCCTCGGTGCCCGGGATGCCGGGTACCTTGATATCAGCACCAACTTGCTCCCGGAAGGACCCTTCAGTCTAATCCGATATCACTTGGTCACTAAACGAGAGGCTCTGGAGCCACGGAATAAAGAAATCTTCAGCCCGTCAGGGGAAGAGGCGAGCGCGGCGCCGTCGCAGGTCGCCGAGAAAGTCGAGCGGTTGACGTGGGAGAGGCTACTGTCCAACCAGGAGGTCAATCATCGTTGGCAAGAGGTGAGCTCATAGTTCCTTCCACATGCTGTCCTTGATTTCTAACCTCTATCACAAAATAGGCCCTGGCTGTAATGGCGCAACCAAGCCACATACCCGCCTCTCTACGAGAACTCGCGCTCCTCTCCGACGAAATCATCCACCTGTCAGGCGACAAATCCGTCGACCCGTCATGGTACACGAAACGCGGGTCCCTCTCCATGATCTATGCCTCATCCGAGCTCTTCATGACGAACGACCGATCGCCGGGGTATGGGGAGACGCGAGCTTTCCTGCAACGGCGCCTGGACGAGACGAGCAAGATGGGAGGTGCGCTCGGCAACGTAGCGCAGTGGGTCGGGTTCACGGCAGCGGCGGGTGTAAATGTGTTGCGGAGTAAGGGGGTCAGGATATAAAATATAGGATATGAAGTGACGCACGGTACACAACGATCACTAATCCGCGGATGGCGGCATGAAAATGTACTTTTGGCCGGACAGACTGATATGGATTGTACATAATATTATGAGCTGGCATACATAGTGGACTGCAGGTGGCGTTTGTACGACATAGGATATCAGAGATCCAGGCAGCAACGACAGTTGCAGGAATGAAGCATCTTGTATTGGATGGCCGGTGCTATTTGTATTGTACATGATCCCACAAGGCGGCAGCGAAGCCCCTACTAGTTTATGACCGAATTTTGATTCCCCTCCCGCAATGCCGTCCCGACACAATGACCTCGAGTCGCCTGAGTAGCACCGTATAGCACACCGTACAGCAAAGACCTAAGTTCGTAGAACGCAGCCCCCAAACGCCACCAGCTGGGTATTCGCTCTAGTAGTCCCATAAATTATGGCACCTCTGACAATAGACAGAGATATTAATGATCTGCAAGAAGTCGTTGTCGGGGGTCCGTGAGCCTGTTATGTTGTTAGCCCTGCAAGTAGAATGTATATATGCATATTTGCAATGAGAGAATAGGAGACTTGCCTAATGATTTTGACGTCCTTGTCAATCTTGGCTCGGCCCTCGATGGCGTTAGGAGTGATTAGAATGAACTGCTTGCCGACAGAACGACGAGCTGTTGTAATCTACGCAGCGAGTTAGCGTAAGTTCATAATGTTGTAGTGATATAGACTTACTAGCATGTTCGTGCTGATGGCGCGGTTGACATTGTCCATGAAAACGTCAAACTCATCGAGACAGCGCAGTGGGGATCCCATGGCGTCCCAAATGGCGAGAAGAAGACATATAGACGAAAAAGACTTCTCTCCTCCCGATAACGTCTTTGTGTTGCGGCCGGAGCTACTCTTCTTCGTTTCGTCGGGTTCAACTTGAACTCGTAGCCTCTTGGCTTTGTGATCTAGGAAAAGTTCACCCCTAAAACCACGCTCGCTGAGAAGATAGTTGAAATTGCATCGAGCGTGAGCCGAGATGAGTCGCTGGAATGTTCTCCACTTGCGAAGCCGGTCCATTAAAGCCTTCTTCAATTCGTCTACCAGCGAGGTGAGATTCTTATGGCTTTTCTTAGCTTCGCGATACTCTTGAACCGCCTGGGTAGCGCGATTCTGGATTTCATCTTCCTTAGCCCCTAGCTGGTTGCGAATCTTCTTCAACTGGTCCTTGATAGATTCAAATTTGCGCTCAATGCTCCTAACGGTCTCTCCTTCAGGTATGTAAGCCCGCTCAGGAACCATTTGGCTGGCCTGTTTTGTATACTCGGCCACGCGAGCCTCTTGTCTCTGCTTGGATGCTTCCGCTTCTCCTTTTCCTACCTTCGCCATATCCAGGCCTTCGTAAGCCTGGTTCTTCTCAACTAGAGCTACTCGTCGGGTCTCCTCAAACCTCTTCACCTTATCCTCAGCCTTGGCGATTTTTGCTCGGTAGTTCTGTGAGGCCATCTTAGCTTGGCTGTATTCATGATGGAGATTTTCCACCTCCTGATTCATTTCCTGCTTTTGCATGGCTAGTTCGCCGTACTGGTTGCCGTAGTGGTCCTTTTGGTTCCGAGCTTCTTCAAGATCGTTCTTCAGTCCTAGTAGTTTATTGTCGACGCCCTCAAACTTGTCAAGCTCTTCCTCGATATGTGTTACCCGAGCTTGAGCGTTGCGTAGCTCTTTCTCAAAGCCAGCTTCTTGTTTCTTGTGCTGGTTGAGAGCTTGTAAACTACGCTGAGCCGTCTGCTGAAGGGCTCTCTTTGACGCATCTAGATCCCGAGATTCCACCCGAAGCTGTTCTAAGGACTCCTTGAAGTAATTGATCTGCGACTCTATGTTGTCCGACTTCATACGAGGTTTTTGTCTAGAGTTGGGAGTGATGGGATTTGTACTGATGCTGTGAGCATTACGCGAAAGTCGCAAGCCGTGTCCTCTTCTTGTGTCGTGGAAAGCCAGACAAGCAGCGACATTCTCTGGTGGTCGCCCATCAAACATGACACGCTGGCCCTCCACTCGATCCTCAATGAGAATGGTTTGCTCGATTAGGTTATGGATGATTAATTGAT
The DNA here is from genome assembly GCA_902825475.1 of Hypomontagnella monticulosa. Taxonomy (NCBI): domain Eukaryota; kingdom Fungi; phylum Ascomycota; class Sordariomycetes; order Xylariales; family Hypoxylaceae; genus Hypomontagnella; species Hypomontagnella monticulosa. The sequence goes on from CADEBF010000008.1 coordinate 2,861,407, forward strand.
CTCGCACGCGCTGATCATCTATTTTCAACACCCTTAATATTGTGTCGAAGTTCTCATCGGGCTCTCTCAGGTTGCCAAGCGGGGTTCTCGAACCGATGAAGACGGGGCAATTTCGGATACCCAATCTCTCCATATGAGCAGATAGCCGGACCTGATCTGGTCGGCTGCTGACGATAAATCCGTTGAGATTTGTTCCGAGAACCTTCTCTAGTATTGACGACCACTTGGGTTTAGTTAACTGGATAAACGTGCCAAGGGGGCCAATGGGTTTCTGCGAGAAGCTGCTGTCGCTATCAATGAGCTGCAGAAGTCTAGGGACCTGTTGTTCAAACCCAGCGAAAGGGTCGGTACGATTCTGCGACAAGGTTCGCAGTCGGGACTCGGCTTCTTCGACTTCGTGCCGTTTCTGCGCCACGACTTCTTCGAAATCCTCTACTTTCTTCTGGGCTTCATTCCGTTCGTTGGCAAGACTAGCGCTGCGCTCAGCATGAGCTCTCTGAGACTCCCTGATATCGTCTACGGCACGTTTAGCATCTTCTAACTCGTTCTGCTTTTCAGCAAGAGCACCGCCGTTCATCTCCTCTAGACGCCGCTCCTCTTCGCGTATCTTTCTCTCGTAGTCCTTGACTCTCTGTGAAGCATGGGTAAGTTGTTGGTGGATATCCCTCTCCTGTGTATGAGTCTTCGCCACTAATTCCTTGGCCTTGGAGTATTTCGACCTCGCTTCTTCCTCTCGCTCCTTAAATTGGCCTTCTTCTTGGCGCAAGACGTCTACAGATTGCTTGGCGTCTCGAACCTTTTCGTCAATTGTTTCGAGGATTTCCGTCTTCTCGGCAATGGTCGTTTCCATCTGATTGATCTCCTCTTGGGCCGCGACTATGGCCTCTTCTTTCTGCTGCAGAACAGCCTCCTGTTCTATAACCTGGGCCCATGCCAACTGATTCATGTATACCTTTGACTGTCTCCGCATCTCCGCACTCTTAGTGAGTGTGTCCCGCAACTTCACGGCCTTTTCGCTCTTCTCTTTGAGGAGGGCAATGTTCTCCTGGAACGCTAGCAATCTCGTCTCATTTGCTTCGAGGGTTTCCTGTAGGAGCTGGTAGTCTTGGTCGAGCTGCTCTAGTTGAGTGCCTTGTACGAAGTACTTGTATTTGGCTGCAGGAGAGGCGGCGTTGAGAAATTGGCGTGCATTATCCTGGGAGAGCACATTCAAGGGGTTGTCGACCTGAAGACAATAATACTCGACTACATCATCAACGTCGCTCTTCTTAGTAGATATGATTCTACCGGTACACGACTTCAGCTTGAAGCCGCTCGAGCCGGATTTAGTGAAGTGTCGCTCGACGATTATTGATTCGCCAAAGTGGTCAGGCTTGTAGGCGTCGGGACCTTGATTCTTGATCTTGACAACCAAGTTGGCATGCTCCTGCCCCTCCTTGACAAAACTTCGCAGACTTCCACCACGATTTGTTGCACTAGCCTTGCCACCCAAGCACAGGGTTATGGCAGTGAGGATCGCACTCTTGCCGCTTCCATTCTCTCCCACGATGAAGTTGAGTAAGGGCCCAAGTTCAACATGTAGTCTTGTGTGGCACATAAAGTTGAAGCAAGTGATGCTTTCGATGATAGCGTTCAGGGCTACCTGGTTTTCGCCGAGCATATGAGGGCGGTTCTTTAGGCGTTGTGTTGCTCGTTGGTCATCTAAGTCGGTATGATCAAGATGTCTGAAACCAGCATCGCGTAGTAACTCGTACTGGGTTGCCGTTGGCGGGGTCGGTTCTTCCGGCGCCTCCTGCATCACCTCATCCTCGTCGGTGCTTGCATCGCTCTCCTGGCGAGACGTCCAAGTCGATTGTTTACTAGGGCCGGCATTCGAGATTCGTGCCTTTTTCCGTTGCTATATTTTCCGAGTTAGCTTGCATCGCATTGATGAAAGTCGTTCGGGGAGATACTAACAGTTTCATTCCGAAGACTTGAGCTAGCCTGAACGACTGTAATACCATCGCCTTCTTCATCCTCGTCTTCGAATGCAGCGCGACGAGAGCGCTTTGCAAGTGCGGACGGCATCGCCGCTTCGCAAAACTGAGTATGTAGGTGACCCAAGGTTTTTTGTCTTTACGAAGTCAATTTGCAAAGTTGAGGAGGAATTTCGTCGCCTATTACCATGGAACGATGATGAAATGCTCAAATCTAAGACAATACCTATTGGCGGAAGGGTTTGTAAGAAAGTATCGGCAACTATGTGCGACGAGGAAATATAGTAGAGCAGATCAAGGGACAGTATAATTAGATGTGATAGGGTCGACGGATATGGATCCTAATTAATTGATGAAGAGCGTGGACGCGATCTGAGACGCGATGCCTCAGCAGGTGCGAACGGCGACCGCGTTTGCCCTATTTACCGTGTAGTGTTGCCCAAGTGCAAGGTAAGTACTATGTATTACATAACCCGGGAAGCAGCCGCTGACCCCACTTACATCAATTGACGCAAATACCGAAACGAAACAAGCAGGGGTTATGGCCCGTACCCTTGGATTTAGGGGAATAGACCCTGTCAGTACATGTAAGTTCTCCGTGCACGGACGATTAATTCGAAGTCAGAAGCACATCAATGATATTTATGGATTGACCTTAGATTTTACGACGTGCTGGGAGACAAACCCTTCCTACACTCAATTTCATGAGAGCAAATAAACATGCTCAATCACATGATATTCATTTAGTATTTTAATGCTACAGTCACATCAATGTTCAACTAAGACAGGTCAACATCACACTTCGCATCCAGCGCTATATATCAGTAGATGGATTCCCAGGACAACATTGAATTTCCCGAAAATTTCGGCGACCTTTCTAGGAGACTTCCTGAGAACTGTGTCGAATATTTACTCTTTGTTATCGACAATAAATTCGACGCTCGCAACCTTCTCCCTGAGCTCGAAAACATACGAAGAGCAGCCACACAACTATGTGATAACGTTGCGAAAGGTTATATATGGCAACGAGATTCGTTCCAACTACGACTCGAAAGGGACCAAGATCTGATCTATCTACGTGGAGCCACAGACTATGGAGATTCGGTTGAAGATGAATGGCTCATTGTCTATTTACTTCGGGAATTAACCCAGTCCTTTCCAAACCTTTGGATACGAATTTTTGACAGTGATGGCGAATTTCTACTTGTCGAAGCAGCCAGTATGCTACCAAAATGGTTAAGCCCTGAGATAGATGGTAATCGAGCCTGGATTCACGATCAAAAGCTCTATATACTACCCCTAGCCGCTAGTTCCGGCGTAAAGAGGCCACTCTCACTACCCGAGGCCGTTCAGTATATAAAATCGAACCCCGAAGCCCTAGTGCATTCTACCTTCGTTGAAGCCGAGGCTTTCTACAGGCTGGGAAAATACCCTGGGCACATTACAGACTCGATACATCACTCGTTAGTCACAATACCTAGAAAACTACTATATATCCTGCACGAAAGACCTTCTACTATTGCTCCCGCCGTAGAGGCATTTTACCTTCGAGACCCGGTTGCAATGAAACCTCTCGCATCACCATCTGGAAACGTGCACTTTCCGCCGGAAGACCTGGTGACCGTTAGTGTAAAATTCACAAAGGTACTATTTGCACAGCTCAAATCTCAGCGCTTCCAGCCCCCTCCGATATGGGACGCTATCTTTGAGGTTGCTGAGAAGCAAGCTTCCGGTACAGAGGACTCTCAGGAGCGACTAGCACAATTGGAAATGGGCATGAAAGTGACAAGCGGCTTTGAGATGCTTGCTAGCAATGCAACCAAGAAAGATAATCGTTTGGCGCGCGAATTTACGATGCTTCTTGAGGACGTGGAAGAAGATGGTGCCCAGGTGCTCCCAACCGACAAAGAGATAGAGACCTGGGAAGATTTCTGCAGGGAAGATGACGAGTCCTGGCTGGATATCAACTTCGAGGATTTCGAAGGTGAGCTAGAGGGGAATCGTAGTTCTCGAAAGGGATCCGGGGGCGGATTTGGTGATTCATCAGCGCAGGCAAATTTACAAAGGATCGTATCTCGATTTGAGGCATTCCTCAACGACGAAAAGGCTGGCGTAGAAGGAGCCGAGCTGGAAGATATGGATGAAGATGATGATATCTCGGATGAGGACGAAGACAGCGATGACGAAGATAAAGAAGTAAGCATCGACGAAGAGCAATTTTCGAGGATGATGAGAGAGATGATGGGGCTGCCACCCACAGAGCCTAGAGAATCAGCGATCATAGCCGAAGATTCCAAACGTGCCACTGCACGAGATACTACCGAGGGAGAAGAAGTCGATAGTGAGGACATCAAGCAATTGGCTGCCCAGATGGAGGCTGAGTTAAAGGAGCTTGGCGCGCTAAAGCTTGACCCCGAGCTTGAGAAAGTGAAAGTAATAGAAGCAAAAGATAAAGCTGATTCAGGGGCCACGGCGGTTGATAACGGAGAAGAGAGTGGCGAGGAAGAAGTTGATATCGACTACAATCTAGCCAAGAATCTGTTAGAAAGCTTCAAGAGCCAAGCTGGAATGGCAGGTCCGGCAGGTAATATCCTTGGTATGATGGGTTTACAGCTCCCCCGAGATGAAGACGAAGAAGAGGATGAGTGAATAGGTACCTACTTATAGTATTGGTTTATCTATAGATAAGGTAGCCTACCTTCAATATCATGTCAAGATCAGATAACTTAGAACACGCTGCCACTATTCATATGGATAGGTACCATACACTTCTTATAATGAACCATGCATCAATGTTTTGGTTGATTTGTGGTGCGAGTTATATTGAAATATGAGAACGTGAATAAATCCATATAATTTTGGATGCAGTCCACTAGGTAATTACACACATCCGGATATATATGCATACGATATAGTAGGTAAAGGAGCAAAAGGGGATGAAGTTTGGTGCTATCAGTGGTGGATGCATAATGTATGTACTCCGGTACCTTTCATCAATTGACATTGGATGACATGGACCCACTATATAGAGCTTCCAAGCCACGCCGTTCTGGGTCATTCAACCCCACTAAGAAACACGACGCGACGTCACTGGGTCTTTCTAAAATCTGTGGCAGAAACAGAATGCAAGCGTGAGATCTTCAAAGTCGTGCCTGGTTCTAGTCCTTAACTCTTCTTGTTAGTACTTATTCTTGTACTATCACTCCTCCTACGCGCCCATTCTACGGGATCTGGGATCTCGCCCTTGTAATGTCTCAGCATAAGGAACATCAGATCAATCCCTCCGTATTTGTCGCGTGCGCGCCTTCATTAAATGAACCATATGTCCTTGTAGCGAAGAACCTCGACAACTACGTTAGTACAAGACAAGCATGTGGCCTACTAGCAGCGTTTCTAGTCTCCAAAAAACATACGATGAAGCCTACCTAAAGTGCTCAACAGCTGTCTATTATGAGAGCCAGGTAAGTAGTATATCATGCTGGCTTTGTTCCCGACACAAGTGTCTAGCCAAGTTAACCATATTCTCATATGTGTAGGGAGACGAGAAAGAGGCTATGTCATGTTGGAAAAATGCCCTCGACCAGATACGGCAGAACCCGACGAATAAGAAACAGGGAAACAATCCACCCAAATCTGAGACCGAACGAGCCTTGCTAGACAGTTTAAGGGAGCTAGAGGTGCAATGTAAGGAGAGGATTGACCTTCTGGAGGCCTTGAGAATATCCCGAGAGGAGGACCAGTCGGTGCAATTAACGCAATCGAGTATCATGAGCGAAGGAAATATTACAAGCCGGTCAAACCCAAATACTCCAGAACGAGGATGGATTGGCGACGGAACCATACCTGCTATAACATATACAGAATTGTCCAAACCACCCCTCCCGAAGCGGCCATCCTTCCCTTCTAGAAGCTCGTCAGAGCAGGCAATAGTAGGAGGGCTTCGTAGCGCAATTATGGACCAAGATCTATCATCTTCGGCAACGCGACCTCCTTCGTTACCTCCATACGGGGTATCTACCCCGAGAAGAAGGTCTTCAAGATCTCCCAGTCCCGAGAAACACACCATGAGAACCACACTGCGGTCCAGCAGACCAGAGAAATCATCAAAGTCATCCCATCGCACGCCAGCCAAGATAAGCAAAGGTCCCGGTGCCAGCAAGGCCGCTACATTAGCATGGAGTAATCTCGAAAAGGGAGCATCCGCAGATACAAATTCTTCTCCCTCTAAACTTCCTGAACCATGGCGGCCCCGCGAGCAGACGCGGAAAAGTTCCGCATCGACTTCGAGGCATTGGGATAGTCACACGAGGAGATTAGTTTTCTCTCCCGAAGCCCCTGCTGTCACACCTACGGCCAATCGCTCAAGCCCTGAATCTTCAATGCGGAACTCGAACGATTATATCTCCCCCGCGCCCTCTTCTCTTGCTCTCGGTGCAGCGTCGAGCGCCTTGGGGTCGCTAGCGATTCAAGAACGAGATGATCTAAGTCCAGGAGGAACACAAACAGGTCGGAGATCAACGTCTAAGAGAGGAGCCGGTCTCAGTTACGACGAATCAAATAATTCTACAATTCGGAGACCGGAATTTCCAGAATCCAGTCCTAGGATAGGCCCTAAGGAAGGATCGATAGGGAGAAAACCGGTAGGTCATAGTCGAACGTTTGAACCCAACAGCGCTAGAAAGCGGGTGGGCCGGCAGACGTCCGACAATGATGGGAAAGAAGAAGTGTGGTCTAGCGACGATCAAGTCAGGGCGAGCTCCTCCACACGAAAATCCAAGGGCAAGCAGAAGGAGACGCCCATAACTTCAGATACCGATGACCGATCCCCGGGGGACTCAACCACCGAAGAAGGGAAGAAGACGAACGACGAGTGGGAAACAAGGAAAAAAGCAGTCATGAAGAACCTACCGCCCGGGATAGATGAAGCAGCTGCGAAAGCAATTTTCAATGAGATCGTAGTACAGGGCGACGAAGTCCATTGGAGCGATGTTGCTGGCCTAGACATTGCGAAGAATGCATTGAAGGAAGCTGTGGTATACCCGTTCCTACGTCCGGACCTATTCATGGGTCTTCGCGAACCTGCTAGGGGTATGTTGCTCTTTGGACCTCCCGGGACAGGAAAGACGATGCTCGCTCGCGCCGTAGCAACAGAGTCTAAATCCACCTTCTTTTCCATCTCGGCGAGCAGTCTAACTAGCAAATATCTTGGCGAGTCCGAGAAGCTCGTGCGGGCGCTCTTTGCGCTGGCGAAAATGATGGCACCCAGCATCATATTTGTGGACGAGATAGATTCCCTTCTTTCACAGCGGTCTGGATCTGGGGAACATGAAGCCACTAGGAGGATCAAAACGGAATTTCTAATACAGTGGAGCGACTTACAACGGGCAGCGGCAGGACGAGAAAGTAATGGAGCGAATAAAGAGCGAGGTGACCCAAACCGAGTGCTTGTACTAGCGGCTACCAACTTACCGTGGGCGATCGACGAAGCAGCGAGACGAAGATTCGTGAGGCGGCAGTATATTCCCTTACCCGAGGCGGAAACCAGGACTACCCAATTGAAAACGTTACTGGGCCAGCAGAAGCATAGTCTCACAGACACCGATATTGCAGAGTTGGTGGATCTTACAGATGGTATGTATTGGCTTGCCTCCGTATGGTGTACATGTCGTAGGTTGCTAATTTTCCCTAGGCTTCTCCGGATCAGATATAACTGCTCTGGCCAAAGATGCGGCAATGGGACCCCTCCGTGCGCTCGGTGAAGCTCTGCTCCATATGACAATGGACCAAATTCGGCCTATAGAACTGGCAGACTTTAAAGCTGCTCTCAAGACGATCCGCCCGAGTGTCAGTAGGGAAGGGCTAAAGGAATACGAAGATTGGGCAAGAAGATTCGGGGAGCGAGGGGGATGAAAGCGAATCACTGCAGCAGACCAAATATAGCAAGCCTTCCTGGAGATAACGGTGGCGTTCTGGGACTGGAAGCGATAAGGGTTGGCATACGATACCTAGGCGTAAGATATCGGTTCAATATAGATTATATTGGTTCGTTGTCCCTTAAATTGTCTAGCCAGAGCTGTACAGATTTATGGTCATACATATGTTACAAGTGATTCTAGTATATAGAGGCTGCTTGGTAGGGCTAGGCTCGTGTCAAAATCAGGTTGATGCGGCAGCCAGGATGTCGAGCCGAGTATTTTCGTCGCACTGACCCGGAAATTCCTTTTATCCAATATATTTTGACGACTTCAATCGACATCATCTTGCGTCGGTTGTATCGGTGGCACTATACCATGTGCTTGTAACGTTCTCCGGACTTCCTCCATGACCCTACTACTTGCTTTCAACGTCTTTCTCGCTTTCTCGGCCGCCGTCTGTTCCACCCTTGATTTCTCTTCCTCCTCCCTCCGCGCGGCTCTTCGCTCGTCTTTTGCAGCTTTCTTAGCAACTTTTTCAGCTAATCTCTCCTCTAACGTAGGAATAGGCGGTCGCTCGTCAATGGGCTCGCCATACGGCGCGATGATGTGCTTGACGACGTGACGCACATGCTGAGAGACGCGCCATGAGGGTGTGATGGCGACGACGTCGCCTTGTCGGAGCGAGTTGGCGGGGTCGTGGACGAGCTTGAAGCGCGGTTCTTTAAAATGCTACGCGTTGAGTCGAGGGTTAACTTTCGGTATCCATATAACAGATAGATTGGGGTTTTTGGTGGAAGGTCGGTCTAACTCACCTTTTGTACCCTCGGCTCCCATCGAAGTCCACCCAGCTTCACCTTGACGGTTTTGTCCATCAGTCCAGCCGATACCACAATCCCGTGTATCTCTTTAGCTGCCCGCCGCACAGTGTTGGTAGCGGCCGCGGCGACTTCGGACGCCATGCTGTGTCTTTTTGCTCCGGCCTCGTTCTTCGCTTTCCCTAGGCACTACAGAAAGTTTTGAGTCCTTATTGTCTCCCGCTATGGCACAGGCTGAGTGTAGTGACTTGCCGTCGAGGTTGCTCTAGTTGAAGCCTTCAAGACCACCCGCAAACGCTGAAAAGTTCATGGGTTAATTGGGCGGGACCCACATCCATCAATTGATGCGCCATGGCGGAAAAAAAATAATGGTCCCTCCGCCGTTATCGATAGCTTATCCCGCCAGCGGCATTCGGATCCACAGCTGTACTTTAAATTGACCGTATCATTCAGACACTTATAATATCCATCCGCTCATTAAGACATCCCGTGATAACAAATAAGTACATGTATAAGTACGGATTATTATTATGTGTCAAAACAACCATGGATATATCATCATATTCCTACCTACATCTAGATAGCCGATAAAGTGGCGGTGCCATCCATCTTAGAATTCGGCAGCATTCCCATCCCATATTCAGCGTTTTAGATACTTGGATACTAAGTTGCCATCCTTAGTTCCCGTTACATCATTGTGCACTGTATTGGAATAAGAGCCGCTTAGCCATTCGTATTTGTCGTATTCTGAGCAAGAGTCCCCGTTATTAAGTTTCAGATAGGCGTGGGGGTAGAAGACTTCATACTCCAATTCCTAGTCGCCATACCATACTATCACACCCGAGCTCTTATAGTCCAAGAATGTGTATCTTACCAACGATCAGGACAGGGAAACGTACACAGTTCGATAGCCTTGATTTAAACTAGGTATAATCATGGGAACGTCCCAGGCCTCGGTGTCAAGATAGGCATAGGACAATATAATGCCGCTCGTCTCGCGCTGTAGCAGCCATGGAGCCCTATTGTCGCAACTCCTGAACAACGTACAGATAATAGCGTCATTAGCCGTTAGTTTTGGCGGGTTTATCTCGTCATTTATGAGCCCATACGAACGCCACGTTTGCTCTTTTTGGAAGGAACATCGCACAGGGTCAAGGAACGTGCTCGCTCTAGAGGGTCTCAGCTGAAATCATTGATGCGGGTCAACCATTGGTCCGCCTCTCTCCTTAATCACAGCCGATCCGCTGGATTTAGCTGGATATCTCCATACCCTCCTGGGACTTTTGAATGCCCTGATATAGAAAATGCTCTCGATATTCTAGTTTATGATGGAAGACGCCGCAAGCCGGCTATCTCAGCCTCTGGCCAGCAGAGGTACGGCGACAACATAGTAAGCGAATTGGAGCCGTGGCTTCAGGGCATACCCTCACATGATTATTCTTATTGGAAGGTAACTTCCCTCGGTTCTCTACAACCATAGCCGTAGATATACACAACTTAGCGGCGCTACTCTTTTAACAAACACCTACCAAGACGAAGAAGATCGGCAGCTTTAGATTTGAGCTGAAAGAAGTGTACCTTCTAATCATCCAATGGCGTCCAAGACGAATGTTTAATTATACTACCTGCCGGATCTGTATTACCATTTGAAACTTGGAATCATCTCCACGTTCACGTCATGCTCTCTCCAGATCGTCGTTGAAGCTATGAGTTAGGTAGGTGATATGGACAAGTCGAAATGCTCCCAAGGAGTACTTAAGGTCCCATAACCACGAAGGAGACGCCAAATAGACAAGCAATAAGCCCAGTAAAATAGAGACTCGGCATTTTACAATAACCATGAAGTCCTTCCTTGCAACAGTTCTGGGCTTGGGTAGTCTTGCCCTTGCTGCTGTCCCTGGATTTGATATTTCCCACTACCAATCGAGTGTGAACTTCGCGGCAGCCTATAGCTCTGGAGCGCGCTTCGTTATCATCAAGGTGAGCCCGGAACTTAGATACAAAGCAGTTTGATTCAAGACTAACTGGTGACAAACAGGCTACCGAGGGCACCACCTACAAGGATCCGAAATTCAGCAGCCATTACAGCGGCGCCACCAGTGCTGGACTCATCCGAGGCGGCTATCACTTTGCGCACCCCGGGTCCTCCTCGGGAGCGGCACAGGCCAATTACTTCCTAGCAAACGGCGGAGGCTGGTCAAAGGACGGCATCACTCTCCCAGGCATGTTGGACCTCGAGGGTGATTGCGCGGGTCTCTCCACAAGTGCCATGGTTTCGTGGATCAAGGACTTCAGTGATACCTACCATAGCAAGACGGGACGTTATCCTCTACTATACACCAACCCGTCATGGTGGTCCAGTTGCACTGGGGGCTCCAGTGCCTTTACCAATACCAACCCTCTCGTCCTCGCACGTTACAGCAGCAGTGCCGGTACGCCGCCCGGAGGCTGGCCATACTATACGATTTGGCAGTTCAATGATGCCTATCAGTATGGTGGCGATTCGGACACTTTCAACGGAGATCGTAAGTAGTTCTACTGCTATCTTCTTATGGTTGACTGTCTTAGCCCCCGAATTGTTTATGTCAAGCCTATTATAGAAACCGTGCAGGCTAACGTATGGTGTTGACAGTTGCTGGATTGAAGAAGTTGGCTACTGGCTAAACTACTTATCCACGAAGCATATACGGGCGAATATCGAATCTCACAACTCCCATTTGCAATACACCCCGAGTTCAATGTTTCTACTTTTATTCTTATCCCACAATATTATCTGCTCCGGTAGGATTTCTATGCAACAAGTTTGAGAAGTAGCACCCAATCGTTCTCAATGTTCGAAAGATTAGCCTGATAGCTCATCAAGTAGATAACTAAATATCGACTAATTCAAATCGAAGCTCATAGAATGGCGTTAACTATCTCTTGGGCTAAACCTCTCTTATATCGTAAGCTATTATCCAAGTGACGTAGGCGAGACATGTGTGATTGGAAATATGAATATTTCATTGCATCCTCTTGTTGTGTACGTTGAACACGTGAGTTTCTTGCGCGTTGAGTATCCTTTACTACACAGCGTATACAAAAGGTGATTTAGCACATAATATTCTGTATTTCTCATGAAACGGCTTAGTTAGTGTGGTATTGTGTACTATCTGTGGCTTCAAGCGTGAGAATATGAATGGCATCTTAAGAATGACTGGTAGGCATCGTTGGGTTGCCAGGTCGTTGTAGTTTATACATGGTAATATCCTTTCTACTCGGTGCCACAATTCGCAGGTGCTTAGGTGCCTCGCACCTGCCGTTACGAAACCCAGGCAACTCGGCAGCCGGAGAAACGCTTTCAATATGAAGCGAAATTACGGTTAAGGCAAGAACACAACGAATGGTGTCTTGGAGAAGTGGCAACTCGCTCCTTTTGGGAAACCGACCATTTCGATATAGGAGAGATCAGGGGTTCGAACCCCCTAGGCGCCCTACATTTTTGTCCCCTTCTTCCTCTTTATTTTGAGCACCTACTAACTGCACACATGCGCATGTGGTCAATTCATAGTCATGCATCGTGGCTTCCTATGTTACCAAAGCGGGCGTCAACTAATTGCCTTTGCTTACTCCTCTAAGCATCCGACGTGGCTTGCAACACCACCAAGCTGAATGATGTATGCTCGATATTTATACATTTTCGTTGACCGAGCAGAGGGGTCACATTTCAACCTTGTATCGCATAGTCACGGACTCAAAAGTGCCCTTCTTTCCTTTTAGTCTCAGTGTAAGTAGTCTCGATGAGCGATGCTTCCAGGGTCTTTATTTTCGGTGTACTCAAACTGATAGCATCCGTGATACTCCAATATAAAACCTTCTCATATTATTAGCGTGTCTTAATCGGTGTTTTATCGTGTATCTATTGATTGGAGGGCATTTTATTACTTACTTGTGTTGTATATATAAACCAATGTTATGAATGTGCAAGCTGGGTTTTGAAATACATTTAGATATGGAAGAAAAGAAAAGAACTTCGCAGAATATGTCATAATAGTGCATAATAGGAATTCGGCGTGCGAATGAACACTCAAGTAGATACCCTTTCAAGGTATTCCTTAGAATGGTGATCAAGTCACGGGAGATGAAAGTACCTGCCATGAACCAGAATAGAATCTTTCTATATTAATATCATATACGTATATGTGCCTAGTAAGTACGTCAGACTTCTTTAGTTGCCTACGTCTAGGATGATGTAATGTAAGTCTGATCTCGTGGCAACTCTTTAAGGCTGTGCAAATTGTGTCTTGAATATCTGTCTTAGGATATGAGGAGAATGGTTACCGCGAGCCTCGTTGGAGAAATTATGAACTCAAGGCTTAGCTGCCGGGAACCATTTGGCATTCCCCAGTTCATCCCGGTCTCCAAACACGGGAAACTGAAGAGAGATCGTTGATGTGCTTGGACTATCTTAGCTAGCCTTGATAATGCATACGTCCGGGGCTGTCGTATTGGGATAGTACTCTGTAGTTAAGGACGGTCCCAGGCTGGTCCTTGTGAGCCAATGGCTTGTAGGTCTTAAGAACATTTGCCCATATGCATCATGTGTTGAAATGGGTAGTTACACGTGCTTCAACTTGATTTGGTTCTACTATGCTCTAATTACGAGTCTTCCGAGTGCTTCTTTAGTCCGAGGAGTTATTACGCCGGTCAAGTAGAACCCTATCTTAACTATGTGTTTAAAATATGGGTAGATATGAATTCGGATATCTCCTTTCAGTGGTCTTGTCCATAGTACCCCCTAGCAATGTCGGGAATAACTTCAATATTGCATCTCTTAACTAGTATGGTTGGTACTTTGTTATTAAGATCGCAGGGATATGCCTGAATTTATCCGTGATTATGTAGAGATGGCTGTATATGGTCTTCCATGTAAGTTGTATGATAAGAGATGCAGGTTGTCGATATAGGATGACGGTTACTGCGGTAGGCTGTGCGACAGGCTCCGTAAGATCTATTTGCTGGAGATATTATGGCGTGTTTTACTACCAAGTAATGAATGCTTCGCCGTAAACGAGCAGCGCATTTGCTTGCATATGTATGCAGATGCAGTCATGTAATAGCATATAATGTTAGCGAGTGGAGTTTCTCCGCGTACCTTTTTCATGAATTGTTAGGATCTGAGTAAGACTCCGTCACTCCTTCGGTCGTGCGTGCAGGAGAGGCTTACCTAAAACAATAAGCACTTATTCCTCGGAATCGACGGATTATACCATACCCCGCGAATGGATTTGCTTAGAGTCTGATGTACGTTTATTATTTTTACTCGGCTTTTAGTGAATTCAAATTCAACAGAAAAGGGGGAAATTTCATAAGATATTAAATCGGAAGCAGAATCAATAAAATGCTATTGTCGCCTGTTTTAAGTGGGTCAATTGCACTAGAAAGCCGCTATTAGTGGGGTTGTAAAAGGTCAATTGGGTACTGTACCTGCTGTAAGTGCTGTTGCAGGGGGGCTAAGAAAAGGCGGGAGGCTCGGGAGGGGTAGAGGTGCCGATCACGTTAGTAGGGTAGCACTGTAGAGTAGCATGCAGAAGCCCTGGAGGTCCATAGCAGTCCAGCCAGTTAATCGCGTTTATCGCTGGAGATGAGTGGGTTTTGCCTTACCGGAGTTGGCAGAGTCAAAATCCTCACTGCATCCACACCTTCTTTGCGTTTCTTTTTAAGTTTTAATATTTCTTCATCTCAATTCTCCGTGCCCAACCTAAGTGCTACAGTTACAGCTACAGTCAGCAATAGACACTGTAAAACCTACTATTGAAATTTATATCTATCTTTATTTGTTAGCGGTTACCTGCTGATTCTGCTCTGCCAAACCCCATTGCCGGTAGTTTTTGAATTCACTACTTCTCGGTTTATCTTACTCTGCGCTCCCCGCCATTCAGAAACTTACAATGCCTTCCGCCACAGAGTACCGTACTGGAAAGCGACCTCGTAAGTTAGACCATTGCTTTTTCCCCCTTGCGACAGTTACTAGAAATCGAGGGCGCAACACACATTTGGCGGTTTTACTGTATGACCCCTCTGGGTTACTCCGAGCTGTCCCCCTTCAGCCGCAAGCCTCATGCTTTGTAACCTGTTCACACCGCTTTGGAATAAACTCGGTTAAAGGACAACTTCGTTGTCTCAAGCGATTTGTAGCCTCCCCTTACACTGCTTGCCTACGCCAGCGTATTCCAACCTTGCTATATTTGTCTGCAATTTTAATATTCGGCGTACCTAACACCAATGGCTTCTAATACAGGCACCCAATCGTTGCCTCCTCCCGCTCTTCCCCAGCTTGTCGCCGAGCAAAATGTTCCCATAGCGTCCAGCGACAAGGATAGCCAAAGGCTCATCGTTGTTCTCTCCAATGCCAGCCTCGAAACTTATAAGGCATCCCATGGCGGCCCTGGCCGCGCCGGCATGCAGCGCGAAGACAAATACTCTCTCCTCAACAGCGACGAACATATCGGAGTAATGCGTAAGATGAACCGAGATATTAGCGACGCGCGACCGGATATCACGCATCAGGTACGCCGAACATCATCGTTTTTACTTTTCAACAAGTCTCCTCCTGGGTTGGCATTCAACATGCTGACTGTGTCCAACTGACATAGTGCCTCCTTACTCTTCTCGATTCTCCTATCAACAAGGCGGGCAAACTGCAAATATATATACAGACGGCCAAAGGTGTCCTCATTGAGGTTTCACCCACAGTTCGTATCCCTCGAACCTTCAAGCGTTTTGCTGGTTTGATGGTCCAACTGCTTCACCGCCTGTCTATTCGCTCGACCAACTCGCAGGAGAAACTTCTCCGAGTCATCCAGAATCCGATTACCGACCATCTTCCACCCAACTGCCGCAAAGTTACACTAAGCTTTGACGAAAGTACGGTGCGTGTGCGGGACTATATCCAGAACCTAGACCCGAAGGAGAGCATATGCGTCTTCGTCGGTGCCATGGCCAAAGGCCCGGACAACTTTGCCGACGAATATGTAGACGAGAAGATATCTATCAGCCAATACAGTCTCTCAGCCAGTGTCGCTTGCAGTAAGTTCTGCCATGCGGCCGAGGATGCTTGGGACATTCTCTAAGGTAGCTTCCCGAGCCGAGTCCCTCTAGGAGGACGAAGGGGGAAGGCGGAAGGAGGGTAGGTAGCGGAACGTATTAGGTATGAATTGATTAACGGGAGTTGGCTTGCGGAACCCGCTATACAACATTGCGGCAGATGCAGCCATCCCCGGAGCTTGGGTCTACGGTTTTTGTTCAGTCTCTGTTTTTGCAACCAAAACATCAGGCGTTCAACACGAGATCCAAGACGTTTACCGTCTTCTGTGGGCCACTTCAACTTGGCCCACAGCCCTCCTTTTTTCCCCTTTCGAGATTTTCCTTCTGTCACTGCCTGACTTCCCTAGTCTGATACTAAACGTCCATGCCAACCGTGGAACGATATTCACGACCATGACTCGAGATTCGATGGTCGATTGACCTAGATTTCCCAGGTTCCACGGTTTGGTTGAGAGACGGATCTGATCTATGTGGCAGGACAACACATTGGCTCTATGCCAGACACTGGTGCTTCGACATACACCGTATATGCCACTATACGGGTTCAAGCGGGTTGAAGTGCATAGGAAGAGCTAGGTATACGAGCTCCCAGTGTTGATCAACTGGTCTTCGATAGTGGCATTCTATACCACGAATCGGAGTTCGCAGCGCGGAGGTAGTAGGTGGACAAGAGCCATTATCTCATACGGCTCCTTTCGCTATTGATCGACTCTTACGCAGGTGGACATCGTAGTCACCTTACCTTATGGTGTTTAGTTGGATGAGAGACACCGTGGACGCGTCCCGATGCAAGCAGGCAAGGTGAAGGAGCACTTAGCTGGACCCATGCTTATGCAGGAATTGCATGGTGAACATCGGTCAGGATTATGACTCTTAGGCAAAGATGGGAGGGGGAGGGAGGCTAGACCTGTCCCCAACTTTGGGTGCCCACAATGTACTTCTAGAACCATAATGGGAACCCGAAATGAGAACGAACTTATGAACATGCCGCCTCGATTTCGGACTAGGTGCCTTACCTACCTCCATATATGGAGGTTGGAGGTACTTTACATGTGTTAGGCTCCACGACGTGTAACCTTGGAACGATCATGGGTTACCTATTTAAAGAGCCAACTGTGGAGATGCCTCCTTGGAGTTGCTGAAAGGAGCCAGTTTACTTGGTCCGCGGAAGCGGCGGTCACTTTTCCTCTTTTCCTATTTTCATCTTGGACATGAATTTCTTCCCGTTCCACATTCTACAATCCACATAGTTGCAGCTCTACACCCATATTGATCCATGTTGCCACGACCAATCATTTGCCTCCATTGAGATACTGCTCTCTACATGCAGAAGCTCCAATTTTAAAACGAGCCTTATCCGTTTTCAGTCATTCATGTTAGAGATGTTCCAAGCATTCGATTCGACATAGGGCATGAATGGCATGAATCCAACGTGGCAGCCCATCCACCGTTGCCAACGCAAACATCTCTGGAGCCAGCGCGAATTTTGTTTCGCATCGAAGACCATGAAGGATGGGATGGCCACATCGGGTCACTAGTCTATCCCCCGCGTCGTGAATTCGCTATGAAGGACCGGTAGTGTTGTACCGTTTAGGCTCAAGCAGTCTCGTGTCCAATTTGGTTGAGCTAGAAACCTGTTGACAATGTCGGAATTCGTAGGCTATCGTACGCATGCAAGGCGCTATGGACATCGAGCAGTCGCTACAAAACTCCACTGGCTTGTTCATCGTTCAATCTATTACACTACACGTGTATAAGTGAACAAGACGGAGGCAACTAGACCCAGTCAAACATCCAGTTGCGTCGGATCGCTGGGGCGGATACCTTCCGGAAAATTCTGAGGACAAGTCAAGATGTATCCTCCTGCATCAGTACCTAAATATGGTCATTTTGGGAGAACTTCGTCTATTGGCGGTCGGCACGTGAAGGCCCCTTTATGATATTCGACCAGCTCTGCCGTTGGCGTGAATATTTTAGTTCTTGAAAATTTGCTCCTACTTTGAGTCAACTCTAGCCAGTCTCATTACCTTTCGAGAAGACTCTCATCAATTTCTCCTGGGCAAAATTGGACGATCCAGAATCACCCTACCACGATCGAAGCAGTTCTCCATCTGTGTCAAATCACCACCTCCAACTTTGGAGTAAAGGTGCGCTTCGCTTGCATATTGAAACGGCTGCGCGTCTGCATTTGGATATCGACAACATCCTTCATTCCAACTTCGTTCCACTTCGTCCCACCCAATATACCGCACTCAACATCTCGATTCTGAATCCCCATCTTAGTTACTCCACAGTATCGCTGCTGGCTGGCTGGCTGCATCTGCCCTGCGAGGCGTCTTCGTGCTCTTCTCTCGATCAGCTTTCGTGCATATTACTTTTCGTTGGGCCAACTGCGTACCAAGTCACGGTACCTTGCCTGGTCGTGTTATATCCTAACCTTACTATACTCAGCAAGTTGTCACGCATCAATAGTACCACATGCAGGTCCTACCGTTTGTCCAAGTCAAGGACCTTCCCCCGTCAAGTTCCTTCTATGCGGCGATCGCCCAACCCCTCGGCCTCAAGTATATATCTGCTAGTCCCTCGTCAATAGTTTTTGGTGATAGCAGTTCACCTAGCCCTGAGACAGTCTTTGAAGTGAAGCAAAACGCCAGTGCCGACTTCCAACCGTTGAAACCCTGTCGCCTAGTACTCTCGGCGAAATCTCCATCGGTTGTGTCTGCTTTCCACGCCGCTGCTTTACGAGCATATCCTGAATTGAAGCACGGCGACGCAAACGTTAACTTTTTACAATTACACAGCAATTCGGAGTCGAGTGGCGAGAGCCGCGCAAGAATAGGAGATCTTGACGGGAATATAATGGAGGTCGTCCATAATAACCGTTCTGACTATGCCCCGAGCCAAGCGGGTTCGGCGGTGCGCCATACTCACTCCTCTACCCAGGAAGCCAGTCGTGTCCTTGACTGGAATCTTGACGTAGGCACTACTGCGGTGCCCTCCCGGTCCATGGCGGGTTCCGTTGCGCCGGCATCGACCGTGGGTACACGAACTGCCAACGGCGAACCTTACAGCTGGCTGCGTAGGAGCGTCACAACTTCAACCGTGGAGACATCACCTCGTGAAAACTCGAAGGGTCTCAGTACCAGCGCTGTCGTCGGAACCGTCCTCGGTGTAGCTGTTGGTGCTGCAGTCGGTGGGGCCCTGACCTACAGCATGATGAAGAACGAGCAACGAGATCGAATGGCATTCCAAGGGTACGACGCGTCATCATCCTATCAGCAGCCTAGATATTACCCACCTACCACATATGTAGGCGGGTATTCCCAGGTGGGCGGCCCGAAAAGCAGGGTGGTGGAAGAGATCGACGACCGTTCTAGTCGTCACTCAAGTCAGTATACCACTGGCAGCCGAGCACGGGGTCGCAGTGAGGTGACCGCGACAAGACGTCCTCTGATGCTCACCGAAACTGAGCATAGAAGCAACGCCGGGTCGAAGCACAGTGAGGCGCCTAAGCTTTTGATGGACGCTGAGCACCGCAGCGCTGCAGGGTCCAAACATACTGCCGCAGATTCTCGTAGCCAGGCCGGATCGAGACATACTGCCGCACCATCAAGGCACTCTCCCGACGCGGACTACCGCAGCTATGCCGGCTCAAAGCACACAACATCACGACCCCGCGACGCCGACGCGGGAACCTACGTGTCCGCTAGTACTATTCGTCCCGGGCCCCCGCATCCCACGGCTGAGACCGTCCCGCCTTCACGAGCGCAGTCTAGGGCTCCCAGTCGCTATTCATCTGCCACTGTCAAAGCACCTGCTACTAACCGCGCTCCGAGTCGTGCCCCAACCCACGCTACGGCTAGGCACGTACCAGAGAGCCATGCCGGCTGGGGCGACGATACCGGTACCGTTGCTCCGAGTGATAGTATCAGCAATATCGGGTATCGCTACAGCACACGGTCACAACGTGCTTGACTGGGCGGAATTGCTTCAGGGGTTTCTTACTAGGACGATCATATCGAGATTAATTTGCATTATGTACATGCTGGGCAAGGCTTTTTGAATTGGGGATTTATTAATGGGTTATGAAAGAAATATACTTGGATTGAGTCCGGCATTTACATAATTTGGTTTGCATATCTTATTTGCCACGGAATATAAAGACTACTCCAACTACAATGGACATAATAAACAAGACTACTTATTAGTATCTACTGGATGGTAGTCAGGACATATGGCAGTACCTCATAGGAAGCAGAACCTACGAGGAACTTTTATGAATTTAGGTATCATTGTCGCCATTGGCTTCGTCTTCTCGTTAGCCCCTATCCTCACAACGAATTCGCTATAGATTGCTGCTCAACCATTACCTTAATCTAATCCACAAGCACGTAGAAAGCATAGATCACACACGAAATATCCATAGATAGCACCTTAAAGATAAACATCAATTAACACTATCAAGTTCAATGCTTACCCTAGTGAGTTAATGATAAAAACGACATCTACATCCCAGCGATGTCTTCTAGTAGGGCTAGTCTACGTCATCCATATCATCCATGGCCAGCCCAACCAGCCACGCCGCCGTCTCGGCTATGGCAACAAATGATCTCTGTACCTCAAGATCAGCCATCTGTGTTGTGACATTAGCGACAGAGTCATCTGACTGACCCGGAACCAAGAACGGAAATTTCCCATCGAAGCAATTTACGCGGCTAGGATCTTCTACCAGGCCTGTTACATCCAGGGGGTCACGGCAGACAAGGAGAACCTTACCGATTCCGCTGGTCACGAACATCCTCTCAACAACTTTCAGAAAACGCTTGACGGCGGTGTGAGTGTCCTTGTTGTATGCGATATCGAGGCCCGCAATAATGCAAATACGCTCTTTTATGGGCAGATCACTATTCACGCGCAGGGGGGGCAAACTCTCCAAGACTTGCAACTTATCCTCTAGCCTCAGCTCGCCGTAGGCCAGGATCCAGGACGTCCAGTTACTGGCAATAAACGGCGCGATCTCGTAGAAAAACGAAGTCATGATCGACCGCAGGACGTTCAACCCCTGGTTCCTGTCCTGCTCGTAGTGCATGACGAGCTGCGGCTGCCCCATACGTGGCGCGGCGAAGAACACGGGAATCCCGTCGCGGATGTCTCGCCACGAGTACCCCCTAGGCCTCAAACTGTCTTTGAAATACCGTAGTATGTCTACGGCGATATAACTCGCGGCCTTGAGGTCCCCCTCATTGGAGATGACGCTGATGACGGGCCCAGGAGTTTCGAGGAAGTGGTCGCTGTTCATGTTATCGAACCATGCCGTTGGTAACTCCGGGTTTATATGTCCGACTTTGGCGGCCGTGGCGTAGATGTCCGACGTAGCGAGGAATTTGTCGGATTCCTCCTCCCGGTACCGCCGCATCTTGGCGCGGGAGAGATTGTCGCTTGCGTATCCCCTCATGGGTACGATCCTGTACAGTGCCGGCATTTCAGATGTTTGATTTCCGAGTGTGAAAATTTAGATATGTACGAGTGGAGTGCCGGCTCAGGTATTCTCTCGGATGTAATAGAGGAAACGCTTTTACCTTTGGGGGGAAGGGGAAACTGTGGCCTGAAACGTACGGATTATATACTAAGCGCTATATAAAGACGAAAGAGTTCAGCGGACACCGTAGAAAACAATAGCTTTGTTGCAAGACCAATATGTAGTAAATTCTTAGTTTAGGAAAGCAAGACATTGTTACAATTGCTTTCGAGCTACATAGCAGTTCTTATTCTTTGGAACCTTTATTAGGTATGTAAGACTCTTCTTTTACCGAGAATTGGTTGTTGCCTTTATTGTGTAAATTTGCTTCTGTCCCTGGGACAGTACCTCGTAGCTGGGCGGGTGTTTCTCATGTTGTCGGATTTGTACATGCTCTTATACTTACATGGTATATTATACTGATGTAGTATAATGTAGTATAAAGCATTCTAGCTCACTAATAGGACAACTTGAGGTAGCCGGATGTCTTATTATGATTTTAATCATGGTTGATTTTTCCTTGTCGTTTAGGTATCATTAGCGACATATTATGGTGTCTTGTAACTGTGGTTTTACCCCGAGAAAACTACAGAGAGCCTGATAGAAGGCCATCCTACTGGTCTGTGCAGAGGGAATCATCCTTTCTACCTGGGAGTTGACCCCTCAGGTCGGTATGGGAAGGCTCTTCCTTCTGGATAGAGGGTTCTACAGAAGACCAAGAGCCGCTTGAAAAGGGGTTGAGGTTCCTCACGCAACAACATAGTTATTTCTGAAGCTTCTTGGTTCGGCACATAATAAAGTTATTAACGATGCCTTGGAGTGTGTATGGGCTTGCTCTAAAAACTCGAGCACATTAGAGACCTTGCTCACTATCATGATTACAATCATGGAGTTTCTATTGGTAGCCGCCTAATAATATCATTTATTTATTATGTATAATAGCAGACTATACAATACGCTTGAAGATCCCTTTCCCGTATCGTATGAAACATGCCCAGGAAACATTAGATACAAACAGGTGGTTTTGTTTAGCTCTGGAATGTCTTCATGGGTTTGGTATAAGCCTATTACCTAATCCAAGGCATGTGAGGATTGTGGCTCAGAGAACTGACGCGGCAGATACTCTTGGAATTCCTTGGTTCCTTGGCATGATCAAAGTCATTATCCCTCATTCAGTAGTATTCCGATAACCCCCTATTTAGAGACACCAGGCTATCTCCAAGTATTCTTCTATCACGGTCTTTGTAGTTTATATTCGTGATACGTTGAGGAGATGAACCGAGGCCCCTGTCATGTTATTGTTTGTTAAGAGATCTGATAGTGGGTCTAATGACGCTGTTGCAACTATTCTAACCACGGATAGACATGTATTACGCGGCACGGCTCAGAGCAGGGGAGATATGCTGCCGCTTTAGATGGTCGGGCCACGGTTCTTTCCGAGAGGCCGCAAGATGACCACAAGATATCGAATATCAAGTTCTCAATTGTGTTCTCCTGTGTAATGTGCTAATAGCTATCGGCACTACTACTATGTATGCACTCATTGCATTGAACCTAGCTTGTGCATGAGGAGTCATACGATAGCAAGGGTGGGCTGAAAAAGTCGTATAGGTCAATCATCCCATTCAAGCAATATACCGTATATACTGTGTATACTGTAGACTATTTGGAGACTTGGAACCTGGTTTTATCGAATTCTGGATATGCTTCGCACATATGTAGTGTGCACATGTAAACTGATGAGTAAATAACAAATCACATTTACATATCGGCTCCTTGGCTGACGGATTGGCAATGTTTCTGGTTATCTTGGAACTGGCGGTTCATCTCGAGTATATCGAAGACCCGGTGGAGTTGCCGGTGGGGACTGAAAATTGTGAGATGCTGGGTAGAAGACGCTATCTGTATACTACCAAGTGTGATGTCTATTCAGGGACATCAATTTGATCCATGGCAGTCTACTTCAATGTTTGTAGAAGTTAAGGTTATGCGGCTTATAAGAAGCGAAGTTAGGCGATTTGGAGAACCACGTGGGGAAGCATTGTGGCTTGCAGCACTCAATTGTAAGAGAGTCCACCCTATTGGGCTAATTTTCAGGGGCTCAGTCGCTTGAAACGGAGGCCGCGGCAGTCCGGGCAAGTAACGGTGAGGAAACCCCCCACCTTTCTGTTCCCACCGCTCTTCTCGAAATCCTAGAGCTCTTCAACATCCATCTAATGAGAGGAAGTGTGAATGGGCGAAGCTCAGGCTTTAATAGAAGCCAATTGACTTTCTAATTTTTCTAATCAATCAATTAATTAGACAATTGAAAAGAAAGCTTCCGTCCCACCTAACTTCTAACCCCATACTCCATATAGACCCGTTTCCATGATAATTTCCGATGGTACCGGTAGCTTAAATTGTTCTCAGCTGTCTTGGCTATCTATCAATTGATACGATCTGTGTTCTGCCACACCTAAGCACCTAAACTGCCCCTTCGAGGGTCCAATAAACGACGAAAATGGCCGAAAGGAAGTTTCGGGTCTACTCTAGGAGGGAGATCGAGGGTATGATTGCTGATGGCCGGACTATCTTCATTCTCGACCAATATGTAGTCAAAGCAGACTTTTGGCGACCCTATCACCCAGGTGGCGACAAGGCAATCCTGCATATGGTTGGTCGAGATGCCACTGACGAAGTCACTGCGTATGTACTACCCATGCCTATACTCCCTACACTGCATTGGAACTATAGCTCCCTAACGGATTACTTTCGTCATGTAGTCTCCATTCCGTCGAAGCAAAGCAGCAGATGTACCGCTATCGAATTGGGAGAATCGAGGGAAGATGGAACAACTTCATCCCCCCCATCCAGGGCGGCAACTTCAGACCGTTGGCAGACGGTGATAATGATGACGTCGAGAATGATAGCGAGGGATGCGAAAATTCGAGCGGCCCAGCTTCCCGTGACCCCTCTCCTGTTTTTGACAACGTCGATTCCGCTATGCGAAAGCGGCATACTGCTGGCGGACCAACATCATCAACATCGTCGGTATCTTCTGTGGAGCCTGACGATGATGGCATGTCGTACTTAGACACTATCACCAAAGAGAAAACAACTCTGGACTTGGAGAAGTACCCCTCCCTGGATTTTACCACACAGGACGCTATTGTGGTCAAGTACCGTGATCTGGGTGAGCGGGTCAAGGCGGAGGGCCTCTATCAATGCAACTATGGTGCATATGCGATCGAGTTCATGCGCTGGTCTATTCTCTTCGGCCTCACTTTTCTCTTTTTGAGCTGGGGTTGGTATGTTCCCAGTGCCATATGTCTGGGCGCATTCTGGCATCAGCTAGTCTTCGCAGCCCACGATGCTGGCCATATGGGTATAACCCATGGCTTCCATACTGATACCGTCATCGGTATCATCATTGCGGACTTCTTTGGTGGACTATCACTGGGATGGTGGAAGCGGAACCATAACGTGCATCATATTGTCACGAACGCACCCGAGCACGACCCAGACATCGAGCACATGCCCTTCATGGCTGTGTCTCATAGATTTTTCCAGTCTATGCGTTCGACTTATTATGATCACGTAATGGAATACGATGCTGTGGCAAAGTTCACCCTCAGAATCCAACCGTATACGTACTACATCCTTCTACTTTTCGGACGTCTAAACCTTTATCGCTTGTCTTGGGATTACTTGATCATGGGAAGGGGCCCAACAAAAGGTCCTGCTTGGTGGCACAGATGGCTTGAACTCACCGGCCAGGTGGTTTTCTGGACCTGGTATGGCTACTTTGTCCTGTATAGGTCGATTCCTACCAATTGGGGCCGATTTGTCTTTTTTATGATTAGCCACATGGTCCCTATGCCTGTACACGCGCAGATTTGCCTTTCTCATTTTGCAATGAGCACGTCTGATCTTGGACCCCACGAATCATTCCCCCAGAAGATGCTCCGCACAACTATGGACATTGAGTGCCCCCAATGGCTGGACTTCTTCCATGGTGGCCTGCAATTCCAAGTCATCCACCACTTATTTCCTCGAATCCCACGTCATAACCTCCGCCGCACGCAAAAGTTGGTACAGGAGTTCTGCAACGAAGTCGGCATTCCGTATGCGTTATATGGCTTCGTGGATGGCAATAAGCGTGTCGTTGGTACGTTGGCTGAAGTATCAAGACAAGCGGCCATTCTTGCCAAGTGCCAGAAAGTCATTTCCGAGAGTGATGATCCCATCCATGGACACCATCACTGAAGATTTAGTATGATATTATATTATTCTGGCTCGATGAACCCTTGTAAATAGCTCGCAATTTCCCCTCCCCGGCGAAGGTTAGCCAGGAATATGGGCCTGGCCGTAGATTACGTCTCGAACTTTTCTCGGATGGCATGCTTTTTAGGGGGGCCTTGAAAAATTAATGCAACCTCGTTGAGACCCTTAGGGGATAATATCCCTAAACCGGTGACTATCATAGTCGGACCGTCTAACCATTCTGGATGAATGAGGAATTGATAAATTTTCGGATTCCAAGACGACAACGTCCCGTAGCGAGCCAATGTTATGATGGATAAGGGTGATCAAGCTGGGCTCTAGACTATGATCTGCGGCCTGTTGGTTATCTCTTCAGAATTGACCGCGGTGGGTTATCCAACAATGTGGTTATCGTCGGAATCGTCAGGTTCCCACGAGAAGGCTTTGGCCACGTTGATTGATGCCTTACCGGACGAGAGGACACATCTATACCGGCCTGAATTGGCCTCGTTTCAAGAACACTTTTTGCTAATCTTCACAGATTGAATTAATGCCTTTGTATAACCTTGATTGATTGATCCTTTGCTTCCCAGCCTAAGACACATATACCTAGGTAGGTAGTCAACCAGCTCGACGCCTCGGCGAACAACTGCCACTTCTTCTACCAACGCTTACTGCGTTCTCAGTTATCTTCCGGCCCCTGGCGGTTAGTTGAGACCCCCCGAAGCTAGCGATGCCGGAAGACGTGACGCCTCGGGAAGGTAAGTCATACATTGGATTTTTAGTCATTATTGTATATATCAGACCGAACCCTGGTAAAATTGGTTCACGGATGTTTACATAACTAGGAGGAAACGAGCATGGTGCGTATTCCTTCACCGACCAATATGAACCCCTGGAGAATATCTATATCTGACCGACCAGTAGTCATCAGATCACTAGGACGATGCTGCCTGCATATCGATAGTTGCTAGTCGTACGTGCAGATTTCCTTTCCTGCATGACTCCCAATGGAAACGCTCCCGTTATTAGTGACGGGCCGGAAGCAGGCATGGGCTCTTGCCTCATAGCAAAGCGGAAAAGCAAATATATACAGTGTGACGAACGGAGACCGGGATGGACGTATCTTGGTCCGATCTTTAGCATCGAAGGAGTATATATAGTTCAAACATGCCGCCCGTGTCATACTCGAGCCATGCAATCCCTTACCCGCTAGCTTCAAGAAGGCATGGGCTTTGACTTCAATAGCTACTGAGGAACTTTAGCTGAACGCCTCCCTCAACGCTCGTCTCAAGACTCATTTTCAACGCCAAATCGCAAGCTCTGCCATATTAGTCACCATCCACCGCAATGGGACCAACCAAAATGGACGAGAAGTCAGCCGCACGGATCGCCAAGTCCCGAGGAAAGAATGTAATACACGCACAACCCACGGAATGATTTACATAGGTACTCACAGCGAGATAGGACCCCTTTGCGAAGCGCGCAGACATGGCAGCTAAGAATAACAGAGATCAGAAAGGGGATACGGCGGAAGGGTCTGGGAGGAAGGACTCTTCGGGAGGGGAGAAGAAAGGCGACAGTAGCCAAGCGAAGTGAAGGAATCCCTCCGGGGGGACTTCCGTCCAATCACGGAGCTCGCCCTTAGTCAACACGGGGGGCTCTACAGGGTCCAGGAACTGAAGATCTAGAGGCATCTTTTGTGATAGATCATAAGGTGATATCTCGGCTTGCTCAACGGGAAACTGTGCCGTGTTTTGATGGTAAGGGACATATTACATACACGTACGGCTGGGCTCATGAGTAGGTAATTATTCGGAAATATATACGTCACCCCCATCTTCTACAGCATACGGAACGTCTCGGGAAAGCCGAGATACCTTAGCTTCTACGTTGATTGAAACCGTAGCTACCATACTCATCTGCTACTACCTAGGTAGCTATGCTATGTTATGCTGTACTGTATTGTACCACATTGGCAAGGCAATAGATGGCGGCCTTGCTGGCACGAATGGCGGTCCTAAAAAAAGCAGAGGCTCCTCTCACTACACCTTGTCGTTACCTTGATCAGCATCACGCATATAGTCATGCAGTGTTTAGATAAGTAACGCCCCAACGGGCTCGTAACTCGTTAAACCTGGCTACCTAAGTAGGCTCACTGCTTATGAATAATGTGACATGTCTGTTTGTGGCATACAGACTACCGATCGACTGGTTCCAGGGCACGTCGCACGTTAGGGTTGGGGGTCAAACATCCTTCCCCCTCCCCTCCCGAAAGCGCCTTATGTACCGTATAATTGGATATGTGATATTACTTATCGTTCCATGAAACCGGGATCTCCAGCAATACGAGCAAAACAAACATAGTACTAATTTCAAGAGAACCCTTCGCCTTATTGTCTCCCCCACGCTGACGAAGTGTATAACACGAAGGGGAGTGAATGGCCCTAGGGGGTCCGAGAGGCGGACGAGATAAAGGGAGGGGGGGGGATATGCGCTATAGGAGCTCATTTGATATTATATGTACTTACCTAGGTGGGTAGGTAGAATAATGGTGCAATCCGAGCGCATAGCCTTTAGATTTGATGACTTAAGAGGTAGACCGAGGCTTACCGGTTTCCGAGATGTGCTCGGCTGCTACCACAATTGGCGCATCCGCAATCAAGCAACCCTAGTGTCACTTACATGTATGGAACTATTCCTTGGGCTTGAATATTATCGTTCTTGAACTGGCCTTACATGTTTTTACTACTGTAGATTACCACCTCGGGGCAATCCCCGATGCCTTGCGACGTCATTATATATTCTACCTCATACGACATGAGAGCATGCAATATGGCTAGGGCTGCCTTTAAATCTCCTATTACTATTTCGAACGTTATCGGTATTTAATCTAATTGGTACGGGGATATAACATCGAAATCCCCAACCATAAAGTAAAATTTAACGGTAGAAGATGTGAACATGGACGGGATACCGAGAACACATGATCGGTGTAGGCGGTGAAAAGAAGATCCAATCTGGCCATAGTTGAAGGCATACACATCGTGTCTTAAGCTCACAGAGGTCCCAGACTCTGTACATCTGCCGATTGCCATACCGCTTGAAAATGCCGAATAAGGAAAAAGATCAAACGAGCTCAACTACATCCACCCGGTCAATCCGGGGTTAACTTTGATCGACTCGCGATGTATTCTTTCTTTGCCCGGTTTGGTTACGTAGTATCTTGATACCCGGTTGTTCTTTTTTCGTTTTCAATCGGTCAGCTACTCAGGTACATTGGTAAACTGTGCCAAGCTGTGTTCGCCAAGCTTGTGTTGATACCCCTAATATGACATCACTGCTCTTGTCCCGCACTATCTTAATAGCTTCTGATATAAGGCTCGGCATAAGCCGGTTATCTCATTAATATCTAAGCTGATGTACTGTACTAAGCTATACAATGTCGTTTACTTCCATATAGATAGTTGAGAACCTTGAGGATTTGACGGAGCCGCATAGGCATTGAAATTCAAGAACTGTTAGCAAATATTACTTATGATGAGACTCATTGATCAGCATTTTTATTATATTTTGGTTGACGCTATGTATCATTTACTTCTCCGTAAATATCAATGTCAAAATGCGACACTTGCTATAACATAATACATCTATGGATGTATGAATGATTCAATGTTTCCGAAGATGACTATACTTGAATCGATTGATACTATCAATTGATAGAACGCATGAGTTGTGAAACTGCTATCTTAACCTTAGAGAGCCAGAGCATGTGTCACTAAAACATTAGTGTAGTCGCTGGGCGCCATACGCTCCATAATAAGCAAGTAGCACTTGACTTGAGCCTACAGATAAGAGCCTTGAAAGATTCAGCCTTATCAGCCGCCCAACGGTCAGCTGCCTGCCCCGCCAGCTCGCCAACGTACTAACCCCCAAACCCCCTGCATGTACAATACATCATTGATGCTTCATCCTTTCAGCCTTGTTTTCATCACTTGATTCTAATCTCAACCCTTTCCAACTTATCACATCAAACATTCTAACTTCTAAGCTTCTCCTGTTGTCGGAGGCGTTCCGATATCCTAGCTCCATAATAGGGAACCGTTGTACACTTACGCTCTTTATTTCCCTTGCTTTCTCCACCCAGTCCCCTGAGCCTAATCAATCAGATCAATCGGATAGGTAATATTATACCTATATCCTCATGCCTCGTCACGTGTAAACCACATTATCTTCATATCCCAGCATGGTTGCGACAACGTGACCTGCGAGTTGAAGCGAAGACACAGCGATGGAACCTACTGTCCAACGTCTTCTTAATGATAAACTCTACGACAAGAGGAAAACCGGTGCTCTCGAGTATGCTTCTCCTTTAATAGTGTCTTTGTCGTTTCTGGCCCACGTACATATATCCTTGATGTAGTCTCGTCATACTAACATGATTAAATCCCCTTAGGCTAGAACGCTGTATCCGGGATCTGGCAAATGCCAAGGACTACAAGAGGGTCCAGGATATCCTGGAGCAATTGTGTAATGAATATGCTTATGCCGTCCATCAACCACATGCCCGTAATGGGGGCTTGATAGGTTTGGCGGCTGCTGCTATTGCCCTCGGCCCAGTAAGTCATCCATTTCATTATATCCTACTAGGCTATGTATAGATTTCGTCTTAACTCTCTACCCGCGACTGACCTGCTCTAAGGAACTACCAAGATACCTCGAGATTATTGTTCCGCCCGTCCTGGCGTGTTTTACCGATCAAGATGCTCGTGTTCGATATTATGCTTGCGAGTCTATGTATAATATCGCCAAGGTTGCTAAGGGAGAAATCTTGAAGTATTTTAATCACATATTTGATGCGCTATGTAAAGTATGCTCACTCCTTCTCCCTGACTACTTCTAGTCTGTCTAACATCCGCTCTATCACCATAGCTGGGAGCAGATTCAGAGCTCTCGGTCAAAAATGGCGCCGAACTTCTCGATCGTCTGATCAAGGATATTGTTTCCGAGTCTGCCGCTACTTACGTGTCTGTTCTTGAAACCGATCCACCACCTCCTTATGATGTTAAGGACTCTGAGCAAGGTAGTACCGCGAATCCGAATCCTCCAACCGCATTCTCGTTACCCGACTTCATTCCCCTCCTGAAGGAGCGAATATGGGTTATGAACCCTTTTACTAGGACATTTCTCGTGGGCTGGATTACTCTACTCGACTCGATCCCGGATCTTGAATTGGTTACGTACCTACCTGAGTTTCTGGGTGGCTTGTTGAAATTCCTTAGCGGCAATAACGCCGATGTTCATGCTGCTACACAAGCCTGCTTAGACAAGTTTCTGAACGAAATTAAGCGAATTGCTCGGGTTAAAAAAGGAATCGCCGAAAGCAAAAAATCGAAAGGAGATGGTAAACGAAAACGGGAGGACTCTGTCGATAGCGGTAGTATGCATCTGACACCGGACGATGGCGAGGAAGCGGGATCCACTACTGCTAACGAGGACGATGGCGAGGTTAGTAGTGAAGACGACTGGATTCCAGGTCAGGATGTCCAGATTAACTACAAGGCAATACTTGAGATCTTGACCGCAACTCTCGACTCTCCGCTGGGTAAGTGTTTTCGGCTGGATGGTACTGCCGTCAAATCTAATATCGCGGCAGAAGAAGACGGCCTCCTGGAGAGCTTGCGTTGGATAGTATCGTTTCTAGACATCTGCCCCGAAGAAGTCCTACCTTTTACCCCCAAAATATTAGCCCACCTTCTCCCAGCAATGGCTAGCGGGGTCGAACCAATTCGCCAAGCTGCAGCGAGAGTGAATACTTCGCTGATGGACTATGTCGTTTCCCTCACTGACGAAACCGATGCACCGGGCCAATCATCGTCACGACTCCCTGCACCCACAGACCGCCCTGAGGGACCGTCTAGTACACGTGCCTCTTTGTCAAGTGGTCGTGATGTGGACTTGCGCAGTCCTACTCCAGCTCAGACACGTAGAGCACCGACCCCCGCCCAGTCCATCACCCAACCTCAACCAGATTTAGATTATGCTGCTGCAGTCAACTCTCTCACCCTGCTCTTCTTGAATGATCACGAAGCAACCCGTGTTGCTGCACTAACCTGGCTCATCATGCTGCATCGTAAAGCACCTAGAAAAATCGTCGCGTTTAACGACGGCACATTTCCCGCTCTTCTCAAGACGCTCTCAGACCCGGCAGAAGCCGTCGTCACGAAGGATCTACAGTTGTTATCTCAGATTTCGAGGAATAGCGAAGATGATTACTTCTCTAACTTTATGGTCAGTCTCCTGCAGCTGTTCTCTACCGACAGGAAGCTACTGGAGACGCGAGGAAATTTGATCATTCGTCAATTGTGCATGACTCTTAGCCCTGAAAGGATATATCGAACGTTAGCCGAAACGATCGAGAAAGAAGAAGATGTTGAATTCGCTAGCATTATGGTGCAGAATCTAAACAACAATCTTATTACGGCTCCGGAATTGACCGACCTAAGGAAGCGGCTGCGGAATCTAGAAACGAAGGTAGTGTTTTACGTCTAGCAACAGAATTTTACCTTCGCTCACTTCTTCACAGGATGGCCAAATATTTTTCGTCGCGCTGTTCCGCTCCTGGTGCTATAATGCTGTTGCTACCTTCTCATTGTGCCTACTTGCGCAGGCATACGAGGCCGCATATAACCTCTTACAGATCTTGTGAGTAGAAAATTTTATATGTCGGACAGCCCTCACATTGCTAACAGATATAAGTGCGGAACTCGAGATGACAGTTAATATCCTCATACAGATCGACAAGCTTGTCCAGCTAATCGAGTCGCCCGTATTTACATGTAAGTCGTCTACTTGTGATTTACTGACCGTTTAGATATGTTAACAGTCAACGTATCAGACCTTCGACTCCAACTTCTCGAACCCGAGAAATATCCGTACCTCTACAAGTGTCTGTACGGACTGTTAATGCTTTTACCGCAATCTTCTGCTTTCGCCGCGTTGAAAAACAGATTGAACAGCGTAAGCTCGATAGGCTACCTGCAGATCGGGCCTCGTCCGTATGTACCATCTATTACTTCATCTAACAACCCTACCACACAACCCCGTCAAGGTTCTGTAGCCGAAGCCGTCTCTTCATACCCCTTCAAAACCCCCATCCAACGTTCCACAAGCACTCAAGAGACTCATGCTTTCCCCACTGTTAGTTCCGCCACTACACCCGGGGCCTCAAGTTACGATCGGCCGAACCGACTGGGCAAGGGACGTGAAGACGGTATGATCCGATGGGACCAACTCCTCGAAAAGTTCAGGAGCGTACAAGAAAAAGCAAGGCGGGCACAGAGGTTGATGGACGGCGGTAGCCTTGACGATGTCCCGGACTTTAGCGGGCTTCGAATTGCAGAGAAGGAAACACCTCGACCCCCGGCGGGTCCGGCCGTACCACCGAAAGACTCAACGCCCGCCGCAGCGCCGCCGAAGCGATCGGGATTGGGGAGACAGTTTGGACGACTCGGTGCATCGGTCGCGGGTAGAGGAAAACGATCACAACAACAATAGCGCTTGTAGTTGGCTATAGTATCGAAACCTTCATAAAGGACTCACATCTGTCTACACCAATATAGGGGGATTAGAACGAATCAAATGGAGGATGGGAATCGAAATAGTATGGCCAAGTGGCGCGAAAATGCGTTTGTACTGAGAAGTATTATTCCTATAGCGGGAATATCTCGTCTAGTTTGGTGTATAAACAAATTATAATAGTAATGGCGCATCAACTACATGATAGGCGCTTCATGGTCTTCTTCGAGTCTTAACAGGACTCTCCCGTTCCACTAGTTTTTCGAAATTTGAGTCTCTTTGCTCCGTAGCATCTCGCAGTTCGGCACGCAGAGCTTCCAATTCGACTCGTGCTGCTTCAATATCTGGGGGCAGGCCCGCAAAGGCCCTGACCTGTGCATCAAGATCCTTCTTTTTAGCCAGCAACTCCAGATACGCCTCCTCGTCCCCACGAACATCATCCACAGTTAGACTCGGCAGGCCGATAGCCTTCTCAAGCCACACGACCTGCTGCATGAGCTCGGGCAGTTTCGCGCTCATGTTCTTATTCTTGCGCTGCAATTCCAGATTCTGCTTAGCCAGGTTCGGCGCCATATGATATGCCTCACTGTGCCGTAGTTCGGATAGGAAAGCCTCCACGCGTGTGGCTTCCCGGTCTAGATACCGCCGTAGCAGGTCTACGCGCTCCACGCTGTCCTCGATTTCTAGCGCCCGGCCCTGCAGCTCGACGAATTTGGCACCGAGGGTTTCCGGCGTCGGGTATGCGACCCCAAGCTCCACCGCCATACTCGCCATAGAATCAAGCGCGGTCTTGCCTTCTTTGCTGAGCCCGGACTCGAGGGAGGATAGGAGGTCCGAAGCTAAGATTTCTCCGTCGAGTATTTGCTGGCCCTCCCCTACACTCGATTGCAATCGCTGTCGCTTTGCCTCCCGTTCTTTCTCTACAGCCCGCACCTCTTCGAGCGCCTCGGCTTCCACGCGGGCTAGCTGTTCGCGGTTCTCGTCGGCTGCTTCATTGGCGGCGGCGAGGGCTAGCAAGGCCTTTAGGGTCTCGGGGTTGCGCTCGAAATGCGGGACGCGGGAAGAACCCGACGAGGATGATGAGTATTTGCTTCGGAGCCAGCTGTCGACGTACGACCAGTCCTTGGCGGTGGAGGCGGCGGCACGGGCGACGGAGGGCGAGAAGATGGCTGCTTGGCTAGAGGAAGAGGAGGAAGGGGGGAGGTGTGCCATTGTTGATGTAGGTGAGAATAGGGTTTTATCTTAAGTTAATTTGTTTCATGGGCGGAATTATGCGAGTAGAATGAAGTTAAAAGTGATTGGGGTGAGGTGGAATTGAAGATATCGATACACGTGAAGCACACGCGACAGGCAGGGATATGTCAATATTTGGTGGGGTCTCCAAGTAACGGCTATAGCCGAGCCCATTCCTATAGCCCCTCTTACCGTTTTGAGAAAAGACCGTCTGTGGCGTCCTGCATCAAGAACACCCCGGCTAAAAGAACTCAAAGTGGACAGCTTGTCAATGCAAGGATCACTTTGATTAGTGGCTACCTTATCTTTGTATGAGATTACACACTTTAATTCAAGTACTTTTCTAACAGATACTGCTAGATGCCTGTGGTCTTCCGCAAAACGAGCCACTTGTTAACCTTTGACGCCTCGGACACTGTTGAATTGGCTGTCCTTTTTTATAAACTTGGAAGTCATTGCATCCATTTCTTTCTTCAGAGCTGGCCAATTCCGACCTTTCGGTGCCTACCCAGTGTCTTCATTCTTTCAACCTTTATTCGAATATCCTGTAATACCACCTAATTCTATTAATTCCACGTACCAGAACCCTGACGGCGTCCGCGCCAACAGTCAACCCTGACTAGATCGCAATCTTTATCGCTTCACTATGATTGTCCCTATCTCGGCGCTGGCTCTTGCGGCCACTGCGCTGACCTCTACCGGCCTCGTCCACGCCCTCTCCGCCTCGGATATACCCTCCGACACACCTATCTCGTCACTTCTCTCCTCAGCGCAATCCCACCTGACCAAAGGCGAAACGAGCGAAGCATTGGTATACTACGATGCCGCCATCGCTCGTGATCCCAGCGACTACCTGACTTTCTGGAAGCGCGCTACTACCTACCTATCGCTCGGCCGTACATCGCAAGCTACCTCGGATTTCAACAAGGTCTTACAGCTAAAGCCGGATTTCGAAGGCGCCCACATGCAACTCGGCAAACTGAAAGCTAAGAGTGCTGACTGGGAAGGTGCTAAGGAACATTACCTCCTCGCAAGCCAGAAGCCGGGCTCCCCCGAATTCGAGAAGTTGATTGAGGCGCAAGGTGCTGCTAAGCTAGCAGAAGCTGCTGCGGAGAAAGGAAACTGGGATGAATGTATCAGCCAAGCCGGTGACGCCATCCTTATCGCAAACCGAGCCCCCAATCTTCGTGAATTACGCGTCAGATGTCGATTTGAGAAGGGGGATGTCGAGGGCGGAATGAGTGATTTGCAACACATCCTACAAATGAAGGCCGGCGATACTACACCTTATCTGCAAATCTCAGCTACTACGTTCTACAGCTTGGGAGAGTTGGAACAGGGCATGACCCAGATCAAGAAGTGTCTACACTCCGATCCCGAGTCCAAATCCTGCAAGAAGCTGTTGAAGCAAGAGAAGAGTATAGATAAGATGTTGGCCAAAGTCAACAAGGCGCTTGAGAGGAATCAACCTATGACCGGTGTTAAGATGTTGGTACCGTCTGGTGATGAGCCAGGCTTGATCAACGAGGTTGAGGAGCAGGTTAAGGAGCTTAAAAAGAGTGGCATCATTCCGGAACGGGCACCCGACGCGTTGCTGGCTAGATTGGCGGAGACTGCTTGCCAGGCTTACTACGAGGTACTTTTCGCCGCTTTTATGATGTCATTAATCAGTGTCGTTGCTAACCGTCGCACAGGCAAACAGCAAGAAGGCCAGCACATACTGCCAAAAAGCTACAGCGCTGGATGAAAACTCCTTCTACGGACTCATGCACAAGGCCAAGACGCAACTAGACGCAGAGGAATTCGAGCCCTGCATCAACACACTTAAGAAAGCTGCTGAGCTTCGACCAGACAGGAACAACATTGTCAGCCCCCTGATGCAGAAGGCCCAGGTCGCCCTCAAGCGTAGCAAGACCAAGGACTACTATAAGGTCCTCGGCGTTTCACACGACGCCGATGAACGACAGATTAAGTCGGCCTACCGAAAGCTGACTAAGATCCACCATCCTGACAAGGCGGCCAAGCAGGGCCTCAGTAAGGAGGAGGCAGAGAAGAAGATGGCGAGCATCAATGAGGCGTACGAGGTGTTAAGCAACCCCGAACTACGTGCCAGATTCGACAGAGGCGACGACCCCAATTCGCACGAGCAAGGCAACCCATTCCAGCAGGGCCATCCGTTCGGTGGTGGCGGCGGCCCCTTCATGTTCCAACAGGGCGGCGGCCAGCAGTTCCAATTCAAGTTCGGATCCGGAGGCGGTGGCTTCCCGGGCGGTTTCCCCTTCGGCTAAGATTCTTCCGGATGGGAAAGAGTCGGTTTTGCATGAATACCTATGGATGGCTGGAGTTAGTGGAGTTTTTGACAATGCGTAATGCATAATGCATAATGCATGCATTCCTCAGGTACCTATAGTTCACGGTACTTGCTACGTATATATTCGTCCAATCGGATGAGAATATAAAGATTCGACTATATCCAGAGCGTTTCTTTCTAGCATTAACCTATTGGCAGGTGGATGCCTAAGTAGAGTCGTCACCGACGCTCTGGTGTAGTTTTAGATACCTACCTATCCATTAGCGACCTACAATATGACGTTACTCCGTGTACTATAACTGAGCGAAGCCCAAGAACCTGAAGTGATAAGTTGTCTATAGTATATGTATGACTTTGTACGAAGGTTAAGGCAGACTTTCGCACATATATGAAGTTCTGGGGCTGATACGCATAGTAGGAATAAGTCTCTCAACACTATATTTCTATAGGCAGGTATATGTCTACTAAACAGGTGGTATTTGGGATGGAGGGGCCGCTGGATGATAGCGTGGATACATCGGGATATAGCAGATTAATAATATGAGCGTATACGGACTTCTCCAACAATTGATGTACGAGACTTTTGGTCTTAATCTTCGTAATGAGTGAATAATAGGAGATAACTTCAATGTTACATGGCCGCCCTATCCAAGTGTGGTTCCACTTTTAATAAGGAGTGACCCCTATTCTCGTGTCATCACAACCAGGCCGGAGACCAGTTTTATTTTCAATTTCAGCAAACTCGAGCCGACCAAGTCAGGCAGGAATAAACTTGTAGTTAGACCCTAAGTCATGGATAGGCTCAAAGTAAGGCTCTCAACCTCTCTAGAGTCCCCATATTGTCTCCATCATGCCCGCCATCGTGATTCGAAAGTAAGACCCCGGCCAATTGCTTCTTGGATTCTTGCAAATTCATCACTTGCTAACACCATGTAAGCACTTGGTCCTGTTATCTAGATATGGATGAGAACTTACTTCCTCGAAAGAATCCCGTACGTAAAAACGGACAGTCGTCACCTCCTTCTTTTGACCCAGTCGGTGAACTCGTGCCAGAGCTTGTTCTTCGAGGGTAGGGTTCCTATGTTGTCAATATGGTTAGTTTTATTCATCACAATGGTACCATGGAAGCTTACCAGTGTGGCTCCATAAGGTATGCGCGTGACGCAGCTGTCAATGTCAGACTGTACGATGCAAATATTAGCTTAAGTAGGCGTAAATGAAGGTAGCTCAGGGGTCTTACCCAACCGCTCCGCAGGATAACGTTAGTAGCATGACTCGTATATTCGGGTTTGATCTGAATTCTTCCACAACAGCTTGCCGGTCTTTCTGTGGGACCTTGCCGTCGAACCGGATGCAGGGCAATGATGCTTGTTTAAGGCCCACTTCGATAAGGTCCAATGTCAATCTCCAAGTTGAGAATACTATGCTAGGAAGGGTCAGTATCACGGGTTGTAGAGTACAAAAGCTAGAAGCATACCATTTGACATCCGATGGCACCGTCATGAGGTCGGCAATAAGTGCCTTGATTTTCGATGGGAGGTTATTGGGGTTTATTGCCGTTTGCGCAGCAGGGAAGTTGCCAACTTCATCTATGGTGGTATCATCAGTAGAGATGGATGCTGCAGAGCATGGGGGCGAGTGTCCGCAAGCTATGGTTCTATTGTGGCGACCGTCTCTAGCTGAACACTCGGCGCAGAGGAACTTTAGGCAGCTAGAAATTTGCGCCTTTCCACGAGTTGAACTAGGATCTTCGAGGAAGGCCTCCGCTAATCCAAGCACAGACGAGCATCGAATACATATCATGGGACCCATCGCGCGCTGGGAATTAAAGACGTTCTGGGCTATCTTCTCCCAATCGGTTTCCGCAGGTCGATCTAGTGCCATGTTATGCCGTGAATGGTAATGAAGTCCCAAGTTACTAAAAAGCCGTAACGCCTCAATTTGTTGAAGGATATTGGCATACTTATGCGCCTTGGAGGATCCGGAGTCATCCTGCAGCAACTCGTCGATTCTAGTGATCGCACTGTGCTTTATATTTTCATAAACTGCCCTCTCCTCGGTGCTAAAGTTGACGGGACATTGGAGGTCTCGCCTAGGGGGTAGTTCAATTGTGGACTTGGGTCTGCGTAGCAATATTGATGCCGAAAGACGCTTGAGCTTTTTGATAGACTCTTCGGCTTCCCCAAATTTCCAAGGCCGCGTTACGTCTTCATCGAAAACTTTTGGGTTGTCATATGGGAAGGCGCGGATGAAGCTAAACAAGGCTGCGAGGTCACTTAGACGGTTCTGGATTGGAGTTCCAGTAACCGCCCACCTAGACACCGAGTCAAGAGCGCAAATAGCACGTGCCATCTTAGTGTTCCTATTGCGAATGAAGTGGGCTACGAAGTTAGAATTACGATCCGATGATGATATGGGGAGTGAGATACCTTCATCCAAGATAACCCTCCTCCAACGAGTCGAGAACAATACAGAATTTCCATTTTTCCCGTCAGCTTTCCACTCATTAGAAACCGTGTGATACGTTGTCAACACCAGGTTTACGTTATGAAGTTCAGTAATCCCAGTTAATCTTGTCTTCCCATGGTGTCGGCAAAATTTCAAGCGATCTTGGAAGACATGACTGGATCAAATCAGCGAATGCTCAATGCGAACAGATACGAACATACTCGGATAATTGCTCCTCCCATGAACCAATCACTAGCGACCGTTAAATCTTAGTCTCGTCGAAGTTCTATGTTGTGATGGGAGAAGTAACATACGGGGTGGTGGAATCACGACAAGAGTAGTCGGGACTTCGGGACTACCAACGTCCCCGTCCCAATGATTTATTCTCGTATCTTCCACGTGATATTGATCGCTAGCCACCAGGGCTATCATCGTAAGTGTCTTCCCAAGTCCCATTGGATCTGCAATTATTCCTCCAGAGAATGGTGGGGGTTCCTCGAAACTGCACTGCTGGCTCTTGGAGATCGTATTTATGAACCTGTATTGCCATTAGTTGGGGTATGGAATGGGGATAAATATGTAGCGTACATTCGGCCCTGCTCAGTATCAATCTTGTCCCAAATGTCAGGGTGAGTTGCCTCAAAGTTCCATCCTAGCTCTCTACGTTGCATAAAGGAAAGGGCTTGCTTCTGATGCCTACAATCTCTTGTCAACATTAAGAACATATCCGCGGCTGTGGCAGTTACGTTACCTTTTCAGTTGGCTCTTTATGGCTCCTGGTTGCGCAGCTTCCTCCAAGTGGATATTAGTACTTAGTGTGTCGAGCCAGTCTATCTGTTCAGAAATTTCTTGAAGCATAGGCGCGGTCTTGCTTGAGATCATCTCCGATAAAAACGGACACAAATTGATATCATCTGCTGACAGTCTTTGGGGGTTACAATACCTGGCATCCAGATGACAGATTTCAGGATCCTGGAGGAATACTTCATTCTCCTCAAACCAGATACCGATTTCTTCGAATAGTGATATCGGTCCATACACCGTGATTTCCAAATTGCAAGGTGACAAGTACGACCCCCTGTTATTTTTGCGACCTATAGGCTTCGAATCAACTATACAGGTTACATAAAGGACAAGAGAGCCGTCCCCCAGGAGACCGTCGATCATTGCTCCGTTTTCTGCTGCAATTCGGCCGGGGATAGAATAGCCCTCGATCCTGAAGCTGCTCGAGGACTCGATTATGGCTCGGGGAGAGAATGGTATATCGGCGGAAACTTGGCATTCGATGGTGCCGCTGATACGAGGAACCTAAAGGAATTAACTCATTATTCTCAGCCATTGTCTTGAGTCCTACCGTGCCGAAACAAACCACCTCGTCGCTCATTCCCCCATCCTGCACATAACTTCCAAAATCTATGCTTTCAAAGTCAACGCTTCCGAAGTCTATGCTCCTCAAATCTATATTTCCAAAGTCTACGTTTCCGAGGTCAATGTTTTCAAAGCCTGAGTATGCGGCGTTCTCTGTCCTGTATTGTACTCCATTATCCTCATAGCTACTTCCAATGGTCGTCGCAAAAGATTCGGGATCCTCGCCTCGCTTCTGCCGCTTAAACGGGGGTTGATAAATTGCTTCTGATTCCATTTATTATGAATATGTAGCACATTTCATTAATGTGTCAATGATAGTAACGATGTACCGGGTTCAAAAACCATCTATCTAATTGAAAAAAAGGGAAAGAAAGCAAGAATCAAATGCTTGGATTGCCCAGAGCCTCGTTGGGCCTCGTTGGGCTGCTTCCTGCAATATGTAAGGTATCAAGTCAGCCTGTGTAACGAATGCTGCGCCTTCGGCTGTGCTGCCTGTTGGGGCTGCATGGTCGACGTCGAATTCTTTCCACAAGGGTTTTGCTCAACTTATCTTTACTTCAGATCTATAAAATCTTACCCCCCAATCATAGTCGAGGTGTATCCGAAGAGAAAAGTAAAGGATACTCTAATCGCCCAAATGCCGCTTAAGCCAGCGCTCTCTGCCCTC
Source organism: Hypomontagnella monticulosa (assembly GCA_902825475.1). Lineage (NCBI taxonomy): Eukaryota > Fungi > Ascomycota > Sordariomycetes > Xylariales > Hypoxylaceae > Hypomontagnella > Hypomontagnella monticulosa. The sequence goes on from CADEBF010000008.1 coordinate 2,902,564, forward strand.
GCCAAGCAGACCATAAAAACGGCATTTGAAGAATTGGAACGTACTTTCACTCCTGCAGACTCGCGAGAATTTCCTGTTACCACTCTTGATCATGTCAAAAAAGCCATGTTAAATATCGAGAACGAACTTGCTGCCAGGCGTTCTCTCCGTCATATGAGGCGGCTCGCACCATTTCTCAAAGGGTTAGAACACTATGCAAAGGTAATGGATATTCTCTGCAACGGAACACCATTTCTTTCGTGGATTTGGGCGCCTATAACATTGATTCTTCGAATTGCCTGTGAGCACGTGGAAGCCTTCGACCAACTCATAAAAGCTTATTCCCGAATCGGAGATACGCTGACAAGATTCGAAATTCTTGACCATGCCTTTCTACGCGACCGCGACTTTCAACAGACGCTCGCCATTTTCTACGCAGATATCCTACAGTTCCATAAACATGCATACAAGTTTGTTCGGAGAAATAGTGAGTTTCTTACTTCACTGATGTTATGTTGATGCTTATGGAGTAAAGGTTGGGCACTGTTCTTTTCTACGTCATGGGGCCGCTTTCAACGCCGTTTTGACAACATCATCGAAGACTTGGAATATCATGCGACATTGATAGATAAGGAAGCAGTTGTTCGGAATATCGCGGAAGCACGGAAAATTCGACAGGAAATTCGCACATGGAGAGAGGACAGCCTTGAGAACATTCGCAAAGCTGACAAACAGGAGGCTTCTCGACAATTCACTCACATAATCTCATGGCTCGGGGATGATGAGTCCGACCAGCGATCAATTCTGGGTTCCCTATTGTCCGAAGCTTCCGAATATGCCGGAACCTGCCATTGGATCCTAAAGCATTCGCAGCTTCAGAGCTGGATCTCTAAGAAACCAGAAACGTCCTTTGTTTGGCTATTGGGAGCGCCAGGATCGGGTAAAAGCATCTTGTCGACACAGCTCATGGCATTCATCGAAGCTTGGGGAGGATTTGTTGCTTCTCACTACTGTTCGGACTTTTACGCTTCATCTACGAAATACGAGAAAATCATAGGGTCTCTGCTTATACAACTGCTTCGACACGATGATGAGCTAGCAACTTACGTTTACCAACAGTGTGTTGTTGGGAAGAAATCCCCGTCGTTGCTTACTCTTGATCGGCTGCTCCGTACTCTCCTATCTAGTGTTTCTAGTGAGCCGTGCCAAACGAAGTATATTTGGATTGTCATTGATGGGCTAGACCTCTGCGATGAACGAGAGCAATCGGCAGTCATTAGCCTCGCAAATCGCATTACCTCCAAAAATGCGTCGTCTAGTGGTGTGATGTGCAAGATTCTACTTTCTAGTCGATCGTCACCAACATTACGACAATCCTTACGAACGGTCCCTACCATCTCTCTTGCAGAGGAGAAGTTACATTTAGCCGGCGCTATTAAATACTACGTGTCTCAGAGACTAAATAGACTTGGGAATGACCTACGCCAAATCGATATCGGACCAACCGAAGTCCATGCTCTCGAGGAGAAAGTCACCAGAAAGGCAGACGGTGGGTACTATAACGATTATCTCACGGGAGCCTATCATCTCTAACTTCGTCAACAGGCATGTTCCTCTATGCACGTTTGGTCATGGACTACCTTGCGAGAGGTATCTTCGTTAGTGGCGAAGAAATCATGAAATCTGTCGATGAACTGCCTGAAAGTTTGACTGAGTTGTGAGTTTGTCGCTGTCTATTCTTATTACTAGACTCAGCATGACCAGCTTATGCCCCTATAGTTATGAAAAGATTCTAGCGCAGGCACTCATTCAACAGGACCTACGGTCTAAAATGCGTATCCGGAGCATCTTCGGGTGGATCGCATTTGCTAAACGACCACTTAAAAGGATCGAGCTGTTATCTGCGATGACGTTTACCTTCGAAGAGGATCCCGAATTCTCACGGCTTGCCCCTTCATATATGCTTGACCGTTGTGGCCCGCTGATTGAAGAAAGACAAGATACAACCGTCACATTTGTCCATGCTTCCGTGAAAGAGTATATAAATACCTCGCTGATAGGGAAGGAAGCACCCACTAATGAGTCCTATAGATTTCTCCAAAAATCATCGATTAACTTCGCCATCCACGAGTCAGATGTATTGCACAAGCACGGAGCTGCTGCCGTGACCTGCTTGCTCTCCGGAATGAATGTATTTTGGGGAGCACTGGAGGAGACCGAGAAGCATCGTCGTGTTATTAAGGGAATCCATGCTTTTCACCCTTACGCCACGGAGCATTGGATTGACTACATCCTCTCTCATATGGAGTCAGCTACAAGCACTTCTGGCAGCGGTCTAATTAATCTTTCGATACGACTCGCTGAAGAACTTACCAGTCTTAAGCCTGATTTAACCACTGATGGTATGATTGAGCTTGACCCGGATTTACGGGCGAGATTAGAAATACTGCGACCATATCCGTATCTTCACGACATCGCCAAAATGACCCTTCAATCTCGATCTCTAAGGAGTCTAGAATTGAAATTTCCTCAAAAGGGTGAGATATATCATCGAAATACAGATCAAGATTTGGTAGCAAAAAACTAATAGCACGATTCAGAATCGGAAGACCTATCCAAGACCGCTCCAAGCGCCAGACATACTCTCGCGGGTTTATTGGCAGCGTACCAGGAAACGATAAGGCTGATTCTTGGTAGAACTAGCTGCCCAGGAGTAACAGCAGACGACCTCGAAACTTTCAAAACGCAGTTCAGATCTTCCGCGTATACCTGTCGACTTCGAACTTGCCCTCGGGCTACCAAGGGTTTTGAGTCTGAGGAGGCCTGCCGTGAGCATGAGATAGCACATACGCAGATAGTCAAGTGCAGGTTCCCAACTTGTCAATACCCGGCTTTCCCATCGAAACAGGCATTGAGTAATCATTTGAAGAGAGTTCATAGTCATATCCCCGCGCGAAGGCCAATACGGAGGGTCGGTTCCCTACCACAAAGCCTGACGAGAATGCGTACCGACTCCTTTATTACGGCACGAGGCGCAACTGGCAACTCTGACACCGTGAGTGCGTTGGATGATCCGTTGGATAATCAGATGTGGATCCACTTTGATGAGCTTAACCCCGACCTTGACTTATCCCTCTGGCCTACCGACGCCGGCATGGAATTCATATCCCCGCCTCCAAATAATTCCCATGATGGGATCATGAATAGGGATATTTCTTTGCAAAATTATCACGACCCTTCGATCCTTGGCCGTGAGGGCTCTAGTAATATCCCTCGCCCTTCCATTCTCCCATCTTCCCCTCCCCGTTCCCTTCCCCTTCCCCTTTACTCCCCACCCCCGGCAATATATATAGAACGACCGCCGAAGTCGACTTAAATTGATGAATTCTAGAACTACTTAGTGTATCTAGTCTATGCTATCTATGGATAGCTGAACGTTAAGATAATTTCTCCCTAAATAGGTCTTATGTCTTGTCATCACAGTATTGACTTATGGGTATACATAAGAATAAATCGAGGGTCTCTATAGCAGAAGCTACCCGGGGGGAGATGGGTGGGGGTTAGTGCAATCATTCATCACAGCAAATTCAACAACTAACGAGCAACGTAGATGTGAAACGCGAGCAACTTCGTTGGTACTACGCCGTACGATCTAGTAATTATAACTATACACTGGGGGGGTGGGTGTTGTTCTCTCTTTCACCAATACCTGTCACCGTGATATGCCTTTCCCTCGTACCTTATCATAGGCCTGATGCGATTCCGTTCCACCTGCATATCATCGATCGCCCTCACGAACGCGGGGAGAAAAGTTTAATAGCAATGGCAGCGAAGAAGAGGGAAAAGATCACCGAGGAAGTCAAGTCAAATGCCATCTCTTCCTTCGCAAATAAGAATTCGGCCATTATTCATTCATTTAGTCAGTAAATTCATTGAGTGTCTCCGTCTCCGCTGGTCGGAGGAGACCTAAAGGCAGGCGATACTTGATGCGAAAAAAAGCAAATCTTGGTATGTACATTTCGCGTCTAGCTCCTTAGACAAACTGCGCCCTTCCCGAAATAGTTTTAAGATGCCTTCTTTCATTCATTCCCTTTTTTATTCTTTCCGATTGCTCGTGAGGTATCTTTGGGTGTGGTATTCGCCCGGAAAATATGGGGTGGAGGGGGGAGAAAGTCGGAAGTCCACGGAAAACCCTACGCAAACTCCAATGAGCAAGTATCCTGGAAACCTAGGCATCTATAGGTACATATACATATGTAGCTATAGTATTTCCATAGGACTGCTTGCGGTTGGTTCGGTGAGTCTAGTCTTGTGGAATGAATCGAAAGGTATCTCTTCTCCTGTGTGACAGTGTGACGAGGGCAGTAAGCCCAAACCAACCCAAGTCCAGCCACAAACTCGGGCTCGGTCTAGCGTCTCGGAGATATGCTAGCGACGGGAGGATCGGCAAGAAAGGGAGCCGATTTGTGGATTCATGATGCATACCTCAGAAAAACGACGCCGGATCATGCCTAACACTGCCATTACAACGATGCATTGTTGGTTCGAATGAAATAGGCCCTGCACGTCCAAATTATCAGTTTCAAATGACTCAGAGATAGGGCGAGAAACAAAGTGCACTTACTTAGAGGCCTCGTAAGCCGACCAGCAGATAGCTGTGCTCGGCATTGTCGTGATAACTCTCGGCCGAACCCCTTTAAAGAATCCACGCATGCCTTCTCGTCGGTACATCAGTCTGCAGCCTGCCACGAATCCATTGACCGATCTGAGCTCTGGGTCCGTGGCGGTGCCGCGTGTCTGCAGCATGGTCTTGATGACGTCCATTGGCGTCGTCAGGGCTGCGGCAAATCCTCCAGCAACAGCACCGGCCATACAATGTGTGAACGGGTCGTACTTCTTGCTAGGGTTCATAGCCGTAGATATAGATTCGTACGCCAGAAACTGGAGGGCGGTAAACGGGACGGTCATCGATAAGGTGGTGGGGTAAGAAACGTAGAACGCCGAGAGACCTTCGGTTCGGTAGACATATCGCGCGCAATCGGCCATGGATCGGTACATCTTGCTGGAATTTTGGATCTGCATGCGTTGCTTGATCACTACGCTCTAATTAGATTATATGTAATGCTTCAGCTTTTTGATAGCGAACATACCGTCGAAGGGGTTCATGAGCGCATCGCTGGCAATGGTTGCACAAGCTCCACTCGTGGCTGGAAGAAAGGGGTAAACGTTAGAAAATTCTGTGCCCATATATTGGAGTCGAGGTTTTTGGGTTGGCCGCCTACCTGCTGCCAAAGGATGGTGAACACCGGCCCTGTTGCCGCCCATCAGATGCTTCACTGCTTCATATGTCGCAAAGTAGACTGCATGTGCAGGTCCTATTGTCGTAAGGGTGAGAACATGTTCCTAACCGAGCTCTTCCGGGTAACCTACCAGCTCCGACGACAACGCTCGACATTCCGCGCCATAGCTTCAGGATACCCTCTCCACTAGCTATGCGCATGGTGCTCTGTATCATGCCCTTGTATGCGGCATTCGAAGAGGGGTTAAGGATCTGCATACGGGTCTATATTACACGGATTAGTTATGAGTCGGAAGATCGGTCGGGGATCGGACGTTGCGCACCTTGATCGCGTCGATCGGATACATGACCGTATGCTCCTATCATCCAGTTAGCATCCAAGAGGAATCCCCGAAAGGTAAGGAGGAGAGGCGTACTGCAATGCCAGCGAAGGCGCCAGCAGCCATGTTCTGGCTCAGGGAAAAGTTAGGTGGGAGGGACTCATAGCTAGAAGGGTAATTCATATTAGCATCCATATAGCCATGTCGGCTACGCTGAGTAGTAGAGTAAGCAAGGTATATTGTAACATACTCGTAGTCCTCGACGGGCTCGACCGTAGGCTGGGCCATGTTGGCCACAGCTGTAGAGCCTTCGCCGAAGGCCTTGGGTTGAAGCGCCAGGGTTGCGTCTTCAGCGAGTCGGGAGGAAAGTCGCACGGATTACAGCAGGATAAAGCCGGCTGCCAGTATTCGGGTGCCCAAGGGAATTGAGCGGTGGTACTCGGGTGCGAGGTATTGAGGACCAAGTGGATTGGCGACGAAGCGGATATGTGAGGACAAAGATATGCCTTTACAAAGGAGGGAGAGAGGAAGTTCGGGATCGGGATCGGATGTGAGAGGTTTAGGAAGAGAAGAGAGAAGATGGCAAACCGGGGATTCTGCTCAATTACATATAGTAAATCCGGTGATGTCGGAACAGTGTCAAGTTGCAAAGTGTGGACAAAGTGACAGACTCAAGTACGTAGGCAAGTAATTGAATGATGAATGGCAGATAGTGGTAGACGGTGTTACAGTAGGTACTTAGAGGAAGATAGCTCAAGTGCTATTGCCATGTGCGTACAATGTGCATGGACATTTTTTTCACTTGGGTCAATTGATTCTCAGCGCAATTCGGAGCACGGCTTTTTGGCAGGGGTGTCCGTCGGGGCCGTCTACCGTCTTGAGTGGTACTTACCAGCCTCGATCCGGTCAAGTGCGCACTCAAGTAACCCCCAAGTAGCCCAGTGCTAGGAAGATACAGGCATAAGCCCCATGAGGCTAAGGCTGAAGTACCTACTATCAACTGATCAATTGACTGATGCTAGGGTTGTATCCCCGAGTGGCTTGTGCCCGATCGATCAACTGATAATTAATTTTATCAGATCAATCAACACACTGTCCAATGTTAGGTGCTGGTGATAAATGCAGCGTGACCTCCAGAGTTACCTACTCTCAGTCTAAATATTGAATTACAAAGTATCAACGGCTCTCTCCCCTTTAATTCGTTTCCAAGGTTCGGACAGTACGGAATCCTATATACGAAGCTGGCAATCAACCGCCGTACACAATTACCTCAACTTTAGGTATTAAACACTTGGCACTCTCCTCATCTCAGTAGATACTGTCATGTATCCTTTTTGTTTGTTTCCGCCCAATTGCTATCCGTACCAGGTGCTTGCTAGAGAGAGGTACGTCATTGATACAATCCAACACCAGTCACAGTTCATACATGCTAGGTATATCATGTGTTAAGAGTGTGGTCCAAGCATTTCACCCCTCAGCCTTCCATGCTGCCATGAAACCCGAGCACGTTTCTCGGCAGGGATGTCTATCTTTCGGCAGGATCCATCACCAAGGTGTGAACACCAACTAACCCTTCCACATTTACATCTCCATCGATCTTAATCAAGACCCGACCGCAAGGTAAGATCTAAACTATCTGCATGACACAGCCCGGAGATCTGGGGTATGCAGGGCATATTGCCGCTCGATCGTATTATCATCGTACGATGGTGGATGACACCCGGCATATCTACTTGCGCCTCCTTGGCACCTATCATAAATGCCCTCCATCGCATTTTCATCGACTTCAATACCATGAAAGCCTTCCAAACATACATTATAACTTATCTATGATAGAACTACCCGGATATAATTAATCAAGAAATATTCCACAGTGAACAGCCATTGACTGCTTAGCTTTCATACCCGTGGCAAACCGCTCCTAAAGTCAACTCCCCAGGCAATACAACCTGCCTAGTACCACCACGCTGTCACCAACAAACCTATACCAGCCCCATAAGGCTATTGACCGAATATATTTCGATAGGTAGAGGACGTCTTTTTAGTATTTTAAGCCGTTTGCTTGTCTAAACATCGCTTCAGTGCAGGAACTCAACTTACTCATGACATCGCCGCGTTTGACAAGCCTTACACCCAGACTCCCGGGTTGTGAGGCAAGTTCGTTGCTAACAATAAAATGATCTAACACATAGACGCCCACGTACTATAAGCCGACACAATCATGTCCTACCTAAGTGTGGCATACTATCATAGGCTAGCTTCTTGAGAAAGGCTTTAGAAACATATTACCAGTTCAAAGTGTAGCAGTTGCTACTAAGAGAAGACGGCTCGTTTAATTCTGGATAGAACATCCCGGCTTTGAAGCAAACTCCGAAAGTACCTTGGTAGTGCGTCGACCGAGCCATCTGAGATGTCGATATCATAGGTAAAACGCTTTTGCAGATATGTTAATATTGTGCGTCGTCACGAGATAGTCGGATTGCGTCTGGATACCTAAGCGTGCGGCCTCACGAATAGCATAGCTTGATTTCCTCGAAAGGTATGGAGCGAATTAGGAATGGGGTAAGATCCGACGACTGTTGTACGCTGATATTCTCAGTCTAGGCAAAAGCATGAGCCTAAATAACAAACATTGCAGCGCATGAGTTTTGGTTATAGACTACTCTGGCCGAGTTTAGCGAAGGGCGAAATTGCCCAGCTTGCCAGTCGGCTAATAGTGTTTGAGATGTACCAAGGCAAATTCAACAAGTAGAAAATGACCCATAGCGCTGAACTTCCCATGGATGCAGTTCTCTTAGAGGAACTATCTATGGGTAACTAGGATGCAATAATAATACGTGGGTATAACAGTACAAGATGATGAATTCGCCCGGCGAGCGTTGCACAAGACTTAAGTTGCCTTACGAACTGAGGGTACCAGGGGGCTTATAATATAATACCTAACAACTACACCATAACTTGGTGTCGACAGCATTTCTTATTCACATCTTATTTAAATCAAGATCTTGAACTCAATATATTCGACTTAGAGCATTCTTTATTGATTTATGTCCGTTACACAGCATGTAACTCGTAGGAGCCAGCCGGTCCGCCAAATGGAGCTATCGTAGTAAGCAAGGCGTCAGCTATGTGTATTTGACTTGCATCAAGCTTCAGCTACAACTACCAGGTTCACCACATAAACTCCCTTTCACTCTAATTGGCTAATAACTACATATAACTACCTATTACGGTATTTCTAAGGATGTCTTACATACAGCTCCCCTGCATCTCATGCGATAGCTTCTCCTACTAAGTTATTCCCGAAGAACTTCTCTTTTTACGAACATACAATCATTTTTTACGACTTGTATCACCAGGCCGAGAACTAGAAGAACTGCCACTTATACTAAGCATGCCTTATACATATGTAGAAAACATATCGCTCGGTATATGTAAGGAACTGTTTGGGTAAAACCTACCGTAGTCAGTTTTCTCTCGTTGTTTCGTTTAAGCTCACTTAGATGCTTGAAGACCCATGGTCCCGTCGACTTCTAATCAAATCTACCGGAATATAAGAAACATTACTTCACATCACATATATTGACAGATTCATTGCTTATGTAAAAGTAATAAAGACTGACATGATCTTCGGAAGAATCGGTGGGGGCCGGAGCCGGGATAAAATCGGAGTCAGCTATTACAATGGCAAAGTTTTCAGAGGCCGAGATCCCGCCCGATCCGGCGCAAATCATCTAAATGGATCTAGAAAACCCATTTTGCTCAGATGGGTCTGCGAAGAATGGACCTCCGTTCTCAGCTGGCGGCAGATCGGGTATTCGCATATCAACATTGATATAGAATGGTTTGGTGGGGCAAGTTTATAGGTATGCATTAATCCAGACTCTTCGCATGCGGGACCTGAGAGACGGGACTCTATATGAGAGATATGATTGGACAATTCTAGTTTTCGATACGTCACTACTTGCCAGGCTAAAGATTTTACAAGGATTTACAGGGATTTAAATGGCCAACGTCATGTGATAGCCCCGCATGCATGGGAAGCTGGGCGCAAAGTTGGTGCGAAAGTCGCCCTGGCAGGTAAATTCGGTACGACCCTTAACTGGGGAACCGACGATCGGCGAACGTGGGGTACTGGTCTGGCAGTTGTGATTCATTGCAGCATGCAAGTAGAATTTTCTTTCCTTAACAAAACCAAAACAACAAAACAAAAAAAATTAAACCACACACCAAACTCTCTTTCTCTCCTCTATCCAACTTCATTAGACCAAAGATGTGTGAAACAAACGGCTCTACTGCCAGTAATGTAGGCCATTCGACCCCAATTCCAACCCCAATATGATCTGACCCGATCTGACCCAACCTTTGTCTTTTCTAGGGCACCAACGGTGTTAATGGTACCAATGGCACTACACCTGCTGTTCGCCGAAACAATCCGTACCAATCCAACCCGGGCGAGTTCCTCTCTAATCTAGGCCGATTTAAGATCATCGAGTCGACTCTTCGCGGTTTGTTTTCCCTTTTCGCCTCGAATAAATAAAATTACATATATAACCTAACAATTGGTAACAATAGAGGGAGAACAATTCGCCAATGCCTACTTCGACACTGAAACCAAAATCAAGATGTATGTTCCCATGTATCTTGTCATCTTCTGCTTCGCTAATGTTTTTATAGTGCCAAGGGTATATTGAACTTCCCAAACCACGTCCATGTGTCTTATTACTGAACTATTCTTTTCGTAGCCCTCGATGCCTTCGGAGTCGACTATATCGAGCTCACATCCCCGGCAGCTTCTGAGCAATCGCGCTTGGATTGCATTGAAATTTGCAAGCTAGGACTTAAGGTGCGATCCCCAGAATCTTTCTGTAGTGAAATCTTAACTAACATTCCCCCAAGGCCAAGATCTTAACTCGTGAGTCATAGCCGAGTAGTATCCGCCCTCTCCCCTATACTAAGTGTGACTCACAGACGTCCGTTGCGATATGCGAGATGTCCAGATGGCCATCGACACCGGTGTAGACGGTCTAGATATTGTCATTGGCACGTCGCATTTCCTTCGCGAACACAGCCATGGAAAGGACATGGCCTTTATCACCAAGGCCGCCATAGAAGTTGTCCAATACGTCAAGGACAAGGGCATTGAGGTTCGATGTATGTCAGAAACTCCTATTCATGTGGTTATGTTACTAATTCTGTATAGTCTCGAGCGAGGATTCATTCCGATCAGACTTAGTAGATCTATTATCACTCTACAGCGCCGTGGACAAGATCGGCGTTAACCGTGTCGGTATTGCTGATACCGTCGGTTGCGCGAGCCCGCGCCAGGTGTACGAGGTATGTTACCTATCCTACCCCTATCATAAACGATATAACCCTGCTAATCATATGTACAGCTTGTTCGAACACTAAGAGGCGTGGTTTGTGAGTTGCCGTCGTCTTCTCTTTTAGATTCTGCCCACTGACTCTACTGTTAGCTTGCGATATCGAGACGCACTTCCACAACGACACAGGCTGTGCCATTGCCAATGCGTGGGTGTTTCCCTCAAATTAAGTCCCAGCTACGTATCGCTAACGTGACTATAGCTTCTGCGCCCTTGAGGCTGGCGCCACTCACGTCGACACCAGTGTGCTTGGAAGTGAGTACCTTCCGCCATCGAAAACGTACTAATTCATCGTAGTGACTGACACCGTATAGTTGGCGAGCGAAATGGCATCACTCCCCTTGGTGGTTTCCTAGCACGTATGGTGGTTACGAGCCCTGATTATGTCAAGAGCAAGTACAAGCTCGGCATGATCAAGGAGGTGAGTCCCATACATATATTTACATAAATTATGTTGAGCTGACATATTTCAGATCGAGGATATGGTTGCTGAGGCGGTGGAGATCAACACCCCTTTCAACAACCCTATCACGGGTTTCTGCGCCTTTACCCACAAGGCCGGTATCCAGTAAGCCAGCCGTCCCCCATTCCCCAAGCTCAACCGCGTTAGGTACCTTCTCAGGCAAATTAGTTACTAACGTCAAATGTTATAGTGCCAAGGCCATCCTAAACAATCCTTCTACTTACGAAATCTTGAATCCCGAGGATTTCGGACTGACGCGATACGTCCACTTCGCCTCCCGATTAACGGGATGGAATGCAGTCAAGACTCGAGTCCAGCAACTTGGCTTAACAATGACCGACGAACAAGTCAAGGAATGGTAATTACCAGTCTTCCCTGAATGAGCAGAATTTTGAACTAATGAAATGCCTATAGTACTGCCAAGATCAAGGCTTTGGCTGATGTCCGGCCGATCGCCATCGATGATGCGGATTCAATCATTCGTAGTTTCCACCTAAATCTGCAAGAAAATGCGCAGAAGATTCAAAATGGAAGCTGAGTGGATTTGACAAAGGGGGAGTAAACAAAAAGAAGATTTTCCCAACTCGAGCCTATTTAAAAAGGGGCAGCATATCAAAACGGACAAGGTTAAAAGTCTGGTGTGCATATCTTCGGTTCAGGAAAAAAAAGATCTCTAGATTTGAGATACGGCTTAAGCATCAGCCTTTGACTTGTATACAACTGAGGTAGTTAGGGACAGGTCATGAATTGCATTACTTTTCGGAATTACATTAATGACTATCTATAAAATATTATTAACTTATCAAGCTTCTATAACTTGACCAGATCAGCTTCGTGTGACCGTCAACTCAAATAGTCTCTCTAATATTAATACGGCCCTTAGATATTAGACAACTATGTCTATAAGGGGTTAAAAATCGAAAATCGATAACAGTATTTACAACAACATATACATACCTAGTCATAGGCTTCAACTCTCTCTTCGATGACTTCTAAGAAGTGACGTTGTAGGGGTTGGAATATATATATGTACTATTTCTAAATTAGAACATGGACTGTTTATCTCGCAACATCATGGCTGTTATAATTGCCTGTAACTTTAGGTGCTTGTGTATAGGAAATCAGATATACCTTGAGTTGGTAGTTTAGCCTAAATTTACGAAATCCTTCGTTTCTCTCAACTACGAATGTCTTCCAGTAAAATCGTTAACCCTGATCGTATAGGGAACGCGCCATGCAGTCTTCCCTAAGCTTGAGCCTATCAGATATAACCAGTTTTGAAGATTTCAGGCCTGTCATGTCTAATTCAATACCCTAGTGACAAAATGAATGTCTTAGAAGTAATTACCTTCCTATTAGAGACAATCGTAATCCATATACCTAAGATCTATGACATTGATTCTGTGACCTGGAAGAACAGACTTGGAAAGACAATTACGAAGATAACAATGTTATAGATTAGATTATCTCCTTCTCTTATTGGATATGCAGTTTATTTTTAGTAGATAGGTAATCACTATACCACATATACACATATACATATGTATTCATAACCTTATTTTATACGCCGTATCATATAATTCCACGAAGCAAGAGCTAGGGGAGTGGAGCTAGCTTGTTGTGGGCTGACAACAGATTATTATTACCAGGGGATGCAAACCATGAGCTGGACAAGTACAAAAAGGAAGCCTAGTCGGTCTGTACAAGGATTCATCTCCTCTTGCCTTTTTTCACTCCAAACTCCTCCATCATGGCGTCTCCTCAGTCTGCGTCCAGCGGCAATGGCCTCAAAATCATCAACGCGAGCTTGTTCCGCATGTCTACCATGTCCATGGCCCAGGCCTACATCATCCTGGGCTATAAAACCCACCACGGCTTGCTGGAAGGCGTCATGGACACCCCGTGGAATACTCTCGAGAAAGCCGCCGAAGCAACCTGGCCCACAGTACCCGGCGCGCCATCAACTCCTCGCCCACCTTTCACGCGCGCAGACTGGGACGAGCTTTGGGGATCCTACGACGCCGTGACCGACATAGCATGTCCGTTCGCGTTAGAGCTTATCAAAGCATACCCCGAAGCCAAAGTCGTCGTAGTGCAACGCGCCTTCGAGACCTGGTGGCCGAGCTTCCGCACGCAGGTGCGCGACGCCGTGATGAAGGAGCCGGTTGCTAGCATCCAGGGGTTCATCAGCTCGACGTTCCTAGGCATACGACCCGTGCAAGCGATGAGCAAAGCGCTTCTCGGGATGTGCGGGGCGCGCACGCTGCACGAGATCAACGAGGCGCGCGCGAGAGTCGTGTACGAGGAGTACTTCCGCCAGGTCCGGGAACTAGTCCCCCCCGAGCGCAGGCTCGAGTACAAGATCGGCTCCGGGTGGGGCCCGCTGTGCGCGTTTCTGGGCGTCCCCGTCCCGGACGTGCCGTTCCCGCGCGCCAACGAGCGCAGCGCGAATAACAAGGAGGTCGTCGCGAGACACTTGGTCATCCTGAAGAATGGCGCTAAGGCGGTTGCGCCCTGGGTTTTCGGGCTTGTTGCTGTTGGCATGGCGTGCTGGTGGTATCGCCAGGATGGTTTAGCCATCGGGTACGGGTGGACGGTTTGGGTGCCATGATTCGACTGAGCCTGGCGTTTGCTCTCTGATGTCGCGGATTTTTAGTGCTGTGTTGTCGGATGATATCCCCTTTGAGAATGTATTACAATGGCGTAAAGGTGTGGCTATCCTACGAGAAGTGAGGGAAAAGGCCGTGGGGTTCGACATCGCGAAGATCAACTCATGATACTATTCCGATGAACATAATTATACATATAGATAGGGGAAGTCTGAGCACTGCGGCCTGTTAGACATTGATAACACAGAGGAGGGATCATCTTATCTTTCAATTGCACATAATTAATAGAAACATGGATTATGAGGAAGAGACTATCTTATTAGGATACCCATATGTAAGATTTGAAAGGGCTGTGTTGCCCAACGCCATGCGAAGGATTATACGGAGGAATTTCTCGACCTTATCTACTGCTTATGGGAAAGCTTGCGAGCTCGTTGAATACATCCTGGATAGTATTAATAACGCGAACTAAGTTTCGGGTAATATTTTAATGCGACGGTACTATCTTATAGCCATCTTCTAATGTTGGTGAGTAAATCTATATAGTAAAGACGACGATATATTCATCAAGGGTTTCGCGCTCGGACAATTCTCCACCGCATTGATACCGCCGCCCTCGACAATTATGATCAGTCACTCCGTATGCTCCTTCAGCTTCAGTTGTTGTTTCTGATTTATTCAACATGGGATAACCTGGAGTTTCGTTATCGTGGCCCTCGGCTTTGGAGTTGGGATAGGCTATTAATAGAGAATCATATGGATTGGTGGCGTACGTTGTGGGTGGTCGCCTCTTTGATTTTACAGGTCGAGGCATACGCTCGTAAAGCAACTGAGACTATAAATGAGGGATATATCTTTGACCACTGTCCGGTGAAGGTTTATAACTATCTTGGCAGTTCACTATCTTTTCTTTTGGAGATAGCAGTAGCTATTGTATAACAATGTATTCTCGAACTGAAATAGCTATGGATCGCGATACTATTGTCGTCGTTCTGCTCTTAAGTCTTGCCGCTTTGCCCCTGTTGTCAAGCAAGAATGCTGTACGTGCACATACGCCTTGGAAACTGGGATATATCCAAACCATACGTACTAAAATGCCTTAGTCAAAAACAGCGGCACTAATAACTGCCCCCTTCCGATTTTTTGTAAGGAGAATTCATGCCTGGTCCTATCTCCTGAATGCGAAGGAGATTATTGAGGCTGGCTACCAAAGAGTAAACGAACTTCTTCAATTTCTGTATTCAACTAGGCTAATAATAAAATAGTCGTCCGGCAAGCCTTTCGAAGTCCTTTCGCCTGACGTTCGTTTTACCTTCATATTCGAAGCTAAGCATATTAAGGAGCTCGACACAGCCCCTGGCAATGTCTTGTCTCTGTATGCTGCGGCTAAACATGTAAGTACAATCGTAAATAACGGTAAGAAGGAACAGGTATTGTTGTACTAACTGACTCTTCGTAGTTGCTACAACCCGTCCACACGATGAACGGATTTGACTGGTTCGTCGATCGAGGAGTCGAGGGAATAGGTTTCGTACGGACCGTGAGGACGCTCTTAACCAACAATATGACCAAACTTCTACCCGATCTGAAAGTCCTCGCTCGTACACGCTTTGAGAAACTGCTTCATAGCCATGAGCTTGTTAATGGTATATTAGCCTCCCGATGACAACGGCAACATCTGACAGGAGCATCACGTACTAAACGACGGCCCAGGAAACAGACACTCCCCCGTTTACCCAATGGTTATGAAACTCGTGGTGCTATTGAATGCGGCGTCTCTATTTGGTAGCGATATAGGTATTCATTATAGCTCTAATTTTCCCCCTGTGTTGATGAACTGACAATCTCTCAGCGAAGGACGAGGAATTCCAGGAAGCGGCATTATCGTATGTCGAGCAGACACTGATAAACGCCGAAATCGTGAAATTGGTGCCGAAATTCCTTTCCCGGTAAGACTTATGACTAGAAAGTCGGATCTATAGTGTAACTAATTGGAAATAATTGTAGCCCGGTTGGAGAGTACCTAGCCCGTCGATTGGACTCTCAGAAGATGTTCTTCTCACGCTTAGTTCCCATTGCTGAACAGAGAATCCAGGATCGGGATCTAAGAAGTCTGGGTCACGATATTCCAAAACAGGTATTTATTACCGAATTATCTACCCATTATTATGAATGTTATGAATTACGCATATGAATGGTATAGGCTAACACGTTAAAGGCTGACTGTATCCAATGGATCATGGAGACAGCACCCAGGGGCCAGTCGTGGCCGGCCGAACGCATCATCCAAGAGCTCATGGCGATATGGTTCGGTTCTGTTCACCCCTTATGCAATGTACGTCCTATAGCCTAGTTCTTGTACCACACTGACCAGCTCCGTAGACAATTGTCTTTGCTATACATGACTTGTGCCTTCACCCTGAGTATGCGGAACCTCTTCGAAAGGAACTAGAAGCACAGTATGAGGCTTTCGAGGCTACGGGCCAGGGGCTTCCCCTCCTTGACAGTTTCATCAAGGAGTCGGCTCGACTAACCCCGGTTGAATCACGTATGTCGTAGCCCCTATGCTAGCATAGTTCTCACACAAGCTGACGGGTAACGTAGTGAGCACAAGGCGTTGTGCCCTTCAACCATTCACCTTCTCCGACGGCACTAAGCTTGCGGTGGGAGATTGGGCCGTCACACCATGTGGCGCCATCATGCGTTCCGATGAACACTACCCAGCGGCTTCCGAGTTCAACGGGTTCAGATTTGTCGACCCGGAAATCCTGAAGCAAGTCGACAATACCGGCTCTTTCAACTCACCGCAACCCAAACCTTCGAAGCTCACTGACGTGGATAACTCGTTTCTAATGTGGGGAGCTGGTCGTATGGCATGGTAGGCAAACCGTTAACGAAACTTCCTTACCTGGAGTAGAGCTAACGTGGAAGAAGTCCCGGAAGATTCTACGCTACGGCTATTATGAAAGTGATCTTGGGCTACATCATCATGAATTATGATTGCTCCCTCGCCGAACCAAGTGCTCCGCGATCGTTTACATGGCGAACTGCCACGGTACCGAAGGACGAGACCATGGTGGTTTTTACACCTCGATGATTGTGTGCCTATCTCTTTTCATACCTCTTTATTATGTTAAGGCTATGGAAACTGCCAAATGTTAGAAGTGTTGGGAAAAAGGCCATGGAGGGATTCTGGATATACATACGGAGAGAGGATGGGACGGGCGTTATACCTGTATGGAGCCCCTTTATAGAGTTTAAAAGGGCCGGTCTCCTTCATTCTTTGCCTTCCAAATCATTTTCACAAGGAGACATCTCGCTTCCAGACTCCGAAATAGTGAGTATGAATTCTGCGTCTAGGATGCTAGTATGACCTATCATCAATCTATGCTCGTAAAGCCTGCGCATTTCATATGTGGTATGGGCGGCGATACTTCTCTAACCCATCACAGCCCATCATGACCTCTGAGAAGCCCTGATCAAAACAATCAATAGCCGACCGCGACCATCGATTCTTCCTTCATAATGCTCACTATGGTTGGTATTTCTCTGCAAAGTCTCAAGCATGCTACACAGATCTAAACGCCCATGACCCAGCCTGAACTCCGTCCTGTATTCCTGTAACCCTAGTCCTGCTCCCTGACCGACGCACTCAAGGCAGACAATTTGACTCTTCACATAACGCCGCGGCGATCCATGTGCGCTTGCTGGAACTGCTTCAGCATTGTGACCACGCCCGGTCCATCATCGCCGTCTGTCGCGGTGCTAGCCTCCCTACTCAGCCCCCGACGGGGCGACCCTTCCCACGTTGATTCTCCCAGACGAGCAACGCTCTCCTCGACGTCGCCATCATCGGTATAATTCGTGTCTTGTCGACGGAGGACGCCCCTGGAGGCTCCTCCGTCTTCCAAAGACTCCTCTATGATGTCTGTGTCGCCGTGTATACCCCGTTGCCGCTGTCGCTGTGGAGTACGGTTTGCCATAAAGGAGGCGGAGGGTTGGTGGTGGGGATCGAGTAACATCGAGGCCATCGGCGATGGCGCGATGGCTGGTCCAAATCGCGGGGTCCTTGCAGCTTGAGGACCCGGCTGTGCCCGGCTTCCAGGCCGTTCGCCACGTCCAATACGTGATGAACGCATATCTGCAGCGAGCGTTGGTGACATCAAGCCGGGGAAAGTGGGCGGAGGATGGAACTGGTGGCGTCCGGCTGGTCCTAGCCCATGGGTCCCGGGCAACCCGGTTCTTGGATGGTAGACGTAATTATCTAGGAAACCGTGTACCGAGGCCTGCATCTTTCCATGTTTGGTCGCATAGTAATCCTCACGAGCGTCGTTTATGTTATTTTGCTGGGGTCTCGAGGTACGCTGGTCCTTCTGGAAATCGAATACGGCGAACGAACACACATAGCCTAGTCCGTCGACGTGGATCGTGAATTCGCGGAAGAAGTCAATGATCTGATCGCTGCATTTCGGTAAACTGAAGAGAAGTACCAAAGGCGTAGCCAAGAGACCGAAAATTTCCTCGAGGAAAATAATGATTCTTGACTTGTACAACTCGGAAAATTCCGCCTTCACCTCGTAACTATGAAGCCGACCTTTCCACTGGTCTGGTTGGTAATGCGTGTATTCGATGACGTTTTGCATCGCAAACTCGGGATCGAACACATCATTTTCCTCAGAGATCATCCCACGAGCGACAGCCCATATCGTTGTCATCAATGCAACGAATGCAAATGCATTCATTCCCGGAAACAATTCAAAGTCCACGAACATCTCCGGATCAGAGAACCCCACTATCGCTAGCACTGCTATGAGTGCTCCAGCGAAGAATTGAACCGATCGAGCAACCGACTCGGTCTTCTTCTTTGGGAATTGGTCGATATAATGCTTCGCAAAAGGATACGACATATTCAAGCGTTCTTCGAAGAGGTGAGGAAGCTCATTAAACTCTCGGAACTTCCACTTCGCAAGTGGCGTATATTGTCTTGCTCCCAGTGATGAAGTGTTGGTTTTGAATTCCTAGTGGATATTAGCATTATGATGGTCACGATTTTATTCAGAATGATACTCACATTGTAGTACGTGAAAATGAAGTTTATGATAAGAGCAGAGGCAAGGAAGGGAGCGAGCATAAGATTCATTATTGCGGCGAACGCGAATCTAGTCTGCATTTCTCTGCTAAGGTGTCCCCGATGGTCGGATTTAAGAACACGCTGATGAACCTGGCCGCCTTCGTTAAAGACGAGATCCAGAACACCGAACTGAACAGTCCACTCTAGAGACTTTGAAAAGAGTTGCCGGTGGCTTAAAAATGGAATCGGAGCTGTAAGATCCAGTACATCCTTGTTGAATAAGGCGATGATGTAGTTCTCTCGTCTCATCAGCCTGTTGGCAATATCGTGAGCATCAAGTCTTTCCTTGGATTGGCTCGCCACGTGCTGCCCTAGCTGCTTAGACAAAAAGCGGCGCTGTGACGGCGTGATGTTGGTAGCTGTCTTAACATTTTCATCACGAAGGGCAGTAATCTTAGATACGACGTCCTGCCAGGAAACGGTTTGCATGTCCTCCTCTGGAATTTCCAAGAGGTAGACGAAGAAATCACGGATATGCAATAGACGTGGTATGTCAAGAACCCACTGTATGCTCTTCCAGACGAAGTAGAAACTGCAGACCCATAGGCTCAAATTCCAGATCCCCCACATGTGCTTGGTGCACTGAGGAATCATGATTTGTGAGAGACTCTTACTCTCTCGGATCTTGCTATAGTCTATACACTGCGACAATAGGGTGAGCAGAGTGGCGACGAATATGACCTTCCTGTTGAATGTGAGCCTGTGGATCTTGACTAAGTATGAGTATGGTACGAGGGCTTACAGCAAATGCAAAGCTCGCTCGAGCAAAATACACCATATGCCAGCTCCTAGGTAGTAGTCGTACACATCCCGAATGAAGACGTCGAGATTGGAGACATTAGCCCATCTGAACATAGCCTTATCTTTCGGACTGCCAGTGAAGCCTGGTTTCCTCGTAGAGGTGTCCGTCTGATGTTGACCGGGAGACGGGCCGTACTCGTCATCCTGGTGTAGTCTCTGATGTGCCTGCGCAGTTTCCCACTGCGCTTGTATTCTCCGGTTCGAAGGGTGTCTAGCAGGATTTCGTGCTTGGTGAGGGCTGGCCCTGTGTGGGTTCGGCTGGGCTGTCGTAGGGTCGGGACCTTCTACTAGGAGAGAGGCGGGGACATCGTTATCTCCGTCATCGTCGTGTGTAAGCCATCGCGGTCTCGTATCACGTCTGGGAGTTCTCAAAGCACCATGGCGAGCATCACTTGGAGTAGCGACAGGGCTGCGCGGGGTCGAGAGGTGACTATCGTCAAGACCAAGCCCGCCAGCATCGTCAAGATCATCGTCACGGAAATTATGGGCTAAGTTCTCTTCGTCTAGGTCTAGACCAGCTCTACTTTCAATATCCCCATCCGGATCGTCTCCGAGTCGGTCGTATGGGGGTCGGTTATCGCCGGAAGGGACGAGACGAGAGAAGATATTCGGAGGCATCGTGTGGACTCATGGATGTATTGATACAATAAGTTTAGGTTTTCTTTTTTACCATCGTCAGCCCGAATACCCTGGTGGGAAACAGGCTGTAGTTGTATAAATAGGAGTAGAATATGTTTAGAAGGACGGAGAATCGGTCGGATTTGTTAACAAGTTGCGATGAACTGCAATGTTTCAATGGGCTATTGCCTGGGACCAATGTGAACCAGTGTGAACCAGTGTATACTCCCTTAAAGTTAACTCGGAGCTAATAACAGGATACAAGGGGGAATAGCCTTTTGACTACATGTCAGAAACTACCATATGATGCAAAACCATAAGAGATCCTATGATTTAAGAGCATCGGAAAAGAAGAGGAAGTCCAGCATCAGCTGTACGAAATATGGTAGATGGTAGTTGGTCATCTGGACTGTGAATTGTCGAATGGTCCTTAATGGCTGTAATGGACATCGGACCTTATGACTGAGCTGTACTTGCTCCACAGTTCAGACCAGGAGGCAACCACGCGCGCTGATAGGTACCTAGCTCAAGTGCTGTCATCGATATCCTTATCGATACCGTTATCGCACCTAGATGAAGTCATTTGATTTGACAGGGGCCTGTTTTAGCTGCTTTAGTCTGGCTTACGTATTTTGTACCTCCATCTAACGGTTGGCCTCTCGCTAGTTTGCTCCCCAGCTGCCAGATCATTTATTCCAGGTGGCATCTATCTCATCCACACACAAACACATTCAAGTGAAGGTTATCGCCGACTTATTTGGAATAATCTCCAGCTTTGTGGGGATTAGGGGCTGGGCGAAGATCCAATCCAGGGCTCAGGTCCCTTTCCATATTGTTGTTATCCATGGGTCAAATATCTTGAAGAGGTGACATGAATTACCTCCGGAGAAGGTAATTTTAAGTAATTGGAAATATGGCCTCAGATGGCCTCGCCTCACCCCCCTTGCCTATAAGGGATGGGATATCACCAGGACCGTTATCACCTACGGGTACATCAACTCCTGGTTCAAGTGGAAGGTCTTCAAATCCTCTATCGTCCAAAGTAACATCGGTCCTGTCCACATCTTACGCCGATGCCGAGTTCCGTGAATCTCTTGCTCTGCTAGATGAACGAGGTATCAGCAATACGGCTGAGACCCGAAGGCAACTACGGCTAGATGTTCAAAAGGAGGTCATTGATAGCAATGGCAAGATTATCACCGAGTTCGGACGGGTAGCTGAGCAGTTACGGAGGATTGGGGTTACCATTGATAGGCTCAACAAGAGCTATCAGGAGATGAGAGGGCATGTCACGGCTGCTCATGAATCGACATCCTCCGTTCTTGAGGAAGCATCTTCTCTCATGACCCAGAGAAGGAATGTCGAGACGAAGCAGCAGGTGTTAAAAGCCTTCCGCGAGCACTTCGTCCTTTCAGATGACGAGGTAGCCTCCCTGACATTAACAGCTGAGCCTGTCGACGACCGCTTCTTCACCGTCCTATCCAAGGCGAAGCGCATCAGGAAGGACTGCGAGTTCCTCCTTGGCTTCGAGAGCCAGACCCTAGGCCTTGAGATTATGGATCAAACATCCAAGAACTTGAACCAGGCCTTTCAGAAACTCTATCGCTGGGTCCAGAAAGAGTTCAAGACACTCAACCTTGAGAACCCTCAAATCAATTCCTCCGTTCGCCGTGCCATCCGCGTACTTGCCGAACGACCATCCCTCTTCCAAAATTGTCTAGATTTCTTCGCGGAGGCTCGGGAACAGATCTTATCTGATGCCTTCTACCTGGCGCTTACTGGCACATCAGCAGCTGGTGCTAAGGACCACTCCGTGAAACCGATCGAATTAGTAGCCCACGATCCATTGCGGTACGCAGGAGACATGCTAGCGTGGACACATTCCGCCGCCGTTAGCGAGCGTGAAGCTTTAGAGATCCTGTTCGTATCCGATGGCAACGAAATCGCCAAGGGAATCCAAGAAGGGCGAGAGAACGAGCTATGGTTGCTAATGGCCGACGAGACGGACGGGCCTCCAGAGTTCGACGCCGTTAAAGCCCTAAACGAGTTGGTCGATAGGGACGTCTCCGGTGCGGCGCGTATACTACGGCAACGTGTCGAGCAGGTCATCCAGACTAACGAGGACACCATCCTAGCATACAAGCTAGCAAACCTCCTCGGCTTCTACCGTGTGACTTTTTCGAAACTCATTGGCGATGGCTCAGTACTCCTACAAACTATGACCAACCTCGAAGCCGAAGCCCTACGACAATTCCGCTCCTTAATGCGGGACCACATCACAACTCTGGAAAGCGAATTCCAACACACTCCATCAGACCTGGGGCCCCCCGAATTCCTCCAAGAGGCTTTAAAACAACTAACCGCCATAATGAAGACATACGAAACCTCCCTCGCCTCCGACGGCGACCGAGAGGCGGACTTCGACCCCATCCTGGCAGAATCCTTCGACCCGTTCCTCGCCGGCTGTGCCAATATGGCCAGCCATATCCCGTCACCCAACACCTCCATCTTTTTACTCAATTGCCAGCAGGCGGCGCTCACGGCGCTCACACCCTTCAGCTCCTTCACACGCCCGCGCATCGTACGCCTAGAATCCTCCATCGCCGAACACAGCACGTCACTAGTATCCTCGCAATACGCCTTCTTTCGGTCCGAATCCGCTCTTGAGCCGCTATTCACCGCTCTCGCTCCCCTTAGCGACGCGCGTCCCGACGACGTGGCTAAGGTAGCAAACTTCGATCTCGATGTCTTGAAACCGGATGCTCTCGCTGCTGCAGCTCAGGGCCTGGATGACTTCTTACCGTCAGCCGTCATGGATGCCTTAGATAACGTCAAGCACCTACAGGATGCGGCGTTGGCGCGTGAGGTTACGGAGGAGGCGGCCGATCGGTTCTGTTCGGACTTCGAGCATGTCGAGGAATTACTAGTAGCGGCGGATGAGTTAATCGAGGAGAGGGAGCAGAAGGGCGGCGTGGCAAACGACGAGGAGCGACCAAGCTTGAGAGCATTGTTCCCCAGGACGACAGGGGAGATCCGGGTTTTGTTGTCGTAACACCGGCGTGACGAGGTAAGGGAAGAGAAAGTAAGATACGGTGGAACAGAGAACGAGCCATGTGGGAGGACTAAGCGATCTATATTGTGGATCGTGTGGTGACACGGATGATGTTATTCAGTATTCGCATCTTGAAGAGCGTGTAGAGCGAAGACAGACAAACAACTGCCAATAAAAAAGGGGGAATTTCAATATATTAAACAGATATGTATCCATGCAGACTTTCTATCCCTGATGATCATATCAATATAATCGTAAGCTCCAAATAGCCCGCCCATAAGTATAGATGGTATATAGGTAGGACTAAGATGTAGGTATACCTAACCAGGATCCGTTGAGATTCCTATGATTCGTATGTTTCCCCCCCGCCCCATCTTCTATCTGCCGGCGTCTCACGTGTCCCTTGTACTCCCTCTCTTGTTTCCTTCCTACTTAGGTACCTAGTTTCAGTTATCCCTCCCCTTCGTACTCCGTGTTCCTATGGACCTTAATTATACCCAGCCTTCCCCGTGCCGAGCCCAAAGTTGTTACTCCTACTATTATTCTTGTTCCCCCTTCGGCTTCTTCACCGGCCACGCCTCCACATTCGCGCTTGGCCGTCGGGGTCGTTTGCCCGTGAACTCATCCTCGACCTCCTCGAGCCGCCTTAGCGCCGCCGCCAGACGTCTACGCGCCGCGATCTCGCGGTCGCTACTATTAGGGCCCGGGCGGTAGAACTGCTTCACGACGCCCACGGTAGCGTGGTAGCACTCGTACAGCAGCAGGCGCGCCGGGGCGTTCTCGCGGTCCTCGACGAGGTGGTCGTCGTCGTATTCGATGTCGCTATCACCGCCCTCGGCACTCGAAGAAGGGGGAGAAAGATGGCTTGATGATGGTCTTCGCGGCTTCCGGAAGCCGCGCAGGAACTCGCTTGTTTGGTTCTGGCTGAAGGCTTCCGCCATCAGGGGATCGCCGAATATACAGTTTCCCCAGTCGCGGAGCCCGGTGACGGCGATGGTCGGTTGTTCTGGTGCGTCACCACCACTCCCTCGTTGCTCCTGCTTTATCGCCGCTTTCCCCGTTGCGGTCACTGTCTGGCCTCGCTTTGTGTCCTCCTCGTCAGTGGGCTTTGGGGACCTCGATACCAGGGTGTTAGACGGATCGCTTGCGTCTAATATTACTAATCGGGAGGTTGTAACGCCATCCAACACATGGCTTAACCTATTAAAATATCCTCTGATCGGCTCGTAGCTGATCATCACAGCCATATCTTCTGCGTCTCTTAATACGGCCTCTAATAGAGAATGGAAAGCCTGTTTCCATGTTCTCGTACCACGGAATCCGGAACTGACCACTTGGGTCCCACGCAAGTCGGGAGACGAGACAGATGTCTGTGGTGGACTGATTACTGCCGTAGCCGGTCCAAAAAACCCATTTGGCGATGTGAATTCCGAAAGCTGCCGCACCAGTTGGCCTTGTTCGAAGTCCACAATCTTCTTCTCTGAGGTTGTTAGAGGGGTCGTCAAGTCAGTGATAGGTGTTCCTCTCGTGGGTTCGAAGAGGTTAAAGGAAGAGTCTGCCGTTGACGGGGAAGGCGAGTGGGCGACAAGAATAGGCAGAAATTTCAATATGTCGTCTTTTGATTCTCGCGTTCTCTCGGGGGTATTCTTTTCTTCTTCTTTCACTGACGGTCCTTCGATAAGTTGGCTGATACTAATGCGTCCACGAGATGAAATATTGGCCTGGGCGTTAGATTCGAGTATTGCCTCGAGTATCCATCTGGTCACAAGGGTCTCTGAGAGGTTCATAGGCCTCTCGATCCGGAGTAACCTCAGAGTCGGAGGGGGAGGCAGAGTAAGAAGCAAGGTTCTACCATCTGAAACTTTGACGTTGAAGAATCTCATGAGTCGGGATGACGGTAACGGATTAATAGACTCGATGGCGATGTTTGGTAGCGCATTTTGAACCACCGAGCGCAAAGACTCAAACGGGTGAAAACGGTCCATCATAGGCGTGATGGGTAACGGGCGTTCGGGTTGTGCGACAAAAGATATTTGGTGACGTGAAGTTAGCCATCTTGTGGAACAGGATAGGCCGGGTACGTCGAGGTCCCCTTTTGACGGACGAGATTGGAGAGGAAGAGCAGAAGGCTCGGGGATGTGGAGTGAAAAGAACGAACTACCGGGGCCTGCGGCGACGGAGCAAGGATCGGTTGGCACTGCTAAATCCACCCTTGAGGTTCGGTGCATTACTTGTGTCTGTGGCATCTGTCTTTTAATAGATGATAAATGCTATAATAAGGACAAATAATGGCTCAAAATAGAAGGTTGAGACGGGTGCTTGCTCTTCGGTAAATGATGGGCACACTCAATCGAGACATAGGCCGAGATGAGCACCCTACGTAAGTAAAGTCAAAAAAGAGAGACTAATACCTGGCTCGACGGCCCCGGATCTGCTAATATATGGATAAACAGTCGGCTAGCCTACGGAATTGGAAGCGTTTGTCTCTGGGATATGGCTCCTCGAACGGTACCGACTAACAAACAGGGATACGGAAATGTCTAGAGAAACAACCTAGATATATAGGGCCATTATGAGAGGCAAGGAAACTTTATACAATGATCTCGCCATGACAATATGACGAACGGGGATGGATGTTAGGAATCCGACCCCGCAAGACGAATTCAACTAGGGAAGAAAAGAGCGGTATTACACGATTATGACCGATACGTCTGAAGAGACGATGGGCTCTCGCAAGGCTAATGAGAGAGAGATACAGGTGGTCGGCTCTCGACGAATAAGGCGCTCCCGCCTGGCGAGGAGAGAGACATCCGACTCGCGGCTCCAAAGCGGACTAAGAGAGCAACAGGCAATACTCGCCTAAATGAGGCGTAGAAAGGTGACAGGGAGTGGAGCTACGATCTCGAGTGGCTGCAGCCAGGTGCATCGAAGAGGGACGCTCTCAGATGTGAAACGGCGAGGTATCAAAGAAGCGTTCCACCCAGGGCAGAGGATATCCGAACGCCAAGACGCCAACCGAATGATTCCAGACTTCTCGAAGGCCGACAAAGCACTAAAATAATAAGATTCTACGGCTGGGAAGACTAAGGACCCCAAGGACCCTGGCTAGGTGCGGCAAGTGGGCGGGCTGAGAAAGCTCATGAAAAAGTAGGCCGGGCTGTTGTGGGACTTCATTTTAATGTAGTCCATGTAGTAGTCTCCATGTAGTCCACGTATTATATGACGCCAAAATCCCGAAGAGAAAATCGGGATACCGAATGTTGATAGAAAACACGACGAGGAGAGTGGGAAGAAGTGGGAAGAATGGAAGAGCCCCATCGGCCATTGGGTTTTGACAAGCGAAGTTGCATGGACCAGTTGACACGGTCGTGTCTCATACTCGAAGGTTGCGTCCCCATTCAGCGGTGTGCGTAACAGCTTACCGTGGCACGAGAGGGACATTTCGATGAGGCGCTTGTTGGAAGAGAGAAGGTGTAGGACTGTAGGTACATACTATGTTGTAAGAAGGGGTGACAATAGGGGATAGTACTTGGACGCATACTTGGATGTAATGAGCAACGTGGGACTTTGTTCGAAGGTTCAAAAGGTTTCTAACGTTCCAGCGATTCGAAAAAGGTTGGCGGTTTGATTAAGCTACTACGTATGTGGTAGGTCGCGACTTGGTAGCCAACTAGAGGAGCTAGAGGAGCTAGGAACCACGAAAAAAAAGCCAGTAGAAACCACCAACTGACCTGACTGACTGACCTGACTAGAAAGTCCAGAATAGCGATATGTGAATTGCACAGTTGCATTAGCAAGCGAGACGGGGAATTTCTGATTGGTTAAATGTAAGCGAAAATGACCAAATTCGGTAAGGTCCCGCGCCTTATTTATGGGGACCCCGGCTTACCCCCTGTTCGCGTTGCCCCAGTCCTTAAAGCACTTTGAGTCTTCCTGGCCTGTCTAAGAGCTCCTTTTCCAAAGGGAACGCGAATTAGACCCACTTCGACCCGATATTCTTGAGCCTTTAAGACTATAATTACATACATAATAGTGCCATACTTTTGTAATCCTTGACTCCATGGGTATTACTTACATCCATATGGATAGTATACTCTATGTTATATGTAGGTATGTTTTCATTATACATTCATTTGGCCAGCACCACCACCAATTTACTCTCTATAGGTATGGTACTTTCATGTTCCCAGTTGGCGGGTACGCTTCCAACGGTCACTGCATAATATGCTTACATATACGTTACAATATTTTAAATATTAGACTTGTTCCAAGCCACACTAAGAAGCCATGTCATTATGAGTGGTTCGCTTCCTTCACTCTTGTCAACCAGGTTACCTGCCACTATATTGCCGCCGTCCTACTGTGCAACCGCCCTATGGAGCATTTGGTATTACAAACGTCGTGATCTCCTTCGTAGACTATATCGTATTGATTAAGCGAAGAAATCCATCCCTCTCTATAAAGACTTTTATCCCGGCCCGGCCAACCGTATTGATCCCCATCCAATATATGAATTGTATCTCCCAACAGACACCCCTTTCGGTGAGAGCTAAGATGCGGTAACACAAAGCACCCCGAATCTCGATTACGACTCTCCGAGATATCTATCGGTTGGATGGTAGTTGAGAAATGACTATCTCCGGCTTTGACCTGTCAGACTTGCATTAATAATCCCCAAAGCCTACCTATCCTACCAGTTTCGTGGATCATCATCATTTGATAATGCTTGGTGGCATTACAGGTGAGCCAATGATAAGTCAACCGTAGCGATGCTCACCTTAACTAAGCTCGGCCCCGTATTTACGAGTGGAATGTCGTCAAATTTATCGCAACGGGGCTTAGCGCGGCTGTATCTCGGCTTAGGATCCGAGCTCTATGTTGGAGCCGCTATGGTACATGTAGAAGGAATGCCTTCACGGAGTTAGCGATTTGACCATCCTCCTCGAATCCTTCTCTTGGGGCACGGTCTAGATGGCCTTATTACACGCATGATTACGTCGCCTGTTCCAACCTACCACGGCAGCTTATTCGATCTTTAATCCCTTCGCTACGTGTTTCAATTCTCACCTCAGTAGATAGCTCGGTGAGCTTTGTCAGGCAAGCGATGACATCGGCGAATCGATCTTTACGCTTTGTGACAGAAATGTTTCAACAGGATGAATTTTTATGGGGGGCTTGATTCTGATACATAGGCGTCTCCGCGAATCCCCTGCAGGTCCAGTACTTTTGCAAACAAATATCGTAAAATAGCGAATACGCAGTCATCAAGCATGATGATCTGTCAATTCATGCTATATACAGTCGAATCATCTACCGGTAACACTCTATCCCCGTAGTTCCCGTAAGCGGTGACTTCGATATCTTTCGGCGAGGCTACGGGGTCTCCTAGATGTGACATTTGGATCGACTTCCCCAAGCTGTCCCGCCGAGACCCATCCAAGCTCGAATCAGGTCAAGGACAGAATCTAATATGTGGACGTTGAGGGTATAGCTAATGGACTAATATCTGATTGTTATAGGTACGCCCATCTCCATATGAATCCTAAGCGACAGCGAGCATTACCAGAGTTGTCAGATCTAGATCCAGACCGGCCGTAGCAACGCAGAGCGGCGTTAACAACTCGATTAAAGCTGGCGCGTCATGCCCGTAGCAACCTCCACTCCGACGTGTTAGTAGTAGGGACTAGCCATCGTTCTTGGGCGAATCAACTACTCGACGGCCAGTTGGCGAATAAGATACTAAGCGATTGCATGGCCGATGAGGATATCACTGTACATAACGCCCGCTCATCACTCGAGCCCCTTTAAGCGGCCGGGACGGCCCACATCCCGGCTTCTATCGAGGCAATGCGACCCTCCCCAGACGATATTTCGTCATTGCGATTGAACCAGATAGCAGGACTAAGCGAGAGCCCCATGCTAACAGCTAGGGCCTTACATTGTCTCCCCATCAAGGACTTCTTTGTAGTCATGGACCGGGAAGCAATGTAGCCGCCAAGTTGCTCCCAAGTGGATCGTCAACTCGGTGTCCTTAGTTGGTCGTTATATCCGTCTACAGTTGACTCTCGCTACGCTCACACTCTAATAGGGTAGCACTGGCGCTATTAGCATCATATCTCTAGCCTGGTAGAATCGAAGTGATAATAGAAACAGAGGAGAAATACCAGGTACTGACATATGTCCCACCTCTTACGGCCTGACAGTTGCAATTTAGGTTACCGTACCTTCTCAGAGCGGACTTAATTCATGAGGTGTAACATTCCCAATACGAAAGGAGAGAACCGTTATGTACTTTATATTTAGGGGAACCGGTACACCAGTCCGGGAGTACTGATTCCCGGCCAGTGCGTCGTGGTCTCAGCGTAGAGCCTCGACCTCGAGAGTTATTACTCGATGCTATCTCTAAGGATATCCATGCATGTATGTACATGTGTATATATATTCCCGCTTTGTTTCCGGGAATGACCGCAGAATACTCTCCTAGTAACCCATATATCATCAGCAAGGTATTTAGAAAGCTCGATGAAACTACCTGGCATGTTTGTAGGGTTGAGTTCTTGAATACCTCCCACGTACCTTAGCAGAAGGTCGTATCCGGGTGACTCTCGAGCCATGTGGGACCGCAGGGAGCAGTAGAAACGGTAAACTAAAAGACCATAGAGAAGGGACACAGTGAAGCAGCATAGCAATCTTTTGTTTGAGCGCATATGTCTGCACTTACATGCCACCATTGCAATTCTAGGACCGGGTTCCACACTGAGTATTAACTAATAGTTTACTAGCTAGTCCCTGGTACATAGTGCCCCCGTCGCACATTTAAGGCTAATCCTGGGTTTCTGAAAATGGTTGACGACATTTGGAATATCTCTTTCTTTCTCTTGAGCTTCGGTGGGACGAATACAAATCCCTACCCGCATCCAAGTGGACATCAATCTGAAGAGCAATACTCACTAGGTACGGTCCGGGAGATTGACCTACCTACTATAGATAAGATCTCTACGCAAATGCATACTTTTAGTGTGCGGCTAGACTAGCGTAGCCACCGAGTCGGTTTCGGTTCCCACGCCTTGGGAGATTTAAGGGGCAATCGGCGTCTCGGTACAGCTATTGGGAAAATTCAGCCGCTTCGGTATTCGGTGTCTAGGTACCAAATTATCGGAATAGCTTCTCTTAAATTCTCCAAATGGCTGCTGCCCACAGCCCCCCACATTCACTGATTGTTTGCTTGACCAAGCGGTTGGCATGTTCCGGTGACGATATTACCGATCCAATGGCACTATCGGGAGAAGTAAGCCAAACCGGTACCGTGGCGTCGGATTTGTGCCATCCGTAATTACGTACTTTGGTGTTACTACAGGAATACTTCCCACATCATCCCTCCCAAGAAGGATGATTTCTAAACACTATAAGTTGAGGGGTAAGGGTGTGACGTATTCTCAGGAGGGTCATCATGTACGCCCAGACGTAAATTGGGAGAGAATAACGGAGCAAGGGACAAACATGTGATATGGACTTATTGCTCGAAGGTCGTAAGAATTCCCAAGAAAGGAATATATAGACGAGTGCACAGCTGGTGTCGTCAATGCTATATATGCATACAATTCAGGGGTCTCTAGATATTAGCTTGACGGGCACTTATGCATGTTCGCCAATCTAGGGCCAATGAGGACTTCAGGAGAACTAAAAGCTGTGTAGGGAATAGGGACTTTTGTCTACCTAAAGCAAGACCTAACGATATAGTAAGACCGCCGTCTTCATGCCAACTGCTTCACAGGTTGCAGTAGCTTCCGATAGCCTATGCAAAGAGCGGCAGGTCCCTCTTTACACATACAGCCTCTAATCACCCACGCCCTCCTCTTTGGCGAACATAGAACTACTAACAACGAGAAATCAAGATAACTTGGACGCATGATTGATCGCGGAACGACGAAGGTCCTGATCTAACGACTCGTCTCTAAGTGTGATTCTGACACCCTTCCAATTCCGTAGTTAATATAAGGCTATCAAGCTCAGTGAAAAATCACCATAATCCAAATCTAAGGAATTATATGCAATTAGCGTTATTAAGCGGGAAGTTCTTAACCCGAATTCTCCCGTCTTGAGCTGAAGCGGCTAGGATGAGAGTTATTTCAATCCGAATTAAGAAGTCCCTGAGAAACTGCGTAGTTTTATGAAGGCCTGGTATACCCTAGGGTCCTCTACACCCCCGCGAAACGTTCCCATGTGAGAAAAATAGGGGTAAAGCTATGTTGTGTAGGATTAGCACGCCGAAGAGAAAAACTCCTTTCCGGAATGCAATATTTAACTACCAGCTAATTAGACCAAGGCCATGGAAAGATCGACCATGTTCTTAGGTATATTTAATTCTCTTTCTCCCGACCTTCATGTTGGAAGTATTGTTACATGGTATTGATATAGAGCAAGGTGGTAACTCTACCATGGATAAATAACACCTAGGGCTAACGCACGGCATATAATAGACAGAAATTCCCCCTAGTAATAGGCTGTGACTAAATTCTTGCCATTAATTATTCCCCAGGCCCTTCTACGCCATTAGCCTCAGTCACGGTAACAACTTCACATATCTTCAATTTGCTGAAAATTGTAACCGGGAAGTGTCAAGCTTGAACGAAATGACACCTGATGAGATCTACACCACGCAGTTTCATGTCCATATAGGAAGATACCCAGATTCCCATTGATCCTCCTTACCCTGAGCGAAGGGACACTACCTTGGGTAGCCAAGCGAAAGGAGACAAGGTACATGTTTTAATAGTCGCAGAAAGAACTGGCAATTCATTGTGGTCAGCCTGAGGCTTACGCACAATGCTAGGTACTTGTTTTAGACTCGTTCAGAGGTGGAAGGTACGAGATACTCGCGATCATGCTCCTAACTTGGCTCCTGTGATGTCCCCCCTGGGTTTGAATGCAGTCGGTATATCATATACGCCGTCATTTCCATTATTAGAAGGTAATTTTACGCCGGACTTATAGGTATTGTGACTGAGTCGACCTCATGGCCCATATCGACATTAAGGTGTGCTGAAGGGTGTAGCATTTGTTTCACTAAGAAGCTCTTAGAGATAAGCTATAGATATACGACGTCGACATCCTCTTCGCATCTTCATTTATATAGCTAGCAATGATATAAAGCTATCATGAGTCGTCAACATGCGGCCCCGAGACTTGAGCCAGCTAATGCTCATCCACTGCTGCCACGCGATGTACCGTCGGCCTCGAGCATGATACATAGTACGCCACCATTATTCAGCGAAACTGCCACAGGATAATCCGGCGCTGGGAAGGCAAGCCTAGCTCTCTGCCTTGCTGGTCTCATTCTCTTTAACCTCCTTTGGCTTCTCGGATGAGCCATTGGAAGCCTTGGACGCCGCCAGGTAGATCTCATGGAGATTGTACCTCTTGAGCGACTCCCAGTCTCCGTCAACGACACTCATGCCACAATGCGTCTACCACAATTAGTTGAGTTGATTGACAAACAGTGTTGAAGATACGTACCTGATAGATATCTATTAGAATGACCTTATCGGGTGATGAGAGGTTGACTTTATGGCGCGGCGCAATAAGTGACGCTACCTTCTTGATGACGTCGTCGCGCTTGAGCGTGTTATGCGCTCGGAAAGTTGGGCGTATGGCATACTATCAAAATGGAATATTAGTTGGGTTTCTGAGATCGAAAAGTGGTAATCATTGAAGAGGATTGGCTGCCATGAGTGAAGATATTGCTTACCGAATAAGCCTCGGCATCGGTATCTTTCACCTCCTCGTCATCAGCGAGCTGGAAGTGCTTAGCAAGGACTTTCTTAGCAACCTCCTCCACGCCGGCCTCATTTGCTTTAGCGCTCGTCGTAATTGGTGTAAATCGATTGATGAATCGTGACTGCCTCTGCGCTTTACTGGTAGCTTCCTTCGCATCTTTACAGATGTGCTGGACCATTTCAACGGGATCGACGGGTGGCTTCGTTCTCATGAACAACAAGCAGTCGAGATCCATGCGCATGGGTTCAAATATCGCGTCCTTCGGTTTCTCTGTGGGCTTCATCCCTTGGACTTCCTTCTTAATGGACGCCTCGATGTCATCGTCATCATCGGCGCACTCTGCATCCTCCTTGCGCTCAATGCCGTAGAGTCTCTCACCATACTGGATGAAATTTTAGCGCTATGAAGCGAACCTACCAAATAAGAAGGGAGATTACCTCTTCACAGATATCAAGCAGCTCTTCCAGGGCCTGTCTCTCTTTGCCCTTCACACACGTAGTCCATATTCCCATGTCACCTACTTCTAGACCCTTGCTTCTTATAGACTCAAGCTTGGCCTTGTGGTGGGGTGTCTGCCACCTGCCATTACTACCTCCCTGTCGATAGTGTTAGTTGGATGGCGAGGATTAGAGGGAGCGAGGTAGTCTTACTTTGCTTCGTTTGATGGGATGTTGATTGTCAGAGCCATTGGCAGGGTGCTTTCGCTTCGCTGAGTTATCCATAGCGAGAAAATATGGAATTGATATGAGATAGGAGTGATTGGACGTTGAGCCTACGAGCTGCGTTGCGAGTGAGAGTTGTATGTGAAAGGGTTGAGGTTGCGCACGGGCCACTTCGCGGTAAGAAAATATTGATACCGTCGCCTGGCCCTGTCACGCCTAACCTTAATCCCCTCTATGCTGTACAACAACAACATTTATAAGTACTGTTATAATTGTGTTTACCAGTATTCCGTTGAGGCTATACTTTGAATGGCGTGCTATGGACTGCATATTATCTAAGCATGATGCGTATGGGGGCTATTGCAGACATAAGTAATTTACTTTGATCGCTGGAGATGGATTGGAAAGATGTCTATTTAGGAATCAGCCCTGTTTACCTCTATTTATTCTATATGCGCCGAATTGCCATATCATATCAATAGGGGTATTGCAGCCGAAGTCTTGTCCCGAGTCTTCCTGAACCGTCGTCCCAACCGAGCGTGTAGTGTAGTATGTCATCCGGGTAGAATACAGACACTGACCCGTATATATAATCATACAACATCCATTCATTATTCAGTACTTTTGACAATCCCTCATTTATCCGTTTCTAACCATCATTTTCCCTCTGGAACTTGCTCTACCTCTTCATAGATCTTGACTCTTTCCGCGTACTTCGTGATGTTGCTAATAACATAGTCGTCGATCATATGGCCTTTACCGGCTACGACTTTCAGAATGAGCTCGTTAAGCGTTTGACGTCCCAGGATATCCACGTGGTCCGCCGTGTTGGGTCCTCCGCGAGGATTGAATCTCTCGGGCTCGTGGGGCATCTCAACAACGGTGACCTTAACACCTGCCGGATTATATCGCTTGATCTGCCAGCCCTTGGAGCACATATAGCCAGTGCTCATAAGATTAACGGTGCCGTCGCCCTCTCCCATGATAATGCCGTGATCAATATCATCCACGATTAGCCCTGTGTCAATAGTGACATTGAGGTTGGTTAATGCTGGGAATTCGGGACTGCGGTAATAATACGCCCTTTCTGTCGGCTTTCCTACACCGTAAAAACAGTATATCTTCAAGTTCGGAGCTAGCGGTAGTCTTGTCTCTAGAGGGTTAATCCACTTTCGAGGGTCGTTCTCGTTGGCTTCCACCTCGGCAGTAGTATGGGCAACTCCTTGGGAGTAGCTCTTTTCGATCTGATCTCGGTACCAGTCGTCAGTTGTATCCATAAGATACCGCATGGAACCAGCAATCGTAAGGTTTTTATCCGGCGTAGTCCAGTTAGCACCACGACGGAAATTCAAAAACGAGCCAAAGGAATGCTTCTGGCCGGGTTGGTCATCCGGTGCCCAGGTTAGGTTCCCCCAAACAGCGTCTCCACCGATTGGCAACATAGCCGACATTCCTGGCATAGCTCGAAATATTTCCGCTCGCTCATCTTTACTCAGAAACTTCTCAAGCCCATATACTGCGAAGGCGTTCAGCTGTGCTGTGTCACGCATTTCTCCGGAGAGGATGGCGGTTATGTCCTTGACTGCGCCTAGCATACAGCCACTGATATTGATCCAGGCTTCAACATGTCGATCGACCCAGTCGTTGCCTCCTTTTCCACCTTGCTCAGAGGCCACCCAATGGAAGAAGTAGAACAAAACCTGACTACCCATGCTGTGAGATGCTAGAACCACCTTCTCCCCGGAGAATTGATGCGCCAGCTCGACATAGCTCTTTAACCTCGTGAAGTATTGGTCTCGAAGCTCGAGATTTTGGTATGACAAGCGCC
The DNA here is from genome assembly GCA_902825475.1 of Hypomontagnella monticulosa. NCBI lineage: Eukaryota > Fungi > Ascomycota > Sordariomycetes > Xylariales > Hypoxylaceae > Hypomontagnella > Hypomontagnella monticulosa. The sequence goes on from CADEBF010000008.1 coordinate 2,938,487, forward strand.
AATCGTATGCGGCCGTGAAAGAGTTGGTAGGATCGTATCCCAAAGATGCGAGGTTTTCTAAGATCTTACTCCAAATCCAATATCCTGTAATAAAGAAATCGGTAGCATCAAAGCCCTGTGCAGCTCTTAACTTGATGTTTGGCGGATCTAAGCCTGTTTTCTTATCCAACATTATATGCTTCTTCCATATATCCTTGTCCATGACTAGAGCCTTCATCATAGTCCAGCTCCCCCAGAGTCGCTTTCGAAAGTATGGGCGGGAGATATTAGCGGTACCCCAAGATTCGAGACCTGTTGAGATGACCCCGGGAACCATAATAACAGGATGATGGACGCTGAGGCCCTCGGACCGGGCTTTTAGCCCCACGGAAAAGGAATCGTAACTATCAACAAAATCGCGCTCGCCTTTCTGTTATCACAAACTTGATTAGTCCAGAGGCCCTCTCTCATCCGAGAAATAGTCACGTACTATAAGATCCCTCATATCCGTAACTAGGCCGGCTGGCAAGACATCAAGAAGACTGTCCATGCTCAGCTCCCCGATCTCGGGAAGTTCAATTAAGTCATTGTTTTTAGCTAGAAGTCCGGCAGCTATGAGGCCGAACAGACTACCGAGAAAGAAAATAAAAGTATTACGTCGCTTCCGTGTTTTCGGCGGATGGTTATGATGAATAATCTTGACTTTGTCGCCTGGTTTCACGGGGCTTTCGTCTCTCGGCGTCGAGGCTACCGATGAGGACTCGGACGAGTTGTCGGCGACAAGCGCCCGGCGTCGGAGAGTTGATGCCATTTGATCGGGCAGGACTACATGACCATGTACGAGGCGGCGTCGTACAAAAGTGGACGAGAAAGAGGACGAGACAGAGAGCAAATCGGGTTGGTAGCCGCGTCGGCGGAGTCGGAGATGGGGGAGTGATCGACAGACAAATGGGTCAAGCTCCTGTGTTTCAAGTTTTCGACAGAGTATTTTTGTGCGATACAGGTCCGAACGAGGATGGATAGATGTTTTCGCTAGTCTAGGAGGCTTCTCATGATCAAGGTGGACGTTGTACCTGATCAACGGCGCCAGTTGCTGCAGGCGCGAAACGTGGAAGGAAAGGGAAACATTTCTGCAACAATTTGACGTCAGTATGCTGGCTTTGGGGCTGCCGTTGGCATGTGCTACCACCGTATCATCCCCTTCAAGGGAAGCTGTTGGGTTGGCCAATTAGAGGTGCTGGATTCTAGAGGGTCCAGAATGTTTCAGGTCACTAGCCAGTAAAGTTTAGCGCATCTAATCGCCGTATGACGACCCAGGCGCACATATGGGACCCCTAGTAGGCTGTAGGACCATCTGGGCAACATTGAACCGGCCAATGCCGTGGACCCATTGCCGCACATATTAACTCCGGTGTTACCGCTGCAGCATACGACTTTGGCTTGCATGTGAAAGCGGGCCGTTGTGTCGTCTGAACAGATGGAGGGATCTATATACATGAAGGTAAATTTATTACTGTAATAACCATCTTCGTCCACTGCCGTCCGACCTACATACACCATACTTTCTTAGTTCCCCCTCTCGCGCCTTTTTAATTCCCTCTTCGATTCCATCACTACCGTCTGTATCCCATCAAAATCGACAAACAGAGTTTGCGCATGATTGGACATCGGCACTTGACTTGACGTCCTGAGTCCTAGTTAGCCTGACCTCCATATGCGGTAACCGGAAGGCTATGGAGGTAGCCCGCGCGAGTGAGCTACCAGGCGAACTTCTGTATATCCAATACGAACATGCTCTAGAGGAGCAGTATCTGCCCGCTATCCGGGCGCTGATTTCTAAGGACCTCAGCGAGCCGTATAGTATATACGTCTACCGGTATTTCTTGTACCAATGGGCACACTTGTGCTACATGGTAAGACTGCGCGCAATCTGATTCTTTTCGCTAATGGGGGACAATTGCTAACGTCTGCCATTTTGCTACTAGGCGCTGAACCCCGCTGACAAGTCGCTTATGGGCGTCATTATCTGCAAGCTCGAACACCATGCCTCCCACTCACCCCCGACCCACCGAGGCTACATAGCCATGCTCGCGGTTTCGTCTGCCTACAGAGGCCATGGTATAGCTACCGCGCTAGTGAAAATGGCGATCGACGCGATGGCCGAACGAAATGCCGACGAGATCGTTTTGGAGACCGAAGAAACAAACATACCTGCCATGAGGTTGTATGAGAGACTAGGATTCTTAAGGTCCAAGAAACTTCATCGATATTACCTAAATGGAAATAGCGCCTATAGGCTCGTCCTGCTTCTGAAATCGACAGACTCTGAAGCAATTCAGCAGCCAGACTAAAATCAGGATGCGCCCCGATAGCGTATGAGGCATGGCGACTGATATACGGGCTCTGAATGCGATGGTGTCAGTAGGCGCGTAAAGCGGACTACCCGATTTTCAATATCCTTTTAGGGATTGCTTTAAGAAGGTTCCGACGGATATACCGATTATTAGCTATTCTACGAAAGTAGATACACTATATGATGCTGAGAAAGCGGGATAGAGATTCTGGATGATGACGGCATGAAGGCTAAAGGCATTGGTGGCGTTGAAATGGGTAGCGAGTAAGCATCTGTGCCTGTTTGACTTATACTCGGACATGTGTTATATCCCCCTGAAGTCAATGAACACACATTAAAGTCGTTGGTAACGAAGGGTATCATAAAATACAGCTATTCTTCTAGGAATGCTTACATCACAGCTTCGTTATTCTCAATCTCGGATCTCTATGTACTCCTCATCTTCTAAGCTTTCTTGAGCATAGATGTGGTGTCGTATATGGACGCTCTTATTTCCCATGGATTCCCGTGCGAAATCCCCAAGTAGGTGTACACGTCTACTCTTAGTAAGCATTGCAATAGACTGAATTATCGAGGCAATGGACTTACCAGGCTTGTAGTACAACGGTCTACCTTTGGTTTGGACCAATCCGAGTTGCTTCAATCTCTCAGCAACTCTCCTGACATCTTTGGTATCAGAGAAATCGGCAGTGTAGACACAAATGAGTCGTTCAGTCCGTTTATCCACAGCTGATCGTGTCGCAACCTTAGCGCCAATCCCAAGCTCGTTATTTGCCGTGGCTCTTGCGACGGTCTCCCAAACTTCGTTGACCTCGAGTGTAGTGCAGAACAGCATCCACTGGTATATGTTAGCGTCTGCTCATATGCTTACATGAGAAAGGGTTGGTATGCTAACCTTGCCACATGTTACGCGGAGAGCCTTCGCAAGGTCGAGTATATTCTTCGCCGCATCCGTGCCAGCCTTCCGACATTCTCGTGTTATGATGGCGGGATGGTTGCCGGACTTTTTACAAGCGTCGATGAATTCAGATGCGAGATGTAACCTCTCCATACCACCTTCGACTACACTAGATAGGTCTGCACCTTCTGCCTCGGGGGCTTCGTCTTCGCCACCGCGTATCTTTTGGTTGTCCGCTTCACCCTTTCTTTTCCGGTTGATATACGGATTACAGACCCAAATCCAGGGACCGCCGGGGTTCTCGTCGGTTGTTGCAGGCGGTAAGCGTTCCACGAAGTCTTCGATCGTCTCAGTGAGTTGCCAGGCGTATTGCATTCCAGCATATGGGTTGTGTAGGTGTGAGACATCTACTATTACGTCCTTCTTCTTCCGGGCTTGGAGCTTCAGCGGTGTATCAAGGTCTTGATATTCCCCCCACCAGGCCTTCACATCAAGACCCTTGACTTTGGCTTTGAGGTCTGCCATGACCTCATCATCGCCTAAATATATTGGATTAGTATTAGGAACTAATCTGAAACGGACAGGGTATTTTCACCGTAGAAATCTGAATCATCGGAACTCATGGTTGCATTTTAGAACATATACTTGTAAGTATGGTACCCTGGTATTAATACTATTGCTAGGATACGAAGGGATTAGGCCGAACAGGTAAGTTACAACGGTTGAATCAAATCCATGGATATATGTGCAAAAGAGAGAAAGTAAAAGGGAGGGACCTAGGTAGGTCTTCTCGAAAGAGAAGTCGGTCACGACAGTCAGGCCTGGGGGTTGGCATTGATAAGGGTAGGTTCGATTGTTAAATTCTGGGGACATTGCTCCATGAGCTTAGATCAATGTCCCAGTCATCCGACTCCCCTCCAGGGCTCGCACCTACCGCTTGCTGGTCCTACTGAATCTCCAGTTTGGTTGTCACATCCGTAAGTGGAAATACTAAGAACCGGGTTCCCGGACGCTAAATGTCTACCGGTTCCAGCGTTGAGGCTACGCTAAGCCATGCGAACCAGGGTCCAAACAGCGGGGACGATTCCGAGCCGTCGCCAGAGCTTCCACCGGTGTGGCAGGTACCCCACTTTTACCCTTTCTAAGTTAAGCGGCAACATAAATTTGACTTCTATTTAAAAAGCAATGCACAATAATTGAGGGGGGACATTACATCCATGGATTACTCACTTATGACAGTTATCGGCGCACATGCATTGAGGTAATCGATATTGTTACATCCTCATGTTATACAAGATCTGCTAAGATCTTCTCTATTGGCGGATATAAGTGAAGAAATCGAATGCGTCTTGTTAGATCTCGTGAGGGATTCGCTGGAAAAACGTCATGGGCACGGAAGCTCGTAGCATTGCGCCGCTGAGATCATTGACCTTGGACCTTCCTCCAAGTTGCATAGAATTCTGCCCGGGAAATCCTGAATACTTTGTCGTCGGCACGTATAATTTGCAAACGGAAGCAGATGAAGAGAGGCCTCCCGTTGCAGATGATGAAGAACAGGGACAGCGGTCGAGCAAATCTATTCAAACTCGGGATGGCAGCCTTGTTCTTTTTAGACTGACGGGAATTTCGGATATGTAAGCAACCGTCCCTTTCCCCTCCTCCCCTGCCTTAGATGTCGAGTTCACCATTGGTCAGAAATCATGAACAAACGGTGCTCTACCCTTCTGCCATCCTTGATCTCCACTTTCATCCCAATCGGGGAGGCCGCAACATATTGGCTGTTGTATCTAGCACCGGGGCCCTTTCATTCTTCAAGCTCTGTGCTTCGGAAGGATCTCCAGCTTCTCTGAGGGAGATAAGTACTCATAGACCGCTTGGTGATGATGAAGGAGTTCTTCTCCTGTCATGCTCGTGGCACCCACATATTCCCGAGCTTCTTGCCATTACAACTTCCAGCCACGAGGTCCACATCCTACGTGTTACTGACTCTTGGGAGGTTCACGAGACATGTCATACACCTGTGATAACACACTCGCTGGAAGCATGGACGGTGTCGTTCTCCTCATTAATGCCGCATATGCCTAATTTAGTCACAACTGAGTCGCTGGAGAATAGCTTACAGCAGTTCGCAATATACTCTGGAGGTGATGACTCGAATCTGTTTGCCGCAGGTTGCGCGTATTATCCGAATCGAATTGGTGGTGAAGAGGACGTAATCGAGACCCCATACCCCCCAATCACATTCAGAGGCCATGAAGCAGGGGTTACTGCAATTCTGCCTCTCGACCTACAGCTTGCGCTTCTGGACTCCGTGGTCATCACAGGAAGCTATGATGATCACATCAGAGTATATGCTGTTAATGGTGATGGGGGAGGAATGCCTCCTCAAACGCCTAGGCTATTAGCCGAACAAAATCTACAAGGAGGTGTATGGAGACTCAAGCTGATAACATTAGAAAGGTGCGGCAACTCCTCATCAGAACGAGGGCTAGGTTCAGGGGAGACACCAGGAAAGGAACAAGGTTGGAAAGCTTTCATTCTTGCGTCGTGTATGCACGCGGGATCGAGGGTGTTGGAGATTACAGGTCAAGGGACAACCGAGCTTTGTGAGATTAAAGTACTCTGTCGTTTCGAAGAGCATAAAAGCATGAACTATGGTAGCGATTTCCAACCAGGATCTGAATTAGGAGGCAGAAACATTCGGTGTATATCGACAAGCTTCTACGATAGACTTCTGTGCCTATGGGAGTTTTAATATCACAGATATTTTCACCTGGGAATACTCAACTATAGCAAGTCATTCTGGATATGATTGCTTAAGAATGGCAAAGCCCCCATTTGTTGACACTGCTATCTTTGTAAAGCGGAGGTTCCTAGTCGAGATCCTGTAAGATACCTACTATGTAGTAATTTCAGATGGGATACCTGGGAATTAGTCATAACGATATTCACTTGATATTTTGATATCCACCATAGCAAACCAACTTCTATATTCACTCGGCCTAAATAAACATGTGGCAAAAATATAGCGGAGGACATTGTACTAGAGACATGTGTCAATGATATACAGGGGCACAATAGGGCGTCTTAAGGCATGCCTGGAATTGTTCTAGTCGTTCTAATCCTTCTAGAACAAGGGACACCCAGCTGGGTTCAACGGCTAATTGGTGCTCGTCATAGTGGGGCTATTGTCGTGCATACCTCCTACCTTCCAGCTGGATAAAATACGTAAATCAATTAAACATTTGAAACATTGAATCAATTGATGTAGGTACCTGGTAGATACTGGGCATTGTACCTTTCGATAACGATATCAATATCACTGCCAAGTATCGGGGGGTGCCTATTCACTGTGTACATAGCATGTACGGCGCCTATAAATTTAAGGTTACACGTCCAGTTAGCGTCCAATCGTCGCGTGCAGAACAACGTAAATAGCACCAAGCTAAGGCAGCCTCTAAATTTCCACTGCCCATTTAATAAATTTCCACCGACGCGAGCCTCAACTACGGTACCTTTTTAGTTGGCGGCGCATAAATCGGAGTCATCGTTCCACCTGCATAACAGCCTGCAACCTTTGAAACCATCTCTCAGTTATTTTTCGCTAAGGTGCTTACAAGGCCTCCGAGTCTTCATTCCTGTTATTTTCTAAATTAAAGTACACTGCCTCATTGTTGTCTTGCCTCAAGCTGCCTGATGATTTGCACCTAAAGCAAAGTACCAGACCGACAACCTCCCGCCGCCCCCTCCAAGATCGTCGTCGGTCGACCGCGCATCTCCTAGTCTTACAATACGATGACCGCTCCTACTTCGATCAACGGAAACATGGGAACGGGCGGCGCAAATATCAATGACGACAACATGACTGTCCTGCCACAGATTCATAAAGCTCTGGAAGTCGTCCATAGTCCTTACTCCTCTAACGACGCCCGTAATGATGCTCAATCCTTCCTCGATCGCGTTAGAGAGGACGAAAAAGCCTCGTTCTATGGTTTCCACCTCGCCATAGATAAATCTCAATCTCCTGTCGTGCGACACTATGCCTTATCGCTTCTCGAGCATGTAATCAAACACAAGTGGGCTAGTTATACAGAGCAGCAAGCTGCCACTTTGCGCAACTGTGTACTGGAGCTTTCCCAGGCTGTATCTAGAGATGATCCCGCATACCTAAGAAATAAGATTGCCTTGCTATGGGTTGAAGTCGCGAAGAGATGTTGGGCCGATGAGTGGATGGACATGGACACCTTGCTCGTTCAGCTATGGCAAGTTCCAGACTCGGCGGTACACAAAGAACTTGTCTTAGGAATACTGGAGATGCTCTCAGATGACATTTTCAATGGTGACGATACGGTTGTGGCGGTCCGCGAAGGTATCCTTAGTAAGGCCTCTGTCGAGATCTTTACACCCGCTGCTGTCCTGACGGAAACGTTCCCTAACCGACAAGCTGGACCGGATGTTCGATGCGGAAGCGAAGGTTGGCTTGCAAGGATCACAGACTTGCTACGACAATGCCTATCGGGCGATGTGCAACATAACACAGAACTACGGAGCTGCGCAGTTCGAGCTCTCGCTGTGTTGTACTCTCTACTGCCATGGGTCGTCCCAAACGCCGTCACCGCCACTGAGTGTGTACCTGTGATGTGTGAAGGACTTCGCGTTTCGAACATGGAAGTACAGAAGGTAAGATTGGTTCCTGTGAACCTTCTCATTATTGCGGCTAGCTAATTAGTAAAGGCATCTCTGGAAGCGATGCATTCCTTATATGCTAGGACCAGCTTCGTGGATAGGGAATTTTTAGATCTCGTTGTTCCGCTGTACAGCAGCAACTACGTCGATCTATTCCGACGACTGTTCGAGTGGTCGGTCGTTGACCCAGAAGACATCGACGACGACAAATACCAATTCTCGAAGAAGCTGTCGGAGGTGAGTCTGACCACTTTTGGTTTAAACCTAGTTTCGCTGACAATCATAGGTGATTTCGTTCCTTGGAACATATATGGATCGAAGATTCAATGTTCTACCGAATGATTCAGATCGTATCGATTTTCGGGGGTTCCTAGACTTGCTTCTCCTAATAACCCAGAGCCAAAGCCTAGTGGTTTCGATCCCTATCCTTACAACGTGGACTCGGCTTCTAAATAATCGATCCCTCGGCCCTAACATCGCCGACATACCTGCATTCATTGGTCCTCTTTTAGAATGCTGTGGCTCTAGATTAGTTCGATATGAAAGCCTGCCTGAAGATACCCAGGATCCTACATTCTTATTTCTACTAGAGGATACCGATACAGTCCCAGAACGCCATGCTTTCCTTGGTAACTATAGACGTTACTGCTCGCAAGTAATTGAGCACATTGTTCAGTTGAAGATTACTGATGCGATGCAACACATTCTCGGCCAGACAGAGAATATTCTGGAGCATCTTTATGATGCTGCACCCGCTTTCGACAGTAAGTATATGAATCAAACAGGGGTTCTAGTCTAACTCGTAATAGTGGCGAATTATTCAAAGACATCGCAGCCCGTCCTCCGCGTTGACACCCAGGCGACAGTAATCGAAGCAGCCCTCAAGGGGTTCGGAAAGTGGCGAACGTCTGAGAATAGTGCCAACCATGTGTGTAGATGCGAATTCCAATCTTTGTTAGTGGCTGTGCTGACAACTTCTAGAATCAGGAGATAGCTACGCTGGAGCAGAGTCTAGAGTCTTGGTGTAATCGCCTACTCGCAATGAAGTTTGAGGTAAGCCGGAGTGTAGTAGTGTTCATATTTGGCAAATATTAACTTGCCTGTGTAGGATCCCCTCATTCGAAAGAGGATTCTTCAACTTCTCGTCGCTTTCTCCGTTATGGCTCTAGATAGGAACCCGGGCTTTATGTTCAAAGTCCTCGAGCATATCCTTGTAACTTGGCCAGCTACGCATCCTGATCACCGGATATACACCGATGCAATTAAGGAGCTGCAAGCGGAAAGTATGGTGGAGCTTCAGAGGCTTGCCGCCAAGATGCCTGATCATTTGCTGGTATGAGACCTAAACCTACCTCGATCTATCTACTTGTTGTCTAACAGAGTAATTTTTAGGACGTCTACGATCAGATAGAAGCAAAGGTGAATGAAATGATTGCTTCAGGGACGCTTGACGAGAAGCGCCAGATCACCTACCAGACGTTTCTCTTCACCATAGTGTAGGTTGCCAAGCCTCTGCTTTTTCTATATACTAATGAATCCAGCCACCGGTCTACGCGACTCGACCTGTCTACAAAGGCACAGAAACTTCGAGGTTTTATCGACCCCGTAGTCGCTCAATGGCAAAATGATCGCTTGAAAAACGCCTTATCATCGTATTCGAACTTCTGCGAAATGATGGCGCTTGACAAAGTCCAAGACTATCTCGCACGGAAGCAGATGCAGAACATCTCGGATTGGGGCTCTGTAGAACTTGATGCCGAGGGGCGGGCATTACAAGCCGAGCTCGAAGAACGACAAACCGTTAGGAAACCTCCCATTCTCGTATAGGAAAATATTTGCTAATGCTATATGTAGCTTCTCCCCTTACGACCAACAAAGTCTTTCATTACTTGCTCTATTGACAAGGTAGAGAAGGATAGCGATCCTTACCAGGTCTCTTGTGCCCTTTGGCAGGATGGGTTTCCCATCATCCTTCCAGAGCTGCTGCATTTCTTGAGGTAATATTCGCATGTCTTGTATTTCAATCCCCTTTCTAACTAACATACTAAATCCAGCCACGCACACGCTTCACATACAGCCGATAACTGGACGGGCTTGCCCTTGGAGATGAGGTCGATAGTTGGCCGCGTTCTGACTGATAGGTTCTGGCAAGCCGGCATATCAGAGGGTAGTAAAGATGATTTCTATGCCCGCGTGCTCGAGAAGAAGTATACTCTAGAAGGGCTCGCCTCTTCAATTCGGGGAACTATTCGCTTTGTTCGGGAATCGTGCTACGCGATCATCTACTGCATGACGCGTCTAGATGTTCAGTTCTACGGCTTCAGTGAACTACCAGGACCCCTAGCCCAGGCTCTCCTTGCCGATTCTTTCAGCCTCTCAGCACATCAATTAATTAACGTCCTCAACTTGGTTAGGTACCTTGTTGACAATTGTCCGGTTCCCTTGAGACACCATTTCCTTCCACCCATCCTGGCCACCTGTTGCCAGCAAATGGATGCCAGGATCAACTCAGAGTGGATGAAGCTTGACCAACAGCAAGGAATCAAGTCAGGAGCAGATGCTTTGGCGGAGGAGATGAAGGCGGAGAGCATCTTGAGACAGCTGACCTACGCGTCCGTAATGATGATTGCGGACTTCCTCGATCCGGCCCGGAAAAGTAAGTTCCCAACCCGTCCATTGGCCGTAGTGAGTGCATATTAACATGGAATAGATACTCCGGTCGCACAACCCGAGGGGGATGCAGATACAGGATTTTATTACCCCACGCTACGGGAATTCTGCTTAATGAATTCTTCTATTCTGGAGTCTCTGCTTATGTTCTGTACGCATGCTATACGCTGGAGAGACTCGCGATGCTGCGGAATAATGCTCCGCGTCTTCCGATCTATCATTCCGGATTTCGCGGTGGACACTACTGCATCACAAGCGCCGGACTCTAAAGGCGCTAATACGGCAACTATACCCCCCGAAACGGCGGCTGCCATCCGCGAATACATATCATCAGATGTTATGAAGGCTTGCTTGACATCCATGAGTGAGCCATACTTTGTCGAGCTACAGAAGGACCTGGCCTCCCTCATTGCTGCGATTTTAGTGACTTACACCCCCCTCTCGCGAACGGCACGGGACGTGCTAGTTTCGCTTCCTGGCATGAGCGAAGCCACCGTTGACAGCGGAATAGAGTTCATGATGAGAACTGGACTCAGCAGTCGCGGCCAACGAGGAGTTATTCTCCAATTATTGGGCGATCTAAAGAGTGTGAGCGTGTCGGAGTTGGGCAAGCTGAGCAAGAGCATTGGAGTGCCTCAGATTAAGGCCCCACCAGCTAAGAGACCGCCACGCAGCAAAATGGCCCAGCAATTCATGACGCCTCCGGTGCCGAATGGGTCGGGACAGGGCGCCCCGAGTAATGGTCATGAAGACGGGATTGCAGACAACAACTTAGAAGGCGTTGCCAACCTCTTCGAATCGTAGACCTAGACGGATTTAAGCAGATCAGCTTATTCCCGGGCTCGTGTTGGATTTAGAGGGCGGCTTAGACGTGGCGCAGTTGTTCTTCACGGCCGGCGTATGATCACAATTGTACATGGTTGTATATCAAGCTCATAACGATTGTAGGTATGATACCATTAAGAGCATATTCATAAAAGGGGGTGGACGATGATTTGAGCAATGGTCATGGCTCGAGCTATACAGGACAGCACTGTTTATAGGACCAGGCTGACCCGCTCGCCAGACAGTATGAAGCTCATGATGCTTTCACAACAATGCAAGTCTTCATCCCCGGCTCTACGCACATAATGCAGACACACTAAGACCTACCAGACCTAGAGGGCACGTTACTAGGCTATAGATAGAGTCTACGTAGCACATACATGTACCTAGGTAGTAGTTTAATAAAGAAGACCATTCAACCCATATTGTTAAGACATTAAGAACATGTGCTTAATGATTGTGGCATAAAACCATCTACGTGTAGTACTTTGCGGCTATTTTAAAATTAACGGATTTCCATTCTCATATCAAAACCATTATTCAAATATACAATGCAAAGGGTTGGTTCCGTACTGCTTTTCAGCTTCATGGTACCACCAATATTACTTTCCCACGTGCCCTGGTGTACTCTATAAGAAATCAGGTGAGATGGATTGGCTACATCCAGGGATATTACTATGCCTCTACGTTCTGGAGCTCCAAATGCACATGCGCATGTAGTAAGATGCAGATAGCCTATAAAAGCGTTCAGTGCCCCGCCGGACATTGAAGGGATTCGAGGTTACTATCCACGGCGATAACCGTTAGATAAGATATATTAGGTATAGGCCTGTACCACATGTGTGGAATTCGTATGGATACGTATGAGCTCATAAACCTAAATACTAAAAATGGCCAGTGCCCGACGCGGGGAACTCAGCGAGAACCAAAAAGCCATAGCGAAAGTGGAAAACAGCTTAGGATAGCCCTGCCTTTTTAATTAATGCCATTTTATTTATTATTATTCCTTTTTTATTCCCTACGCCAACGCATATTATCGTTACAGCACGTCTGATCGTCAACTCACACACTACGTGGACCTATCTAGCCACACGAACCCACGACATTAGGTTATGATCCACATCGCAAACCTCTAAATATTCATCTCCTTTTGTTTTATCCCACAAGTATTCGGCCTCGAGATTCGTGATCGTGATGAGATGTCGGACGCGCCGTTTGGGCTTTAATTCAATATGGCCGACTCGGACACCAGTTACGCAGTAGAGAATGAGGAGCAACTCTGGAACGGTATGCATTAGCTATCCCTTGTCCAACAATCCCTCACTACAGGGGAAATGATGTTTATTCGTCGAGTTTGCCTATATCTGAATCAACTGACCGTTTTTTTGCTCCTCTTAGAATTGAATAAAGCTGTTGCGACTGAGTGCCTTGCCGAAGCCCACGAAGCCATCGATGACGCTCTGCGATCATGGCTATACCTCGCCTCGCGATGTCGGGACGAATTCTCCCAGTCCGAAGATGACGTAGCGACCTGTTCGCAAAGCCTCCTCGACGGAAGCCTCTTCCAAACCAATCCGGACTACGTGCGCACGCAGATCATATATAGTTTGCTACAAGAGGATGAGACCGGACCTCTATACGTCATCGCCAGCTTCCTGCTGCTCGATGGCCGAGCGGACGAGGCGACGTTCAAGAGGATGATCACGGAGGGCTGTTTCCACCGGCTGCTTGAGCTTATCAATGGCCGAAAGGAGCATGACCCAGGCCTACATCGACTGTTACTGGAGTTAATGTATGAGATGTCACGGATTGAACAGCTCCGCATCGAGGACCTTTTACACGTGGACGATGGGTTCGTAACCTATCTATTCCAACTCATCGAAGGCTTGTCCGACGATGCGCATGATCCTTACCACTATCCTATTATCCGTGTTCTGGTAGGTTGAATTGTACATATGGTTGGTGTCTCCTTACTAATTTCGTACCAGCTCGTTCTTAATGAGCAATACATGGTTGCATCTACAACCGCTATGAACGAACCCAGCCCGCCGACCGCGCCATTGACGAATAGGGTTGTCAAATGTCTTAGCTTATACGGGCCGAATTATCGGACGTTTGGGGAGAATATCATACTACTCCTCAATCGAGAGACCGAAACGTCTTTGCAGCTTCTCATCCTGAAGCTACTATACCTGCTTTTCACAACCAAGGCTACGTACGAATATTTTTACACTAACGACTTGCGAGTGCTTCTCGATGTTATCATCCGCAATCTTCTCGACCTACCGAATGAACTGATGGCCTTACGACACACGTATCTTCGCGTCCTGTACCCTTTGCTTGCTCACACACAGCTAAACCAGCCGCCGCATTACAAAAAGGACGAGGTGCAGAAATTGTTGAAGTTACTAGCGGGATCGGGCAACGCCCATTTTGCGCCAGTTGATGAGACAACACTAAGACTTGTGGATCGCGTGTCTAAAGTCAAGTGGCTTTGTGAAGATGGCGTCGGCGCGGGAGAGGTTGCACGGAAATTCCTCGGCATCAGCCTTTCGCACACAGACGTCGCCAGTAACGTTAGTGTCGTGGACGTGGCGGCCGTCATGGAGAAGCCAGGCGTGCAGACGCCGAGCCGGAAAGCTGAAGCGAAAGCCGAAGCCGAAGCTAAAGCTGAGCCTGGAGCTATGGCTGTTACTGAAGCGGATGTCAAGAGTGATAGTCCTCGCCCGAGTACTAGTAGCGAAACTAGAGAAGTAAAGGAGGTGAAGGAGACGTCGAAACCAAGCAGACCGAAGAAACCGCTCCCCGAAGTACCGAAACACCGCCACGGAATCCCGTATGTTCCTGCTGGCCACGAAAACGGCACCAGAAGCAGCGTCAAGAAGCCCCCGCCTAAGGCGCCGCCGCCGAGACGCAAGGGCCGGATTAAGCACACTACTACTTCCGAGACAGTGAAGTCGATATCGGAGTTAGTGTGAGTGAGATTCGGGGCAGCCTTGGAAAGGGCATGGAACGTAATTTGATTAATAATGAGGATTGGCAGCATTTAAGCAGTTGAGATTGGACTTGGACTCGTCAGACTTGGACTTTGCGAATATCGTACGAGAACGGCCTGGCCTTTACGACTTGATACCTAGGGCACGGCGTACTGGATGACTGATGCGACGCTTGGTAATCAGAATCCAGACCAGAACAGCATTTACATTGGGCACGGCATGGCGTTTGGGAGGCGAGGTTTTTGGTGTTGGTGTTGGTGTTGGTGTTGGAGCCGGAGAGGAACTAAGTGAGGTTGAGCCGTAGTGTCCGTGATAGTAATGAATTTCCATGATGGAAGCTTATGATTTCTACCGTATTTCTGACATTATTTTTGCTTCTGAGGAGTGTTTTGTGTTGGCTACCTAGCTGCATAATCTAACGTGACGAGATGCAGGTACATTGGAATAAACTATGTTATTGATGTAAGTCCATACGGTCTTTCAGCCGCCTTGGTTATTTATACATACGCGGTAGAAACCTTAATAGCTATATCCGATAATTGGTATCGATATAAATACTCGACGAATAGTATTCCGTACATCATCTACCTTAGTAAACAACCCAAAAAAAAAATACTAGTGCTATGATGCTGTTATGCTTCGTCTCTCATGTGAGTAGATTGTTGAAGTTGTTTGTAGCCGTCTTATCCGATAAGTTGGGCTAAATATGCTACCTCGGATTCACATGCATGGAATAGAAGCATTTTCGAAACACTACATACATGTATACAGAAAGGCCATGTGCATGCATAGCCGTTAAAGGGCACTAGTAGTGGTAGTCATACAAGTCCTAGACCTAGGACTACACATCTTAATACTCATCGAAAATGTATATTATATCAAACTTATATAAAGTTGCTCGATCTATAAACTTAAACAGGTAATCCCTAATTTCTAAGATTCATATATCCATTTATGTAGTATTAACCCAGTCAGTAGACTTCAGATTAATCTCGATATGAGATATGATGGTGAGACCTTATCCGAGTTGTTTCTAGGCGGGAAGAGAGACATTGACGGAACGTTCCATGTATGTTCAAATGGTAGGTAAGATCGCGCGTTGGGAGTATTACGTCATAGTCCCCATCTAACAAAGACGATTCATGAAGACCAAACCCCGCCAAGCTGATGGGTCGACAGGTCGACTCTCTAGATCCTTGTCAGTGGATTACCGAAAGCGGATGGTACGAGGCGCCGGCCACCAATATAAAGCTTTAAGTTTGGCAACGACCAGCGGTACGTCCGTAGGTACCTTAGCTAAGCTAAGCTAATTCGGGTCACGGTGGTACAGAATTGGGCACATTGGCACAAGCAAGCTGGGGGGAAAGTCGCAAAGGTGACGACAACACCATCATCGTCACCGCGCCCATCCTTCCAGGTATCCTTTTTCCCATCTCCCATGTCAGGGACCGACCCTCCTCCCTCATCACTAGTCACGACTCCAGCAAACCCCTTACGAAATCCAATGAATCGCAACTAAGTCCATTAAATTGTTCTGATTGTATTCTTATTTTTGAGCCCAATCGAGTTGTCGCCCAACTTTGAAAGGACAAACACTCCCGAACCGGTACCGTACGTAGAGCCCCTTTGCGACAATTTTATCTGCCTCGTCAATTAGACCATAGTTATCCCAGGCATCTAGATATGATATTCGAATATTCTTGATGGCCATAGGATATATAAAAACTTAATACATAATCAATTTAGGCTGACTTCTTAATTATTATGCAGGACTATATCCAAGACCACAGCTGAACGACGTCGGAATTCTGAACCACCACCATACTAGAGTCTGAGAAGCCATCCATTCGTTGCCCTGTTTGCAGCCATCTCCAACTCTATGCACCTCACTAGCAATTCCGAATATAAATTATCCTTTTGTACTACTTAGGCAAGCGTCCTACTATTGAAGGGCCCGTCCATCTTAAGGTGAGATTGAGCTCTGCTAGCGGAACGGGAAGAGTGAAACCATTCAAGCCACGGACTGGCCGATCCCCATTCCTCTTAGTCCCAAACCTTCCCAGCTGATTTACTACTAAGTCGCACATTGTCTGACTGCAACTTGAGCCTAGAGTTGCGTCAACATCGTCATATACGCCAAGCCTCCACCGCCGTCCGCTCCGCTCGCCTTCGATCCTAATATGAACCAGCCTGCCGCCCTGGACCCAGGGTCATTCCCCAGTAATGGTAACGCAGGAGGCGGCTACTCGAGACCCAATTCCGGTAGCTATTTCGCGTACAACCAGCCACAAAGGCCACATGTAGATGACGAAACTTTGTCCAACACCCTAGCCAACTCTCATCTTGTACCGCCACAGAACGATCCCGCAAACCGTCAGCCTAGGTTCAACGAGGAGTGGGACGCGAGCGTAAGGGGCAGCTCAATTGTTGACGGCGCCACACCGCAGAGTCAATATCCGCAGTCCGCGATGCAGCGTTCCAATTCCGTGTCCTCGCGACAGGACGTCATCACCGGTGATGGCCCTAGCAACCATGCTATCTCATTATCGAGGGGGAATACTCTGAAGAAGAAGAGCTCGCTGCGAAGGAATGGTAGCCTCAAACGCAGCAGCAGCCGCAGGAGTATGAAAGCCGGGAGTGTGCGAAGTCTTGCTCTGCAAAGCTCCCATGACTCAGATGAAGTCCATAGCGCATTCTACTGCCCCGTACCGACTTCAGGAAGCCCGACCGAAATGCTATCCAACAGGTTCCAATGTAGGTTATTATTAGGCCTCTAGCGGCTGTTCATCTCATTAACATTCATGTGTAGCCTGGAGGAAGGTCCTCAAGGACCTAATCGCGTACTTTAGGGAGATTCAGTCGCACTACGAACACCGGTCCAAGTCGCTCCTTAAGCTTGCTAATGTCCTCAACAATACATCTACACCACCCGGCTTTCTCGCCTCCGGTGGCCTAGACGATGCGATCCAGATCCTAAGGAATTACCACAAGAATGCGATCGTAGAGGCTAACAAAGCCCGGGAAATTGAGGAGGATGTTATCCTAGCTCTAACAGGTCTAAGAAGCGACCTTAACCAGAAGATAAAAGAGATCAGAAGCTTGTCTAGCGACTTTAAGAACTCGGTTGAAAAGGAAATGGATGGAACTAGGAGGGCGGTCAACGCGCTCCAAGAAGTTCTAGGGCAGAGCGAGTTGGATTCATCTATGACTACAGGGAAACAAGACCCTTATCTCTTGCGACTTGCGGTAGACCGACAGCTCGAGAGACAACTAGATGAGGAAAACTACTTACACAAGGTAAACCAATCCCAAGCTACAGTAGAAGAAAGATTCTTACAGAAAAGCAGGCGTATTTAAATCTTGAATCTTCGGGTAGAGAGCTCGAGGCGATTGTCGTAGGTGAGATTCAGAAATCTTATAATGCCTACGTGGGTATTATTAAGCGCGAGTCCGACGCCGCCTACAACGCAATCGACGAACTTCGGGCCGGTCCTATTGCGATGCCCAAAGACCACGAGTGGGTTAGCTTTATACAGCGAGATTCGCAATTCGTCGACCCCGATGTACCATTAAGATCTGCCGAACACATCCACTACCCGGGACGGGATCACTTTGCTTGTCAGGAGATCCGTGCCGGCCTTCTGGAGCGCAAGAGCAAGTATCTGAAGAGCTACACAGCCGGATGGTAAGAACTTCCTTGTTTCATGTTTTAGGGTCGCGAGCCAACTAAAATTTTAATAGGTACGTGTTATCTCCGACTCACCTGCATGAGTTCAAATCTGCAGACAAGACCCAAGCGCCTGTCATGTCCCTCTATCTACCGGAGCAGAAACTCGGCTCTCATTCTACCGAGGGCGGCTCTTCCAATAAGTTCATTCTCAAAGGCCGGCAGACGGGGTCGATGCATCGTGGTCACACTTGGGTCTTCCGCGCTGAAAGCCATGATACTATGATGGCTTGGTACGAGGATATTAAAGCCCTCACCGAGAAATCCCCCGAAGAACTTAGCCATTTTGTTCGAGGTCACGCCCGCACGTATTCGCGTTCTTCCCAGCGGAGCAACGCGAGTTCGGATGCTATGGTAGATGACGAAGATGACGAACCGTTTTCGGTCGATCCCGCCGTTGCTAGCCCCGGCTCTCGCCAAGAGTCCCTCCAGAATAGACCTGAGCCAGGGGGACGTTTCCCTTCCGATCTCCAGGTCAACGCGCAAAGGGGTTTACAAGTTCCCCGCTCCCCCAGCAGCGTCGGCTCGGCATATATGGCCAACGAGTACACGATGGGCGGCGCTAACGTGAACCCCAACCAAGATCGCGACGTAATCGCAGCCGCCGGCGCGCTTCCCGGTAGCGGCGTCGGCGAACCCCCCTACGCGAACAATCGGGCTTCGCAGCTAGTGGGCCAGTCTTATGGGAATACCCCGAGCGTGAGAATGGACCAGGCACACAGTCATGCAGCAATTATTGACCATGAGGCACGAGCAGATGGTGTAAACCTTTATAACGCAGAACCCATTATCCAACAGCCACAGCCACAGCGAGTTTCTTCGGTTCGTCCCGTCATCGTCCCCGGTCCCTCCGCGAGCACCCTGGAGACGACAACGACGACGACGAGTCAGGACTCGGGGAACCCAGGCGCTTTCGAGATGGCGACGGATGCCCAGAAGTACGCACCCACCCAGGCAGCGTACGGCGTGCAGGTGAAGGATCAAGCTCAAGGGGCCGCTGTTGGGAATGGGTTTGTAAAACCGCTGCCTGCAGCAGCAAATGGAGTCCCGTTTTCATCGCAGAACGGGAACGTACAACCCAGGCCCTACGGCGATCGCACGAATAGTAACCCCCACGTCCCCGGCGAGTACCCCCGCAGCACGCCAGGGAATACGCCCGGTGCTTATTAGATGCTTGGATTCCAGTTCTAGACTTGGTGGTTGGCGGCCTGCTTCGGTTAGTTCGATAAGAAAGGAGTAGTTGTTTAGGCTTTCGTTCTAGCGGCGGTATACACCTTTTTTCTCTTCTTCTTCCTGCCAAAATCCATCACTTTTTTCCTTTTCTTCCCGCAAGGCGTCGGTCGTTTCTGCTTTCTGTTGTATACCTCGAGAGTTATCGTTATGTCTGGCGAGGTGAAAACAAGAGGAGAGGAGATAGGGTGTTAGATTTTTTGTTCTTGCGAAATGAAAGCATGGCGATGATAAGATTAGCTTGAATATGAGTCGCTGTGATGATGGGTGAGCGGATATGATATGGGTAGGATTGAAGTATGCGTACGCGTATGGATATGATACATACTATGGAATATGAATTCTTTTACATGGTTTACGTTGATGATGTGTTCTTGTGACCTGTGACTAATCTGTAGGGGGAGTGCTGGGCTCGCTCCTCAGCTTTCGTAGCTTGGTTGGGCTATCCGGGGACTAATGTGTATATTGTGGTTCGGGACGATAAGTACAATGCTGCTAAGCTCGCTGCTGGGCGAGGCCAGACGTATGTTATGGCTAAGTCTCAACAGTATTTGAAGTGAAAATCCAGATGATTGTCCTAGAACCTAGTAGCCTCTTAGAAGGGGATTCTTAGAAGGGGATTGGTCTATAGGCGAGATATTCGGAGTTTTTACAAATCTAAATGAGTTATTTCTGTAGAATACTACTTCCTAGGCCTAGCCATTCGATGTTAAGACTTAGGGGCGTCACGAATATCATGGGTTCTATCTTGGTCGTGCTATAGGCACAATTGAATTACACCTATCCTAGCAACACTGACGAGTCCATGCCAGAGCAGTAGTGCTTCTTTCTTTCTTTTTATGTACGACCGCCGAATATGGGAAGAAAAGATCAGAATTTCCTCATAACGCCATTTCCGTACCGCATAAATATTGAACAAGTGCCACCGCGAGAGCGGGTGAGAGATCAAAATGGGGGTATCTTGCCCGGCTCAGTATCGGTTCCCTCTGCTGAAACCACCCCGTCCTCGGCCACCGCCACCACCGCCTCTGCTGAAGCCACCGCTGCCGCTGAATCCTCCACCTCCGCGACCACCGCCTCCTCGGCCGCCCCCGAATCCACCTCTACCTCTTGAGGGTCCGCCGAAGCCTCCACCACGACCTCCGCCTCGTCCGCCTCTCATCGGGCCACCTCGGCCACCACCACGGCCGCCACCTCCTCGGCCAGCCTTCTTGACCTTGGGGGCACCCGGCGGGGGTTTGGGCTTAGGCAGGAACTTCTCGAGAGGAAGCAGTTTCTCACTACCGATGAAGAACTTGTCGCCGGGTTTGAAGGACGTAGCCTGGATGCCCTCAGTGGGCTTAATGGTGAAGTAGACCTGGTTGATAGGACCGAGCACCTCGTCGACTTTGCCGACGGCCGTCTTGTTCTCGAGGAAGATCTGCGCGTTGAAGTGCGGTACCTTGGGGTTGATGCTCTCGCACACCATCTCGCCCTCGCACGCGTGCATGAAGCTGCCCATCTCTAGGATCTGGTCTGGCGGGCCCATATCTCGCTGGCCGAAGCCACCTCGGCCTGTTGAAAAGGTGCTGTTAGCTATGCGCCTGTTTTCTTCGCAAATTTACAAAAATGCTGGAGTTGCACATACCACCGCCTCGGCCTCCACCACGACCTCCTCCAAAGCCGCCTCCAAAGCCGCCTCGTCCTCGCGGCGCTCCTCTCGACATGGTGATATGTGTTGCAAAATCAATCAGCGCCCGCGGCGTGTATTTGCTAGGTGACAATGGCTCGCTGTTGCGACTGCAGGTTCTCGGGTGTTGAGCTTGGATCTCTCGAATAGTTACCTAAATAATTTTGCTGGAGCTTCCACACTTTTTTCTCGGGCGGAAAAACTCGCGGCGACGATAAGATGAGGACCTGCGTAATCGATAACGTTGGCTCTCAACGATAAGAAAGTACATTCGTACCTGCATTAAAGGGGGTTCTGGGTTTGGTCTAGCTTCATTTGGTACTGATTTTCGAGGCGGGCGGCACATTGATTTCCTTGTGACACCTTCTCTTCCTGGATTCATTTTTGCGAAACGAGCTGATATCAATGGGCAAGTCGCGAAAGCCAAAAAGCCAATGGCGGGGAGTGGCAAGGGAACCGGGGACCTGTGCCACTGCAACAGAAAGAGACTTAATTAGCGACATGATTCGTCTCTACATAGTAACTTCAGGAAAGCCGCAGCCGCTTGTGATTCTGAAGATGTTATTATGTATTTGTAGACTCTATGGGTGCTCACCCGTCTCGCAAATGATTTAGCAATGCTAGATTCATAGTTCATACTTATTACTTAGACCGACCGACCATGTTCAATGTCGTGAGAGCTCGCTTAGTGAGTGGCTGCATAGTAGTTTCACGAAGACGAGCCACCGGCGCCTTGCATCATGATCAATTGATTGATGATTAAGCGGTGGCTGAAACAGACGATCTCTTGAACCTCATGAGATGTTGTGTGTTCTGAGAGAACTGGGTTTTAATACTTGTGAAAGTCCCAAGGCTGGAAATTGGTCATATGATAGATTCTTTATCAGACAACTATCGTCTCTATGCAACACCGACCGGGCGGATCTGATATCAATCTAAAACAGCTTCGTGATACTCGAGATATATGACAATTTGTGGTATGAACCGTCGAGCCAGGCGAAGATTGGAAATGGTGACAGGTTTCATAGCCTTATCTTCGCTATCGATCATTCCACGTTTATATCCATGTAAGGCCTCATTCAGCCCACTAGGATTTATCGGTAGTTCCAAAGTTAGAGACGTCTATGAAATAACCATAAAAATAACCATGAAATAGCGGCCAGATTCCGAGCACAGCTATGATTAGTAGGATTGGTCCAAATATTCTGTGTAGGTAGGTAGCGTTGGACTGTGCCTCATAAGCTAACCAGTTATCACCTAAACGCTTCCTATGATGAAACCAATAATTTGTGGTCTCTCAAATGATTTAACCATGACGTCGTACAACCGTTTGAGGATATGAGAAGGATTATTGGGATTTGCCAAGTCACGTTGCCTGACTCTACTGCAAGTATGAAGCTGGAAAAGTGGAAATCGCTGATGACAAGAGATCCCCAGCCCCCAATCTAAAGCCTACAACAGAATATCACTGAGCGATCAGTACCGGTGTGTTGGTGGAACCTTGTGTCTATCATATGTGTTGCGATGTTGATTCCTTCGAGAAACCTGACATATCCATTTCTATGGGTAATTCTATGGGGATGTATTCGATGAGGTTACAGTTGATAAAAGACATAAGGCTAGGTAGCTCTGAAATATGTCTTGACATAAAAAGGGGCATTCTCAGTAAATTCCTACTGTGATTGCACACTGTATATAGACAAAGTTTTTTATCGATGCTTGGCAGGTGTATTAGAAGCGCCCAGACTCAAGGCTCGGCTCGTATCATAGCTCATGCCGTATTACATTGATCGTGATATTACTGATTGGTGATGGTGATTAAACTATGCAAGCTAAGATTCGCCGCAAGTCTGTGTACATTATAGGCTGGCCCTGTCCGTTTGCGGCACGGTCGTTCGGTTTTTTCCTTCTTCTGTCAAGCAAGACCTCCCGTGTCACATTCGCGCATTCGCAATCGGGCGGCTCATCTCCCCTATCTCACAGGGCCCTGCACCTGTCCCCGATTGCCTCGTACGAAGGCACAGCCACTAACACACGCACAAGCTAGGCAGCAACTTAACGATGTTTGCGATGGATATTGTTGGAATAAACGAGAGATAGTCACCGTCCGTTGACGAGAATGGATCGTAGCATCAGAGCGCAGATCTCATGGCGCGAACTAACATCCAACGGATCCGAGATAGTATAATAATAGTCATTTCCACGCGAACTAAGTTGGTGATCTGGGTTCGGTACTAGAGTATAGTCGTGTGGGCATTCCTATAGACTAGGTTGGATTCAGATGAACCCGGATATTTGACGCTCAATTCTTCTAAGCGTAGCACAGCTGAAGGCCACAAATGCGGATGGTCGACCCGAATGTAACTTACCCCGGCAGTTATGCATGTTCCTAGTTGACAACAATGCCATTCATCAATGACATTAGATATTGGGAATACGAATTTTTGAAAAGCCTCCATTTGATCCGGTGAGTCTTTCGGTGCCCCATGCTGCAGGACCTCCAATAATACCAGCAATGTCAATTGCGGGGGCGATGAGTATCTACCATATGGACACATCACTACTAACTCATGGAGGTGTTACATAGATCATGCCGTACGACGAGGTACTAGCAAATAAATGACTACATAATATGGGTGTACATATGTACTGTACGATCACTACCCTACACGTGGATCAATATAGATCAATATCAAGTGTAGATGGGGAAAAATCCAACGGGATTCAAAAATTACCTAAGTGATGGAACACTGAGGTAGATATCGTGTATGGAATGAATAGATTAAATTTGTATTATTATTGTATAATGCCTTGGATACCCTGTTAATCTTCAGCCTTCTATCTCTTCTTCTATAAGAAGAAAAGAAAAAAGGGTACGAAGAATGTAAGGATGGCGCCGCTTCAAGCACTTGAGACCCCCTGGTCCCATCTTGCCTCGACTTAATGGTGTGGAACCTAGCCGCTACCTATACTAAGGATCCCCTAACTTTAACTAAGCCACCTGGATCGCCTCTCCCATCAGCACTAATTCTTTGTAATTTCTCTTGGCTTTTTTACCCACGTTCCGCACGTCCTGCAGGTGAATGTGCATCTTTTTACCAGAATCAGAACCAGAACCACCCGTGGACATTATCATAGCATGGTTAGATATATACATATCCATACATCCTGGTACATGTTCTACCTGGTACCAACAAAAGTCCTATCCTATTCATTCGTTTCTAATAACGGAAATAATATTAAGCTGACTGCCTGAATTGCTATCTCGTCTATCCTATCCCTTCCTTTTGCCTCCCCCTCCTCTTTATTGACACCCCCAGTTTGTCAATTTGTCTTAACCCTTTTTCTTTTGTTCCTATTTCACCATCTTCAAGCCACTGCATATTTCATAATATGACCCCTTCGTTAATAGTATCGTCGCCGTTGCTGTCGCTATCCTCCTTTTGATATACGTAGTAATATCGCTACTACTCCTTTCGTCGGTACCTAGCGAGGTGTCGAATAAATACCACGTTACCCGGCATTCGCCCACCACTGACTGCCACGCCGAAAACGACAGGTTTCTGGATACGACATGCAGGTTTAGGACACGATAAGAAAAATATAATATTAGGGTGCTTATCCTATTGCGCATTTCGCTCGACACACGGGCGCATTCCTATTCTTGATCGTATTCGTATTTTACGCGAATTGCATACAAAATGGTGAAGCAACGGGAAGAGGACATCGAATCTTCGGCAGAGCTGCTCTCTAAGGAGAACCAGTCGTCATCGAGCGAGGAATTCGACTATGACGAGCCCGAATACAATCAGAATTGGTCGTCGTCATTCCGATCAGATCGAAATCCCATATGGCGCCGCCTCCAATCCCTACCGATACCGAATTGGGTGCCAGCTCGCAAGTTTAACCCGAGATACTTCATTTTCGCCGTCGTCGTATCTTTACTCATATCCTTATTCATCTTCAACCCGTATTCTCCAACAAAACCTACCCAACATCAGACGGATGTCGACGTGTCTCCCGCGACTACTCCTGCAGTCGTCCCCGCGACAACCGTAGCAGAGGCAGCGAAAGCGACAACTACCTCCCCCGTGAAGCATGTTTCGACTACCGCATCTCATGTAGCTCCCGCACCATCTACATCTACATCTTCGGCGCCACCCGCGAAACCCACAGTAGAAACTTCGGAATCCGAGGCCAACCACACTTCCGGCTATCACGCTCCTAAGCCCGAGGCCAACGGCAAGTATTGCACCACATGGCCCGTAGATGAGGAAGGCGAGTACAAGCTCCAGGCAGGTGACCGTGTTGGCAAATTCAAGACAGATAGCATCGCTCCCAAAGGTGGATGGAAGAAACCCGAGGGTATTAAGATTATTGGTATGGTTTTCTATGGTCGCAAGAGATACGTCGATATCCTGGACTGTTACCTACAGCAGAATCTGGCATCAAACGGCGGATACTTCGATGAAGTATGGTTCATGGCCCACACCAAAGATGAAGACGATGTCGCCTGGATAGAAGATCTTGTCGCCAAGACACCCGGTTACAAGGTCGTTGGCAAGGGACGATGTGAAGGCGAAAAGTACAAGTGCATGTGGACTTACGCTGTTGAAGACAATACCATCTACGTCAAGATAGACGACGATATTGTGAGTAGCCCACCTACCCCTAGAAGGGAGCGAGACGGCACGACGAAGCCAGAATGAGTCGTTGACTAACCTATTCGCTCAGGTCTATATCCACCCTGACGCCATTCCCCAGCTCGTCCACACTCGTATCAACCTACCGCATCCATACGCAGTTTCGTCAAACTTAGTGAATAGTCCTGTTACGGGAATGGAACAGTACCACTACGGTGCGATCCATCCCTTCCTCCCGGACCCTAGCGATAAGCCTTCATTCCATGCCGCCGAGACGTGGCGTGTATCCGAGAAAAAGAAGTATCCGCCAGAGGAAATGGTGGAGGATTACAATGTTATGGATATTACGGTACCGTATCGTGGCCATCCGTGGCTTCTCATATCCGACGACCACTATGATCTGCTTAAGACGCCGATGGGTAAATATGACCAGGACCGCGGCTCTGATCCGATCGCGTTCGGCGCGGCATGGAAATCGTGGGGTATCGGCGCGCAGCAGCAATACTCGCTTTTGTATAATCTCGAGCAGAACAGGATGGACCGCTACTTTTTCGGTCGAAATGTTCGATATCCAGAAAATGCTCTTGGTCCCAACGCTTCTGCGGTCGTTCTTACCGACGGAAAGGGACCTGGTGGTGAGCAGGTGTACGACACCGGGTTCAACCGATATAATCTCAACTTCTGTGCCGTCTGGGGTTCCGATATCAGGGAGCAGCTCCCCATCGCGGACGACGATGAACAGGACATCACCGCTGATATCCCGCGACGAGTTGGGCGACCGTTCGTCATCGACACGCGCTCCGTGGTCGGACATTTCAGCTTCTTCACCCAGCACGATGGTATCACCAAGAGTGACCTTCTGGATCGGTGGAGAGCGTTCGCCAACGAGGCAGTCTGTGCGCCGACCAACCTCAAGAAGCCGTGGGATCTGTTATGCAAAGATTTCCGAATCGATGGGGGTCTGGGACGGTAGCGGCGGTGTAATCGAAAGATAAGGGGAGGTCGGAGAGACGGGATATGAAAAGCACGATGATTTCTTCAGCCGATGTTCCACAACATTTTGCATGGCGTTCTCGGGTACTTGCATACGAACTGGCCCTCATTCCGTACAAACATGTCTGGGAGGCCAAGGGATAATGCGCGGCATTTGGGTGTTTATGTGTCGTTCCATCATTGGGTTTTATGGATTTTTTTCCCATAGGCGAAGGACGAAGGGTGATGGCGTATATTCGTTGTAGAAATCTGGAATTGGCTTCCGAACCTGTATATGAGTAGAAATCACGTACCGAAACGGAGAAGATAAATGGATAGCACATAAGTTTCCTCGCCTTAAAAAGCTTGAACTTGAACGAACCCTACCTTGACTTCTTAACTTAGAAACTTGGAAATTGTACGCGCGTCCCGGTCCATTGGTTCCTTGTCCTAACCTTGTAAGGTTTCTTTCTCAGGGGGTCCGCCTTTTAGTGGCAACCAACCGGTGCGCTACGGGGTAGACACAGACGGTTCCTCTTTTGCGTGTACGCGGCGCAGAGAGAACCGTGGCCAGTGATGAGGAAGTAGAGAAATAATTCGTTCGTAGATCTTACGCGGCTCGCGCGATGGGAGGGTATTTGGGAATCTGGGAATTTGGGGGCTGTTGTTGTTTATGTACGCGATGTGTCGAGTTTTCGTACCAAGAACGCCAACTTATGAAAATGAGACAGCATCTTAAACACACCGGGCAGGGAGCCAAGGTCTCACACTCATATACTTTCCGCCGGACTTCCTTACTCGTTTTATACGAGAATTAGGCATTCGGGAGAACTTTATTTGAAAGTTACGTAGACGTATACTTAGGTATCCTTCCATATACGCATTACCTCTCTATATATAGCAGTTCGGGTCGAACAGACAGCCCAAAGTTTCCCTATGATGCGGCTCATTGGCACGACCCCACGTCGCCAGGAATACCAAGCCGCTTCTCGGCACCGGTGGAATTGCCGGCTGGGGACCCAGAGAGAGACATGGCGGATATTAGCTAATAAAACGTCACGTTGGCTGGACTTGTTGTTTATTGTTTCGCGAGCCCCTTGCGTCGGTGACCGCTTAGTAGAATGAAGTCCGATGGTATTCTCTTTTTCTACGTTACTGCGACAGGATTGAAGTCCACTCCCGGTGGCCGGTGTGCCTGGTGCGTTGGCGACAGTTGAACACGCCATAGACCTATTTGATGTAACCTCGAAGACTAACAGATAAACCTAGTATGAACCCAGTATGAACACTATCCATGAATTCAAATATTTTAAGATTTCGATTAGATGTTTAGAGGGGTGAGTGTATACATATGTATGTGAGGTCAACTTCACGATATACCATCCTTCCCTTGTTCAGGAACAGTTATAACATATACCAACGCCAGGTCAATACGTTTTTCTTCATGGACAATATTTTGCCTCTGATTTCAAGGTAGAGTAGAATATTCAAATATCTCGACCTTGGCACATGGATATCCATACACTCAGGTTCAATCACCATGGTTCAACAACTTTGGAACGGCTAAGAGCCAAGGTAGGCCGGACACCCACGCCACCACGTGTACCACGCGGGGATCCTGGGGTATAACGGTATGGCATATTATTACTCATCAGTGATTAATTTAGACATAATTATTCACCTCTCAGCTGCAACATTGTCATCAACAATGCACAGATTCTTGTTCAGCTACCTCATCCATACCGGATTTCCTGGGAGCCCCAGCCCGTGACGCACCCTTACGAAATCGCTACCGTCTACCCAGCTTGAAAATCGCCCCTACGCTGCAAAGACCCCTCCCATAGCTAACACCTAACACCGCTTCCATGTCCACTGTCACCAAAAATGGGACAGTTAGGCCGGCCGACGCCCGTACACTAACCATCCGTCAGAATATCGTATCCGTCGCTTTTCTTTGTCGCTTATCAAAAGCTACAAGTCAATCCTTCGCCCTCGCTTTACTAACTCCCTAGCTGGTTTTGTAGCATGATGTCTTTCTTCTAACTTTATTCCTTTGGCTAGAATTTGTGACTGGCCCGCTGTCGTAAGGAGAATGTTGAGGGTTGTCCCCGCCTGCTTCTGACGCTTAAATAACAATTTCAAGAATTGAACACACCATTCGGCCCCATTTCCTAGCTCTAGGTCGTTCAACCCATCGATAACGCAATACGTTAACACAGGTGTTTGGTCGAGTAGTGCTTCAAGGACCTCCAAGCTCGTCTCCCACGATATCACTTCCCCATTAAGTTGCTTCAGAGACTCTTCGCTGATATCGAGCGTATCATCCGTCCTGCTGAATTGAAGAAGTTGATATATCAGACTGTAGACTAGACTCATCAACCCGACCTGCTCAATACTCATGCCGGCACGCAGCTCATCTTGCTGCGGCCTCTTGCAGAAGTATGAGATGATCGGTGCTTTCGCATGCCACGCCGCTGCAACCACTGCCATCGCTGATGCCCGCGCACTTGTCACACTTCCCCGTTCATAGGGACTTGAGATCCATAGAGTACGGGGTACCGAGCGCTCAGTCATCCAATCGCGCAGCTTTGGTAACACCTCTTCCTCTGCTACCCAGAAGCTTCCTGCACCAACGTTCGTTGGCCCTTCTTCGCCGACAATGAATCGCTCCAAGTTTTGGATATACTCTCGAGCCTCGGTCAGCGATATAACCTCTTTCACCTGGCTAGAACCATCCTGAGCGGACTGTATGTATGATAACGGGCCCCGCTCTACCGGCTCAAAATACTGAGCTTGCCTAAGGGGTCTCCCCTCTCTCCAACTTTCCTCCAGTAGTTTCAGGGCTATAGCCCCGGGTAATTCATCGAATTTTCCGTATAATACCGATACCATTGCACTGTTGCTAATCTGAGCCTCAAAATATAGCTCCTGAACCTCTTCGTTGATTCTGGTCTTGGTGCTCTCGAAACTTGACTTCAAGTTCTCGTTAAAGCTCCGAAATGCTCTTCCTATCCTTGAATCCAAGTACCATTCGATCGCCTTATGATAGAACTCGAACATTAAAGCGTATATAGCTGCGAGTTTCACCCTGATAGCTTGAGTCTTGTAGATGAAATGGGCTTTTGAGGCCCTAGCGACCTTATCGGAGATCTGGCTCATAGAGTTGGACAGCATTTCAGCAATTTCGGAATGATTTTTCGCTGCCTAGGTAACTTAATAAGTTATTTCACTCTTTTCTCTGTAATGGTGATGACGCACTTTTACAAGGCAAGAAATGCTTGAGCATAAAACCGAGGTATACTCATTTTGCGATGGGAATATTGAGAAGACCGATTTGTGGTCGTCAAGTGTCTTACACAACGTCTTGAAACGCCTGTACACCTATTGCATGTCACAATGAGAATGATCGTAACAGTTGCATGGTTTGGGTTCGCTTACTGGCCCGTTGTTCTCCTTCCATCTATCTTCCAAATTCTCCACGGATGCTTTAAGCTCCTTCACATCGCTTTCTGCCATATCCCGAAGCATCTCCCTAGCCTTCTGCCTAGCCGACTTGTGTGGGACCCTGAAACGCTCTATAAATGATGGTTTGTCTTCTTCAACGAACTTCTTGACCATTTTCTGGAGCGAGTCCCTAGCAATATCTGAGGCAATGAAGTCCCTGCATTGATAAGTCTTGTAAACACGACTGAAGTACAGTCAAGTCTTACACATAATCACCATTTCCCGAACTTTCATATAACGACTTCAACCGCAGCCGTTCCTCATTCTCTTCTTCTTCATCGATCTGTACTCGCGCTGCCTTTGTCGAGCGCTCTAGCTCATTGGAACCCTCAAGTTCAAACGTGAACCGACGGATAACTTGTTGGCCTTGAAGAGTATCGAACGTAGGATCGTCGAGCGGTTGTGAGTTGGCCATTCTGAAGCAATTAAAAGTATATGTAAAATATATGGAAGCTAGTGGCTAGAATCTTGAGTATATAGAAGAATAGAGACGTGCCCTAGATGTAGGAGACTGGCTCTAGCGAAGCTCGAGGGCTCTCACACAATGGCATGGCCGCTTAAGGAGTCCGCATATGCATAAACGTTTTACAAGGATAGATAGGTTCAGAGCCTTACCTCTTCAGTACCTGGGTACATATACGTTTCCAGTCAAATATTTACATGGAAGATAAAGGATTCGAGGTTATTGTTATCTAGACGGGATCAGCCCCATCATGGCAGACGCGGATGTATATTACAACTGATATAAGACGACTTTGGCGTAACATTGGCTCTTTCAGCTGCATCGTGTACCAATCAACGATTCCCATCACATGCGTTCAGCTCTTATACGTACCCCTGTTCGGAGTTCCCCTGTAAATCTGGTGATTTGCTGACATAAATATGTTAATTATAGCCTTCGGAGGTTTGTAAGCTCTCCGTCGTGTCTCGTGCTGGCCCCCAAGATCCATCGTTTGTGGGTATACATGTATGGTAGAGGCAGGCTACGGACTGACTATGAAGAGGCTTAAACAAAGTGACAATCCCTACCCTTTCTAGAATCATGAGCAACTAGATAAAAACTAGAATAATAGGGATGGCTGTGCCGGCATTGTCAATATTAAATCGCTGGGTTCTTTGAATGTCGGGTTTGTAGCATCACCGTCAAACAACCTGCCGACATAGAGAAGGATACTTGACGATACCCGTTACCTACGACAAGATGACGACGGACGCATCTGAAGACTGTTCAGTTGATGGACCGCTGAATGACAACTTAAACCCAGAGCTCGGAAGACTTGAAGAAGGAAAATCGGGTATGTTGCTGCCATAGCACCCGACAACCAACTCTGCTAAATCGTCTTGAAGCCAGTCCTATAGTGACCACTAATGCCTCTGGTGCTCTAGGCGTTTCAACTGGTGACGTGCGAGCCGATGGCGTCGTGAATGGGCCGACCGAAGATCCACATGACACTGTTCCTGCGATCCGTAATAATGGCAGCGATTCTCAAATACCGATGCAAGAAACAACTACCGCAACGACTATTATCCAGAACGACGATTCTATAACTCTAGTTCATGATAATGACATGAAATTCATGATACCGCGTACTATCTGGAAGGCCTGGAAGGTATGCTACTGGTTGACCTTTAACGGGTATCTAGTTACTTACTTATGATAGAGTATGGAAGATTTCCTCCTGTTGTCGTATGAAAATGATGAAGATGCTAAGAAGGAAATCGAAAACGGCGAATACAAGATTTTTGTCGAAGAAAAACTTATTTTTCGAAGCATCTGGGAAGATCTGGTTAGACCAGGGTGGACTGTCGATATCCGGCGCAACTCCCAGGCTCATTTGCACCAGGATTCGGCATCTGATACGGACGAATCTATTTCCGATGAGGAATCCGACCTCAACGAAAATGACACTCCAGACGAAAATAGCGATATGTTTGCGGGCAAGTATGAAGTCAAAGCCAAATACACAGTCGCTTACTACGAAACACGTTACGGAGATGATCAACTAGTACATAGCACGTCTCGTAACGATGCTATAGTACTGAGGACGTCGGGACGCCGAAGTCGGGAACTCTGTATACTCGAGGAGACAACGAGTGTGAAGTGCGCAACTCAGGGAAGACGTTGGCCAGACAAATCCGATGACGCACCGATGCTACGCGACGGAGACCGCATCGGGGACAAGTATCTAAATATTCACTCTCCCCTTTTGATCAATGCTTTCCGTGCTGTTGTGAAGTACTCCGTCGATGGGCCATCTGGCGATGACGCTGATGAACAAAAGGTTGAGAAGCACTCATACCCATATCGAGAACTATATTATCATCGACAAGAACTCCTCGACTATAAAAACCAGACTGACGGAATCCGAGCAAATCACACGAAGGCCTACAACGCAGAATGCAATAAGCATATCGATGCTTTACTAGACTATCTAGAAAATGAACCTACCATCCAGATTAAGGCATTAGAAGCCCGGTGGGCGAAAAAGGTGCCAACCACTACATTTGCGGGTTTTTGGCTTCTGATGAAGCCCGGAAGCGACGTCTATGTTTGGGAGAATGGTCAGCTGAACGCCTACGTTGTCGATACCGTTTCAGGCGGCGTACAGCACTTCTTTACATCACAGTGGTCGAACAACGTTAGGGGCTATACCATCCGAGTATGGAATTTGATTTACGATGGGA
Source organism: Hypomontagnella monticulosa (assembly GCA_902825475.1). Classification (NCBI taxonomy): domain Eukaryota; kingdom Fungi; phylum Ascomycota; class Sordariomycetes; order Xylariales; family Hypoxylaceae; genus Hypomontagnella; species Hypomontagnella monticulosa. Next base: position 2,971,324 of record CADEBF010000008.1, read on the forward strand.
AAGTAATCAAACGATGGTCTAAAAATGTTTTCGTCCCGGTATTCGACAACGAGCGAAACATAACTTCGCTCCCAGTGTTCCCAACGAAGTTTTGGGATATATTAGACGATGAAAAGAGGCGAAAGGAACTCATCAAACGCGGAAGAAATATGTTTGAATTTGCCAAAGGGCCTGCTTTCTTGGAATACACCGGTTCTGGGTTGAGGCCAGGCCTTAAAAAGGTGAGAGTAAATCACTTGGATAATATCTACTAAGTACCTACCTAGTAGGCATAGCTGCTACGAAAACAGTGCTAATCTTATACATTCTAGTACAATCGAGCTAGGGTGGTCGTTCAACACGAATCTCAACCATGGACCACCGAAGATGTTAGAAATGCGTTACCAGATCGGGGGCTAGGTTATGATATGAATGCCTCGGAGATCAGAGAGCGACCTAGGATTCCCCACTGCGAATGTCGTAACTGTAGCCAGTCGAATGCTGGGAAGGAGACTTACGCATCGGTCATATTTGGTGACTATGACGATATTAACCCAAAGCGTCAGCAAAACACACTTTCGGAACACCAGGCATTGCTATGCATGTCCCACATGTATGGTTTTGTTCTTAAAGACCGCGTATACGGTAGGTACCCAACGAGCGTAGTTTAGCAAAATTAGTAGCAATCTGATGTTTCTTACAGATCTCCTTGATATCAGTGGCCTGACCAGCCCCAGGATCGCTAAAGACGCTATAGACCAGCTTGTGATGCGACCCGAGTCAAACAAGGAGACGATTAAAGCGATCGTCCGGACCTATACCGACGCCAATCAATCTGAGCATTTCAGCGCCGATTTAATTCGTGGTAAGGGAGAAGGGCAAGTCTTCTTGTTGCACGGTCCTCCTGGTACTGGGAAGACGCTTACAGCCGGTATGGATACCCACCCGAATAGACGTTGGCAGAATTATTATGCTGGGTACTAAACTCAATTCAGAGTCCGTTGCCGAGTACACAAAAAGGCCTCTACTCAGTATTACTGCGGCTGATCTCGGCCATGATCCTGTGGAACTGGAGAGAAACCTTCTCCGATTCTTCAAGGACGCTAATAATTGGGATGCTATCGTATTGCTCGACGAAGCGGATGTCTACCTTGAACGACGCTCACCAAATGATCTCAGACGAAACAGCATTGTGTCGAGTAAGTCTACAATGATACTCATAATAAATAGAAAAGATTACCTATGTTGTAAAGAGATTGGTTGACAGAGCCCCTGTAGTATTCCTACGCGCTCTCGACTACTTCCAAGGAATCTTGTTTTTGACCACTAATCGCGTGGGCCTCTTCGACGAGGCATTCCTATCTCGTATTCATGTATCAATCGGTTATGAATCGCTTAATGACGCGGCGCGAGGAAAAATATGGGATAATCTCTTCAAGAAGATCAAAGAAGATCACAAGCATGGTGGCCTTGAGATTCGCTACGACTATGACGCAAAACAATACGTCAAGAAGAGTGAAGAGATCAAGAAGTTGGAATGGAACGGTCGCGAAATAAGGAACGGTATGTATCATGGTATCGAACTGTTTAAGCTTATGGCTAATGGGTGGGATTTCGTCTAGCTTTCCAATCCGCTGTTGCTCTCGCAATCTACGACTCCAAGATGGCCAGAGAAAAGGGTGCCAGTATTGAAGATTCCGTTCCGGAAGTTAAAGAGAGTCACCTGCAACAGATCGCGACTATGTCTACGGCCTTTAAGAACTACATGGTGTCAACTCATGAAGGAGTTGGGAACTCCGATTTGGCTTACAAGACTGGCATTCGGAACGATAAGTTTAACGCGTCTTCCCCATTGGAAGCCAAAGCGGAACCAAACAGCGTTGCGTGGCGGGAGTAACATGGTCCCAAATTGATTTACCGAAGGTCACGGCGTACTATCTGAAAGAGATTTGAGATCCACTGCATGTATGTCGGAACGGGGTATGATAGATATACTTGAGAAATGATCATAGACGGTTTAAGGTTGCTGTGTTTGCTTAGCATCAGCCAGAAATTCGACTTTATGAAAATACGCATGACGACAAGCGGGAATCGCCGGGGTTCTTTCGATTTCATGGGCAACCCTTCATGCATACACTCGGTTACAACTCGTACCCTAGATAGACATGAGATCTTTGGCCTTGGGCAGGTAGAGAGTTCGGCCTGGTAGGATAACAAAAGGCCCCTACGGGAAATAAGGGTATGGTCCAGATTGACGGAGATAAGGTCCTTTAGGTAATATTGCAGTGGCCCTTAGGTTGCTAAGTTTCCTAACGCTCTTGTCTCATTGATGTAGATAGTGCGCCGGAAGATGCTGTTTACAGTCGTGAGATTGGCCGCAGACCTACTGGCGAGCTAGAAGGGGGGGTAAAAATACGAGTACTATCCAATACTGATAACACCTGTGACGAGGCTCCGGATCAGATACCGCTACCTATATATTGAAAGACTCCTTCATAAGTTTAGCGACAAGAGCGTAGGCCTCTTCGCGCCGGGTCCATCCTACACTTCCTTCCTCACAGCCCTTGTCGAATCCGTGGGCGACGCCCGCGAGAACAGTGTTGACAACCTTCTTCTGTGTACCGGCAATTAGTCGCTTAGCTAGATCTTCTGCTTCAGGCCTTAGATTATCTCCTTCGGCGGTGATAAATACGACGGTCGGCGGGAAATCGTCCAAGTCGGCGAAATTGGGGGAAATAATGGGATTCTTCCTTGAGCCTATGTCTGGTGCATAGCTATCATTGAAGACGTGCAGGGCCCAAACCGGATGAGCGTTGACTGGGTGCGGGACCTTCTTCTCCTTGGGGTCCTTAGCCAAATCGGTGAGAGGATAAAGGGAAAAGACGATCTGTATGTTGATGAGATCTTGAAGTTGCTTCCTCAGAAATGTCGCGGCGACAAGGGCAATCTCGCCGCCGGCGCTGAATCCCGACACGGCAACACGCGCGAGGTCAAAGCGATGGCCCCGCGTAGCGACCCACCGGAGGACATCTTCGGCATCGTCGAAGGCGGCCGGGAAAGGGTTCTCCGGCCCCTTGCGATAATCGGCATCCAGAACAGCAATGCCTGCGTCCCGAGCGGTACGAGCACAAAATAGCGCATCGGTACCTAGCAGAGGGATGATAAACCCGCTGCCATGCCAATTGACGAGGATCGGCAAGGGCTTCGACGACGAAGATGAGTAGCCAGGAGGTAGATAGAGGTGTGCGGTGATGCCCCGCCCGGGGTCGCGGGACGGGATACTGATGCGTTCCACCGGAATGTCCGGCAGAGCCAGATCTCTATCGCGCTGTCGTTTCCCAATCCTAGTCACCGCAACAAACGCTCGCAGGAGCACCACGATGAGTTTCAGGCGTATATATTGGAATAGGCCATGTCGCTGCGCCATATTTAAAGAATGTACTGAGTACTAGGTACTAGGTAGGCTTATAATGAGGAGAATGATGATATATAGAGCTATGAATGCGCGAGAAGCTAACGACACATGTGCACTATCATAGAGTCCTCATGCTTTCGTTTCCATCGGATCCTTCGAGGGTATGTACCTAGGTACTTAGGGGTTTTAGGTACAGCAGTCCTCCCTGTATCCACTAGGACCATTACTAATCCCTGCTCTTTAGGTAGATGAGAGCTTCAAGGCTCTGCGATACTACGGATTCTGGTCGCAGAATCATCCTCTAGATCTAGATATTGAGACCTCATATATGTGTTATTATATCGAGATCCATACTTGTACGTCAACTACGTTTAACACCCACGGAAGCGGAGGGCTATAAAACTTCACGTATTTTGTGCCAAGCACATATATCTTGGCGAGAACCTGGGGGTGAAGACTTTGAGGTATCAGAACACAGCAGTTGAGTTAAAACTGTAATGTGTATTCATGTAGTGTCCTGAACTGAAAATCATATCAGTTAGAGATGAATATCGGGCTTACATACTATGTAGCTTTCGAGTTATACCTAGGACAGTCTCTTCATCCATCTCTAACGAAGACGAAAGTATTTCCCTCGGCTCCGGGGACCCAGGCGGTACCACCCGCGCGGTAGTCACCGTTGTTCTCACCACCACACATATTGGCGATCGAGATGAAGGGTTCTACGAGATCCTTGCAAGGCCAAATTCTATACTTGCCATCAACACTGCCGATCCATAACGAAATTCCATCTAAAGAGGAGAGTTATTAACGCTGAGGTTGTTTTGGGCGACAGCTGTTCAGATTGCTAATAGCTTACCTCCCTTGACCATTCTTACGCTTTTCCCACCTATACCAGCTCCGCAGTTCTGGGTCATCGTTTGTAGCTTGTTGCAGCCTTCCTTAATGTTGGAGATGCCGGGAGAGTCGGGTCCGGTCCCGCAAACGTAGGGCTTGTTGATAGATGGAAGAACCTCAGGCCCCGCACGAGGCTTCAATACAGGCGAGGAGTCGGGTGGGGTGGCGGGTGAAGCCATTACAGTTGGCATAAGAGCCATAGCGGCCACAATGAAAGAAGTGAATAAAATCTTCATGCTGGGTGTGGTTATGGAGGTTTCTAAGCCTCGGCTGGACTATCTGCGGTTGGGTAAGTAGGAGTCAAGGGTTTGAAAGTGGTTGGTGGTTTGTGTATTTATGTATGGTGTTTAAATCGGTTTGTTAAGACAAGAGAAGACCGATACTTATATGTTTTCTTTTTGCCTCTTGTCACCAACCTTACCATCTATGCTTCCAACCGTCACCGATATTCTTTTACTATCAATCCTCCCTGTTCAGGTTCAACGATGGTCCTTCAGACAACCCTTCTTGTCATAGGGAATGGTGCTCTTCCACATTCCTACTCATTGCCAAGGAGCAAGCTTCGTTTATCTTGACAAGAAATACCACTAGGAAGTTGTGACGACATATAAAGTTTGATACAACTTCACCAAATATCCCTCTTCTGTCATGAGGCGAACATATAGCTGCATGAAACTAGCCGGTTGAACACTAGTTCAACCAAGGTACATACTTATTATAGTAACGCAGAATCCCAACGCAACTAATTAGGTCCAAAGGCCCTTGTGCCTGTGCCGCACACTATGGTGATCTCATTCTGACTACCGGCCCACACCTATTATAAGAACCAAATCTGTATTGGGAAGTATTACATATATTACAAAAGAACATTAAGGGTATTATATAATTAATCTCATACTGTATATGGTAGTTCGCGAGATATCCATATGTAACTCTCTGTGGATTGGTCCCTACTAGGTCTCTATAGTATGCATGTACGAATACTAACCTCTTTCACTTTCACCTCCTGTCAGAGCCTTTTAAAGCCTCTACCCCTTCGTCGTCACATAAGTTTCCAGGCAATGTAAAATACATATATAGTATATCCCCGTATAGATAAACTTGATAGCCCTACCGACCTATATAGTAGATTATGGATCCTTACGTAATTAAAGTCCATCAATCAGGGGTATATCCTCCCCAACATTCCCCAGCCGATCGACAGTAGATCGTGCGGAGAGCAGGTAAACCTAGGCCACCCCTAGTGGCATAGTAGCCCGAGTTTTACACAACCTCCTTAAGTCTAGTGAAGCTATTCCCACGTAACCCCCACCTCCGTAGCTGGCACTACCTCCCCCTATTCCCTCATAGTCACCACCCCCTAGCTATTCCACCGTAGCCCTCCCCCTGTCCCCCGTCGCTCTTATTCCACCTACTCTACACAACCTCTTCTCCTGTCCCGTAGCTATTACACTTACTCTTTTATTTTAAAAGGAAGGGCGCCTCCGTGTTTTTGCTCCGGCTGCTTCGCGGCAGCAAGCCTAGGAATAGCCTCATATTCGGAGAATTACTTATTATCAACCAAGGCAATGTAATCGCCTATATTGTGATCACCTTCTGCACGAACTTTCCAACCGTGCGAAGCGATATCGGAAAAGGCTGTCAGAGCTGGCAAGGGAGGGTCGTCATTGTTGTGGTTGCGTGGCTCAGGGACCTAATCAACGCTTGAAGTCAGTCACGAGCATTCCTCGTCGGGAAGAGCTAGGTACTTACCGAGTAGCTGACTTTATAGCCCGCGCATTCTCGGCGTGCCAGACGGCCTTTAGCATACGGCATAAAATGTATATGGCTGCTACCGTCATCGCGCGAATAGATGTCTAAATTGGTGCTGGAATCCTGGCCCGGCTCACGCAGGCCTCTCATTTGTACGAGGTGTCCATCCGCCATAGAGTTCTCGCCATCGCCGTAGTCCTGACGTCGGCCTATGAGAGCCTTGGTCGAAATAGATTCGAATTCGTCTCCCCTGCTCCGCAGAATGTCTCCAAGAAACTCGTGTGGTTCCGCGCGTTTCGATCCAGGTGCCACGGTAGATGTGGTGTGGTCTCCATCGTATATCATGTCTGGTCCTTGAATTCCCTGCTAATAGAGAAGGCTGTGGCACCCGGTATGCCGGCGTATTTGCCCATCGCGATAGCCTGAGCACCGAAATGGGGATAGCTTTCAACCCCCTTAACAGGTTGACTAGCACATTGCAATCTACTTTGCTTTGTTCTTGCTTCTTCTCCAAATATGGTTCAACGTCAGTAGCAGTAGGCCCGACTACGACAGCATGATCAAAGAGCGAGGGTCTCATAGCGGGCGTAGAACATGAGTGAGTTGAAGATCTTCTGAAGTCTAGTTCCGTATTATGGAAGTACAGGATGGACACTATGTGTGCGTCAAGTATAATTAAACATGTAAGAAGTCTTCGAAACTTGATGGACGTATTTACCATCTGAAGTTGTGGTTATATTCTGGGATAGAGGGTCCTTTAAGAGCTACTCTTGGCATGCTACTGGAGCTAGTGGAAGATCAACTTCAGAGGATAACCATTTAGGAAAGCCATTATTTTAGAAGCAAATCGCAGCTTGATCATCTGTTCTTTCGTCAAATACATTTCTCACTTTGTGACAATTTGCCAAATTTAGCGATTAAGAGTCTACATGATGGTGATGATCTTAGCCAACTACTATGATAGCATACCAAACTAGAAGGGTTTATACAAGTGCTCCCTGGTTCCGTATATGCATGAAGTAATGACTCGGAGTTAAGCTTATCATAGTCGATTGAAATACCAGGTAAATGGCTTTAGAGTATTTATAAAGTGATCAACAAGCACGTGTGCTAGGAACCCCGTTACGGCACGGTCAGTTAGCTCTGGCATGGTATCCGATCCTTTCGGGTCCGGGGCCGTACAATGCAAGATTAGCGCACTTCGAGATGACTAACAATATACCAATAGACGCGACGTCACGGATTTTCATTCGTAACCAGGTAAACATTTTTTTTTTAAGAAAAAAAAAAAGAATTGGCATCGTTACGTCAGAGTAAGGCTAGGTAGGTAGTTTAACGAAAGGAGGATATGCCCTTGAGATCGTCGAAGAATGGGTTAGGGTTAAAATCGAACTAATGGAATTACAAGGTATCATGAATCGAAAGAGATGATATTATATGTCGAGTACAAGTATGAGCTCTTGCCTTTTGAAAGAAGGATCGTGTACTCAGCACACAAACAATCATCTATCTTACTAGAATAGGTACCTACTTATCTTATACCCTCTTGAACCATCAAGTATTATCAATTTAAGCCTTTGATTATTACAAATATCAAAAATGAAGACTTCCGTGGCTCTCACTCTTATAGCTACAACTGTAGCTATGGTCAGTGCGGTACCTGCCACTGATGGCAACAAGGTAAGCCTTATAAAAACTTGATATACTTCACTCCTAACTTCTCTCAAGCCCCCAACAGTAGACGAATTAATGCGAGACCTCGTCATCGACCCTAAGGGCAAATCAGAGCTCCTCGAAGACAATAGGGTTGTATCCTATGATAGGAACCGAAACATCATCGACGAGAAGCAAGCAGACCCAGAGGAGGCAAAGAAGTACTGGGAGGATTACTTGAAGAACAGGAAGTCATCTCGGGGGGTTACCCTCTTCCCCCCGGAGGAAGAGAGAGTCGCCGGCCTTGCGAGGCGAGAAGAAGTTTGCGCCACCATTCCTTGCCAAGACCAATTGGACTGCAGACCACATCTATGCTATGGCGGATGTTGGCCGACCGAGAATGGTGTTCCGCACTGCTACCCCTAAGCGACCAACTCTGGAATGCGGACCCCTACAGACTATCATTCGAAGAGGAGGCGGTTAGGTTTCTCACCTTATTTTTACCGGATTGATCGTACCCATGTATAACAGAATAGGGGGAGGGCTCCTACTCCGTATTATCGGGTCTTTTTATATCTCAAATATACGCCCATTATGTTTATTCTATATTGGAACATATGGAAGGTTATATCGGTGTATGAAAATGTACATGCTATCAAGGGTACATTCATATTAATGTAATATTGAGAATGCTGAGTAACTAGATAATTTTTCTAAATATGACGTCGTATAGTACATGCTCGTACCCAGCGTCATTACAATGAGGCTTACAGTAGGCGGTAGGATGGTTCAAGCCGTTTCTGTACCATCAATTGAGTCGACTAGAGCATGCCATGTGTCATGGTGACTGTGCTTCGTATCTCCGAGCAAGTGCTGGCATTAAAGTAACATCGTTTACTAATAAAATGTCCTAGGTATTGTCAAGATGACTAAAAGGATACGGTTCCATGGAGATAGCTGATGTAACGTCCAGCTGATAGAGTCGATGGCTAGGGTAATCCGGGATCTTGGACGGCACAACCGATCAAGTATACCCAGTAGTATATTCAGTCCTATCACGTCCAATATGATCTATACACTTAATGTTGCCGGTAGGGCAACATGTGTGACACGAAGTAAAAGCCAATCGTTCTAGATCTTTAGGAGAACCCTCGTCCACAAATCATTGTTTGCCCTCTGGCGAATTGACAAATCGAAACTTGTCTCTTACCTCATATACCACCAAGGGGGCGGACTCCGACTGTAGGTCAGAGATTACCTAGTACCTATCTAGATATGCGTACCTACACATCCGACTCTCGTGTATTTCTAAAGATTGATTCGATTTGAAACGCGCACAATGATCTGGTATTTCTTTTCTTAGTTGTGTACAGTCTGTAATAGTCTCGGCATTTTATCATTTAGATTTTGTCGATCTATTTGGATACCAGATTGGATACCAGACTATCAACTATTGCATCCTTACCTTCTAAATGCCATGCGATTGCCATGACATTAGTAGCGCCATCGCCGTTGGTCCATACCCCCCACCCTTCCGTGTAATACCTGTGTACTATGTATACATATAATGTAGCACTTGCCTCGTCAGCTTTGATATTACAGCATTGGGATGCTCGTATACATACCTACTTAGGTACCTACATACATATGGATGTAATATATTGGCTCATGGGTCACACTGATCTGTAATACAAGCTTTGCTCACAAACTTTCCCATCCGTCGACGAGTCGATTAGGTTTGTTGATAGTCGTGTTTAAGGGCGGCTTAGACAGTTGTCTCAGACTTTGCGGAAGGGGGTACATATGGTGCTACAGGGGTATGTGATCACCGGGTCTTTGCGGAGAAGATTTGGAAGTTTGGATGCCTCGCAATGAGACATTTGAGACATTCGAGACATTGTGGCTAATATACAGCTAATTAGGGGAAGCTACATTCCTCGATTTGGAATGAATCGCTACACCATTGCCAAGCCGGGGATTTCACCGGCGTACACCAACGCCATCCAACGCCATCCTTGCCAGCCTATATCGATCTGCACGTACATCATCATCTCTCTCTGGCTTGTGAATTTCCGATAGGTTTTCTATTTCGTAGTATTTCCTCGGCGTGGCCCCGAGGCTTTTCCTGGTCGAGGCCGGGGCAAAGTCTCTGACTCTTTCCCGCGCCTATCACTCTGTCGCCTTGCCACATCCTCCACGATGCCGACTTTAGATGTTAGTGAACTTAACATTGTCGTCTCAGTACTTGGTAAGCACAATGCCAAGAAACTCAAGAGGACTGTAATACTAACTTTTGACAGGAATATTTACAGTATGCTATGGCTTAATAGCTGTAAAAATAAAAGGAGTATGGTATCTTGGGGAAGCACGTTAGTTTCCATGAGCCCAACAGCTTTTTTTCCTCTGCCTTCCTGCTGACGGGTGTTTATTAGTACCGGCAGTGCTCATTGGCATGCTCTTGGGGCCTATCGCAGCAAAATTCTTAGATGCCAAACGATGGGGTTCAGCCGCCGAAGACCAACAAGATGCGATAACTCTTGGTGTAATGCGGGTGATGATTGGCATCCAACTGTGAGTTCGGTGCCAGTTGTATTTCTTTGGATATCTCGAGTATATTTCAGGGGCTAATCAGGCCCATCTACTACAGAGTAATTGCTGGATACCAGCTTCCCGCTAAATACATTCGACTACATTGTAAGGCGGTGATTGTCTGCCTCGTCCCTATTATGGCATTGATGTGGTTGGCAACCTCCGTTTGCATTCTTGCGACAATCCCAAAGCTCACGCTGCTTGCGACCCTTGTTATCGGGGCCTGTGTCACATCCACAGATCCTATCCTATCGCAAGCGGTCGCAAAGGGGCCATTCGCTGACAAGTATGTGGCTCGACCTCTCCGAGAAATCATCTCAGCTGAGGCTGGCGCCAACGATGGATTCGCTTCGCCGTTTCTCATGCTTGCAGTCAACCTCCTGAGACTTACGGAAAACCGACAGGCAACTCTAGTTGAGCGCGGCCGAGGCGTCGGCGCGGATACAAGAGACGTTGGAATTGCTTTGGGGAATTGGGTCATCGAAACCCTCATTTATATTGTGTTGTTGTCTACCGTATACGGAGTAGTTACCGGTTACTGTGCCAGAATAGGGGTCAGATTTTCCTTGTCTCGAAGATGGATTGACTCCGAGAGTTACCTACTATTTCCCACAGCGCTCGGTGTAAGTGCTTATTCGCGGCCCCCGTTTCTCCATGCCTGGAAATTAGCTAACACGCAAAAGCTGTTTATTGTTGGTACTTGTGGTGCTCTCGGTACGAGTGATCTTCTCGCTTGCTTCGTTGCGGGGTGCGCTTTAAACTGGGACGGGCAGTTCCTTGCCGAGACGGAGCGCCGCCACGACGAGGTGAACTCATGCATCGACGTGATGTTGAACTTCGGTGGCTTCATGTATATCGGCACCGCAATACCTTGGGAAGAATTTCACCAACCAGATACGACTGGGATCACCTATCCTCGCCTCCTAGGTCTGGGTGTTCTTGTTCTTCTATTTCGACGGATTCCCGCATTACTCCTTACGTATAAAACGATGCCTGACGTAGTCAAGAACTGGAAGGAAGCGGTATTCATGGGATATTTTGGTCCCATAGGCGTTGGCGCCGTCTATTATCTCCAACATACCAGATTACTATTCCCTAGGGAAGAAGTCGCGAGCGCTAGGGAACGTGAATTGCTCGACGCAATATGCCCAGGTTCGTAATTATTCTTCATTATCCCTTTTCCAACATTAGCTAACTATTCTCTCTGCTAGTCGTATATTTTCTCGTCCTGTTCTCAATCTTGGTGCACGGTCTTTCTATTCCAGTACTTAGTGCTATTTACAAGTTCTGCAACGTCCGCCCAATCACCGAAGACGCCGTCGAGATCAGACGAAGAAGTATATATATGGCAACACCGGTCAACGCCTTCATGGGCGATCGGGATACATTCATTGTTTATAACCGATTCTTCCGCCCCCTCGCGAACTTCCCGTATTATCCACCCTCGGACTCGACACGATAGTGAGAGTGTCTCAACCGATGACGAAGCAGAGAAGATGTCGCATGCACAAGTAGTTCATATAAGCCGGGCAAACACTGCATCGACGGCCTAATATCGCCTACATATCCGCTCAAATTCTTTTTGTTATGAAATTCCAGAGAGTCAGATGGTAGAAAAACACATCCGGGTCCTGAACGAAGTTATGAAATATGGCAACCTAGACGGCTGCATTGGGTGGTATTATATATAGGCTTGATATTTACCGCGATACAATAAATAATCTTTGTAGACCAATCCTCTAGGGTATGAACCCCTGATATCCTACAACGATCTATTTCAGGTTACGTAAAATCTCCGTCCTTATGACTATCTTAAGCCTCTCACGATATATTCCGATACCCGTTCGTCCACCGGTACCAGCAACACGGCCCGGCGGGGTGGCACATCATCGGGTATAGAAAGATACGGAGGACGCCTCCAAAAGTTTTTTCCTATGAAAAAACCCTTGATATATCCATTTGGCAGCTGTTCCATGCTTGCCAGCTGACGCGCCAGCCGCTAGACTAATCGTTATACATACCGCTTATCTAACCCCTATTTTAGCTGGAGTGGCACTAAAAGGGACGAGGTGCGACGGCTGGTCGTTTCTGCTGGCAGCTGTCATATCGGCCCGCCAAGAGCTTCACTAGAAAAAAAACATTGGAGGTGTATTTTGCGAAATCCGAGACATAGCGCTGACATAATCCAATGGCACCACATGGAGGGAAACAATCGTGTGTCACGGAGTTGGATAACGGTAAGTATATCTGTCATCCATTGAATCTGACTTACATCGCTTCTGGGGATAGTGCTGCTGCCACGGATCCGAGATCACTAGGTCTGTCTTGTTATGGGTGTGATACGAAAGGCCGTCGCTGATAATGGATGCACGGGGTTGAAACCTAGGCATTTTCAGCACTGGAGATTGGCGTTCTCGTTTGACAGGTTGTCATGGAAAATCAGTTTTTCCGCATAGGAATCCTCCAATCGAGGTCGCTCTACTTACCTAGGTAGGACCAGGTATGAGGAGCTGAAAGAGCTGAAAGCTGAATCCTATTGCATGCAATCATCTCTCTATGGCGAGAAAATATCGCACCAGAGGTAGGAATACATTGATGTTTATGATATTCAGAAAGATTCCCCATCGGTTGGCCACATAGACGATAACCGCGATGTTTTATACATCTTTAGATCCTTCAAGAAAGCAGATCCGCCTATTGACTTTAATTGACGGATCTTGGGACGAGGGAATCAAGTGTGTCCTCTCTGTAGCGTCTCTTCATGATGACCCCATCTACGAAGTGAGCCTGCAACAAGTCGAGGTAAATGTTCCGAAATGAATTAATAGGATCTAGGCATTATCATATGTTTGGGGTTCCCCCAACGATCTCTTGGAAATTGTAATCGATGGACAGCCTAGATCCGCGACTCGGAATCTTTACGATGCTCTAAAACGGCTCAGGCGACAAAAAGGGGACGTTCATGGCGAGGCAGGCAGAACATTGTGGGTCGACGCCGTATGCATTAACCAAAGCGACCATGACGAGAAGCGATACCAAGTAGAACTCATGGGTGAAATCTACAGCCGCACTGCGCGCAGCCTGCTATGGCTCGGCGAACAACCAGACGAATCAGAACCGGCCATGGGCAAACAAGAAGACGAAATCGGCCGACTACTGCAAGAGACTGGTGATATTCTACATGACATCCTCTCCGCCCTACCCGATCAAGAGGTGCCCGATAAACTCCAATCAGATCCGCATTTGACACCAGATATAAGTACAGATGATTTCGTAATACCCAGAACACGAGCGGAGCATTGGGTCGAAGGATTTGATATGAGCAAGCTTAATGAAAACGAGAAAATTGACGTAGAAAACGACAGCGTTTTACAAGTGGGCTGCTTGTTGACGATGTTAGCCCATGGGGCGCATCTCAATTGCATAGCTCATTTACAACAGGAGCCTGATGCTAATGTGATCACATTTCGCACGCGTACCCGCCGGGCACTTGGTTGGCTTGTGAGCAGGCCCTGGTGGAAACGTATTTGGACAGTTCAGGAGTGCAGTTAGTAATGATTTCAGTCGCCTCCCACTGATATATCTATCTCACCCTTGGATGAGAGTGAATGTTATCGTTTATACTTGGACATGGTTCCATGTGTACAACTTTTTAGAAAGTGGATCGCTAACACTTTGGTGTAGTCCTTCCGAAAGTATCGCTACTACTTTATGGACCAGCTCAGCTATCCTGGGGCTTACTTTTAGCAGCCATGTCAAACTTCCAAAAGCACAGAACGGGTTGCTGCTCAGAGGTTCCTGGAGTTCGAGATATGTTCAACAATATATTGGATACTATCCTTCCTTGTGAAATCTTAAACCGTCACATTGACAGTGACGGAATGTTGGATGAGCGGAAGGATGCTGATGACAGCCGTCATCGTCGTGACGTATCCGCCCTCTTTCGGCCTGAGTCTCTGCTTTGGACATTTCGATATCGTGAAGCGACCGATCCGAGGGACAAGATTTATGGCATCCTGTCTCTTCTTAAGGGCTGCTCTGCAACTACTGGTCAACCAGCCAGCAAACTGATCATCCCTGATTATAGTATTGATGCGACGCCGGAGAGAGTGTTCACGAGAGTAGTACATAATATCATCGAGTTTAGCGCTTCGCTAGACATATTATGCCAACCGGGTCACATCCAGCAAGACGTAGACTCAGATTTGCCTTCCTGGGTAACCGATTTTGCGAAGCCTGTTAACTTCGCTGGGGCGTTGGATCAATATATCGCGCAGCTCCCCTATTACGACGCCTGTGGCGGGAGATCGGCCGCGGTAAGAACTATCGAGGAAAATATCTTGGTCCTAGAAGGTGTCGCTGTCGACTTGATTGAAGGATTTGGGACGGCGATGATGTACCCAGCAGAGGAGGGGCAAAAATCTGTTTTTGAAGACTGGTATGCTCTCGCAGCGTCCTGCGCAAACGGCAAGAATCTGGCGGGTGGTGGTGGAAGCGTTATTGTAGATGAGACCGAATGGAAGGAGGCTTTCTGGCGAACAATATGCGGCGATACGATCCTAAATTGGCAGCCAGCGATCCTACAGAACGATTTCGAACCCCCTTTGAAACGCATCTCGCCGCTGGGCTCCCCTGAACGCGAAGCCCAGGAGGCTGCCTTTAACCGCTGGTGTCAGGTACAAGGGCTCGAAACGCTTCAGACCAATCATGACCCATCCTCAGAAGACGGTAGCAGGAGCAAGTTCTCTATTGGGAACATCGCGCACACCATTAAAATTTCGACGATGGGTAAAAAGTTCTTCCTCAGCCAAGGCGGTCACATGGGCCTGGCACCGTTCTATGCGGGATTGTCTCATCATAGAATCATGCGGAAGAATCGAATTCTAGTGTTTCCTGGAGGCAAAGCCCCTTTTGTGCTTCGGCCTGTGGGGAAGCGACACGTTCCCGGCCTGGGCATGCGGCCTTGCCATGAGCTTGTTGGCATATGCTACCTACATGGTTTTATGGACGGAGAAGGCATGAAAGATTTCGAGACGAAGAAGGAGACTATCTATCTTGTTTAGGATATTTCTAAACTGGGTTAGAGACTCTGTCCGTATTGTTACTAGGACTCAGTCTTCAGGTTTGCTCAGTTCAACCGTAGCCAGCTCAACGCCATAGTCCGATATATGTTACACCTTGGCCACATACCGTAGGCCCAAATATCTCACATGAACGAGAAAACAACTTTAATTTCTTGTTTTCTTGAATTCCACGTCTCTTCGGAAGGTCCACGTGGATCCATTGACCGAAACACTCTTGTACTTCAAGACTCCCTCCACGAAGGACAGGATGAGCATAGGAGACACGTGGAAATTGTAGGTACGGTCGTCAATGGTCATCGTTAGACGGTCATATACAAGGCCAAAACTGAACGATGCTTGGTGTAATTTGACATCAACGGCGGGAGGCTGTGTTTGTTAGATATACCACAGCTATAAGGATGAATGATGATGAAGATCACTTACGCGGTTCACATTGTAGGGATTAATCTTGCACCACTTCTTTAGATACTCTGCTAGCAATTCCAATGTCGGACTGTGGCTGCACTGGACTTCGATGAATTTTTCGCCTCCGCCATAGACTACGAGGTGGTATGGTGGTTTGAGAAGCAATTCATCTGGTCGCGGCAACATGTTAATATCCGGAAGCACATTGGCAGGCTGGGATGACGACGCAGCGGCGGGATTATCATCCACAACCTCCACGCCCACATCAGCCCAATCATCCAGAACTGCCTGTTGATCATCGAAGCAGCTTAATAGTTTGGATTTGAACATGGATTGCATTTCAGCTTGCGATGTCATTGAACCTCTAGGGAGATTAACATTGAGGCCGACTCCTTTGGTGAACCAGAATACTGTTGGCTCTGTCTTCTTAGAGACCTATCAACAAATTCCATCAGAATAGACCCTACTTACTCATCGATCAGTGGTACTTACACCTATGAATAATCTCAAGCAGCCTTCCGCACGCTCAAGTAACGTATCGGTCCATTCCGGATTAGCCTCTGCATCCAGAATGTCTTGCAGGGCGTCAAGGAATGCCTGAACACCCGCCGAGATCGAAGGTACGAATGTGGCTTTATCAGGATAGTCATCGCCTAGGTTGGAGAAGAGTAGATCCCACATAATCTCAACCGCCACATCAATTCCGAGAAGTTCCTTGACGGAAAACAGTGCCCTCCGAACGGGCGCATCAGCACTGTCCCAATGGTCGCGAATGCCGATCCGGACAGTTAAAGGACTGAAATTCTTTTAGCATAATGAGGAACGAGATTTCGAGAGTCGGTGTGGTAATGGTCCTGCTTACAGCTTTGATAACGACATGATACACAGTTCGACAGGGTGGTCGTACAGCTTGATGCTTATGGTGGTCGGTTCAATCTTGCCCCGCGATATCCCACGAATATACCTAGTAGATAGATATGCAGGGTGGAAAGGGGTTACTATCTCTCTTACGTATTAACCCTCGCAATTATGTATTGTATCTTGCCCCTTAGAGATCCGGTCGAGTTGTACTACGTACATAATATCGAGGCTCTGGTAGTAGAATTTGGTAGCGAATTCAGCCCCTTTTTAGGGCTGGACTGATGAAACCGAAGACGACGGGAGAACCCCTGCCGACCCATCCCCGCCTCTTACCCAGGGACCAATCATAGATGGATATTTTCCTGATTCGGTATGAACTGCGCCCCCACTTTAGGCTCTCTCAGGGGTTCAATGTGGAGATTGTATACGTAGTAGAGTGGAGGAAGCTAATAGGTTCACGATGTTGCCAAGCCGAGCTGAAAAGCGGCTGACTTCCTCAACGGTGCACAGATCAACGCGTTAATCTATGTCAGTCTGGTAGCACAACGCGCCTTTTTTCATCCCTAACGACCTTTGAGGCAGACACTCATCTAGCTAGGTCTTGTTACGCAGGCTGTAATGGAATCGGTTAATAGCCTAAGGCCCTTAGCTAACGACATCATACATAGCGCGATCACATGCGACCGTCCCGCAATTACTAGCGCTCTCCGGCATCTATCGACGTAGTGGTTGCGGCTAAGCAACGGCGAACCTCGTGGAGAACCAATAGTGTATTTAGCGAAACAACTAAACATGCTCGGCCACTCAACTTCATTTCCGAATCGGAAGCTTCTTCTTGAACGAGTGACTATGGGCTGACGAGCTGAACGTAAGGTTGACAAGTCTATCACGGAGTATTGTATTCGGGTATCAGGAACATAGGTAGCGCCACGAATACCCGCGACGGCTAGCACATAGCGTAGTAAGCGTTAGCCCGAGGCATTCTCCTCTGCGAGGTGATCAGCCTAGTTCAACACTAGCGATAACACTAGCAATAGGCTCCCATAATGAAGCAAGATGACGACGAACAGTATCGTAGTGTATTTAAAGACACCGGATTCCGTGTCGGCGTTGTGTCCGCCTGAAATTGCCCAAGTCATTGTATTTCTATCATCTTCTTTCTAAGATCCTCTAATCGTCTTCTATCACAATCAACATGTCTAAGCTACCTCCCGTTGAGAAATTGCCCCTAGTTCTACGCAAGAACAGTGAGTAGTACAGGCTTCTATCCTTTTACTTACGTACATAGGGGCTAACAAGCATAGTTCGTGACGAATGGGACAGCAAGAAGGCAGACCTCGAGAAGCAGCTCTCAGATGTTCTTACCGTTCCATGGACTGTAGATGTGAATCCTAATCAATTATATGCGTATGCGGCAGACGGCTATGCGAAAGAGTCCTTGGGCAGTTGCATCGCTAGGTGTGTATCAACTCTAGATATACATATCTACATTCGTTACTCTTCTCACACCAGACCAGTTACGTCACCGGCGCGATATACAGGCTCAGGGAATACGCGGATCACGCCGGAGAACAAGGCTTGAAGGAACTCAACACTATTTGCCACGCACACGTCTTGACCATTGACCTAGACGACGCCAAGCGTTTTTCATATTGCGGCGCAGACATTCACGAGGGCAAATTGCGCATTCTATTTGCCCCGGGACACTTAGGTACCAATATCGATGACGCACTCAATCGGGAAGTCCTTCTCAAAGCCCTAAATGAGGCTCCCGCCCCCTCAGGCGATGCCGTGACACTTAGCTTCGCGGCACGGTCTGACATCCGCAAGGAATGGGAACCCAAGGCTGAGGAAATTCGAGCTCAGATCGCACAGATCCTAGATAAGCCTGACATCAAGATCAACCCTAATTTCGAGGACACCTTCGCAAAACTACAAGAAGAAAGCAAGTCTGGGAAGGGTGACATTCGATCGGACTGGGAGACCGTTCTGGGCAACTTCACAAGGCTCTACTGGGAAGGATTGGCCAACCAACTCAAATATCAAAAATTCCACGAGGATGACCTGCTACGGGAAGGTTTCCATGAGGCAGTTGAAACGGGAGAAATCACATTCCGCATTGTCGACAAGCTCAAGTACTATTCGTACTGTGAGTGCGAAATCGAGGGGGGTGTTTTATACATACAGGTAAGAGTTTGCCCCCGTTTCTACTGATTTCATTTATTTATAGGTTTCGCCTCTGAATTTCTCTTGGGCATTGAAGACTAACGCATTAATAGTGCACACCGAAGACATGGGGAGTGAATATCGACGATGCTGCTCAAGGACTTGTTGATAGGTTGTGATTGTATTTACCATACCATAGATACTGCCCAGGTAGGACTCATGGGTCACGGATAGACTCGGTGCAATATATACCGATTCTCAACATTTTATGATACATCCCTACAGAGTAGAGAAAAGGGTGTCATGTTGTAACAACACATAGATGAACAGAGCCTTGTCTATTAGGTACATGTAAGTACCTCCTTACACAGTGTCTAAAGCTACAACACCACCTCATAATACTAAACAAATCAATGCATCTAGTTCATCGCAAATAGCCCTCACAAATTTTTATACCGTCCATAAAAATAAAAATTACGTGTATTCTAACATACATTACTACCACCCTATATATAAGCTTAGTCATCTATATATACTCTCTCTCTCTCTCTATATATATCAACATCTTACAGCAGGGAAAAAGGTCCTCTCAACATTTCACTACTTGAAAGGATTATGTATTTTAGCGGGAGCCTCAAAGACGTTTGTTAAGCTTCACAACATGTAGCAGCTAGCCGAAACAACTTGTACGACCTCAGGAGTTGAAGATGGCAGACGCCTCTTCAGACCCTTGTGGTTTAGCGCGTGGTGAGAACCAATCATGATACGACTGGGAACAGAGCATATCTAAATGCACAGCGTAGTGACAGGTCATTTTTCTGCACTTCGCAACCAAGACAATCCAATCAAAGGTAGAAAATAGAAATAATTTCAATTTGGATTATTACTTCTCATCAATTAAGCAAGGCTGCATGATTAGGATCGTACGAAGCTGCAACATGACCTTCTCAGTATAACACCACACAAACGACCTACAACGGTTTGTTTGGTTGTGTCAGTTGTATGTAGGCAACCGCCTGTAACCTCTCGGGATGCATCAAAGATACCACCCCCGCCGTCCGGCCCCCCTCTACTGGTGTAACCGCCCGGTAGAGGTTCTAAAATAGGATCTATATCCATCTAGATTTGACCGCTCACCCGGAACGGGTAAGTTCCGCGGATATGCATCGGTTGTTCCAAACGCAATCAAAGAGATCGAACGAAATAGTTTCAGTTCCACCAGCGACTTCTCATCCTAGCTATCGAGCCCAAACTTACTCCATGTAGCGATTCCAGCAATGACAGCTGACAAGGGTCGCGATCCACCCTAGTCGTCAAAGCGAGCCGTTGAGAACCTGGTCGAGTGATACCGATACTACCACATAAGCTTACAGAGCGCAATGGAAGCCGGCGAAAGCGATTGCAACCCAGATTAATTCATCTTCTGGTCCTATACTAACCAATAAACGCTAGATTGGAAAATTTAATATTGACAACGTCGATCATACTGGGGTGGTTATGACATGGCAGAGGATGCGGCTCTTAGCCCCTAGGTGGTGAATACCAAAACATGTAGACGTCCTCGGTGTCTTGTTTGGGTTGCTGCGTTTCAATGCGCCGGCTTCATATGCTAGTTGCTTGACTGAAGTGTTCTTATGTATATAAGTGTTGGCTCAAAGTTCTGCCGTTACAGTGCTTCTCTACCAGTTATTTCGATATCGAAAACCGTCTCATCTACTTGCCACGATGGATCCAAGCACATTCGAACTTTCTACGATGAATCCAAGTACGTTCGACAATACTCGAGTCAAATTCGGACCCTTCTCGGGAGCCCGTTGGTACAACATGTCTATGGGCGAGTGGGATCATGTGGATTCTCAGGGGCTCACTGCTCGTCTAAGCAGAATTGTACGATAATCTCTTACGATCGTGATGCTATTTACTTACATTATACAGACGCCTCAATCTCCACTCAACATTGTGTAAGTGGACTAAAGTGAGGGTTTGGTCGCCCTAGGCTAATTACTCATAGGATGCTGACGGCGAATAGCGGGACGAATAGTAAGGCGAATGGTCAAGCGAATGGTCAAGCGAATGGTCAAGCGAATGGTCAAGCGAATGGTCAAGCGAACGGTCAAGGGAACAGTCAAGGGAATGATCGGGAGAATGATCGGCCGACTATGAATATCTCCAAAGACCTCTTTCGATCGCTCCTAAAAAGGTTCGAGATACCAGCAACTTCTTTGGAACATCTATTCTGTGATGATGGCCGAAATTATACTACCCCGCTGCACTCTCGGGACCGTTCGGAAGAAATCGCATGGTGTAAGAGATACTCGTGCCTTGATATAACGTAACTGACCTCTAGTCAAGGTATCAACATGCACAGCCCTCTTCTAGAAACCAAGCGTGGTCCGATATCCACTCCCTTTTCACTCCTGCTTCGGGTCTCGGTAAAGACCGACACGGCAGCATGCATTATCATCACGAGAGATAACCCTGCCGCAGACCGCGTCGCTCAATCCGCAGACCATATCGCTCAATCTATATTGAACCAACGGCATTGGATAAGAACTTGCCCTCTCCACATACTAAACATACTCTGTGCGGAATTGGGCAGAAGTAGTAAGGCCTATTTGGATGAGCGCTACCGTATATCGAAAGCCCCCGAAAAGGATATGGATATTTTCTGTAAAAAGGCGGGAGATCTATTCGAAGACGGCGGAATGGCCATTTTCGACTCCGTTCACGCGCTGAACATGATACGGCGAAGCCTGGTAAAATTGAAATACGCCCTGGAGTTCGAAATATCAGCATTGCAGTTCGCCCAAGATACCATGGCCAAGTATCAAGGCATCCCAGATTGGGACGACAGGTCCCAACCTTCAAGGGAGTCACTAGGGGTGTTTCACCAGATGAACCAAGATCTAAGCAGGGCCGCGGAGTTACGTCAGAAACACCGAGAAGTATTGAACGAGCAGATTGAATCAGATGTGCAATTGGTAAGCAATATACTCGGTCACTAAACTACTATCTGTGGCAGACTGTCTCGTATTAATTCAAGTCCAGCTTCGTTGTGCCAGTACACAGCAGCAAGCCAAGCTCGGCCTTAAAGACAGCAAAGTGGTTAGGAACATCGCTTGGGTCACGCTGACATTCCTCCCTATTTCGGTAGTAGCTGTAAGTTCTCAATGCCTACTATATACGTGTGCTCTCAACGGATCGTATTAACCGGCATCTATCCACAGACCATCTCCGGAAGCAATGCTTTCGAGATTCCGTTACAGGATATTGGACGAGGCGTCAAGGTGTGGGAGAACTGGTGGGTCTTACTGCTCGTTACTGGCGTCATAACCATTGTGGTCGCTGGAAGCTTCATAGGCCGGGGAGTCAAGGGCTGTATCAAGCGGCCCGAAAAAGTAACCGACCCTGAACAGGCAGGGCAGGAATGTTGTGAAGGATCAAGAAGGATCAGAAATGCCATGTAATGATTAAGAAGCTGAAATGCAGTGGGCGTTTCGTGAGTAAGGGCGAAGTTTCAGCGGAGCGACTTGGTAAGCCTGGAGAGGGTTATGGTACATGTATTCATACTAGGTATTTTATAGGACTCTGTATAAATTCGTTATTATCAAATATAATTGCGAGGATCCGTATTTAGGTAATTGCCGCTGGTATGGCTAGAGGTAGTTACGCATTACCATGTCCATATGTACATTTATGTATGCACCCTCGGTATTTACTACCTATGTTCGACGCTGTGATGTGCCTCGGATATTAGGTAGGCGCTTATGACAACTATATTCCAATTATTATAATCGTAAAACTACGAGTAGATATTTCGGATCAATAACGATTGATGGCATACGTATAGATGCTGGTGATTTACGAGTGGGTGCGCCACGCGCTAGAGTTTAAAGGGGGTGGGATGGAGGAAGCAATCGTAAATGGGCTTCATTGGGAATATCTACATGAGTGTACTTGCTGGGTAACATCAGTGATTGAAGCGCCAAATGTCCATGTCATGAAATATCCAGCTTGAGTCACGGGTCATCCCCAGGAATACACTACATCGCTGGGTGTTCCAAGGTTTAGGGAGTATACAGCGTGTGCCGTCCCATCTGAACAAACAACGGGTGCCTAAATCGGTGTTTATTAGCGCTCACTTTCAGGGGATTTCCAGCAGTGATTATCCCCCAGGGCTAGGAGAAGGACTAAAGGATATTACGACGTCCATATCCGTTCCTGCCTAGAGCGCGTCGTCAAAGTCAAGACACGCGACCGACGCAATGACCACGTCGTCTTAGTAGTCAGGTAAGCAAACCACCACGACGGTACACAATAAAACACACAGAGGCGAAATTCATGTTTGCCATCAAGAAGACAATTTGGAACCTCGCACCTAACCGATCGTAAATTCAGCAAGCTAGAGAAGGTGAGGATCAACGGCGCCTGTATTTCTGCACATGAAATACCAGGCGCGTCATTGTTTGCATTCGACTCGCGCATATCTTCTAAAAGGGGAAGGCGACGATAACAAAGACTCACACAACATTGAATTAGGAAACGGCGATACTTACTACTAGGTACTCATTCCATCATCATTACACTATCAACATATATCGTGCCTCCCGAACAAAGCTCGTTTCCTAGCTCCAGCCAAGATGGCACTGACGACTACCAACGTCCAGTCGTTCGTCCGACGACTTCTTGACGGAGGAGTTCCAGTCATAGATGCTACGCACCATAATTGGCATCGATATTCCGCGACTTACAACGTCCGTCTCCCCGTAACTCCTGCAGCCGTCGTCATTCCAACCACTCTTAGTGAAATTGCTCGTGTCGTCACCCTTGCAAAGCAACATGGACTTAAAGTGCAGGCCCGATCCGGCGGTCATTCCTACGCATCCTATAGCAACGGAGGCGTCGATGGTACCGTGGTAATCGATCTCAGGAGGTTTCAAGTCGTTAGGCACGGTATCGCAACTCCCATCATTGCAATCGGCAGCGGCCTGCGTCTGGGCAATCTCGCCAAGAGAATCTACGACACCAACGGTGGTCCCAAGTATGCCCTCCCCCACGGCACTTGCGCTGGAGTTGGGGTTGGAGGACATTTCACACACGGTGGCTTCGGACTCTTCTCTCGCGCATGGGGTCTTGCCATGGATCGTGTTCGATCCATGTGCGTAGTGACTGCAGACGGTCGTTGGGTTGAGGCGAATCGAGAAACGAACCCGGACCTTTTCTACGTAAGTTGAATCATATCCAAGACGTGGACCTAGAACCATTCTTTAACTCTTGAACTCTTATACTAGGCAATGCAAGGCGCAGCAGATTCTTTTGGAATCGCAACCACCCTTCAGGTCGAGGCGGTGCCGGCACCCAGATCCGTGGTCCATTATATAGTTGAGATCTGTGACGCAGTCAAGACCGTCCAAAGCGCCGTAAACGCACTCTGCAGCATCCAGAATTTCACCCACAACGCAAATGTTGTTGATCGCAACCTGGGGTTTGCCGTCAGATTTGGCCCAAACTACATAGCATTGGAGGGTACCTACTTGGGAGATATACGTCATCTTGAGGGGACTATCGTACCAGCAATGCTGGCAGGCATCCCGGAGACTCCAAATAATACCAACATCCAGGAGGTCAATTGGCTCACATCGCTCAAGATGCTCAATCAGAACCAGGAAATCGAGATTTCGGGAGAATACGACGGACATTCCAACTTCTTTGCCAAGAGTATCGTGATACCTGAGCCAGGATTCACCGTTGAGGCAATGAGAAGCTTCTTCACATACCTCCTTTCCATAGGAGACAACCGACCGGTGGATTACTTCATCCTGTTCGACTTGTATGGCGGCCCCGACAGCCAGGTCAGCAACAAGGACATCAACTACTCCGCATTCGCACACCGCGACGCACTGTGGGTCGTTCAGATCTATGGATACGCAAACAACGATCAGGATTTCCCTTGGCAAGGTCTCGACTTCATCAACGGCCTCGCCAACTCTATCACAGCATACTTGCCTCGTTATGGTGCGTACTCTAACTACACTGATCCGAGCTTGACGAGGGCACAGGCGCATAGGCTCTACTACGGCGACACGCTGTACGCGAAGCTGAAGGACCTGAAGTCGAAGTGGGACCCGGACAATGTCTTCGCGAATCCCCAATCAATCTAGGGAGGACAGATGCAGGCGGCGTTTCAGTCATGGGCATTTGCTTTTAACAATGTTTCCGTTCAATTCGTGAATCTACTTGCATTAGGGCGGCGTTGGTGGTGCAGCTGCAGATCTGGCTACCCAGGCACATGGATAGATACGATCATTGATGCTTCAGGGAGGCGTTTGGCTTTACGGCGGTTGAGTTCAGCTGAGGATACCCTGTGTAGTTGTGTTGGTTCCAAGGTTGAAGATGCCCAGTCGTGTATCATCGTGGAATGGAACTGTCTAGTTATTCAACATGGTTCCTTTATTTTCTGTGATTCGCATATACTTGAGTGATTTGTTACGGGTGCCACGGTAGTAAAAGGGACCTCCCGGGTCTTCTGTCTTAACAGGATTAGCATGTTAGTCACCTAACTTTCTAGTACCGATCTGTTACTACGATATCATCGATATCGGCGAGTGTGGGCCGACCTTTTTGCTGAGTAGATGAGAATATTCATATTCAAAAAAAATCGCTAATATTCAACGGTTTGTAAGATTGCAGTCTGCCCTGTTTGCCTGAAAAAGATGAGGTCAGTGTTTACTGTGGTTGTTATCGATAAGAGCGTCGTCAGCTCCCATCCGCCACATACAACCCTCCAGGCTACATCACAGCTTCGAGGACAGGTTGACAACTTCATCCTTCAATACCTATCTACCTACAACGGCGATGATATGGAGCCCCAAAATCGTCTACCCCGGTCTATACGACCGCTAGAAAGGCCAGCCTCCTATGTCTCACGAGCATTCGTCGCAGCCTCGTATCCTCTTCGTGGCATCTACTACTTCTTACGTCATCCGGCATACTATCCTCTGTTCCTCAGTCGATTGCTTCCTCTCTCCATCATCTCGTTCCTAGTATATATGATCCTCTTCACCTTCGCTTTCCTACCTCAATTTGCTTTCTTGGCCATATTCCACGGCTGGGGCGCCTGGATCAACGCGGTGGTATTGGTTCTGGGCGAAGGCTTAGTCATCATACAAGGCTTGTTTGAAGGTTTCTTCGTCGATGAATGTCGCGTAGATGTGTTTGATGTAAGCCACATACTTTCATGAGAACAGCTGTCCTGCTCGAATATGCGATCTTTGCATCATTTTGAAGCTAACAAATACCAGGCCACACTTCTCGACAATGGCCTCGATGTCCTCGTTGCGCCCCACCGACTTCTGTTCCTAGATGCACCCAACTCCGTCAAGAAACTCGGCAAGCCGACGACCTCTGCCGTCTACCAACCGTGGAGTCTGATCCAGATTGTCGAATTAATTGTGTTCTTACCGCTCAACCTCATCCCATACGTCGGCACACCGGCTTTTATTATAATCACGGGCGCTCGATTGGGAACATTCGCGCACTACAGATGGTTCGAGCTAAGGGGCCTGACGAAGAAGGAGCGCAAGGCGGAAATTAGGAGTAGGATGTGGGACTACACGTGGTTCGGCACCATAGCGATGATACTCGAGCTCATACCTATCCTATCGTTCTTCTTCCTGTTGACCTCCACAACTGGTGCGGCATTGTGGACGGCTAAGCTTGAGCAGAAGGCAAGGGGACCGCCTGTCACAACCTCTTCTAACTCTGCCTCTGCCAACGCCCCAGGAGACTCGCAGGAGCATGATCCAGACGAACCACCGCCGCCATATGTGGATAATCCTGTATGATTGTATACAGTTGGACTAAATTGACTAACTAATTTCAGCTTCCCCCTTAGTATTGCTGTGCTGGGTACTATCAGTATTGACTCCGACTGATCCTTGGTGATTCTAACTAAGCTCAATCTTAACCTCACTCTGATTTGCCTATCTAATGGATATTCATATCCTTACGCGGCTATTCCTATGGACTAGAAGAGCATATGCACTGTTTATGTTTACGTACTAGTCCTATGCCGGTTCTAAGCAGTCATAGTGAGTAAGAACTCCCCCTTTCCAAGCTTAGCCTCTGTCTGGGGGTCACTATATCAGTATCAAGTCTCAGGGCAGCATGATCTAGGTGTATTAGACATTTTGTCTATGTGTTCTAGTTGAACAAATGACACGAGATCCAGATATCCATCGCCCTGAGAATCCAATAGTGCTGATGCATGACATAAGATGCCCTAAGTTCATGGATTAGGTAATCTCACGTCTCTGCCCTTAGTTGAAGACCCAAGTCGTACAGTCTTTCAAGGCTTTCGTTTTTTAAGTGCGGAAACAAGCACCCATAGGGATAAGCAAAAGCTTGATACCCACGTCTATCTTGCCGCTGATGCCGAGCTCGAGAGCTATAGCACTTGAGATATCGCAACTTCTCAAAGTTACCCAAACTGAAGCTCGCAGGAAAGAATC
This sequence comes from Hypomontagnella monticulosa, assembly GCA_902825475.1. Taxonomy (NCBI): domain Eukaryota; kingdom Fungi; phylum Ascomycota; class Sordariomycetes; order Xylariales; family Hypoxylaceae; genus Hypomontagnella; species Hypomontagnella monticulosa. The sequence continues at coordinate 2,998,635 of CADEBF010000008.1, forward strand.
AGACACACCTATGTTCCTACCAAACCAAGCCCTCAGGGCTCCTTACGCTCTGGAAGCTCCCTTGAGGTCGGTGGAGTCTTGCTCACTCCCAAGAAATGGGGTTTGGTTCTATCACGTCACAGTCGCACCACACAAACATATACTCAAGGCCAAGTGGAAACATGAAACCTTCCACATCTAACGGGTTACCTATTACCGTTGGCTCTTGTCTAATTGACCAGCTGGAATATACGATGCTATCACGCGTGGAAAAGAGCTCATTTCATCGACATACTATTATAAGAGGCATGGAACCTACAGGGCTCATCAAAAGGTCGGACCTTTCGTTAATCCTACTAGTATGTAGTAGATAACAATATCGATCAGTCAGAGTTGTCGTCTGGCAGTTACTACTAGATCCTACTACTTTAAGGTTGCTCCCTTGTCGAGTGCTATCCTGCTCCTAGAAGTTGAGTGAGGACGAGGGCAGGCACAGTCACTCACGAGGCAGGCTCATTAAACGTCGAAGGTGGTTCAATGCACGCCCATTGACCATCGAAGTTTCCAACTCGTATATATCGTGACAAATGACATGATGCTACTAGGTAGTGGAGTAAGCCATCAGCACTTTCCGTCGAGCCGCCAGGTAAGAAAGAGCTTGTAGTCAACACCAGCTGGGAAGGCACAGGAGAAACAGCGTTTCAAGCGAAAATTTTTCCCTCTCCATCTCTCACCAATCTGCCAGACTCTCTCTATCTCTTGTTTTTTTCATTCACACCTAACTCTCATTCTCATCGTGCTTCTATCAACAATTGTCATTCTTTAATTACTCTCTCGCCTCACTTCGCCCACCCACTTAGCATACTCTGGACTGCAGTTCATAGGTACCATGCGACGAAACGCCCTTCTGGGCACCTTCGGGGCCCTTGGGCTCGCGGGATTGGCCGCAGCTCAAGGCTATGGAAACGAGTGAGTGATTGACCTTTCAACTAGGAGATTCAAATGAACCCCCATTCGTTGATGATACTAATACTTCGGTGAGGCCCTCAAGTTCCTCCGGCGGAAGCGGGAGTGGAAGTGGTAGCGGAAACGGAGGTGGTAATGGAGGCAGCAATGGTGGTGGCCATGGTGGCGAAACTTGTCCCTTTCAGCCCACAACCGTCTTCATCACTGTTACTCCTGCTATCATCCCGACTCTTGTCTCTACTGTCATATCTACACTGGTTTCTACTGTTACCCCTGGCCAAGGCAACCCTGGTGGTTCAGGCGGCTTTGGCTCGAGTACTGGGACCAATCCCTTTCAGGGTCCGTCCAGAACTATCACCATTCCGTGCTCTACCGAATCATCTGGAGGCGTCCCTTGGTCTACTGATTTTCTCACTGTTAC